>JAOXOE010000602.1:11814917-11830219 GCA_028565055.1 Phoeniculus purpureus
GGGAGGGAGGTAGCAGCCCCATCCCCATCCTCCTTCCCATTCCCACCCCCCTCCTGGTCCCCATCCCCACCCACGTCCCCATCGCCATCCTCATCCCCAGCCGGCGCGGTGCAGCAGCAGCCCCTAGCGGAGCCGAGGCGGCTTCTCCTTGTGCTCTGACCCGATTTTCCTCCTCCTGTGACTCAGAGAGACAAAACAACCCCGAGCAGGTAACGGTGAAGAATGTTGACTGGCCTCACGAAACCGTCGCTACCTTTGGCAAGAGGTTCCAAGGATGAAGCTGCTGCGCACGAAGGGGGAATCCTCTTAGAAACTTCCTCAGCCCGTGCCCGCCCCTGTTGACAAGAGAATCGACGGTGCTCCGGGTCTAACACGGACCCCACTTCTAGCCAGCGATCCTCCTCTTCAAGAAGGACACCGACAGAGCCCCGGGACGCCAAGTCTCACATCAGGGGCCAAGCAGCCCTCCTGCCCCCAGCCACGGGAACTGCTGCTGCCTGATCCCTTGGGCTGCCCTTCTCCCACAGCCCCCACCCAGCAGGAAACCCCCAGCTGCTCCACAGGCTGGGCCTGAGCTGAGTTCTGACACAGACTGTTGAGCTCTGCAAGCCTGAACTGCTCTTCCAGCACACAGGAGAATCAAAGTGGGAAGATGAGAGGGTTTCTGGTTACAAGAATCAGTTTGATTGTGATTTGGAGATCAGCGAAATCAAATAAACCTCTGACAGGGGGATAAAAAGCTCCTTTGGAAGTTTCTACTAAATGTCACTTTATTTGAACAAGAAAGGGAGGGAGGGATGGATGCAGGGAAAGCAAACGGTGGATAAACTCAGCCCTGACTAATGATCAGTAATTGCTCCCTCCCTGGCATCAAAAGGCACTGGGGAGCACCGAGCCCTCACAGGCACTGGGCTGCTGCACAGAGCCTCAAGGGAGCCCTGCTAAACCACTCAGGGGGTCATCAGGCTCCTGCACACAGTGACTCTACACAGTCCCTCCTACCTCCTTGTACTCTCTAGAACAGAGAGGTCTGGATGCACGGAGCACCGAGCACAGCCATTGCTGTGGGCAGCTCAGGAGCTCAGGCCACCTCACAGCAAGCCCTTGCACCTAATGTATCACAGAACATCAGGGATTGGCAGGGACCTCCAAAGATCATCCAGTCCAATCCCTCTGCCAGAGCAGCATCACCTAGATACAGTCACACAGGTGGGTTTTAAACATCTCCAGAGAAGGAGACTCCACAACCCCCCTGGGCAGCCCCTTCCAGGGCCCTGTTACCCTCACCAGGAAGAAGTTCCTTCTCACATTTATATGGAACCTTCTCTGTTCCAGCTCACACCTGCTGCCCTTTATTGGGTGCCCCTGAGCAGAGCCTGGCTCCATCCTCCTGACACCCACCCCTCACACGTTTATCAATATTGATAACACCACCCCTCAGTCTCCTTTTTCCCAGGCTACAGAGATTCAGCTCCCGCAGCCTCTCAACAAGCCAAACTCCTATACAGCTTCAGTCTCCTAGTCGTGCCTCCTCTCTGCAGAAGGAGCTGGATGCTGTTTATGAGTGCTTAACCTCATCACCAGGCCAGGACAACACCACCAGCTCGTGCGCAGGAGCCACGGGAACCTGACTGCGGGAGCTGCAGCACTGGCTGGAGCTGTGAGGGAGCTGTGAGGGAGCTGTGAGGGAGAGCACATCTGCCTAAATCACGATCTCTAACACAATGCGTGACTCATTCTTGCACCTAGAAAAGAAACTGCTCCTGCTCATTCATGGAGCTCGGGTGGCACCAAAAGCTCAATTCTACAAGCAGCTCCCCAGCTTCATTTGCTTCTTCCTGTGCTAAAGGTTTTCTTCTTCACAGCATCACAGACCATCAGGGATTGGAAGGGACCTCGAAAGATCATCCAGTCCAATCCCCCTGCCAGAGCAGCATCACCCAGACCAAGTCACACAGGAACCAGCCCACATTTCCATCGTTCCCCTCCCCAGAAGGCCTCCCCTCAGAGCAGCCACGCAGCAGTGCTCAACAGAGAGCAGAACACCACTCCTCACCTCACAGCATCAGCCAGGTAGCGCCAGCACAGGTAGGTTGCATTGGAGTAGTACATCAGCATGTGATACTGCGACTTGGGACTGGACTTTGTAAGGTAGATGCTGGACACGTCTGTGTTTCTGTAAAGAGCTAAAGGGTGAAATGTTCATATTTACTAACGTGTACGACACACCACCTTTCCAAAACTATCGGGCAGCACGGTGTTGATCTCCAGATGATGTTCACACGGCCCAAGGCTCAACCGCATTGCTTCTGCAATCAGTCCTTACACTGCAGTGAGCGATGGGTGACAGAGGATGGAGCGCCTGTCATCCCATTCAGCGACAGGGTGAGGGGCAGTGGGTGTGAGCTGGAACACAGGAGGTTCCATAGAAATATCAGAAGGAGCTTCTTCACAGTGAGGGTGACAGAGCACTGGAAGGGGCTGCCCAGGGGGTTGTGGAGTCTCCTTCTCTGAAGATGCTTAAAACCCGCCTGGATGTGTTCCTGTGCGACTTGGTCTGGGTGATGCTGCTGTGGCAGGGGGATTGGACTAAATGATCTTCCATAGAATCATAGAATCAAAGAGTGTTAGGGATTGGAAGGGACCTCAAAAAGTTGTCCAGTCCAATCATCCGCCACAGCAGGACCACCTAGGTCCAGTCGACTGGTTGCAGACCCTGATGATTATGGTGTTTCTTTCAATTAAAGACAAACAACAAACTCAGTAGGCAGTTCTTTTCCTGCTTGCCTACCCTGCATGGCTCCTACAGTTAGCACAGATAAAGAGAGCAGATGACATGTCCACATAACGTGCTGATGACATGACAGTTTATCTCTGATTCTTTAGGTCTTTAGTTCAACCCTGGATTTATTTTATAATAGAGATCTGTTGGATAAAGAAATTCATTGAAGCTGGCTGACCATCACCTTGTTGGTCAGACTAGGTGATCAAAATGGTCCCGTCTAGCCTTAGAACACAATAATCTGTGAACAGCATCACACTTTATCAGCTCTCCCACTTCTTTTGATGACCCTCACTTTTTCTTCTTTGAAGTACTGATGCTCACCACCATCAGACACCACTTCATCCCCTAGCCAGCTTTGACGCCTTCTCTATATCATCTGCAAGGACATGTATGTAACTCAGATTGATTTCATACGGCACTAATCCTGACCTGCCAGCCACACATCTTCAGGGGGCATACACAGCCCAGCGGCAGATGCAGACACACATCTGTACGTGAAGTGTTCAGTCTGTTCCTTGGACATTTGTTTGTGCAACAGCAAAAAGCATCAATCCCAATCCCTGTCTTTGTCATAGAATGACACCATAGAATCACGGAACATTAGGGACTGGGAGGGACCTCGATGGTTTATGCTGGAATAAAGCTTAAAGATCAACCCAAGAAACAGACCTCCCTGACCCCTGTGCTCTCAGCTGGAGACCACACCAACGGCTAGACACAGAGACAGCATTACAGGATGTGCAGACAGCTCCCAGAGCCAGCTTCTTACCTCACTTGTGCTTTGTACTTGGAGGAGAAGTGAGAAAAACTCCTGAGTCAGCCAAGAGCATGTGGTTATTGATTTTTCAAAAGGAAATTATCCTCCCAGCTGCAGTGCTTTCCAAAAGCCCCTGGTTAAACACTCCTCTCTGATGAAACAGATGGAAATGATGGAGGCTGGAAGCCTTTAGGACCTCTCTAGGACAGATGCCCACAGAAAACCCGGAGGAAATCACTAATACAAGGTCCTACATGATTCTGCTAAGACTGTGGTCCTGTATTGTCCCTTCTCCCCCCTATCAGCTTAGATGAGGAAACTGAGAGCTGAGTGGATGGACGTGGATGTGCTTTATAAAAAACACCACAGCTTTTTACTCCTGATTTTTAGCTGAACACATCTGTGCTTGACAAAGTGCTTTTCAGTTATACTCAATAAGTCGCTTGGATGTAGTGTTGGGGGGATCTGGTTTAGGAGTGAACTCGTAGAGGAGGATTGATGGTTTGACTCGATGATCCCAAAGGTCTTTTCCAACCTGAATGATTCTGTGTCTTCCAGACCTGAACACAGCAGCATGCAGACCCGTACCTCACATTAACTTGTAGTGTGAAAGGCTGCTAATGCACATCAAGAGAATTCAAATAGAACACAAAGTCTTTGCAAACAAATAATACACTGTGTCTTGCATGCTCTTCGCTCTGCAAGAATTTCCTCTCTCTTCTCTGCCTCGAATACTTATTACATGTCGGGAAGTTGAAGCCAGGCTGTGCTCAGGGGCATCTAGTGATAGGAGAAGAGGCAATGGGTGTGAGCTGGAACAGAGGAGGTTCCACATCAATATGAGAAGGAACTTCTTCCCAGTGAGGGTGACAGAGCCCTGGAAGGGGCTGTCCAGAGGGGTTGTGCAGTCTCCTTCTCTAGAGACATTTAAAACCCACCTGGATATGTTCCTGTGTGACTCAATCTATGTGATCCTGCTGTGGCAGAGGGATTGGACTAGATGATCTTTTGAGGTCGCTTCCAATCCCTAATGATTCTATGATAGGATAGGAGGGAGACAAAACTCACTCCAGGTAATGAATGGTAATGCTAATCTTCTGAGCCTGTTTAAAGAAGACAAAACTGCTTCAGATAACCCTTAGAAGACAGATATGATGTTGAACATCCAACATTATTGCTGTTCCAAGAGCACTACTAGGTAAACGTTTGGCCATGTGTCCTGCCGTGGCTGGGGGATTGGACTAGGTGATCTTTCGAGGTCCCTTCCAATCCCTAATGTTCTGTGATTCCGTGATACATGGATCAGTTTATCCACTGAGAAAACATATCTGACCCTTGCACTGAAAACAACAGAGCCATGTGGGACCAGTAAAATACTGAACAGCAAGAAATGAAGCAAAACACAAAACTGAAAGAAATTAACAAAACCAGAGTACTTTGCACAATAATTCCTAATAATTTTATAAAATAATTTCTAATAATAAACAAAAGCCTTGTCTTTTATATCACAATGTGAAAAGGTACATTCCACATCCACAGAATCATAGAATGGACCCAACTGAAAGGGACCTTCAAAGGTCATCAAGTCCAACCCCTCTGCAGTGAGCAGAGACATCCTCAACTGGAACAGATTGCTCAGAGCCTTGTCAATCCTCGCCTTGAACATCTCCAAGGATGGGGCCTCAACCACCGTTTCTGGGCAACTTGTTACCCAGGTAAATGTTTTTAAACCCGTTTAGAAATGAATTTTAAACCAGAAACAAACAACATGTTTCTTTTCAGTTCTTTTCGGCGATGAACTTGCATTTCCTGTGAAAATTTCTAAAACACCTATTTCACTGATATTCCTTTGGCGTACAGGAGTTGTACGAGAAGGGATTTGCATTCAGATTGAAGTCTGAACCACAGAACGTTAGAGGTTAGAAGGGACCTTGAAAGCTCATCTAGTCCCATCCCCCTGCCACAGCAGGATCACCTAGAGCAAGTCACACAGGAACACATCCAGGCAGGTTTTAAACGTCTCCAGAGAAGGAGACTCCACAACCCCCCTGGGCAACCCCTTCCAGTGCTCTGTCACCCTCACTGTGAAGAAGTTCCTTCTCACATTCATATGGAACTGCCTCTGTTCCAGTTTACACCCATTGCCCATTGTCATATCACTAGATGACACTGAGAAGACACCAACCCCTCACATATTTATAAACATTAATGAGGTCACTCCTCAGTCTCCTCTTCCCCAAGCTAAAGAGACTCGGGAGTTTCCATCCTTGGAGACAGTCAAAACTTGACTGGACAAGGCATGGATCAGCCCCTCTAGTCCCAGAGGTCCCCTCCAACCTAAACTCTTCTATGATTCTGTGATATTACAACAAATTCCTTACTAAGTATTGGCAGAACCAGTCAATATTACTCTGTTAGAGCCATTTACAAGGTGTTTTGTCAAAGATTTATCTGTCTCTATGCTATAGATTAATGATGTTTTCATTATCAGACTATGTCTTACAGAGGAAGTAGCTATCTCTAAAATACAGGGAATTTTTTTAAAACAAGGTTGGAAAAAACATAGGCTAAGGACAGGTGCTAGGTGTTATGTGAATGTTCTTGGAGAAAGTGAGGATTCATTTGGCCTAAAATATTTTTCCAATCGAAGCAGAACAGGACTCCCCAGTGAGAGCAGTCTTTGACACTGCAAACATAATCAGAATTCAAGACTTCATCTCAGAATACCTATTTCATAATGTCTGGGTGTTACATATTTTGTCATGATATTTTGCATGAGCTTGAAATTGTGTTGGAGACCTCTTCCTTCATGCACTTGTCCCATGTCCTTGTAGAGACATGGCTGTGTTGATACACCACAGCCCTTGTCCATTGCTCTGTTGCAGAAGATGCTGTTTACTAGTGACTTTGTATTTTTAACTGGTGCTGCATTTTTGGCAGCGGAGGGTGGCTTACTTCCCCAGACAGTAGTTTTCAACCAAGAAAGACAAAGCAACGTGAATTAGTGGTTAGGTCCCCTCTGCATCCTAGGGTTACAACATACCCCTTCAGGGGTAAAGCAGGAAACTAATTTTACTACAATGATACTGAAGAAACCCTTTTTTGTTTCTTGCATTGAGCTGAAGATGGATGATCGTATATATGAGGCTGTTGGAGTAGGAAATTCTCCCTAATATTTATAATGTCCCAATAGTGGGACATAATAAGATTTGATAAGGAGAAAAGCCTGTGACAAAAAATGCATTGATAGTTTCACACTCTGCTCAAAGAAAGTTGGCTTTCCCTCTCTCAGTGTAGACTTTGTCATCTGCATGGGCAGTAACACCAAAAGATGACTTTAGGTGCAAAAATAGATGTAACAAGATCATTGTCCTTACCAGATTTTCTACTCAAATAAATAGTCTGTTGGCTTCTTACAAGTGGGAAGTTTAGACTTTGTCTCATCTCGTTTAGACTTTTATACTGTGTTAGAAATAGCTATTCAGAGTATAACGTCTCTGCGGCTGAGGCACGTTTTTTGTCCAGACACAGTAAAGACTTGAACTAGGCAAAAAACCTGCTGCTACTGACAGTAGCTAGGCTGGGTGTAACACAGGACCTGTGACTGGTCCCTCTGGTTCTTGCAGACTTCCAGGTGAGAGGAAGTGCTTCCTATTTAGAAATGCTTGGAAATATCTAAAGTGATGCGTAGCTTTTCCTTTCCATACTGATCCAAAAGCACCATCAGAGGTTGCTTTGCATAATCCAGACTTCAGTTCTGAAGGGCTGCATGTGTAAAGTAGCATTGCTCTTGTCTATAGTGGTTGTGTGGTGGTCTCCAGAAAGCTTGAAGTTCAAAACTGGTTTATGATGAATTTAGGTTATTTGCTGGGATTTGCCTATATGAATAATTGGTTATTTTATGAATTGGATTCCCTGCAGACTGCATGAAGACAGAGAATTCAACAGAAAACAATATGTAAAGTGAGTAGGTATCATAACTTTATTTATTGACTGCAAATTTCCCAGCACTTCCTAGTCAGACTTATCATGGACTACACTGCATGATCTCTGTGACAGCAAGAGCAACAGATTAACTGCTAGAATACATTTCCCCTCCTCTTTCGTAAAGCTGCTGTGTTTAGTTTTTTTTGTACATTTAGTGGAATAAAGGTATAAATGGGAGCATTTAGTTACCTCTTCTGATTTATTTTCATTTTTTCAGATCTTTTCCCTGATGTGTCTTTGCTATAGCTGTCTCATAGGCAGATTACTTAAAAGTAGTGATGGGAAGACCACGCAGTTGTGAATGATAGCTCAGCATCATTTCCATGGGGTACAGAAGGGAAGCATTATCCTGCAACAGCGGCAGACATGCAGCAGGGACTTGCATGCTCCAGGCAGCTGCACACTTGGAGCCTTCAGCATCTGTTCTGTAGAGGAACGGTGTCCCCACTCAGCTTTGCCTGTCCACATTGCTGGGCAGACCAGGTCAGTGGTGGTTTGGGAGGTGCTGGTGCCATCCAGGAGCACCATCACCACCCTCCCCAGTGTCAAACTGGTGAGAGACTGGATGTGTTTCATGTCAGCAGCACAGGAGCCAAGTCCAATCAAGAGGCTGTGGATGAAGCCAAAGGCAGTGGGATGCAAAGGCTCCACCATGAGGTTGAGTGTTTGGCCGTGGTGAGGATTTCCCATTTAAGTTCTGGTCAGCATGGGAGACCCTAGGGTGATCAGGAAAGTGAGGAAAAGCCCCGCAAGTCCACCCCCAGTTAAGGGCAGCCCCATACAGAGCCCACAGGCTGAGCACTGGTGTCCAGCCCAGCTGGGAGGTGCCTTTAGAGCAGGTCAGGTGTCCTCTCCTCGTGAAGACAGTGCCTGGATATGTTCCTGTGCGACTTGGTCTAGGTGATCCTGCCATGGCAGGAGGATTGGACTGGATGATCTTGCCTTCGAATCCCTAATGTTCTGTGATCATATTGAGTGGCATTGATACAACACAGAGAATGGTGTAGATGAGTCAGTGTACAAGCTGAAGACAGACTGTAGGCTTTATTGGGTACATGGCCTTTGATGTGGTAAGCTATGCTACGCTATGGGGTTTTCTTATCAGCGAAATACCCACCCAGTCCTCCTCACAGCAAAATACAAAATATTAATTCTCAGGAATTTCCACTGCCGCATACCAAGGCTGTTTAGCAGAGTGTGATCTCTTTATAAAAAGAATGCAGAACTTCTGGAAATACACTTGTGGCAGTCAGTGATCTCTGAGGCCAGAGTGAACAGCTCCTACTTGAAGAGCTTCAGAATGCAGGAGCGCAATAGCAAGCCCCAGCGTTGCAGGGCGTGGGGGATTAAAAGCACTTTTCTTTGTTTTCTTTGGACTACTGTGCAAAGATTGTGTTGAACTTCTAGCAGGTAGTTGCCCACAGGAAAGTCATGGCTTTTTAAAATAGTTTCTCTGGTGCCAAATGCTAATTGCAAGAGGCTAGTGTGCATTGTTCCATTCATCCTCATTTCCACATTTGCAAAGTAGTGAGAGAGAAACTGTGTTCATGGACAAAGGACCCAGCTGCTGTGTACTTTGCATGTGTACTACAACATGTAGTTTGCATTTTGTGGAGCTGAAATACCGATTAGGCCTGGAAATAGTCCCACATTTCAGATCGTTCCAGTACTCTTTCGGAAAAATCCTGGGGTCCTTCGCTGCTCTTGAATAGAATTCATGGAGACTTGCCTGTGCAGCCTCCACAGGCACATAGGCATTTCTTCTCACAGCACTTGCTGTTCGCAGGGAGGGAGATGCAGGACGGTGATGGACAGGTGGAGCTATGTGTCTCCCTTCACATGGAAGCTGCATTCCCACTCTCCATGCAGCCTCTCCCCTCCCTGCCTGCCTCCTCGCTGCGTCCTTTGTGCTGCCTCCCTGCTCCCTCCCTCCCTGCTCCCTCCCCTTTGGCAGCTCTGTCCCATCGCTCCCCTGCCTCTGCTCGCAGCTCTGCAAAACGGAACTGGTTCCAGAGCTCTCAAATACCAGCATGGACCAGGGATACTGGTCAATTTGATTTCTGCTGCTGGTATGACAGGGAAACAAAATGGAGGCGTGTGATGGGAAAGGTGGAGCGCAGAAGGGTTGGAGGAGGGCTAACATCTAGAGTGAGGGGATGGAGAAAAACATCGGAAGAAAAGGAAGGAGCCGTGAGAGATGAGGAGAGAGCAAAACTGCAGTAGTGGGAAGACACTGGAGCAGGAATAAAATCTCCTTTGCTAATTGTGCAGGAGGTGGAGGGTGAAATCCAACAGGAAACGCTGTAAGTGGCTTTGTACCAAGAATGAGAGGAATAATTAATGGAGAGGGGGGAGGTTCTTGTGAAATAGGAAGTGGAAAATGGACCTGGTCAAAACAAAGCAGGGAAAATCGTGAGGTATGGCAATTTCTCAGAGTTCAAGTTTTCCTTTTACACCTGTCAGCAAGGGCTATTTCGTACATGGCAGCATCAGCAGTATCAAATCTGAGAGTTCAAAAATCACAACTGTAGCACTGCCCAGGCAATGACATTTTCTTTAAAGTAATATATTTTGAGTTCTCTTTATGTGTGTTTTGATGCCTTATATACTTGAATCCTGTTTTTATTTGGCTAAAAGTTATTATAAAACTATCTGTGTTCTTCAAGAAATCATTGGAGTTTTTTCTAAATTCACCACAATTGGTAACAAAATCACCAAGCTGGTGTTTCCCTGGACTATGACTAACAGTGACCACATTAGATAACAACTCTTGTGGTCCAGGAGGATTTTATCATCTGCGTATTTGATGATGCACTGAATGGTCCATTTCCTATTTGATCTGGTGATGTGTCTTGCTACAAGGGGGCTTAACGTCCCCTTGTATTCAGCACTGGTGAGGGCTCATCTTGAGTACTGTGTCCAGTTTTGGGCACCTCAATACAAGAGAGATGTGGAGGTGCTGGAGCTGGTACAGAGGAGGGCAACTAAGCTGGTGAAGGGACTGGAAAACAAATCTCATGACTGAAGACTGAGAGAGCCAGGGCTCTTGAGTTTGAAGAAGAGGAGGCTGAGAGGAGACCTTATCACTCTCTACAACTACCGAAAGGATGTTGTGGAGACATTGATGTTGGTCTCTTCTCACAAGCAATTAGTGATAGAACAAGAGAGAACAGGTTCAAGCTACAACAGGGTAGGTTTATACTTAATAGCAGGAAAAATTTTTTCACAGAAAGGGTGGTCAGGCACTGGAATGAGCTTCCCAGGGAGGTGATTGAGTCGCTATTCCTGGATGTGTTTAAAGATCGTTTGGATGATGTGTTTAGGGGTGAACTTCTAGGGTAGGGTAGATGGTTGGACTATATGATCCCAGGGGTCTTTTCCAATCAGAGTGGTTCTGTGATTCTGTGGACTGACAGTGCCAGCAGACTTGGCTGCTCCTCTCCTTGAGGAGTGGCAGCAAACCAACAGAGAACAAATGCCACAAAAGTAAGACCGTGAGTGAGGCAAAGGGATACAATCACAGAATAATCATGTCCTTGACGGATCATAATGCTGCTTTCGTAATCCATCTTTAAAATGTGGTAAGGCAGCAGGACCTATACAGTCTTTTGATGTCAACATGGTAACACTGCCAAGATGTTAATCTGCAATTTTATTTAGATTTAATGATATCTCTTAACTCTCCAAAGTTAAGTATCCACACATTAGAATACTCCTTTACCGTTAGTGTTAGGATCCCCTTATCCTGGAGATGTTCCTAGAATATAAATCTGAACGAGCAAAACAACAAGTAAACCATAAAGTTAAGGTTCGTCTTTCATAAAAGTTGTCAACCTTTACTCACTGGCAAAACGTCAACCTAATGTATTTTTATTGGTAGCTAGGTATGTGAGGAGTGGTGTCCCTAGCTGCTCATGTTTTCTGCATACTTGGGAGACCATATCTTAGTTTGGAAAGCTCTCTCTGTTATAGATGCAATACACTTCCCTGGTATAATATGTTCTAATAAAGGATCCCATTGCTTTTTAATATTTGGACTAGATCATTGTGGTGGTTTGGCACTGGCTGGAGGCAGCTGGCAGACTGGTGCCCACTAAAGCCATTCTTCAGGTGCCCCCTTTCATAGATGGACAGGAGAGAAGAAAACTATAATGAGATGCTAGTGAGTTAAGACAACAATAATTTAATAAAGCACAAGCCATGCGTGGGAGCAAGGGTAAACACTAAACGTTATTCCCTACTTCCCATCAGCAGATGATGATTAGCTGGCATTCTAGAAAGCAGGGCTCCAATATGCATAACGATTTCTCTGGAAGACAAACACTATCAACAAATGCCCTCTCACTTCCTTCTTTTCTCTGGCTTTTATATCTGGGCTGGCACCATATGGTATGGAATATACCTTTGGTCTGTTTGGGTTAGCTGGCCCAGCCCTCACCCTACTGTTAGTGAGAACGTTAGGGAAGAGGAAAACCCACAGTCTTGGTGCTGTGCAGCAGCAGCCAAAACATTGGTGGTGTTATCACCACCCATCCACCTACGACCACAAACACAGCACTATGAGGGATGTCATGGGAAGGATCAACTCCATCCCAGCTAAACCAAATACAGTCATCTGTCATGAAAATCCTCATTTCTTGACAAAATAGAGATCGACTGGACACAGAAGTGTAAATACTGTCAGGAATAAAACTTTTAGAAACTTCTCTGCAGCCTCTGCTCTGCATGAGATTTATTTCTGATACACACACCTAAGAGCACAGACATTTAAAAATAAAACAGTAAAATTCCCACCCAAACCAGATGCTCCCTCACATACATGCTTCCTCAAGAAAGGAGAATGAAGCAAAGATGATGGATGTTAGTCTTGTCAGTTAATGTGCTACTCAATGGAGTTTAGATGCTGTGGGGATGAAGGCAGCTTAAGAGCTTCTATAGACTATGAAAGAATAATTCTATCACTGCCAAAGCACGTAACACCTGCTCACACAGGGGTTCTGACACCAGAAAGGAATTTTCAGCAAGGTCATAAAAAAGCTTCCCATTAGGGGAGCTGAGATACGATGATTAAAAAATCATTATAAAAGCACATTAAATAGAAAATCACAATAAAAATTGACTATCGAGATGAAAGTTAGGTAGAAAACAGGCCCATTAATCTTCTTCTAGTGAAGAAAGAAACAACCTAGCTAACATCAAGCACCTTATCAGAATAAGCCATCTTTAATTAGTTAATGGTAGCTAACTTACAATGTGTTTGCTGGTCCACTCCTTATTTACTAGTATTTATGAACTTGAGCTTGCAGACTCATTTTTTTTATGAGCTGGTGGTGCCTGGTACCAGTACATACAGTGGAGAAAGACCAGCCACTCCTATGTGCTATAGTAGCCAGTGAGGATACTTCAGCACTGTTAGGACCGAGTCATTCTCTGGTGCTCCTTGGGAGAGACTGTTGGAAACTTAAAAGGTAGATTTTGAATCAATCAGATGAGAAAGGGGCACGGGAAGCTGAATCTAAACTTTCCACATGCCAGAAAAATATTATGACCCATGAACTGTGTGATACACGTGGGAAATGTTAAAAACAAAAGGATGGTACAAAGTGGAAACACCTATCTGTGTTTTTAAGATGACTACATAGGGCTGCTGTCCTCGATGTTTCTAAGTGTCTGGATGTAGGTGGCCTCTATGCAGCATGCTGATTCTGGAGGTCCCATCGGAAAGTGGCTGATTCTCATTTGCTTTTTCATACATCAAAGTCCTGCATATGGGTCAAGGTACCAGGTCAGAGCCTGTGAAGCTCCTCGTCATACACTTCAAGAGAGTCATGCACTCTCTTGGTTCTAGCCCTAATCCTCTGATTATTTAAACATCCTCGTTGTCAGCTTAGAACTCTTACATCCTTTTCAAATTACACAGGAAGACGACCATTTCAGTAAATGCTCCAGCAAGATTTACAGAGAGCCCTAAATGCACTTTGTGACTGATACTGGACACTAATTCCTGTAAGCTTTCTTTTTAGAAAGGCTCATACTGTTACTGTTTCTCCGGTCAAAGCTTACGCTTCCTGCTCTCCATCAATGCAACTGGCATGCAAGTGTTTTCAGATATTGGTCAGATCACCTTTTTGCAAGAACCATACTAGTGAGAATCTGCTTGTAGGAGATAATTAGCAAAGTCACAGATGTATCAAGCTGTAACTTTGATGTCTCAAGCTTTCTGGTAGCGAGGACTACCTTTCATAGTTTGAGAACTGGGAGAGCCTTTTCAATGTACCTCTGGCTACTCATACAATGTTCATCATCAACAATCATTGTGTAGCAATAACTGCTATTAATACTAATAATCAACTACAAAATAATAAGTGTCTGCACGGTTTTGTACCGAATCCTTTCCAGTACAGGAATGATACCGTAGGTCTGCAGGAGCAAGCAGCCTGCAACATGAGAGTTAACACTCCATGTTTGTGCTGGCTTGTGAAGGTTTCCTTTTCTCTTTACACACTTTCTTACCGAGGTAAAAAGTTCCCTTTGAATAAACGTTAAGTAACGACAAAAATCTACATTTATGCAGAGATGGCGGTAGTTCCCTCTTTCAATTACCTTCTTTAAGGTAACTAACAAACCTTTCCAGGATCATCTACTCCACTAGCCACCTCACATTTTTCATCCCTGTTTTCATCTTTGTTTCCACAGATAAACCTCCAATCTTACATGGTTCCCCTGGGGCAAACTTTGAAGGTCAACTAATTTAGCAGAGTGAAGTTTAATTTGCTGAAGGAGGGGATTATTAATTTGTTCTGGTTCTTTTTGTTGATCTCCAGGTTTCCAGTATACAAGTCACAGATGCATATGCAAGGGCCAGGGAGTATTAGTTTCAAGTATCTGCAATTAATGTGTGAAATGTAAATGTTGAAATGTAAAGCTCGCTTTGTCTTTGGGGACTTTTTGGTTTTTTTAAGTTCTGTGTTCTTGTGTCAGTTTGCTGATCCCAGACATCACTGCTGGCATGAGCAGATCTGAAGGGATCTGAGGGCCCAATATGCAGAGCTGACCCTCATCATAGGGAAGTCTGCTGTCTACCTGGAGCCTGAATCAGGGATATCACTAGGACACTCTCTAACCTGGTGAAATGAACTGACTATTATTACCCACTGGTGATCCTCCAGGCAGGTGGGGAGGAAGCTGCATTCCGTAGCTTGAGGGGAATAAAGAAAGACTTCAACACCTTAGGACGATTGGTGAAAGAGTCTGGGGTGCAAATTATATTCTCCTCATTACTTCCAGTTTCGAGTGAGGACATGGGCTGAAATAGAAGGATTCAGTCCATAAATGCCTAGCTACGAGACTGATGTTACAGGCAGGGCTTTGGGTTCTTTGATAATGGTTGGTTTTATAAGACACCAGACCTTACAGGTACACATGGGAGAGGTCTATCTCAGAAGGACAAAAGGGTTCTGGGGCAGGAACTGGCAGGGCTCATTCAGAGGGCTTTAAACTAGATTAGAAGGCCAGCTTTGGCCTTTTCAAGCAGTTGCTAGGGGAAATCCCATGGGACCAGGGTACTGGCAGGTAAAGGGGCCCAAGATAGCAGGTTAACATTCAAAGACCACTCGTTTGAAGCCCAAGACAAGAGCATTCCAACAGGTAGGATAGGGGGTGTCCACTTAGGATGATTATAAGGCTCCAGTGAGAGGATGTAGGGATGCAACTAGGAAAGCCAAGGCCTCCTTGGAATTAAACCTTGCAAGAGAGGTCAAGGGCAACAGAAAG
>JAOXOE010000602.1:11838511-11934878 GCA_028565055.1 Phoeniculus purpureus
AGGTGATCCTGCTGTGGCAGGGGGATTGGACTAGATGATCTTTTGAGGTCCCTTCCGATCCCTAATGATTCTATGATCCTATGATTCTATAACTGCAAAATGTATCCCATGGGCTTGAGAAAATGTTTGGCAGTTTGAGATTCTCTGCATGTTACACAGTCAGGCAGATTGTGTAATGCTTTTTGCCATCTAAATCCCTGAGTCGTGAGCCAACAATGACCATAAGTGAGAAACAATTCAGTAAGTAAATCCTTTCCCACTCACAATAACCAGAAGTACCACCTTATGGAGATATTCACTAGAACTGAGCCACATGATTGAACTTTATCTTTTCATTTCTTTGTGTGATCTACTGGTATAACTATTCCAATGGCTGCTAGTAGTTGAATATATGTTATCGTGATCACACAGAAATGTGATTAAGTTCCTCAGTGTACCAGTGTGTATCAGCTCTAACATACTCACTTACAAAGGATAGTCCCAACTCCTGAAAACAAGATCTCATTCAGGGGCTTCTTTTGTTGGCTAAGAAACTGTGCTGCTTTCTGGGGAAATGTGGAAGTGCATGTACACCTTAGAGAGAATTTCTTCAGAGACACATGACCAAAATGTTTGCCTTCTAAATTTACAGGTAGATGAAGCAAAGAAGGACCAGCAGAGAGTCTGTGACCTCAGAGCTGCTGCCAGAAGGCCACCATTGGGGTCTCTCGTCCACCCAACTGCTTCAGTCAGGACTACTGCCATCTCCAGATCAGGCCAGCCATGGCTTTGTCTAGTGAATTCCCAAGACTTTTCAAGCATGAAGATTTGACAGCCTCCCTGGATGACCTGCTGCATTGCCACATCACCTCCGGAGGTAATGTAGCAGTGCTTATATTGGTTAGTGTGTCCAGCTAGAGCTGAAGTCCCAAGGAGGTTGCTGCCAGGTGGTTTAATGGAGGTTGGTCATTTATTTATAGTCAAATTGTCTACTGGTTGCTAAAGAGAAGTAGTAAATCTGAAACCAGGACTTTTATTGCCTTAGTTCTGTCTTTTCTAAGACTTTTGCTTACTAGTGGAGGTCTCCCAAGAGCACAAATGTTTGCTGCATGAGAACACGTGGCCACTCTACTTCAAGTGGGGTGAGACTGATGAGTCTTGCATTAGAAGATCACACCAAAGTACCTCTATGGCTTGATCCAACATCATCTGGCAAGAGATTATGTGAACCACACTCAGCAGATTCTAGTCCAGAGTTAATTCCATTTAGCTAGAAGTCTATCGTGAAAACTTAGAAATGTAGGCATTGCATTCAAATGTGACATTGGAAGCAGGTTGTTGCTTGCAAGGTTGTTCCATCCTGCAAGCCTGCCACAGCTTGTGAATTTAATTTTAGCCCTGGAACTTGCTCCAGTTTTGCAAGGTTACTGAAGTCCTGAGAGAAGCAAGATGTCTTACATGTACCAAGGATAGCACGACAGTGTTTTCTCAAGAATTAAGGCCCTCCTGAAAAAGAAGTGCATCCCAACACCAAGGGCTTGAACCAGGTTTTCCCACCTGTCAAACCTATGCTGGGCCATTGCTATTTGATAGCAATTACTCCCCACCCCTTTCCTCCCAGCAGCTCCAGCTTAGCAACAAGGGTTTAATTAGTGAGTTTTTCACAGCCCCAGCAACTGGGAGATGCAAAGCAGACCAGGAGCCAAAGTTGCTTGCTGCTGTGGTTTATACTGCACCCTGCTTTGCTTTTTCTCGACCACCCATGTTGTCAATAAAACAAAAAAACTGCTTTAAAAGTTAGAGCAGCATTGGTTTGACTAACAGCCTGTGCTTGCAAAGTATCTGTATTTGAGTTTATTGAACATTCATTATATATCAGACACTCTACCTTGTAAAATTGATCCAGAATAGGCTCACCGCATCAGCCACGCTCCTGCCTCGCTGGTTGTGTGCTGTTGCATTTGCTTCCACGTTCCAGCAGCACAGCAAAACCTCTCTGAAAGCAGCCTGCTAGCGAGGCTGCAATAATAGCTCTTTTCCTGACCATTAATTCAGACATCTTGCCATCAGTCAAATGAATCTGTCCTCCTTTGTGGCTCTGGTGCAGTTTGCTGTCCTCTCAGCTCCAATGAGAAAGACCCCAGCTCAGTAGCCTGTGTCTTCTTTTAATCAGAGCCAGTGACAAGCCACGGACAGGCTCATTTTGCCAACGGCCATATATCACATGGCCATCTCCGCTTGGCACCAGTGATTGCTGCATACAAACAGAGCACTCTTGATATGAAGACAGCGAGCACAGGAACCACCCTGTGAGACCACAAATGAAGCTCTTGTAGTCCTCCTCTCTGAGGCTGACCCACACAGCCTGACTGAGTTTTCATGGGATAACTCAACTTTGATGTTGATCCCGTGTTAGAGAAGAAAGTGGCACATTGGCCTTGAAAGAGCCCTTTGAAAATGCCTGTGCAGGCAGTCTTGTCTCAGCGCCAAGCTCAACTGCTTCAGAGCAACGTGCATTTTAAAAAAACAGCTTTGGCAGCCCACCAGCTTTCTTCTGTCGCTGCATACGTTGTGTCACTACCACATCGCAATATGACCACTCCATATTACAAAATTAATACTGGAAATATTTCCTCTGCGGTTTATAGACACTGTTTGTGCTTTGTTTTCACACAATGGTCTGACTTCCATCTCTAGAGAATGAATAGTGCTATTATCAAGGGCAAACCAGCTGGAATTAATCTGATTTAATGTTTAATTATGACTTATGATGGTTTTTAGATTACATCCTAGCATTGCAGAGTGCCATTTTGCAAGCTAGAACAGAGAGATGCGCAGTAAACTGTGACTCTGGGATTACCGAGACCTCATCAGTGAGGTGGTTTTTCAGCAGTAGCATCACCCATCGTGTACTGTGAGGTTTAGTTTAAATTGCTGTTGCGCTAGTCAAGGGAGCAGGCACAGTGCTTGGACAGGAAGCTGAAATAAAAATTTTAAAGCTGAGCTGAAGGCACCTACCTGGATAATTTCATACTGTGCACAGCTCAGGCCTCCCAGCCTTCCTCTTTGGCAGCAGCTGTTGCCTAGAAGGTTGCACCGAGTAACTGCTCTGGAAAGGAATAACGAAGGAGCTGAAAAAAGATTCCTGTACACATGTTTAGCATCATCTGTGTAAAGGCAATGGAGTACTTCTGTGACTTTGGAAAACTGATGTGGTTGGGTTTCCCCTTGAGCATACTTGGCTGCCTTGCCTGCAGAAATCCCAAACACCACAGGTGACATTTGGGCCTCTTTGAAGTTCATGGGTAAATTGCAGTTGGCATCAGTGAGAGGAAGGGTGAGACTTTGATTCTGCTGTGTGGTCTTTACTTTCTGCCCGCTCTGGTAGCAAAGGCATGGAACTGGCTCTGCCAAAAGGAACCTTGGCAGGGGCACCTCACTCTGCACTGGTGCATTTAAGAAAGGAGTGTGCTGAGGAGCTCTGCATCCGCAACACAGAGCCAGCGTGGCGCATGGCAGTGCTGAGGCCTGCCTTGAATGCTGAGGATGACCTGAAGAAGTTCATTGCCTGTGAGCAGTCCCTTCCTAGGAAGACAGCAATGCTGCACGAGCGAAACGCCTGTCTTCATGGTGTAGGGCTGTGTAGTAGAGGACTGCACACACTATAATCTTTTGAGAACATTTCTAAGGTTCCTAATTTATGTGAGTGGTGAAACCCTGATCATCAGCACTATGTAGCCATCAAAATAAATAGCAGGGCAGCACGATCTTGTTAAAGACAGGCTTGCAAATCCTGGGGTAGTGCTGTCCTCATGGGGTTAAGCTCTCTGCATTATTCCAGGGCTGGGAGAGAGCTGGAGCTGAGTCCTCAGGTCTAGCAGGGTTGGAAATACTCATTTTGTATTGAAATTTGTGCAGAAGAAAAGAAATACTTTTATATATATATTTTTATATTTCTCCTTTTTTTTTCCTTTACTTGAGAAGTGATGGTAACAGTGGAGCTAGAGGGTGACTAAATATTGCATGCAAATTGCTTAATTTAAAATAGGGCTTATAACCTCATGGCAAGATCCAAATTGTTCTTAAAACTCTTTATTGCTTATTGTTGTCCACATCTGAAATTTCATTTACACAGCGATCTAGGGAGTGCTGAATAATTACATGTCAGGATAACCTGTTGTTCTTACACACGGTTATAAGAATTTTTTAAATCTCTCCATGGAGTAGTTCAGGAGCAACTATTCTTCAGCAGCTATTTTGGGTCAACTCAATGCATAGTCTATTAGAGGTATTAGTTCTGCTGCAGAGTAATGAATCATATTTGCAGTCAGGAAGTCACTTCTGTAATTGTCACTAAATATAAAGAATACAGGGCTATTTAAAGGATTTCAGGACTGTCTGATGTTCTGGAAGATTCTGTTTCTCTGGAGAGGAAGGGCAGGTGGTTTAATACAGACAAAAGGGAGCTGCTAGGATTTGTGCAATAGGATATTGTCCCACTTTTGCAAAACCAGTGGAAAGGGGAGGTTCTTAATTTGGAAAGATGACTTGCAAGCTGGGTATAAAATTATAGCAGAATTCCTCTGCATATTATAGCCTGGCTTGTCAGTCTTAAAACCATTCCCCTTGATTGTTCGTTCTGAGCCCTATGTTAACACTGGGCTAAACTGCATATTGCAAATCAAAGCAGAGACTCTGAAAATGCTCTGGTTGTTGCAGACAAATTCCCTGGTGCTTCATTTGACAAAAAGATGGATTAGAACAAACTCCAGTGTGTTATTATTGCCACCTACATGAAAGATTGTTTCTTTTATTTGTATTAATTACTGATTAGTGCTTTCTGTATCTTCTTCTCTTTCAGATGTCTCAAACGAGATGTATTGCTTTCCATAGTTTCTTATCTAAAGGGAACCCTGACAGAAAACTGGTATCTCAGCCACCGTGCACAAGAAAGTCATTGATGTGCTCAGATGCTGCTCTTCAGGGTGAGATTCTTGGAGAGGTAAAAGGAAGTTCACAGATAATACTGCAGACAGCTGATTTTCCACCCAATGATAATGTTGCAAGTAAATACACTAATTTATTTTAAACAGGAGTGCAGAAGGAAGAAAAGGATCTGAGTGTGTGGGAGTCCTTAGGTGGGTTTCTTGTGGGGCAGCCCAGAGCTTGCAGCACTCTGAGCTGAGGGAGGAGAGCAGGGCAGCTCTCCTCACTGCACAGTTGTCCAGCCCAGCAGAGCTGCCTCAACAGCTTCTCTGAGCAAGCTGGCATCATTGCTGGCATCTGCCTCTGGTAATGCTCACAGGCTCATATCTGTTTGGAAGGAAACATAAAGGAGTGGCTCATGCCCCAGTGAACTTGCATTTAACTGGAACAGAAAGGGTGCAGCTTCACAGTGTGGCCTTCTTACTGCCTGGTCAAACACTATGGGTCAAACAACAACCCTCAGGCTTGGGGCTGCTAGTGAGGCTCTGCATTATTACAGCCTGGTCATTGCAACAGTCTCAGCTGCAAGGCCCTTCTCATAGAAGTCCTCCTGGTCTTACCATGAAGAATGAGCAAAGCCTTTTCCCTGCCTAGGACAAGGCACTAGAAGCAGCGACAATTATACAGGTACGTGGATGACGCTGTGCTTTGGGACCTTAAAACGTTACTGAGCTTTTGTTTAGCCTGTGGAGGTAAATCCAAAGCAGCTTGCCAAGAGCTAGGACTGCACTTCAGCATCCCATCCAAAAATTTAAAGAGGCCTTTTTTCAGGTTCAGGAGTCTGGCTTTCATATCTCCTGTGCATAAAAGTGATCACAGCATCTTTGACGCGAAGAAGCAAAGCAGTTATTTAAAGTATCAGTTAATGTGTGACCAGTATTTTGTCAGGTGACTGCAGAAAACTCAGCCTTTCACGGCCAGCGTTCTGTTAAAAATGGGGAGTTTTAAAATAGCCTGTTATGTCACCAGCTGATCTGTCATTTTCCATAATTCATGAGCACTGGGGCAAGATTAGACAATGGAAGCTTGGGTAAGAATTCATTAATTTCCTCCATGTTTTTAGAAATGTCAGA
The DNA here is from genome assembly GCA_028565055.1 of Phoeniculus purpureus. NCBI lineage: Eukaryota > Metazoa > Chordata > Aves > Bucerotiformes > Phoeniculidae > Phoeniculus > Phoeniculus purpureus. Next base: position 11,844,550 of record JAOXOE010000602.1, read on the forward strand.
GGTGTGAAGCTGAGAATAATAAAAGTCAGACTCCTTAGATATATCTACTGTGCTGGGAAGAATATTACTCTGAGCATCTCTGATAGTATACAGTGGCCTAGTGTGCATGTGTCTTTAATTGGTATGCAAGGAGTTTATCTGCTTTACTGCCTGCACTTATCAGAAAAGATATAAAATGGGGTGGTGATAATGGCTGCCTTCAAAGAAAAAGATATGTTCTTTCAAGGGTGTAAGTGCAATAAATCTTTCCAGTTTAAGGGCTCACTGGAAGCAAAAGAATTCTGTTCTGCTGACAACTGAATGTGGAGAACTCTCCCAGGGGAAACCAAATCATGTTTCTCTATTCAAAATATAGTAACAAGTCACTGAAATGTGATAGTCCAGACTATATATTGCAGTGGTTCCTACTGACTCCTTTAGCAATTAAGACACACGCTGATACTTTTCTCAAATGTAAGGTAATACAAGGTGTCTGACCTTATTTAATATAAGGTATCTGACACTGGACACACTCAGAACACGCTTGTGAATGGCTCCCACAGTAACCCTCAGTTCAAACTTAAAAAAAGCAGTCAACTTCAGGGACTTTTGTAAACTGTGCCACAGGAGTTAATTTGCCAGGAGTCAAAGCGACAGTGCTGAGTACACTGCTATCCCCAAATCATTTTGTGTATCTACAGAAATCAAAGTTAATAACTCTACCGGTACCTACTGGGTCTTCTGAGTTGAAATCAGTATGTTTACTTAGAAAAACCCACATTATTCATAAGAGTCGAACGCTGTGCCTGACTGTTCCAGAGAAACCAAACCACACTGACTTTGTTCGTGCAGCCAGCAACTGATGTTAGCATGAATTTAAATAATTCCACTTGCCTTGAATAATGACCTTGAAAGTGGAGTAATGGCATCTAGGAAATACCCTAACTTTTGAGGAGCTGCCTCTTACCTAGGCCTGTGTGTGTTTGCTGCTCATCTCCTTCTGGCCCTAACTGCACGGAGGTGCTCCACACAGCGTATGACTAAACATAATACTATTTGATTTGTACAGCAGTGTTCTCCAAAGAACAAATCTGTAAAATTACGACATGTGAAAGCTTAACAAAATGATATAAAATGGCAGTGGCACGGTTCATATCTTAAACTGACAGACTGATGGTGATTATTGCAAGGACAATGCCCTGCATATGTCAAACGATTTGCAAATAAATTATGTCACCTTATCCTCCATTATTGTTTTTGCAGAGGACATAAACTGTGTCACTAATATTAAACTGTCGGGGAAAAAAGCCTACCTCAGCTTTTTCATAGCTGAGGATGCAAAGACATCTCTGCAGAGACAAACATGCATATGGCCATCATTTGTCCAACATCTTACACATTGTGAAGGTTTTTCACTTGAAATGCCAACCTGTGTGGCAGATGATGTATGTGTTTCTTCAGTCCTGTGATTACCGGCACAGAGCTGCTCTGCAGTGCTCTTCACCTCATCAGTTCCACAAGCTGCACTCCAAGGTGTGTGAAACATTTGCAGGGAGATGGCATCTGACATGCAGCAAGGGAAAAGCATTCTGGTGTGAATATTTGACTCCAGATTTTGTTCAAATCAGGGTCAGATTCTGACCTGGAGAAATTAGTGTAGGTAGAGATTTAGCACTACAAAATAGCAATTTGAAAACTGGAATGAATATATTTTAGAGACGGGAAAGCAGAGGAAAGTGGTGCTGTCTCCTGGGTAACTCCCCAGGGGCTGCAAAGGAGAGGGGAAGGGGGAAGGCTTTATAAATGATCTGGGCTTTATTCTTCCGGAAATAAGCAGAGGACAAGGCAATTTTAGTCATTTCTATTTGTTAAGTTGCATCATCTCAGCTGCTGGGGTCTTTGTTCAGGTTGTGATGGTTCATTTATTACTACCAAGAAATGCTGCCTTTGAAGGGTGATTTTCAGAGGCCGTTGTGGTTTAAAAAGCAGCAAAGAACACACTGTGGTGGTTGGAGTGTGGAGCTGGGAAAAGAGCCTCCAGCCTCCTGCTCTGGATTTTGCCTTGCTCACATTTGGGACAAATTACTTGCAACTGCTATGGTTCAACTTACTCTTCTGTCAGGCAGGTTTTTCTGACTCACCCACTTGGCCACATTTGCCTGGTATTTCATAATCTTTGGCTAGAAATCACTCATCTGATTGCAGATCAGCGACGTTCCAAATGGGATGCATCAAACAACTTCTGCTGGCATCAGTGCAAAAGATGGCTCCAGTACACTGTGCAGAGGAGGACAATATGCTGAAAAACCTCAGCTGATGTAAGGATTGAAAGGGAACCCCTTTCTCTTATTGCTACCACTTTTGTTTTCCTCTTTTGGAAGACTCCTGGAAGTAGTGTGCAAGTTTAACCTCAGCAGTGAGGAATCTGCACTGTGCCCTTACAAACATTTCTCAGGTGCTTCTTGTGTAAATCACAGTTTATGTGACTAGACTGACAATTGTTTAGTTTCAGAATACAAAACTGTCAAAGAAAACTGGGGGAACTGCATCATCCAAATTTGTTTTGATCTTTCCATTTTTCCAATGTTGTATTTTGTCAAACACTTAAAAAAACCCACAAACAAACCGCAAATTACTTTGCTATTGGAACTGCTTGTGATTAATGAGTGAGAAGAGCAGACTTTAGCCACCACAGTTTATGGAAACACAATGTATTTCCTGTGGCAGCAGCATTTGGACTCGCATGGGGCAGGAGATGGTAGACTGGCAGGATGCTTCCCTTTGCCTAAACAAATCCTAGAAAGCGTGCTGGTTTCACTACTTGTGCTAAAGTGATTTTTATTGGCACAAGGAAATAGCTTTCAAAACAGAGAGAGGAATTCAGTCCACAGGCATCAAAACCTTTCCTAATGGTGAGCCCTTTCCTTTTTCCAGTGCAGCAAAAATGAAGCAACAGCAAAGTCAAGGGTGATCATGAAGGTGTGTGAGGGAGAAGGGGGCAGCAGGACGGGCCCCAGGAAGATGCACTGAACCAAATGAAAGCGCCTCCATGGAAACAGGTCTGCAGGAGCTGTTCTCTGTGTGTCAAAGGCATTTCCATCAGCTGACTGGCAGCAGCTTCCACAGCAGTGTTTTTAGGCTCTGGTACAAGTGTGCCTTGGCGTAACAGCAAGACCTTCGCACTCAAACTTGCAGGTAACACACAAGCCAGTCAGCCCTGTGATCTTTACACACACATGCAGAAACCTACCTGATCTTTTCCGAAACATTATAACCTGCAACAAAATATGCTGGAGAGAAGTTTATTTAAGTAGATTAAAAGGTGCCCACCCCACAATGCCCCCAAACTACTGATCTTCATCAACTTGTTCCTTAAACATGCCACAACACAGATTTAAGGCTGCAAATGAAAGAGATGGTAGAGATAGCATCAGTAATCTCAGCTATATACTCCTTGGCTAGGAGGCATTGTAAGATCCTGTGCACTTCTGAGGGAAGGAGCAACAAGAACTGCACAAAGAATTTCAGAGAGAAACTTACAGGAATTGAGCGAGAAAGAGCAGTGAACTTAAAGGGAAGTTTTTACTTTCTTGACAAGAAAAGAAAGTGGGCGGCTTTCAGGCTGACCATTCAAGTATCTGTGAGATGAAGGACAACTTTCATAAAATAATCTCTGGCAATAATCCTGTGCATCAGTGACATAACTGTTGATCTCAGCAGTGACACAATGGTGTGACAAGCAACAGGTGGCTTCAAAGTCAAGAAAACCTGGCCAAAACTGTACTTTGAGGGATGACAGAGACAACCTGAAATGTGTGACTAGGGAGTTAGACCTGCTGCTGACAAATCTTTGGCAGAAGGAAGCAGTAGAAAGTGTAAATTCATACTGAGAGAAGACAAACTTGGAAGAGGAAGAGCTCTTGGAACAGGTTCATGCCATAGTTTGACCAGACCAGCTAGGTAAGGGATGGTCTTCTTTCCAGCTCTACAGAATTGGTCTATGGACAAGGTTCATTCAGACACCCTCTGACAGCTGCCTGCTTAGCCTAGGAAGATGGTCTGTTTGCAATAAGCCCTTTTTTTTTTTTTCTATGAATGATCATCTTTTTCATTCTTGTTTCAAATCTTTGTCACTTCTCTCAGACCACAAAATCTGCAAGACTGAAGATCTGAGCAGTGCTTCTAGGGAAGGTGACCATCATCCTATATCCTCAAGATCTCCAATTTTCTTCTTAATTGCAGAACAAACTTTTAGGGTTAAAAAAAAGATTGAAATGAGAGGGTTTATGTGGCATAAACCTTGCTTACACAATTGTCTTTATTGATAACCTGAGTTACTGTCAACATTAAGCCAAAAAGGAGATTCATGAGTTCATGCTGACCTCTCATGTCAGCTCACTATTTCAAGTCAGCCTCTGGGCACGCTGGCTTGGAAGACGAGAGTTACTTTGGCTGCCACAAATGTCAGCAAGCGCAGTCCATCTGTGTCAACAGTGGGAAGTTCTTCACCTTAACTAGTTCCAAATCTGAAGTCTGCAGAAGTAGAAGGGAAAGGTTGATGCTCCCTATAGAAAAAGCCTCTTCCTCCTTTCCAGCAGATGAATTAGTTGGAGCCAGAAATGATCTCTGAAACTCCCTATTTTTTTCTTCTTTCTTGTAAGCCTCAACAAGCAAACAGAGTTGCATCCAAAGTTTCTGCTTGCTTTCAGTGATGCTGCTTTGCTCCCGTGCCGGTTCTTCAACCACAGTCTGTCCTAACAGTCAGCTTTTGCATCTCATTTATGAATTCAGAAAACAGCGTTTAAGTGGACATTGCTCCAGGGTCAGCCCCTCAGCTCCCTGCAATGCTCTTGCCAGGAGAAAATGCAGTGTGTCTCCTGGTTGTAACAGCATACACAGACCTCATTTCAACAAAACAACTACTGTGTAGGCCAACCCTTTTTTGTATTTACATGTGGAATGTGGGCTCTTTTAATCCCACAGGTGACTAATGGCCCCAGTAAGGATACAGTTATCTGGGTATAAACTTCAGTCTATTGATGTAGCTGATTTTGTTTCCTATTACTGCCTTCACACAATGGTGTTTTGCTGGTAACTGTTCCTATGGCAAAACCTTCCAGCCCAGACAAGCCCTAAGAGGTTAAAGTCATTTCACATTTTCTTTCAAGGCAATTACACAATGGGCCTGGAGCTCCCTGCCAAACGCTACCTTTCTACAAAGCTGGCATTGGGGTGGTGAGCCAAGTACTGCAAACCCCTGACACAGATGACTGCGTGTTAGCAGTTAGTGAATGGCAGAGAGATCAACCGGGTAAGTTTCAAACTAGGGCAGACACTGCTAATGCTTTTGACTTCCAACTCCTACTTTTATCCTAAGATCAGATAACAAGCAACACTTTTTCTTTGTAACAATTCATTAATCAGAGAAATGATCCTTGCTGGTGTTTAGATGTTTTACTTAATTTGGTACTTCTGGCCTGCTGCCCCAGTAGTGCCAAAAGTATTATTTCTCACCCAGCAGGTGATAAATAACAACTTCAGTCATGATTAATACCATGAATTTCTCAACCTGACTAATGCAACAAACTTCAAACCTGCAGAACAAGTGGGTGCTAATTGTTGTGAGCGCCATTGGAGCTGCACTCTGCTTTTAAGAAAAGAAAGCCACAGGAAATGAAGCATTTTCGAGCAGTGCAGCTGATCCTAAGAGGCATCATTAAGTGCAGCTCAGCAGCATTCTCCATGTGCAGGTCGGTGCTAGGCTTTTTTTTTTTCCACAACACTAAGTACATTTGAGAAGCAGGAGATTGCCAGGTTATTTTTCCTTCCTTGGGGAGGAGGGGGAGGAATAAAAGGCAGAGAAGACTAGCAGATTAGTATCTCATTAACACCACTCAATTACTACAATTTTTTACTGATACACAAAGAGTGATAGAGCCAGGCAAAAGCTGCTGCCACCCAAGCACCTTCACATAATGTCTGTTTTGAGATATCATCACAACATTATAAAACATAGCATTAGAGACTCCCCAGTCTAGGAAAGCTTTCTCCAGAGAGAGACAGGAAAAACAGAGGTTCTGTAAGAGCTGTCAGCTGTAATCAATGATCCAATACTATAAATTAGCCTATGGCTAAAATTCTGGTTACTTCTAAGTAACCAAGGCTGGTTTGCCAGAGCCTGTGGTGGAGCAGGATGGTTGCTCCGCATTCTGTGCTCTGCATGCAGTGTCACAGGGTCCCTGGGATCCACAGATCGGCTACATGTACGCTGCTGTGCTTACCAGGCAAACGTGACCTCCATGACATCAGGAATTGACACCATGTGTTCCCCTGACAGGACCAGGCGCCAAAATCCAGCAAGGGTGTGACCAGGTAACTGTCCTGAACTGTTCTGCTACCCCAAAGAAGCTTTTTGGGAATGGAGGACCAGTCCTGCTTTCACCAGGACTTTCCCAATTGTTTTAGTTCTGTTGGGCAATGAAAGTGGTTGCTATTTTTCAGCTAGTGTTTAGCTCAAACTGAGCACCTCCATATTAATCGATTCATGGAACAAAACGGTGGTGAGGAGCACGCCAACGTAGGCAGGTGATTTATACATAGTTTGGAGTCAGTAATGTTTGTTTTCACTTGCAGTTACGAGTGGTTTTACGACTGCGTGTACTTCTTTGGTTGAGTGACTTCTGCAGTTCCAGGTGGGGTTTACTTGGAGGACATATGTTAAACCATGGTGCAGCTGCTCCTGACATTCTTTCAGTAAAAAAAAAAAAAAAAAACCACTAACTTTTTACTTAATTTTAGGAAACTTAAGACATTCCAGCTGTCTGTCTTCACCCAAAACAGCCTCAGGAAGCTGGGGATTTTTGAGCTTGAAAAGCTTGGAAAGACAATAATCATCCACAACATGAAACAAAACATAGGCCTTCCTGGGCTGATTCCTATGTCATATGCTGCAGTCATTTGGGATCTAGAAAAACATGCAAGCCAAGAGTCTCAGAGACTGCACTTGCACAGCCTTGTCTACTAGAGGGCCACTCAGCCCAAAAGAAAGTCTTATTTACTTGGTCCTGGATAGGGTAGGTCAGTTGACATGCTCAGCTCCCTTGCTAGAAAAATTACTGCATTTTGGTTTGGACTGCTTTTGGTTTAGTTTCTTCTCCCACCCTTAACTGGTTTTATTGCTGGTCGTGTTTCAGCTTTTCATTCTCTTTCTTGAACTATGCAGAACATTCCACTATCAGCATCTTTTATAGGACTACAGCATCCCAGATTTAAAGCCTGGCTTACCAGCTCTAGTTTTCAGCACTCAGCCCAGTCTTCCCTGTGGGACTACTCATGCTCAGTGTCAGTCAAAAAAAGCATCACAGTTTCTTGTATCTATGAAGTACAAAGGAAGTCCTTTGTCTGGGACTTCATAGCTATTCTCAGCACCAGTGGCAAAGACGAGATTTTCCTTGTATTTTTTACGTTTAGGTATCGCCTAGAAAGCGGTGTGGCCTGAACTGCAAGCCGCCCCTGCAGCAAGCATGCCATATATTGTGTATGCTCTTCCCTCAAGTAAGTAAGGCATGGTTTTCTCCCATTTCAATTCTGGTTTACTAATTAGAGTTATCAAAGTCACACTCAAGGAACCAGGAGTGCTTAAACTTTCAGAAGCTATTCAATTTAGCTTCCAGAGCTCAGTCTCTGCTTGTCCTTTCACTTCAGTGCCGAAAACTCCACGTAATTTGCCTGCCTCTGTGTCCTTAGGAGCAGTCTGAGTAGCTCAGGTGGATTTACACAAACTTTGTTTGTAACAGATCAGTATCTTCTGCGGAACCACTTCAACAGCATTTGAGTATATTTGCTAGAGGAAACATTCAGAATGCACATGGCTACCTCAGTGGGTTTTTTTTTATCCTCTGAAGTTCTACAGCTTGCTGTACGTTACACACAAAACCTGCAGTAACTAGCTGTTCAGCAGTCACTGTTGTATTACCATGCCCAAATACAAAAACATGGTTTAATTCAATGCTGTTTCAAAGCTATTACTAAAACTCAATTACAAGGTGGCTAATGGCCACTGCAGCCTTGAAAGAGGACGAATACATGCCCACTTGCACTTTCTCGCCCTGAATGCAAGTTAATGCCTGTGCTTAGGTGAGTTTGAAAATCCATTAAGTAAATTACTGCTGTAGTTAGTTCTACTGGTCACAGGACTGCCAAAGCCACAGAAGCTTCATTAAAACCTTTACTGGTGAAGGATGCTCTGTAAATAGCAGGAGGTAAAAGGCAAGTTTAATTGCTCTAGATTAAGGTACTTCAGTTTCCACATAGGATTTCCCCATCACTGTGGCAATACTAGCATTAGAGACTATCAGGCTGCGTTTTTTCTCACACAATAGCTTACATAATAAGATTCTCTCCAAAGTGAGAAAAATCTCACAACACAATCTTTTCCAGATCTCCCAGAAGTTGCATTAATGCAGAAAAGCAGGTTCCAAAGAAATATCTGGGTCCTCAGCTACCAGCTGGTTTGATAGTAGAAATAGTTGCCCCACAGTCAAGAGCTGATGTGGTTTAGTTTGAAAATGTATTCAATGTACCTGTGTGAAATTTCAATACTGGGATGCAGGACCAAGGGAAATTTTCCTCTCCTGTCAAGAGTGATTTCATAAAAGGCCAAGGCCCCTGACACATTGGTATTCACATGGATTTGACTCCAATAGGATTGCTGTATCAAAAAGCAGGCAGTAAGAATCCAGCTCTGTTTTCCAGCTGAGTTGACAAGAGTGGTCCCTTGCAGCAGGAATGAGTAAGCAGTAGTGGTCTGTGAGTCACAGAGAGAAGGAAGCCCTGGCCAGTCCAAGGTACGCTGCTGTTTTCTGCTCAGTTCTTAAGAGAGAAGGAAATGGCAGACAAAATCCTCATGACCACTGCATGACCAGTTTAAGCCATTGGGTATTTTGACACTGAGGAGTACAGTTTAAAAAAAAAAAAAAATGTATTTCACAGTAAGAAAACACAATTGTTCCAAGGAGCCAGTCGGCCTGAACTGGTTCCCAGTTGTGCCCAGGACTTGCCAAATGCACAAGGACTGGCTCTGCACATTCCTGGGGTGGTTGGTGCTTTTTGCAAAAGCATCAAGTCCAACTGACAAAGCACATCGGCGTGCTGACATTTACTGTGTTCACAGAAATACGGGTCCAATGGAGTCCTTCCCTACGCTGAGTTGTTATCCCTTGAGAAGTTCCACAGTGCCAGCATTTTTGGAGCAGCACAATTGTATTCCTTCCTTTACTGCTGTAATATTGTCCATAGGACCAAGGCATGACAGCCACATGTTCATTCCATGTCCTTTTACTGTAGGAACCACCCCAGCAAGTACGTCAAAATTCAGACGCAACGTTAACATACTGGAAATTGAAACAGTGAGACAGACACTTACCTGGCGCATTCATGTCTTAAAAAAAGAGCAGGACTAGCTGAGGATTAAAACAGGGAAATCACAGGAAGGAAGAAAAATGTAAATCCAAAAAAGAAAGGTGAACGAAAAATAAAAGCAGAGGCAGGACGTGCGTAAGAGGTAATGAGAGCCAGGAGCTACTTGGACACAAAGTAAGAACTGTCTGTGCTGCAGAGCTCTGAGACACTTCTGTCACCCAATTTCTGAATGAATTTCAGCTGAGGCAGGCAAACTTAATGTTTCTAATGAGTACTTGTATTCCCAGATTAAAAAAAGCTTGTAGTTTACCATATAACTGTCTTCCAGGTATCCTGCCAGCAGGATTCCATTCATTAACTACACAGACATTAATTACATAGATGTAAAACTTAGTAAGAAAGGCATTTGGAGAGATCAGAGATAAACTTTTTGAAGTGTTTTATTATTTTAATACAGATAGAATATTTTTCTAAGGTCACTTTAAAGTAAGTGGCATACAGGCTATTAAAATGAAAGTGCCCATGCAGTCATTTCAGGGAACATTTGTACTGTATATTCCATAACACAAATGCTGGGGTTAGAGGTTTTTTTCTTGCTCCAGAATGATTTGGCAGCTTCAAAAAGCTAGCAAGTGTTTTCACCCTCAATCTCAAATCAGTGTGCAACAAAAGCCCAAACTGAAATGCGACCCACTCCAAGCACCAAGCAGTATGCTTATCTCAGCAAGGACCTCATAGGAGGCCGGGCTGCAGCAGTTGCAGAGCTGTCTTTACCGTGACCCTCAAAGTACTGCTGTTCTATTCGCCGACAAAAGGCTGTGAGATTACTGTAGTTTTTAACTTTTTCAGAAAGTTCATCAGTAATTAGCTCAGTAGTCAGTATTGTGAACAGATGTCCAAACACCAGAGCATCTAATTCAGTCGGTCTGTAAAAACAAACAGAAAAAAAGAACAGGTGCTTCGGAAGGCAAGTCCTGATCAAGAAAAACCCTGCTGCTCTGAGTAACTTTTGGGTAGCAACACTGAACTTACCAACTGCATGAAAACTCTCCCTACAGTAGATAAGCTTGCTGCTAGCTCTTTGTACGGCATCTGTCTTTGCTTTTGGTAGCTCAGAAATGTGGAAATCACGCTTCTGAGAAGGGACAGTTACTCATTCAATATCAAACCATGCTCTATCTTTTAGTTCTGTAACCAGGGCAAGTGCTTATCAGGTCTTCTGGGGGGATTTTCTTTTTCCCTCTGCAGATTTCTATACAAATCTGCACAAGGAAAAAAGAATTGGGAAATACAGCATAAAACTTTATTCCCTTTTTTGTGCTTTTCCATAATCGGGATGTTTTCAAGGTAAGCAGCATGAGGGTGTTCTAACGGATAAAATGTTTTGCCTTTCTGTTTGTGGATCACTAAGGACTCTCCAGCAGAGATGTGCACCTTGTATAACAAACTTAGATCTCTCAGCAACAGGCTGATTTTCTTAATTTATTCAAATGGTCTCCTACAAGTCACAGACTGAAAAGTCCCAGACTAAGAGCAAGTACTTTCTTAGTAATATTTCAGACAGCACAACTACCTTGTTTTTCTGTACTGCAGTGTACATAAAAAGGTTTAAAGAAATCATAAATAGAAAAGAGACGCTTAAAGTAACTTTCCCTTGGAAACTCTTAATTACTTATTTCTGAAATTCCACGTTTATATTCCAGGAAAACATTTGCTTTCCCTGTATGTGTGGGTGTATGTCTGTATCTCACATTCCTGGATGTAATATATTCAGTAAAGAGTAACTTACTGCTTATTGAAGAAATATGGTTGTGTTCCTAATCTCTGGGAGAGAGCCTGACAACACTGATCTACATCTTCAAGCACCTACCAAAACACACAAGAGAGAAAACATCTGTATTGTCAGAAAATACCAACACTGCAGAATATTACCTCGTTACTCTGTTTGCACTGACAATGGGAACAAGAACATACACAGCTGGACCATCAAAAGCTGTTCAGGTCAGTCAAACCGACACAGGCCAGGCAGGCAGGTAAGTGTTACTTTAACATCTGATGTAAGGCTACTCAGATTAAGTACTTCCCATAACATTTACAACTTGACTTAATGATAAGTACTAACTTACACCTCAAAACTACTTGTATTTTTTCAGACCTCTGACAAGGAAGCCACAATCCTGCAAAGCGTGGCTAGTAACGCCACACAGGAAGCAGGGGCCATAACTTACAACTTATTTTCAAGACTACAGGCTAAATTAAACATCACCAGAGATCCATCCTCCCACACCATCAGGCTGCACATGATTTAGGATTTATGGCAGCAGAAGGCAAATGTCTGACTCCAGGTAATGTCTTAAGTAGAGAAGATATCTTTTGCTACCACTGTTCCAACTTTTTTAAAGAAAGAAAAAAGAAAACTTTTCATACTGACCTGCTTAGGTGTCTTTCCAGCCCATCCAATGGCTTTCATCTTGCGCCTTACCTCCCATTGCTTCTGATAGGACAAAATGCGGTTAAGAGGCCACGGGTAAGGGGAGCCATACCTCGGGTGAGTAATCTTTGTTTACAAACAGAAAGGTACTGGGTTATCGTGTAGGAACATGCCTCTATGCACAGAATAGCTAATATTCAAGTATTTCTACTGGAAAGGGAGCTGTGACAGAGACAGGGAGTTGTGTGATATACTGTAATTATTTGCACAGACTTTACAGTCTGCAGCATAACCATTTAACACTAGTTTGCAGCACAGCCATTTAAAACTATTACTTCAGAACAGACACTTAACTGTGCTGCAGTCAGCTACCTCCCGTAATGACACAACTTCCCTAAAATGTATAGGCAAGTGAAATTAAAGTGAAAAGATTGTATCATTAATGGTATAAACCTCAATGTTTCATTTATGAGTAGAGACTTGCAATTGTGAGCAAAAGTGTTTTCTCATTAAATTTTAATTAAGATTAATGCAGCAGAACCACTCACCTCCTCTACTGTAACATCGTCACACCACTGGAGATAGAGCTAGGAACAAAAGAACACTTAACTAAAACTTCCTAATAAAGGAAAACACAGTCATTTCTCACTACTAAGATTTTCTGTATTAAATTTTTACTTCATTCCCTCTGTTAAGACTTCTGAATGTGGAAAAGAAATTAAAATTGGAAGGCAAAAGCCCAGTTGCTAGTCCTTACTTCACTAGCACCAGGACCCTGCTGAGGCCCCAGGCCCACTCCTGTTGCCCACAGGTCACCAGCCCTCAGCCACCTGCAGCTCACCAGCATTCCCAACAGCATTCCCACACTGGCACTGCACACATTAACAAGCCATACACGTGAACCACAGGCAGTGCCAGCCTTATGCTAGTCATGTGAGCATGCGCACTGTCTATAGCAGGAGTGGGTGCCTGGCCAGCTGTGGGCTAGCGTAGGATCCCAGGAACCACTGGCATTTTCCACACGATGACTTCTACAGCTACATGACACGTTTCAGTTAGGTGAGGGGAACCATACAAGTCACTTGTGTCTACAGGAACATTTCAGCAAGCTATTCATAGGGTACAGGCGATTTATTTCTGCCTCCTTTCACCACAAGAATTTATGACCTCATTTAAGAACAAGCAGCATTTCCAAGAGAAGAAAAAATGCTAAAGCTTTCTTGTCTGTAGTCACTTATGTAAATGTGTGGAGTTACTATGGTTTGCTGTACCTCTGCTGTCAAGAGCATATTATTGACTAATTCCATGTAGGCTTTCATCTCGGCTTTTTGGACTTCATCCAACCCATCACTGAGAGAATGGCCCTAATGGGAAAAAGGAAAAAACGAAAGACACCCATGTAAGAAAGGATATTGGAATACTCAGCAATGCCTGACCCAAGGACCTCTACAGTCAGTGAGCTTTGGCTCTGATGCTGATCACTTACATAGTTCTGTAACAAATCACACGTGCAGCTTCTACACACAGATCCTTTAGAACTGAAAAGCAGTCATGGTAATGCAACATAGCTACTCCACAAGAAATAGGATCTACTGTTGGTCATAGCTGAACACAGTTTGAGCACACAGGCTCCTGGTTAGTGGCTCTGCAGCAAGAAGTAAACACAAGTTTACATCTGTGATGCAGCTTTCTCAGCGGCCCAGTAAAAAGACTTTTAAAATGCAGGGCAGGGCTGGGGCAGAGAGGGAAGCAAAGGCAAATTGAACAGGATGTAACATTTCAGGATTTAACCAGTCAGTTCTGGGTTTAAGAGCTCTGACTCCTGGAGACAGAGCACATGGAAAAGCAGTCTCAGAAACTGGCACTGGTGTGCAACTATCCCACACAGGATTTGCCTCCAGAATTGGAGTGACTGACAAAGAAACACATTTCCACCAACAAATTCCTATTCCAGAGAAATAACTATTTTTAAATGGCACTAGACTTCCACACTGTTCTAACAAATGAAGGAACACTCCAGAAGAGCACCCCAAATCAACACAACACTGAGCAGATTAACACACTCTAGTCACTAATCAGTTGATGAAAACCAACATACCTTGGCTTTTACAAACTGGACTATGGGCCCAAGCTCAGACACTACTTGATTTCCCACGTGAATGAAGGGTACTTTGCCTGCAAGATGAAAAATGTATTTCAGTAAGGGTTTTCTATACCTGGAAAGCATCTTTTACAATGTTAAAAGCAATTAAGTATTGCAAGTACACCTGAACAGCAGTGGGACTCTTTCATATGAGCACACACAAAGCTCTAGCTCACACAACAAATGCTTGCCAACAGCAGACATCTTCCTCCCAAACCTCTCCTACATGCAACACTTGCAACTGCATATTTCAGAGTCACTGAGATCTATCTGCTTGTGTTTTAATAGTGGATTCTGCCTTGCTGGAAACACTTAGTTCAATGTTTCTCTGAAGTACAGCTGGGAAATCCCAGGAAAGCAGACTAGCCCTTGGCTAGTTTTATGACACAACGCATTCCCACCCTCCCTTCTAAACCACTGGCAGAGAAAGGACTGTTGAAAAGGATGACAGCAGGTGTGGCCCTCTGCCCAGGAAAGCAAGCTGAGGGAAACATTAATGCACAACCAGTTAGGCTGGGTCCTGACTGCATCCTCCAGTCCTTCAGATTTATGACTGGGACAGCCAGCTCCTGTTGGCTGCCCCAGTCATCACTCTCTAGCATAGAGCGGGCATTTTAGAGCCTCCCATGGTCCTGGGGTCAGAAAATGTTCTTGGTATGAGATCCACAGCTTCAACACCTGCAGGCTGGGAGAAGGAAGGTGTTTTTTCATCATCACGGAAGCAAAATGGGGTGAAAGTTTAGTATTAGTAATGCTCAACATTCAGTCTGTGAAGCTGAGCTTTGAGGGTCCAACATGGAGCAGGGCTGCAAACAGCCAGTCCTCAAAAGGAGCCAGCTCCAGGTAATCCCCAAGTAAGTACCTCTTCACACACTGAAATTCTGAGATAGAATGTGAGGACTGCCAGACTTTGCACCAGTTCAGCAACTGCAATTAAGCAATTCTCTCCAGATTTTAAGCAACATTCTGAAGCCAGCCCTGGGACATTTCATACAACCAGTTATCTCCAGCAAAAGGCAGGCTCTGTAGCCTTCTAACATTTAATTTCTTGCTGTTGCATTTGGACTTTTTTTCCAGAAGTCTCAGGGTTAGGGGTAAAATTTAAAATCATCTGTTACCCTTGACAGAGACAATGCACCCTTCAGCCTTCTCCTGCATCCACACGCTGGCAATCATCTCCCAGACAGGAAAACAAAAGATAATCTTTCTCTTGTGCTGTCTCTCCTCAGCAATATGAAAATATAACCACATTCACTGGAATATTTCCTGGATGCAGAATAAAGCCACTTTTAGAAACATAAGTGTTTCTGCTTCAGAAGACAACCACTCTCAGGTATTTTGAGACACTTCTACCGGCATCTGAGCTGTCTGACTGCTCTATACAGGCTCTGCATTAACAGACAGGTACGTACTATACCAACATTACATCACATCTGACCATTCTACTTGTTTGCAGAGGAGAAACTGCACTGGAGAGGAGGGGGAAAGGCAACCCACACACAGTAACACTGACCAACTGTTATCAGGAAGACAAGGCATAGTTGCCATGGTATCCAAATGGAGGCATAACGTAGTAATCGAAATGAAGGCCACACTTACCAGATGGGGACATGTACTCAGCATTTGCCCTGCAAACCACCCGGACTGGCAGATTGCACATTTGCAGAAAGGCCTGGAAACAAAAGTCATATTTAAAAAGCATTAATATGCCAGTTGCAAACAAAGGTGTTCTCTTCTCTGTGTTTTAACTAGTTCCTAGCACATGCTTATGAAGTGTAGTTCCTTGCATACTGCTTGTAGGAAGAAGGAAAGGTAGGTAAAAGAAAAACAAGGGAGAGCATAAGAGATGGATTTACTGTTTCTGTCTGTAACCTGAGATTCAAAGCATTCTCAGTAGGATACCAGTTTTTGTCAGTTCCTGCCATCACCACAAAATCCTTTAACATGTTTCTGTTGAAGTAGCAAAATACCAAGAAAAAAATTCTTGCAATTTGGACAGAATATGGCAAATAAGGAACCTCTTGATCTCTAGAGTACCTCACAACTCAGCTAAGTCCTATCATTTGTTTTGTCTTTGCTATTAGACAGGTCACAAGTGCCCATTCCAAAACCATACTTATTTATCCCCAGAGGCTTGAGGTGAAAAAAGCCTACCACCTTGAAAAAAAATGCTCCTCTGACATAGCACTTTCTAGAAACAAGAGCCTCCTCTTGCCTCTTCAAACTGCAGTATCCTGCAGTAAATTGCACTCTCACACCTTTCAGTGCTCAGACCCTAATCATAGACATCAAAGTCACCTAAACCTTAACCTTGAGAGTGCTCACCTGTGCACTAAATGAGTCCATAAGGCATGAACAAACACTGGCATCAGCCCTGTTCCTAACTTTGTGGCTTCTCTAGCATCCATCGAGCAAACAAAAATAACCCAAAGAGCCCCTCTCCTCTCTCCTGCACTCCTCAATTCCTTTATTCCCAAACCCTAACCCGATCCAGGTGAAAAAGCCAAAAACTTTGGTCCTTTCCAACCAATTTGAAGAACTGCACAGTTCATTACGACACTTGGCTGTTGCAGTGTTAGATGACCTAACTCAAATCCAAATCCCAGTTTAAAGCAAGGAACTGGGGTTTGCAAGTTGCTACACAAGACATTGATTACTGCCAACATAAGCCTCAGAACTGTGGAGGCTGAAACCAGAAACATGGGTTTCTATATCTTCTTATTTCCACAGCCTGATTCTAACTGAAAGACCTGCTTGGAAGCCAATGACTGTATATTCATAGGCAGATAGAGAGTGAAAGAGATGTATAAATAAAGAAAGGGTACTGTTCATGGTCAATGTAAGCCAAAAACTGCATGTCCTGCACTGTTTAGCAACAGTCTGGTCTTTAGATTGCTCCACCCCAACTAGAACCTCTATTAGGCTGCTTAAGGGTGCAACTATCACCCAAAGAAAATACAAGGCACTGGTCACATTGGACACACAGCACTTTCTGTGTGCCCATCAGAGCCCACCAAAAAAACAGCAGCTCTTGCTGCCAAACTCTACGCAAACAGTGGGAATACCTAAAGGACTAATTCTTAAATAGAAGTTTAAGGCATTGGCCCATCACTGTCCTCTTGTTTTGGCGGCTGGCTCTGCAGGACCTAGCAGTACCCAGGCTGTTCCAGTTACTGTTACGTGCAACATGTCTTCTGCCCAAACTGGGGCTTCACATGCAATCTCTTTGGTAATGGTTAAGAGACAAGAATGAAGATTAAACACACCCTTCTGTGCTGGACACGATTTAACACACAAGACACACTCTAACCCCACCGGTACACAGACTTCAGTACCACGAAAGCTCTACAAATAGCTAACATCATCTCAGCAGTACTGAGCTGCAGGGAAACTGATGGCATCAAACAACAGCTCCAAAATTTCATCTTTGGGTAGAAAGAAAGTCAACCCTTAGCTGTTGAATTTCATTTCAAAAATACACGCAGTTGCATTTGGTCTAGGCTTACCAAATGAATTTATTTTGCAGCACTGAATTAACTGCAATTCTGCATTAAGCTAATGATGAATTTTTGTAATTGCCAGGTACTAGTCTCACTGCAAATTCAGAGGAAAAAATGTCTTAACTGCACTGGAGTTACAGCAATGCATAAATAACACATAAAAAACGGTAAGTGCAGAGATGCATTTTGCAAAAGGAGGTGAATCAGAAAGCTCAGGTTACTTTTTCAAATCAGTGTATCAAAAACGAGACATGTTGATACCGAATCCTTAGGTTACAGGAGTTGCTTCACCAAACGATTGCCTCGTGCACACCACGTCGTACATCGGCTTATACACAGTGCAGAGTTTTTACCAAAACCAGTTTGTGACTGTGAAAAACAGTCCAAGCACTGAAGCTAAAAGAGAAATGAAATCTTTTGAGCATAGGGAGTTCAGCCAAGTTCCCATGAAAAAATCTGAATGTGATCTTTCTCTCCCTTCTTCTGCTCAATAAACATCCAAAGACCAAGGAATATTAACCTTATTACATCTGACAGGGAAATTCTACATCAGTCTCTGGCCTAGGGCAAAGGGGACTGGGAACACTGCCATTTTAGCATCTTGGAAATGGAAACATGCATTTCATAAGAAAAAAAACAACCAGAGAGAGAAGCTTGAACTAGAACCGGGCTCTAACGTAGGAACAAAGCTAAATAGAATGTCCACAACTCTGCAAAATAAGGCACAGATTGTACTAAGCTCACAAACAAATCACTCTACCCTCAGGTTAAAAAAATTCTTTACAGTTTTTAACACCAAACCGAAAGCCTGAGGAAACTTCCTTGGAATACTCATCTTTAATTCTGACAAACATTTTGCATTTGAGAGGCCAGGACTGAGTTGGAAAAATTGAAGCAGGATTCAAGATTAGAACTGGGAAAATCCATCTGCTTCTGCATTCACGCCAGCAGTCCTCCTGCAAGGTTCAGAACAAGTGACCACTGTGGCTTCCTCTCCAGCAGCCTTACAGGGCCTGTTCCAGCAATGCCCTTCAGCATCCACAGGCCTCTCAATACCTGTCCCACCTCCTGTCTTCGTCTGCATTTAGCATGGACTTCAAGGTGACTGACGAAATAGTAATGAAACACAAAACCAAGAGAAAACACAACAGTGGAAGAGTTTAAGACAAAATCATTTCATGCCACACAATAAACCTAAAAATAAACTAAAAATTTAGAACTATTACTAGAAGTCTGGGGAATTAGAAGACAGAGTGTTGAGCTGTAAGTTGTATCGAAAGCATGAGCCCTTCAATATTAAGTGCTCCTTAAACAGTGTGCTGCACAAAAATGAAGGAAAACTCCACAACATGAGAGTTTAAGCCTTATTGGATCTACGCTGCTGAACCATCACTACCTACACAAGTAGGCCAGTATCCACTTTTTGGGTTGGCTTAAACTAACGGTCCATTGGATGACCCCCAAGCTGGATAAAAAATGCCTGTCAACTGGTAAAAGTAGACAGTACTATTCCGAATGGCGAGGGCTCAGCTTAAGAAACAAGCCTTAGAATTTGCATTGCTATTGGAGCACTTACATTCGTTCACTGATGTAACTGATAGGCTAACTATTAACAGGGCAAGTACAGGGAACACATTTCACATTTATGGAGTTCATGGTTTCTTCTTGAAAAAGACAAGGATCATGACCACTGCTTTTTTGTAAATATCCACTGCCAGAAAAACAAACAGCTGATATTGGCACGGATCAAACAAAGTCTACAGAGAGAATATAGGACAAAGCAGCTATTTTTGTAAATATTTAATGCTTTAGCCCAGTGATCAAGGGAGGATTTGCTCCATTTTGACCACTCATGCAGAACATCAGGAACCAGCACATTTGGTGCGCAGATGGTATCAGACCACCATGGCTTCCAACTCTGATAAAGATGCAGTGGAACACTAATTATTCAATCTCAGAGCACATCGTTTCCCTTTGGGCACCTCACATATAAAATCTGAACAAGCAAGTAAATTGCTCTTCTTGTGAGTGTGAGCTCAGTCAGCAAGTGGGAGTGAGCTCAGGTCCTCTGAGTGCTTTTGGAGTGAGGGGAGACAGACTGAAGGCTGAAACCACCCCAGTGCAGTTCTGCTGAGATTTATGAAGGTATCAACACCCCTTCAAAGACACAGCATCAAAAGCTGAGCGAGCAATCTGGAAGATCAAGGCCTCAGGCTTATTCTAGTACATCAGAGATTACCGTTAACATAAATTTGACCAATCAACTTAAAAAGGGACTGAAAGGGGCCAACTGAATTCCAAGTGACACATAAGTTACTTAATCAAGTCCTTCTGAAAATTCATCTAAAGATAGTAAGCAAGAGACTAGCAGTGGAACTAGAAATAGGGCACTTAAGTGAGCACAGCCTGTCACACTTTGTAAAGATGCTTGTAATTCCGAAGGACCCCATTAAAGTTTCCCCACTCTTTTCTCCCCTGGAAACAAAATGTACTAGCACAGAACAAACAGGATGGCTACTACAGGACACAATGTGAATCTTCTCCAGTGCCTAGGATTCTCATGCAGTAATACTACAGCAGTTACAGTTCTTCAGAACAGAAAAAAAAATAGCTCTCATGTCGGTATTAAAAGTGCAACATGACACTTCACCTGAAGTTTTCCAGTCCAAAGTAATTGTCAAGATGTTAATCGAAAATGTTACTTGAAAATAACTCTTTCAAAAAAATCTCTAAGCAGAGAAAGGATAACTGAATTCCTGCTGCAAAGGGTAAAGCTGGGCTTTTATGCTCAATACCTATCCAAAGAATTAACTATTTGGATCAATTCATGAAAGAGTGAATTAACATTCCCATTTCCCCTTGGCCAGAAGATAACTGCCCAATAGAATTTGTACAAATAAAGGAAATTTAGTTAAAGCATAAATATACAGAATTCCCTATAACCAAAAGACATCAAACCAAAATAGTCAGTAGGAATGAGTAATTTCATGGCTCATACTGGTTTAATGCAGCATAAAACAAGGGTAATGAAATCTCAGATTGGGAAGAACTGCTTTTATTCCTCTGGCATCAGCAGGAGTGCATCCTTTGTCCCTGTGTTCCACTGACTGATTGCATTTCTTTAATTTTAAAAACAAGGGCCTAATTTCTTGTACAGCATCAACATTACTCAATGACTGAAGCAGAGAGCTGGAAAGCTGTCCAGTTTAGACGCTCGCGGTCAACATTGTGCCTGCTACAAACACTTTTGTCTAAATTATAATCTGGAACAAAGTGTGTCCTTTCTCTGTATGAGGTTAATGTAAGAAAAAGATAAAGGCATAAAAAAATATTCAGCTTAACAGGGTCTGTCATCTTCTTCCCCATGCATGCTCTCTGCCTCTTTTCCCTGCAGGCTAGCAGTCTCCCCTCTCACATTCCTTCTGCCTCTGTACCTGTAGCATCACCTACTCTTCTGGCACCTGGGAAGGGAGAAATGTGAACAATGTATTTTTAGCAATGCTACTTCTTTTCTTCCAGACTGAAGGCGCAGAGAATGGAAACACTGCCTCGGCACACCTTCTTTTTAATGGCAGACCTGGCTGCAGCAGGAAGGCGAAGAGCTGCTCCAAGTCCATGAGGTGAAATGGACAGGGGAGGAAAAAAGGTGCCACCAACTGTATTACGTCTTTCCCTCCCTGACCTCTTCATAGACTGTCACAGACTTGGAAAGAAAGAGCATTGGACTGAGGACTAACAAATGGAAAAAGCATGGAGAAGCCTTTTGGTGCCTTTCTGGTCCTACTGCACACAGGACTACAGTTCACAATGCACTGCCTTCTCCTCCTGGAGTAGCACAAGCCACACTGGTTTTGAAGTCAGCACGGAACAACCCAGTTCGTATTTCTGCTGTGAGAGAACAAAGTGAAAAAGGGCTGATAGGAAGCTTTGAGGTAATATGTTACAGAATTAATCAACAATCTTATTCCTATCATTCCTTTCAATCAGTGCAGGTGACATCTCCTGCCAGAATTATAAAGTACATTTACTGTAACAACATTCCTTAAAGGATACAGTCAACTTAAAGCTTCTTTTGTTTTCTTACAGTCTTACTTTCTAAAACAAGTAATTGGAGCAATTACCTTTGTGCTCCTTTAGCTGAGTTCAAAGGTCCAGAGCCCAGAAACCATAGCCAGCCATAGGACAACACACCCCACCCTCACCTTCCTCCTTCTCCCATAGGATTGACTTTCTCATCTCTAGCACTGCTGCTGCTACTGCCACCCTCAAAACAAAGCAAGAGAGGGATACTATCATGTCTTCCTATGATGACAAGGGTGGAAACGACTGTCCGTGAAATACAATGGGAAGGAATAAGAGAAGGGAGAGAGGAGTTTTGTATTTGTTCTTAACAGTTAATTGTTCTAGGTGTCATTTCCAGTCTTGCTCTCCCCTTCATCTTTGCCCTCTCCCAGCTCAGGAAGGGCTGAACACTGTCAGTTGGAAACATAACACAAAGCAAATTGCCCTGTTAGAGCTACATCAGACTTCTCCTCTGCCCCTCCAGTTCCCTCTCACAACATATACAAGCAAACACATTAAAAATTAGTTACTACTTGATGTAAATCACGCCCAGATTGCAGTTTCCGAGATCAGAGGCAAGAATGAAATTACTTATGCCAAGACTCAAACAGTTCACAGCTTACATCCCTACATGAGGAACACTGTCTTCAGATGGCACACTCCAGGCTTCATTTGAAGAAGATATATTCATGGCTAGTTTTTAATAAACAACAAGCCATTCCAAGACATCTCTTATTCAGCAGCACTTCTAAAAGCACTCACACAATACTGTTGCAAAGAAAGAGTGAAAAGCATTCTCTGTTTCCATTTTTACATTATTTCCTGAGCACACAAAGTAAAATATGTGATGACAACTAAAGAGTTACTCTCTACTTTATTGCAGGAACACATTTTAAAATTAAAAACCATGAACAAATGTACAGGATAATTCAGTTTTCATATCAAACAGCTGCAGACCCTGTAACTGAAATCGTGTGTCTAAGGTTATAAATGAAAACTGTTCAGTATCATTCTTTGAGTGACAGATTAAATTCCTAATCCAGTTATGGTAATGGCCACATTTGTAGTTTAACATAAATTAAGAGCTTAATTATATTTGTGACTATTTTAAACAAAATTACAAATTCCTTTGTACCTGTGAACGTAATTTATAGCAAAGCCACGTTCGTTCTCCAAAACAATCTATTTTACACTGCAGCACAACACTGCTCTAATGGTATAATGTAATTCTTGTTCTAGCATACGGAAAGAGTAGATCCACTGGTAGCACAGAGGTCCTGAAGATAAATGAAGATGCTATTCATTCAGGGATAATTTCATCTTAGAACTACATGAAAGATGTTTCACTCACAAACAGTACCTGTATGGCTTGGGATTTAAGCATGTTTTCAGCTACAATGCAATGCTGCTAGATTGATTATGTTGATACTGCACTTCTCACCGTTAAGAATTCCAGCTTCTATTTTTTTTGTAAAAGAGTGTCAGATTTTTATTTCAGTACTAAGCGTTTGTTCAAGCCTCAGCAACAAGTTCAAATATCTGCTAATGTTTTACCTAGAGGAAAAAGCAAACAACAACTCATACACACACACACACACACACACACAGAGAGAGTCACAAATCTGTTGAGGGCAACTGATCATGGGTGATTTACACATCTATTTGATTACTTATGGAAGTAAATAAGCAGTTAGTGTGTGTAATACAATTTTAAATTGCCCAAACATCCTTCTGTCATTCAGGACTAACAACAGACAATTCTAAACACACTCCTGGAACACTGTAAGACCATTTAGAAGGACATCAATTGCACAAGCAGTTAAATACATATCCCAAAGTAATGAGCTGCAGGCTCTGTAACCTCAGGATAGCTATCAGAATTTCCACAATCCTCAACATTTCAGACAGCCTTTTAAGCAAGAGTCTGAGACTACCTGCATAAAGATGTCAGAAGAATTTGTAATAACAGGCAGACTCAACATCCAGATTCCTCCTCCTGACAAGTTGGAACAGTTCACAGAGATGTTCCACAATGCCATTTGAGGCAAGAGGCCTGGCACAGCACAGTTGTATTAACCCCCTCCCTCCTACTTCACCATGCTACTTCCTCTGAACAAAGAGGCTTTACCTGCACCAGGTGTCAACAGAGAGGGGAGGCCTGGGCAGGCTCTCTGCTCCAGACTGAAGTATAGTCTCCTATGGCCATTCAGTTTTAAATGCACTTAGAACTCATCTTTCCCTCCCTGAAGTTGTAGCGTTTTGTTATTGAAACACAGCTGTGTATTCACTCATGGGTTTTGGTGACTGTTCTACTCTGGTAAGACTCACGAGCAGGAATGCTGTGCAATGGAAGCTGTACAATAAATAACCATGAGCCATTTTACAGAGGAGATGTGAGTTTTCTTTAATGGGAAACAGGCTGCGCATCTTAGAAGAACAGAGCCCACAATGTTCTCATTCCTGTAGCTGGGTAAGCGTTACTGATTAGTATTTTCCCTTGAATTTAATTCATTAGCAGTGAAAATAAAACTTCATTCAATATCAAAATTTTGCAGCCTAAGATCAAATGCACTTCAGTTTCAACAGGATTATGTAATGCACTACTTCAAGTTAGCAAACAAGGAGTGCAAACACCAAGATGTACCGCAGATAACGCACTAGATCATTTCAGCAAATATAAAGAATCTGAACCCAGAACAAGACAATGGAATTGTTACTTTGATCTGTTTCCAAAAGCAACAGTGGGCAGAGGAGGAAGTAAAAAACAAACAACAACAACAAAAGCCCTCCAAGAATTAGCAGGGTGGTTCTACAAGATGAGAGGAATTTTTTGGTTTGGTTGGTTTTTAAGAGTTGAAGGCACTGAGGTAATTAACAACTCCCAGAAAACTCTTTCCTACCTTCTCTTATCTGGGAAGTTGCTGTAGTCACGAGTCCAGACTTATGAGAAATCGTAAGTCCTGCCATTACTAAAGCAACAAAGCTCAACCAACTGCGTTCAATCTGCAGTGCTCACTACTCATTAAACAAATAGGCAGCAACAGTCTGCGACACCAACACTGAAACTCACTCTGCTGTCTGCTTGATCTGATCTGTTGAAAAGACGTACATGAAATGCCACCTGTATGGCAGGGTCATCAAATACAGAACAGTCAACTTTTACTCAAATTACTTACTATGACATTGACTTTTATTCTCTATTCTACATGTAGCTACCTGCACATAATGTCCTCTGGGAGGTATCCCTGAGCAGAAGTACTAAGGTGCTGCAAGGACATTTTCAGAAAGCTCTGAAAGACCAGTTGCAGCATTAGAGTCTCATTGTGAACCACATTTTTTTAGAGATTTGATGGCAGCTGACTCCATGTGCTATTTTGATCAGTGACTCAAAATTCTGATGCATTTTCACCACTTGGAAGTTCAATAACCCATGAACAGGTTATGTGTCTGCTCTGGTGATTTCATGTGCCTCAAAAAGGAATGTAAATACTGGGGGAAAAGGTCCCAGATACCAGCTGCTATCTTTCCTCCTATTCCCCACTCCCATTTCTTCCTCAAAAAAAAAATAAAAAAAAACAGAACATCACTAACACCTCCACCATCAAAAATAACCCACCAGCAAAAAGGTATCCAGTAAAAAGATAAAACATTGGAATAAAAACTAAGTTCTTGAGCAGAGAAGCTTAGCAATGTCCTTATGCACAACACACCAATATATTTAAATGTTTCTGATTACTAAGCTAGTAACATGTTAACTACAGAGCCTACTACCACTTCAAAATGGATCAAAGACACCAAGGATTTTTCTCAGTCACAACCTTGTTACACAGATTCTTCAATACAATATTGTTCTATGAAGTTTAAGATCAGATATCTACGAGAGCCATATTTATAGTCATGGCTACTATCAGCTGTCCAGCTAGAGAATATTGAAGACAAACAAAGCATTTTTAATATATTATAGTTAATTTATCATCTAAGTGACATGTGTAGGGTAACAACAGGCTGGAAACAGCAAAGCAAAATGATGCATCAGAAAAGGAAATTTTAGGGTTGTTTACTTTTTTGTGTGTTTTAAAACACAAGTTTCCCTTATATGTATTGTTAGATGGCAAGAAAATTCATGAAAACCACAAAAACCACAGTTGCTGGACTAAAAAGGAACATTGAGATAAAGTGAGCAATAAAAGCATTCTGAGGCATGGTACAAAACACATCATCCAAAACAACACACACGACACTCTTTATTTGATATACCAAAGATGACTCCTCTTTCCAGCAAAGGACAAAGGTACCCTCTTGCTGTGGCAGGATTTACTCTTAGAAGTATTTCTTTGACTGCCAGACTGGAAGGAAAAACGTATGAGATCCTGGAAGTGGTTACCATTATTGAATGATCCCAACCTTCTTACTGGGAATGTCAATTACAGTCCCCAAGTGTCCCACTTTAGCTAAATGAGACGTGACCTTTTTGGATAGGGCTCAAAGACTGCTTGCTCCACATACTCTGAGTTACATCAAACAGAAGAAAAAACAAGAAGCAGGGAACAGTGCAACTCCCTGCCAGGCAAAGCAGCAGCAGTTGATTTGAAGAACAGGAATCTTATAGACATGCTGGTCACCACCACGTCTGACAGCCCCTAGAGACTAGGCATTACTAAACCTAACAGGTTAATGGAGTTTATATGGACTTCATGGCCACAGAGGTGCTTTTACGTCAAACAGAGATGCAAGTTTGTCAATTCTATAGACTATTTCTAAAAACCACACTGGATCTTAGCTCTGTGTACATGATGAAACTGAGAAAACTATCAGAGACACACAGAGATGTGATGCCCACAGCATGAAGCAAATATGCTTCAAGTTTGGGGCTGCAGCTTTGAGAATTATTAACCAGCAAGCATTATGCAAGATGTTAAAAGACAGACAAGCATACCCAGCAACACAAAGCAGAGCAGGTAGGCAGCGATACTGCACAAACATACACCAATATAAATCCAAGTACAGGCAGTGGCACTCTATACAGGACTCTCAAAATCCACATGTCCTTTGGACTGGCACTTTAATGACAATATAAAGCACATCAGATGCAGAGAATAAGTCATAGATTTTGACAGAAATAATTCCTAAAACATTCATTTAGTTAAACAGAGTTACTTTAGCTAGATAATAATTCAAAACATACAATGGCATTAACATCTTTAGTTTAGAAAATATGACATTTTACCTGAACAGCAAGGGAAGATGCATTATCAGAAAGCAAGATCTGTTCCTCTGTGGAAAGAAAAAAAAAACACCAAAAAACAATTAAAAAAAAAAGCAGTGCCCATTTAGCTACTGACCTGTAACTTACTGTAAGCCTTTCTGGGTTTGATTTCTAATGCATAAAACAAGGAGCATGCATTTAATTATTATGCAGCTGGAGTACAAAACCTGTGATATGAATATTAAAAAAAGGTAAAAAAATACAAGAAATAATTCTCCTGCAAATGTAACTGCATTTATCATACACTACCACAAATGTACAATAAAAATGCTCACAACTAAAAACCAAATGCTTGAGTTTTATGCCAATTACTCTTCTTCTAATCAAAGTTAAATAAAACTGCATCTTCATAACTC
Organism: Phoeniculus purpureus; assembly: GCA_028565055.1. Lineage (NCBI taxonomy): Eukaryota > Metazoa > Chordata > Aves > Bucerotiformes > Phoeniculidae > Phoeniculus > Phoeniculus purpureus. Next base: position 11,871,707 of record JAOXOE010000602.1, read on the forward strand.
CTCTGGCTAAAAAGTAAAAGCATTCAGAAACCTATAAAAGCAGCTTGCAGTTAATATTGCACACTGTCTCTAGGTCTGTCACACAAAAGAAAGATGACAAGTTCACTGCAATAAAAATTCCATGCTTAGAAGACTAGGGCTGCTACCTATTAGTCTTCATTACTTTGCAGTCTTCTGACAACTGTAGCAGGCTGCTGAGCCCCAAATGGGGGCCATAATGTGATCTGATGATATATGAAGAGCTGCTAAAGGGAGCCTGAACCATCCTAGCCTATACATTTTAACCGTTCCTTTTTACCGAGAGCCCACTTTACCACAAGACTTCAAAAATCTGCTGCCTCAGCTATTGGTGCAGTAAATCTGCCAACTGTGCCTGCAACCACATAATTTTACACTGCCTACAGAAGCCAATATAATGAGTCAATAATAAACCAAGGACCTTATAGGCCATGAATAGCTGGTTTATATTGGCAGATGCAAGCACAGCTAAAACCTCTGACCAGACAAACACCACAAAGGACTCTTTTAACAGTCGCTATGCTTCCTTGTCATTAATTATCTTAGTGCATATTTAATACATTTTCTAAACATATTTCTCAAGTAATGATTATTTGCAAAAACCAGTGTACCCACCCTTTAGTTGCTGATACAATGCAGCATTTTCTGGCCAAGGCTCAGCAGCTGTGGAAAAAAATGAATTCATTAAGCAAGTGAAACAACAATATGCTTACAGATGCTAACCGAATGTGAACGTCACCTAGAGCAGGAACTTGAACAGCAAAGATGCTGATGCAAGACTTAACTTGCCCTAAAAACATCCCACTGTCATTCTCTTCTTCTGTACTCCTTTCCTGGTCACAGAGGGACATCAGAGAGTAGAAAACAAAGTCACAACATTTAATGTGGCAAGAAAAGCTAAAATTCAAACTATGTTACAGAACGGCCTTGCAATTTTCTAGCAGCTAAAACAGCTGTTTTCCCTCCATCATAAATACATCCTCGTACACTTTTCCATCACAATTCTGGACACTCTCAAGAGCAACTCCATATTAAGGTACCAAACAAAGAATTCTGGAAAAAGAACAGAAGAAGACACAGAAGAAAGAGGCACAAACTTCCAAGTAAGTGTGAATAATGTTTTGGGGAAAGGTAAAAGCTTCCCGTTTTTTGAACTCGTGTGTTTGATGGTCCTATGTAACACCCACGAAGCCAGGGGCTCAGGCACGTCACAAATCCATCCACCAGCATGACTGGAACTACCTAATGCTTTAAATGATGGCAAACCCTGACAGGGGAATGTCAATATGCATTAAAAAACTGCAGCATCATTTGGTGGTCTAAAGCATTGAACAGTTGTTAAAACAAGACAGACAATCACAGCACCCAACTGAAAACTATTCCACTTATCCCATTTAATCACACCACAACTGGAATTTATGGGAAGGCAAAAATAATAAACAATACTGATTTACTCTCAATGGTACCATTAAGATAACAGGTCATCACATTGTTTTGTCTTTCTTTGTTAATGTCTGATTAAAAATCTACTTTTGAGTAGCAACTTCATCTTTGTGTTCTACCCAAACTAGCTATTTGTAAAGAAAATTAATGCTCTCATCACATAATGCCTGGTTCAATGTTGGCTTCAGTAAGGTCACTCCTCAGAACTCAACAAAATGCAAAGTTTTCCACCACTGTTTTTGGATACTCATGAAGTATTAACTTTTCTGGAAATCCCACCAAACTGTAAAGCTTATAACACTCTACAGTTCTGCAAAGGTCACATTAAGGCACAGAGCTGATCAAAGGTATACTAGTACAGGCATGAGAAAGCAACTAATCACATTCAGTGTCACGAAAAAATGTTTTCTGTTTTATTATAGCAGTTATTGAATTTACACCCCTCCATTAAAGTTGTGCCCTGAAGTAAAAATTCTTGAGGTGGAAGTACATTTACTTCTTTAAATAGAGACTAAGATAGTGTCTGCAGTACTACAGCCTTAACTGTTTCATATAAACTGAGATACTAACAAATCGAAGACTTATTCAGGTCCAGTGCAGTTTTGCAAGATTAAATGGAATAAGGAAATTAAGAAATACTACACGTTAGCAAACTTATCAGTGCTGGACTCAGAAATAGCTACAGAAGTAGCTAAGTCACAAAGGTATATTGATCTTGTAAATATTCCAGGCAACCCTGTAAAAGCATCCTTGACACATGCCCAAAATGGTGAGGAGAACTTCAAATTGCATGGGCCCATTTCTAGTGACGTTTTTACACTGAAATGTCAGATTTATATCCAATTCTTGGCCTATTTTTACACAAGCACATAGCTGAAATATTCCAGGCCCCACAAAAATCTAGAGAAATTTTCCAGCAAAAGAGCTAGGTATTATCTATTGAAAAACTCAAACACTAATTCCAGCATGATCTCGGCATTTTCCTTCTCTGTTCTACTGAACACATGCAGATTTTCATTAACCACATCTGCTGACCCTGACTTATATAGAGTCAGTATATGGAGTCTTGTCACACAGTACACAGAAACATATGTGCAACTTGAGGGAAGAGAAGGACAAGGGTAGCTTAAAATCTTTGCAGTGACTCGTTCACAGATGTATATTGTACATAATTTTATTCACTTGACAAAAGGTAAGACAGCCACATGAAAATTCTAACCTTTGTTATTTGTACACTTTAAACTCCAGATTTCAGCAGCTCGGGGAATATGACTAATGCCCTGACAAGAACCTGGCAGTCTCCAGAGGGAGGTCACAATTCTGACTGTGTTTGAATAAGGTTGACACATGCTCATCAATGTTGTGGAGGCTTTCAGCTCTTTGTATGCAGGCCAGATAAAATATAACTATCACTGTAAAGATTGGATTTTAAAATGTTCATCTTTTCTCTTAAAGTAAAGTGTTGTCTATCATTCATATACTAGAAAAATACATTCTTGCAGCACGCATTCGGAGCTGCACGCAGCAGATCACATTCAAGGATACCACAAGTACACACACAAAGACTAGGCAATCATATGGAAATCAAAGAATTAAATACTCACTATCTGGCCCATATCTTCCTATTTCTGTTTCAACTCACTTTCTTCCGAGATGTTTAGAGTATTAAATATTTTTATGCTGATGGAGCAAGTTTAACTACACACTACTACATGACAGGTCCAGGTCCATGACATGCAAGCTATATTGTAGTATCAGCCCCCAAGCTGCCTTCAATAAACTGTAAGGTGAAAACACGCAGCTAAGGGAGACCAGAACCCTGCCGGGGGAAGAGAGGTGGAAGAATTGCTGAAGAGATGTCACATGCCTCCACAAGAGGAGAAAGTGGGTAACATCGTTAATGTACAGTGATGACTCTTGCCTTATGAATGTAGGTGAAGACAGAATTTGTAGAATAATAGGCACTAATATTACACGCTGCTTCAATTCTGTCATATTTCCAATCCATCAAGTTGATTAATGCCATAATAACTCCTCACAAACTTATCATTTGTGCACTAATGAAGTCAAACCCAGTTTATCCTTTGGCAACTGTAATCTCCTAGTCCATAGATGTTAACCACAGCCACTGTGGTGCTAGGTATATAAAGAGAAAATTAACAAATCTGATGTCAATTCAGTTTCAGAAGCCTTCAGCGCAAAATCACATTCATGTATCAGATCCTACGCAACAGACATTTTTATCGTTAGCTGCTCAAAGGATGAAATAACTGCCTGGAAGTACGCCTTACAGGAATAGCTTCTCTACATAGCTTAAGAATAAGGAAATATTTGCTTGTTCCTTCTGCCTTCAGAATCAGAGCAATTACTATTGTGTGGTTTTCAATGGGTCTGTCTCTCAGGCTTGCAGTCTTCAGTCAAAGTTGTTTTCCCACCCTGCTGAAACTTTTCCCATGGTTAACAAATTAGAGTATTTTAGTCTTTCATGTGGCTTGTCTGCTGTTTCTTGAGGAAAAGCATAGAAGCATTAGGGATTGGAAGGTACCTCAAAAGATCATCTAGTCCAATCCCCCTGCCATGGGCAGGGACTCCCCAACCTAGATCAGGCTGGCCAGAGCCTCATCCAGCCTGGCCTTAAACACCTCCAGGGACAGGGCCTCAACCACTTCCCTGGGCAACCCATTCCAAGCTCTCACCACTCTCATGGTGAAGAACTTCCTCCTCACATCCAGTCTAAATCCACCCAGCTCCAGCTTTGCTCCATTCCCCCTACTCCTGTCGCTACCTGATATCCTAAAAAGTCCCTTCCCAGCTTTTCTGTAGGCCCCCTTCAGATACTGGAAGCCCACAATAAGGTCACCTCGGAGCCTCCTCTTCTCCAGACTCAACAGCCCCAACTCCCTCAGTCTGTCCTCATAGGAGAGGTGCTCCAGCCCACTGATCATCCTCATGGCCCTCAAAACTTACGCGGTTGTTATTCTCTATTTCTCTACCACGCTGCCTGTTTTAATGGCAGTTACAGGAAAGAACCATCTGCTGGGTCAGTCCTCTCTGTCAACTTTGTCTGAAAAGACTCTGAGATCAAGGGTTACTGTAAAATGAGAATTAAAGGGGCATGGACACAGAAAGCATCACTGCATAAGACTTACTATAGAATCATAGAATACTTCAGGGTGGAAAAGAACTTTGAGATCATAGAGTCCAACCATTACCCTAACTGTGCCAAGCCTACTGCTAAACCATGTCCTTAAACTCTGTACCTACACAACTTTTAAACATGCCCAAGATGGTGATTCATCCACTTCACTGTGCAGCCTGTAGCTAGGAGCTGAGAACTCAGCAGATGCAGCACCACAACAAATGGAGAAGTCAAACAACAAGCAGACCACCTACATAAAGTCTTTTTTGGTTTTTGTGGATGACTAAAAATGCATGAAAATTTCACTAAGCTCAACATGTTTGTTAGTCAAAGTGGCTTACTTATTAGGAGTTTAGCATACAAAAATGCAGATTTCAAAGTGTTAACACGGTTCTTCGGTGTCAAATTAGACTTTTAGAAGAAAATTCTGTGAATTGATCTGCTGCATGTTCCCAGTAGAGTTTTAACTACTCAGGTTTGGAACTGCCTATTAAAAGAGTCTCCTAGACTCCTCAGCTGTCAGGTCAGAGAATATCTTAGAAAATACATAATTTCTACTCTTAAAAAGTTTTTCCTAAATGCAGAATGAGTCATGACAGTCACATCAAATTCTTTGACACTCAAAATGTCTTGCATTAGGTGCATTTTTCAGATTTTGTGGTGAAATGTTTTTCTTGAGCAACAAGAGACAGATATTTAAATAGCATTTTGATTTCAGTGTTTCCAGATGTTTCAGACTGTAATGTCAATAATAAGATTTTATCCACCCAAATACTTTAGGAACAGCAAGGGAGCAGAATGCACATGTGCTGTAAGAAGAGACAGTTAAGAGCACTAGAGCACACTATCAGCAGGGGATCAGAAGATCACCTGAGGCCCACACACATCTCTGTTCCAACTAAAGGTCTTAAAACTATACTTGCACAGAGATGAACTTTAATTCCAGAAATGAGGGTCTGCAATAACATTCCCCCGGTGATGTCTGTGTAAGAGGAAGCGCTACATTCCCAAGACACTCTATAGTGCCTTGGCCTCAACAATTCCTTGTCCAGGCTGTTCAGAGTCTGTTCATGAGCATGCAAAACTTGGTTTCAACTCCTACACTCTGAATTACTGAGAAACTATTCATTCTGTGTCAGTGGTGCCTGGGCAGATGGGGGAAACACATTTTCATCCACCTTCCCCGAGCAAGCACCTTCACACTGATGAAAGAGATGTAATGAAGTAATAGTTTGCAGTCATGCCTTTAATCCTGTTATTTAAAAAGTAAGACTCTGACTGTGAAAATGAGATGATACAAAATACTTTGCATTTTACATAATGGAATATGCTAAACAGCAAGTTAGCTGTTTCAGCGGTCTAGTATGAATACGTAGTTTCAAGCAGTAGGATATGTAGTGCGGTTTGTCTGTCATTGACTGACAACAGTCACAGGACTCTTGTCAGGCTGCAGCATTCTTGAGTATCAGCCACAGACAAATGCCAGATATCTCTGCATCCAGGCATAAAGATGGTCTCTCCTGTGTGGGAAATGAGGGCACCGAGTGGAGAAAAGGTTTTATAGGAAAATGCTCAACCTGCAATTAGACTGTTCCCAGTCCTTAACAGTACCATAGAATTTTGGTGGGGCAAGAACATTTTTGGAAGGCAATGCAGATGGGAAGTCATATTCTGTTGTAGAACTAATAAGAATCAGGACTAAAGAATTAACATGGACTGACACTATCCTATTGATTATTTCTCAAGTTCTGAAATCATACAGTAAGAAGAAAATCAAGACAATTTCTGCTCCAAACCCCCTATAAACTAATTTCACTGAATTCTCAGAATGCTAGTAACTTATTCTTTGATATACTTTTTCTTCTGCAAGTGAAATACTCAGTTGACTATTCCTTGCACATAGTTCACTGTGTGCTATTGTGCAGGTGAGGCTAGGACCTGGCCTGGGAACATCTGACCTTCTCAGACAGAACAATTTCCCAAAAGGTTAAGAAGTGTATGGATTGTATAGAATTAAAGATCACTCCTTTTGTAAAGTCAACAAATTTGCACAGATCGGTTTCCTTTCTATTATATTCTTCCTAAACTCTTTGATATCAAGCTTGCATAAAAAAAAAAAAAGGAAAGCTAAAACATCTACATTTGCCAGTTTGGTTCACATGGCATTAAAGGCCTGTTAAAACAGCTAAGAGGCAAGAGATCCTCTATTAAAAAAAAAAAATTGGCATTAATTTGGATGACTGTATTGCAGTATTACAACTGGAGAAATTAACTTACACATTATTTCCACACAGTTTCCTTCAGCCTCTCCCTAGGTACAAATGTGATTAAATTATAATGAGAAACCTGAAAACTGTTTTCTCACAGGAGTAAACACTAAAGAAATTGTCTTAGGTCTGGGCAGCATCCACATCCAACACTACTTATAAGCCTCCAAACATTATGTAGCAAACATAACAATAAGCAGGAAAACAGTTACCCCTTCTGGTTTCCCAAGACTGCTACCGGGCAGATCTGCTGCTCACTAAGTTCTAGATATAATAAGCCAAATAAAACCATATGGAAAGCTACTTCACAGACTCCAGAAGGATAAAGGACAGTCAGCCATTAAATACAGTTAAGATGTATTAAAAAGAAGCCAGTGATTACTTAATTATCTTTATATAATACAAATTTGTTGTATTTTCAAGAAGCAACACATTGTTTAAAAAGAAAATGCCAGGAATTTATGCTACGATACGTTAAGTGGGGGAGTATACTTTGGTTAGTAAAAAGCTGCAGCCACTTTGGAAGCAAAGCAGTTAAAAACATACATCTTGTACATGATCAGAGATCAATAGAGAAAGTATGAGAAAGTTGTGAATTAGCTTCCTTAGGATGCACCAGTTTAACCCACACACCCCGACTACAGATCAATTTGATCTAACTGGTCTGATCCTGTAAAGGGACAAGAAAAAGCAAAAGCATCAGCAACTCCCTGGCTTTGCTGACAAAGGTCCAGAAAGTGCTTCACAGTGCCTTGCCAAATGAAAACCAACTTAAAAACAAGTTCAACAGTATGCATTAAATCATGTATCAAATAATTACATCATTTGCTTAAATCCATCCCAGGCCTCCTTCACAGAGATATTGCCATGCAGATAAATCATGACTGTTCAGGAATTATTGATCAAGAAGACTTGTCAACATAAATGCTCAATCTCAGCAGCAATTCTGAAACTTCAGTTTCCTGTGGCTGCACCACTAAGAGAGTCAGCATGTGACAGTACTGCAGCAGCCATTTAGCATGACACAATCTGCTTCTTCACCCTCTAAGAAAGCTATTAACTGTATGTATGTATTTAAGCACTAGCCCAATTCTGTTACTGTTTTTGAGCTGACTAGAGGGTACATGGCTGCAGTTCAGCCCTCCAGGGTGCTCAGTGCTCGCTCTGCTGGGGGAGGCCATGGGAGGGACATTGCTCAGCATCTCCATGCTTGCAGAATCACACCTCATATCCAGCAGAGGAGGCCAAAAAAATCTCAGCAAAATCAAATCCATAGAGAAAAGCTGTTCCTAAATCAACATCTGGGTTTCTTCAGAAAAACTAAAGAGAGCGTGCCAGCTAAATGATCTCAAATGATTTTAGTTACTAAGTCCTGACAAGCTGGAGCTATTTTACTTACTCCTGATACTCAGATGCAGCACAAATGCTCCATGTCAAAGAACATGCAATTCTTAATTACAGCTTTTTTTAGATCGCTACATCAATGCCTTCGCTTGATGCTAATTAAATCCCTTGTCCCTCTTTGGCCCTCACTCAAAGACTGAAACCTCAAGCACAGAAGCTGTGAAGAGTAGGACAGTAAAGGTGTAATACTCATGAATGCCTCAAGTGCCTTACTGGAATGGGACACTTCTTAGCCATGCTATCTGCTTTTGTATACTTTAAATCAGTCCTCTGAAAGCTCTCTGAGATTGAGAGGTCCTCTTCCCTGTGGTAGTCTGAACTCCTCCACCCCCAAGGATGTCTGGTAGGCAGCCTGAACACCACTTCCGTAGAGCACCCCAAGGAGCTCTCTGCTTTCTCATCCACGGCATTCCTACTCTGATCTACCATAGAGATCCTACACATCTGTCCCACCAGACCAGACCTCAGTATCCCATTCCTGCTCCAAAAGCTGCTCCAAACACACACAATTCCTGCTCACCAAGCCCTGGCCCCTCAGGCCTTTCGTTAAGGCTGCCCTTCATTCTCTCTTTCCATCTTCCCCACAGCCCTGAGGATAGCGACACCAGAAGATACAAAGTGCTGACAACAGACGGAGTCTTGCAAAGGGACATGAATTTCTGAGATCTCTCAGCAGGAAAGGTCTGCAGGGTAGAAATGCAAACAGCACTGGCACAGTCAGCCAGCCAAGTGCTGCCACTAGCAAGGGACAAGATGCTGCTTTAGGACTCAGAGTCTTTAAGTCTGTCCTAAACAGACAACAGCATTTGCAATAGCACCTCTCAGGCTCTTCCTCACCTCTGGGAAATACTGCAGTCTCCTCTCTTCAAAATCTGAAAACATTTATCCAGTTCTCTTAATCAGATCCTCACGGTCTCATTTCTTTTCTGATGTTTTCAGCGAGCACACTCCAATGCATGCAGTTTCTCCACATTGGCATTCAAATCAAAATAAATACGCACGCAGTTGGACTTGAAAAGCTCTTCTTAGGGACGCCTGCATTACATTGACTTCAATTCCTTTATACAACAGCTAGAAAACAAAACTGCTAAGAATTCCCACCTCTCAGCATTTTTACTTTCCAAATTCAGTATGCACATTCTGGTTTTCAACTTTTTGGTTGCACTTTTTGCCCCTAAATGAGGCTGCTACCACATTTTCCTGCCTTCTTTGCAGCATCACTATAATTTTTCATGTTTCACGTCCTTCCTATGCATTTCATAGTCCTCACAACTACATGTAACCTCTTCCATTTTGATTTAGAACATCCATGTTCACACAACATCTATGTCATCATCTGAAAAATTAAAGATCAGAATTTTAAAAGAATAAAAAATTTCAGAACACAGAATGGACTTTCTCTCTGGACTCCCCATGGCTCGCACGTAACTGCAGTTTCTCATTCTTCCAAAAGAGATAGCTGAAAATGCCCAGCAGTGCAGCAACATGCCTCAGCTGTTCAACTAATGCAAAGGAGGTCAGCAACCAAGCCCTTTCATTCCTTCAGAAAAGCAAGTGGTTCATAGGGTCCAAATCTACATAAAGAGATTAGGGGACAGCCAGAGAACAGAGCATTCAACAACCAGAGAGAAAAAAAGAGAAAGAGAAGGAAGACCTGATTCCTCTCAGAAGTTTCAGTATTACAGCTTCTGTCTCTAGCCAAGTAAACAACATACAGTGAAACATACTTTTCTCTCTCCAAAGTTGTGTTCTATGCCCTCCTGTCAGCTGAACAGTTAGGCTCCTGAACAGCACCTCCACCTGAATCATTCTACAGCTGATGGAAGCTCACTTGCAAATCAAACTGGACAATATCAAAACATGTATTACTTTCTGGCCTGAGAAAAGAAATTACTTCAGCATAAAATATGTAACAATAAAACACTGATTAGAGAAAGACTGCTTAGTTTTAATGGGGCCAGAAACAACTATAGAAGCATACTCAATTATAAACTGTAATTATATTGCTTCTTAAAACCAAAGAATAACAGTATCTCAACATGAAATATGTACTGTAATAACTGTGAAAGTAGTTTTTCCCCGATCTAAAAAACCACATTAGATAGGCAATTCACTCAAAGGATTGGCTCAAATCAATTCATAAAACATGTGCCTGAGCATAAACTGACAAGAGCAGTGAGAGACTGGTTTACTGCAACTAAACAAGAGCTAGAGGAATTTCTCAGTTTGTTTACCAAACAAAACAAAACAAAAAGGACACATAAAAGAACACCAAAAGCTAAAATCATACAGCCTGACCATTATACCACAAACACCTCTGTAGCAGACTTCAACAATCTGCAGATTAAGAAAAAAAGAGTAACTTTTTTTTTTTTTTTCACCTTACATGTGCAAGAACTGTTAACATTTACCCCTGCACATCCTGATGCATGAAATGCAGGCTCAGTTTACATTTTATGTCTTTATGTACAGGAACAACTTAGATGGTCACTGTTTCATTCCCTATGCATTTGTTCTCAGCTAAATTGCAGCTTGTCTCAATACATAAAACACGCAAATTAGAGATTTATTTTTCCTCTGGCAAATCAGTGGAGGTAGACTCACTGAGAATGTACAATATCTAAAGGCAGAAGGGCATCTGTTTTTCAAACTGCATTCATTTCCCTTAGTATTAGAACTAACCTACAACCCTTGGACGTAACTCACCAGCAATAAACAGAGATCAAAGGACAAACAAGGATACTATTTTCTCTCTTTTGATCACTGATCTAAAACTAATGTTTTGGCAGAAAAAAAAGTGAAGTGCATTGAGTAATTTAGTGATTAATTAAACATCTTTTCAACAATCTTTCATAGATGATTTGAGCAATCAGCTTCTCTAAACCAGTAAGAGTTGGCAAGATTAATGTTCTGGATCACTTGAAAGCTGGCGCTCTAATTCTTCTTATACTATAAACACACATTTCCTATCCTGTTAATATGTGAATATCCAGCTGCCCTAAACAAACTCTCCATCATATTATCCAATTAATATTCCATTCAAAAATAGATCATGTAAAATATGACATAACATGCTTACAATTTGTAAAGCTATGGAAATGTTTATTGTTCCCTGAGAGACAGCTTCAGCCTCTTTATATTTCTGAATAAGCCAACAGTTTAATGGTTCTAAAGCAAGTGTTTTAATTCATGTAACAAGTGATTTAGTCATTGTTCTGTATTCAGTCATTAATGCATTATAGCAGCAGGCTGTGCTCAGTACGTTCAGGTGAATGCATGCTGCACAGGCAAGGTGTTGAATTACTGTAGCAGCGCAAGCAGGCTCAGCAGCTGATGGTCACAGAATGGCTGAGGTTAGAAGGCATTTCTGGAGGTCTAAGGTCAGCTGCAGCAGGTTGCTCAGAGCCATCCCAATTGGGTACAGGGCATCTTCAAGGATAGAAACTGTAAATGCTTTGAGCAACTGGCTCCTATGTTCAATCACTCTCAGAATAAAAAAAGTTTTTCTAATGTTCAGATGGTATTTTCTGTGGTTCAGTTTGTGCTGAGACAGTGAACAGGCTTGTCAGAAGGGAATACAGGAAGTGCAGGAACGGTGAAGGTAAATTGCAGTTAAATTTAATGCAAATACAAGGAAGAGAGTGGGTAAAAAAAACAAAACACTTCTCCATGAAAACACTCCCCTCAGCTTTTAAAATATTTCTAGGAAACAAACTATGCTGGCATAATTGTCATTGAACACCTATATGCAAGGACCCATGCTTTATAGCTGTTACATGCTAGAGCAGGGTCAGCTCACTGCAACTGCCCTGACAAAGTGACCATCTTCACAAACAGGGCCCTTGACAACAAGCCAATCAAGTACCAGCACAAAATATTCTGTGTCTGTGCAATTCCTCAGGAGATTTAAAAGTGTGGTGGGTATTGGCCAAGATCACAGGTAACTTTTTTCCTTTTTTTTTTTTTTTAAAAAAAAAAGGAGTTTTCCTAGAAAAACCTTCCATGTGAACAAATTGGGCGGCTTTGCTGTTACTCAGTTTCAGTCTGGGACCGGTAGATAATACAGATGAGCTAGGAAGGCCACAACCCATTGGCAAAGGTGTTTTTTTTATTTTCAAGGCTGATAACTGCTTTTGACACTGATCTGCTTTAGGGGAAGCAAAGGCAATGTCATAATTTTAAAGAATGATTCAGTGCACTCTTCTGCAACAAGGATTTGTACTGTACAGTCACAGTAAGCAGCTGCATATCCAGCAGAAGCATGAGATTAATAAAATAAGCAGCAACCAGTTCTGCTCTGCAAAAAGAGGAGGATTATCAGGATTTTTCTACTAGATTACTACCTATTACTCTACCTATAAAAAGAAAATGAGTACCACTTAACATGTGACTGAGAAGTAAAAGATAAGCTTAAAGCAGTAGCACCTCATTAAACTGTAGGAGGGTCCAGAAGTACCTGAGCAGCTCTGATGCCCTCAAAGCACCATCTTAATAATACAATTGCTAACAAGCAAGCCTGAGACCTTTATAAGCAGCATGTAGCTACCCCAGAGGGGAAACAAGAATCTCTCCAGTAACAGAGGAAGAACACTTCAGCAAGGAAAGAAAAGATGCAGATGCTGCAGAACTTTGTCTTTTGTCTTGCTGAAAAAATTCCCAGTTTTTCAAACACATTTTCCTTACATTATACTTAATTTGGATCTGTCATTGTTGTATTCCACAAGTGCTTGTTTAGCAGGAAGCTGTTGCAAAATCAAACAGGATGAAACTGAATGCAATACCTACATTCCAGAAAAAGTATCAACGAACTGTCACTCTATTCATAAAGGTCACAGCGCAAAGGAACACAGCAGAAGCAACATCTACTTGCATGTCATTACCCTTGTGTTACACAACATAAACAAAACACTCTAGAGATCATAAAGGCTAGCAAATTACATGAAGCACTGCAAATCACAACCACATTCTCCACATCCTGAGGATCCAGGCCTCTGGCCCTTAGAACGCAAGCACATCTTGTGCTAACAACTATAAACTACTGAAAACCCATCTAAGCTGGTCTACAGGTACTTTCACACACCCAGATTTGTGATCCACCACCTTCACCACTAGCAGTTGGAATCAAGGGTGTTCTGCAATCTGTGTACCTACAGCAGAGAATCCAAGCTGAATGCACATTGAGGCCTCTACCAAGTGACAGAAGACCCAGCTCTGGGGACAAAACACCAGCTCAATCAAAATGCAGGTGCCTTGCTGTGTTTACTGCTTGTGTGGCAGCAAGAGATCAGGAACAGAGAGTAATAAATCAGAAATAACAAGGAGAAATCGATGCGTGTGCTGGTTTCATGTGTGCAACACTCTAAATGTATTTTGAGCTTTCTAGCTTGGAATTATCCCAGACACCTGTTGTGCCCGTAAGAGAAGATTTATACCAATTTTTGGAAAATAACTTCACATCAGTACACATTTCTGCTTCATGGGCCATGCGTGGTTCACGCGGCCCAGCAGGAGGAGGCCACACGAGCAACGAAAGGCAGCAAAGGCCCGTTACACTCCCCAGAGCACAGAGGGGACAGCGGAGGGAGCAGAAAGAGGCCGGCCCTGTCCTGAGCAACCCCGCAAAGAGGGACTAAACGCCAGCTACTGCAATCATAAATATGCTGCCGGTTTTTGGTACCACTGAAACAAGCAAAGAGTTTCAAATACAGAGAAGTTATTAAATCACAATAAAGATGCGCCCTAGCAGGGCTAGACCTTAGCGGGCCCACAGCCAGGCCCTAGGGACGCGACGCGCCTGTCTCGCAGTGCTGCGCAGGGTGACTCTCCCTCCGTCTTCCCCGCAGGAACCCGGGTAAGGCGCCAGAGTCCGTCTCGACACCGCTCTCTCCTCCCGCAGCCGCCTCCGCCCCGCCCCGAGGCCGCTCCGCGGGGTCACTGCGGGCATCGAGGCCGCTCGAGCTCGGCTCCGCAGCCGGCGGGGCGACTCCTGCTCCGCCGCGGCCCCAGCGCCTGACGCGAAGCGGGACTCCGCCCGCCCTCGGCTCCGCAGTGCCGCCGCCCGCTCGCCCGCCCGCCCCTTCCTCCCTCACCGGCTAGCTGGGTCACGAAGGCCTCCGCCACCAGTGACATGTCGCGGCCGACGGCAGCCCCAGGCTCGGACAGGAACTGGGCCAGCAGCTACATCCGGGGCTCGCCCCGCCCCGGCACGGGAGCGAAGGGGCGGGAGCTGCTGTAGTCCGGAGCGCGGAGGTGTCGCGGCGGCGGCGGCGGTCAGTGCTGGGGCGGGGGGGGGAGGTTCTCACAGGTGTTCACGAACCAGCCGCTGTTTGGGAGCTTCTCTCGCGCTTCTCGGTTGACGCAGTCTGAGGAAAAACCCCTTGGAGCTCCCACCCCGTGGAGAAGCCGCCGAGGTGATCAGTCGCGGTGTAGCAGCTCCTTTAACTTGAAAACACAACCCGGAGGGGAGTGAAAACCCAGCTCTACTCGGTCAGGTGGTGGTGAGAATTCCCCACCACCATCTAATACAGAACGTTCCGGTGGGTGCTGGGCACAGCTCAGCCCGGCGAGCTCTGGTGAAGCCTGGGCTTGGAGCGATAGCAGTCATTAGTTCCTACCCCGCAGCACGTACTCAACCTTCCAGCAGTATAAACAGCGGTGGTTGCTGAAATATTGCAGACGCTTGAGCTTTATGCTAGGAAAATTAAATAAGTACCTACAGAAGAATAATTACAGGCATTGTGCAGTTCTAGATGTGTGAGGTATGCAGGCTGTACAGCCGGGAGGGAATCCAAGGCAGGGCTGCACTGAACGGTGAGCAACACCAAAAACCCATTCTAAATACTGAGGTTCAGAGCACCAAGTCACAGGGAACCTCGACTGTTGGTGGAAAGACACTTTATTGAGCTCCACATGGCATGTAGAAGCAATATCTTAAGGACCTGAAAGATACAAGTTCAGACTACTCTTTTACTGAAGGAACCCTGAGCTCCACATGACATGTAGAAGCAGTATCTTAAGGACCTGAAAGATATAAGTTCAGACTACTTTACTCTTTTACTGAAGGAACCCATCAGACATTTTTGTGGGTTGGGTTTGTTTGTTTGTTTGTTTGCAGAAAGAGCTAACAGGAATGTAATCACCTCCTAGAGTCTTCCAAGAAAGGCAGCTCAAGCCATCTTCAGTTTCTTGGTGACTCATGAGTGTGCAGCTCCAACCTGGGGTTTAATGCTGTTAGTTCCCTGAAAATAACGGGAAAAGTTAGATATGGTTTAGAGCCTGAAAGCAGACAAAATGCCAACCTCTAATTGCCCAAAAGTGCCACACTAATTGTGAGTTAGAATTCTTCCCTGACAAACATGAACAAATACATTACTTCTGCCTGGCTGTACAGCTTTGGAGTATATCACTCCCCTGGATCAGTTCAAAACAGAGTACCAGATGGACTACTAGTTTTTTTACCTGTAAAACACAAATGATGGGGGAGGAGAGGCAAGTTGGACATGAAATGACCTGAATCTGTCAGAGGGTTGTTCTGAGAATCTTTTATGCTTTCTTCGCTGACCACATCAAATATCTCCTTTTCAAATCCTCATATCAAATTGCTTCCTGAAGTGTCTTGAGGACAATAAATTATAAGTAAAGGAACTCAGAAGAGGGTGCAGCTGTCTTTTCTTCATCCCAGCCAGAAGACAAATGCCGCACTGAGATGTACACCTTGCCTTTAAGCAATCGCTAATCTCTTAGTCTTAATTCTACAACATAAAGACTACGTGAGACAAGTAGCAGTGATATTTCAGACTTGTAAAGATCTTTAATCTTGTAAGTGCTAGAAAATATGGAACAAATATAGAAATGTATTAATGTTTGCAAAGCATGTTAATGTTTTTACGTTGGTATAATTAAGCTTTATACCAACTAGATTCTTCATGTGCTGGTAGAAGCATGTCAGTAAATACATTGGAACACTGAAGACTGAAAACAGGGATGTGGAAGAGGACTGATTATTTTAAAATGCTGATGAAAGCATTTCTAGTAACAGTTGTAAGCTGAAGATCAGGTTGGATAGGGCCCTGGGCAACCTGGTCCAGTGGGAGGCACTCCTGCCCATAGCAGGAGGGTTGGAGTATGTGATCTCTAAAGTACTTTCCAACCCAAACCATTCTAAGAGTATATGAAATTACAGAGACTCTGATTAGCTGGAGTGGCTTTGCAGTAGGAGATTACAACTATCTAAATTAAACTGATGTGTCCTGTCTAAGTCCTTTCATCACCAACAGTACTTGCAAGGCTAAAACCAGACATGCTGCAAAAGTTGCCCTGGTCAGGCTGGGTGTGAAGTAGGTATGAGCAAGGCCAAATCCTCATGCAGGCACTCAAAGGTTTCTCTGTAGAGCTCATTTCCACAAATTGAGGCAGGTGACGCAAACCAAGTGAGGGAACAGAACTCAAGCAGTAATCCAGCAATTACCAACAAACATACCAACAGAAATGTATTAACAAATCCAAACAACTGGCCAAAATGGGAGGGAAAACTGACTAGAGCTCAGACGTCTGCCAGGGCACCAACACTCAGGCTCCCCTCTCTAGTAAAGGTTATCAGGGTGATGTTTTGCTTCTGCATTCCCAGTCCTCCTCCCTGCTCACACTGAAAAGACTGTTCTAGCAGAGTGTCTTGTAGGAAATCATCCAGGGAGATCCCCATAAGCCTGACGACAGAGAACAGCAATGAAACTGACTCCATCACCGCCTTCACCTTTATTCAATACGCCTCCCCACTCTCCTGCCTTTTCAATGAAAGACATTGTTCTTGTGAACCTTTAGGACTTGCTTGCTAATCATTTCTTCAGCTGGCCACAGAACCACTTGAATCACAGAATGTCAGAGGTTGGAAGGGACTTCTAGTCCAACACTCCTGCCAGAGCAAGATCACCCAGCTTAGGTCACAAAGGAATGCATCCAGACTAGTTTTGAACATCTCCAGAGAAGGAGAATCCACAACTTCCCTGGGCAGCCAGTTCCAATGTTCTGTCACCCTCACCATAGAAAAGTTTTTCCTTATGCTTTGGTGGAACCTCCTGTGCTCCAGCTTGCGTCTGTTGCCCCTTGTTCTATCATTAGACTCCACTGTGAAGAGCCTGGCTCCAACCTCCTGATACTCACCCTTTACGTATGTGTAAACATTGATGAGGTCACCCCTCAGTCTCCTCCAAGCTAAAGAGAGCAAGCTTCTTTCTTGAGATTCTTGCTCCATGCTATGGAAAGCTCCCAATCTTTCACAGACCTTAGAGGTGTAACAGCAGATCCCAAGGTGCTAGTCCCTCTGATTTCGGTGTAGAAAGAAGGATGTGCTTTCAGAAGACATTTTGGTGGAAAGCAGAGGCAGAATTAGGCTGTCCCTTTTGTTTGCATTTCAGAAAGTCAACCAGAGTAGGTCTAGCAGAACCATTACCCCTTCATAAAGGTCTCACCTAACAGGGCATGCTTAAGAGGAGTACCATTTCTCCCACCTGTTCTCTTCACACAGGCTGCCTTTACCAGGTAAGGTACTAATTGCTAGGGTTACAATGTCTGCTGGGGAAACAGGATTGTAGATAGAATTCTTAGGAGTAGTTCTACAAGAGGAACGAGGACACAGCAGTAAGGCTTTTGGTCTCCTGCAGTTTGTTAAGCTGTTTGCTTTTTTAACATATCCACTATTGGTGGCCACTCAAATTCCAGCCTGGCCAGCCAAGCATCTGACAGGACGGAAGTTTAAACAAATCAGCAGAAGGTAGAAGCTCTTGAACAAGCTGCTCCAAGTTTGAATTCTGTTAGATGTCACACACGGTTCTGAAGTTCAGGAAGCGTGTTGTAGGCTAACTCTAATTTAAGGTGGCTATAACAGTACTGTCTGCCAAACACTATTAGCAAACACTCCTCTTTAGGGAATTGTTGAGGTGATGGAGGAAGCTGCAAACTGGTTCAGTGTTGTGGTATGACCTTTCCTTATCCCAAGACAACTAGCTAGGGCCACGTGCTGCTTGGAAGACCCCAACAGAGCACTTTCTCGGCACAAGACTGAGGACCTCTGCCTAAACCAGTGCTCTCCAGTTGCATGGAGCAGGACTCTTAGCTAGTCAGGCCTCTCCAAGACACGGAAGGTACGCTCCCAGCTGTAGATTCAGTTAGAAATGGTTCTCTGTCTGGAAGAGAACTGTGCGGGAATTTAGTTGAGAAATGAAACTTCTGAAGGCTGCTTGTGTGTTGCTGCTGATGTTAGAGAACAGGCCAAGACGTGGCGAGAGACAGCAAACAAACCAGTACAGGAACACCTTCTCCTTGCCTGGCTCATGGCCAGGCTGCCCCTCTGGTGTAGCTTAGGGAATCTTGGCGGCTGTTCAGCTTTGTGCTGCCCGTCAGTGTCTTTAAAGGGCTATTGTGGGTGTTCAGAATCTCTGCGATGAAAGGAGACTTGAATAAGTCCTTCCCTGCCAACACATCCAGTGCCAGGCAGCAGTAGGAGGATGTTTTTTACATGACTCCATGCCAGAGGTTCTCTGTACACTAAACAGTCTGGCACAGTTCACAAAGCAACAGAAACTAATGGATCTGAACTGATCAAGTGGATCTCACAGGGCGATTGGTATATCTTTTAAGCAAGTATTTGTCTATCAGACATTTCCTAGAATTTACTGTTCTTCAGCCAGAGGAATGGTGCCAGAATTGCCCCAGTATGATCCAGCTTGCAAGTTTTTCACTTACACACACAGTCCTGGGAGTTTACCAAGGAGGTACAGTTTTATAAGAACCTAAACTCAAAAGTGAGGTCACACTTCCATCCCTGCAGCTCCAGCGCACTTCCTTGGGAACCTGGCATATACATCTCGTAAGTAGCACCCTTGACAGAGTAGGAAATAAAGCTGGTTTTGTGGCAGCTCAGGCTGTCTTACAAAAGATCTTCACGTTCGGATAAAATAGCCCATTGTTGACAGTGCTCTCATTTTCATAATCAGGCAGGTACAAATTTTGGTCTAATGGTTGTGTAAGCAAGATAAGAGATGGTTTCTAGGAAGGTGCTTCTATAAAAATGCCATAATTAGAGTCGTGATGCTAACCACTTTGCACTTGCAGAAGATACCAAGCGCTTCATTGACAAATGAATTAATGCAGGCGCATTCTTCCAACCCACATGAGGATAGCAAGAATTTTCACAGACTATTAAGAAGCAGAAGAATAGCATTTCTGTAAACAAACAGGGGATCCCAAACTGTGTATGAAACTCATTAGATGCCTCATTTTATCCTCTCCTTCTCACTTCTTCTCTTGCCATCTTTTATTCAGCAGGCTCCGATTTTCAGAGGTAGCAAATCAATTTCAGCACATCTGTCATCCTTGCAGCTGCACTGGGTAGGCATCAAAGCAGTTGTGCTGAAATCCCAGCCTGACTGTTTTACTCACTGGAGACATCACCAGCCTCCAGGCTCTTGCATAACCCTGTCATTCACAGCAGCTGCTGAGGAAGCTTTCCTCATGCTCTGAAATATCTTCAGGATAGGAGACTCCACAGGTTGACAAGGCAAAGTCTGTGCAACCACAGCCATTAAGCACCTCCATAAAGACAGGGAAATCAATTCACAGAGCAGGACCCAACTACTATTACATGTAGGCAAAAAGAGCCACTTTTTTGGGCTGAGCTTTAAATAGATCCCGTGGGTGTGGTGGGAGTTCCAGGTAGAGCTGGTCAGGCACATCGATATCCCCGGGACCCTGTCAGTGTGTCAGCTGTACATGGAGTGCATTTTTCCATGCAAGTGGTGGGTTTAGAGCAATAGGTTTTGCATAGCTTTGTTTTTTAAACAAAATCTCAGATCAGAGAGCTGCACACGGGAGCTCCTGGAAGCAAGACAACAGCTTCAATAGGACTTTTCCCTGTTTTCCCTGCCTGTGCTGCCTCAGTGGTCCACGCTGCCTTCCTCTGCCCTCCCCACTAAACTGACTCTACATTTGGCTGCCTTGGATCCAACCTGTGCTACCAGACTGCTTACATACTCGTCTATGTTTTCTCAACCCCTTACTGATGGGACAGCAGCAAATCTCTTTTTTTAAGGCATAGGTCAGGGCTGCATTGTCAAAATATCGCAAAAGTCAAAGCAGCAATAATGACTACAACTTGCAGTAGTGATGGTTGTAAAGTTTCATCCTGGTATTTGTGTAGCTTTTACTGCAACAACGTCCTGGTGCATCTTGTTAATGAAAGTAAGAATAATTGTTCACAGTTTGACTGTAGGCACTAGATCAGCAAGTCTTTTCAAACTCTAAAGATGTTATCTGGAAAATTGAGGCACTGCAATTAAACTCATATTCTAGACAAGTATGGTAAATGCTGAGGAGGGTTATTAATTCATCAAAGCTCCTTGTGAGAGGGTCTAAATCCTTCTCTGGAGGCTGGTACAGAAACAATTAACTTTCTTCTTCCTATGGTCACAAATGGCCACCTGTCATAGAGGGAAGACACTGTTGTAATGAATTATTTGTCTGTAGCCCACTGTACAGGAGTTGCATTGTGATTAACTGTAGAGCTGGCCAGGAAATGACTCTGTTGCTCCAAAAGATTTTTGAGATTAAAAATATGTTGGTATTCCACATTGGGATAAAAACAAACCTCCTTTAAAAGGTCTTACAAAGTGAGAGAGAGAGAGACCCACCTACAAAAAAAACCTCATCAGTCATTTGTGTAGGACTCTCATGCAACATGGAAGTCCAACAAAAAATGTTAACACTGAAGAAGAAAGGTTGGTAGAAAATTCATGGGATTGATGCTGTCCCGTTCAGCCTTTGTACTGGGGAGCACTGTAGGGAGTGGACCGACATGCTGGAGCAGGGACACGGACCTCGTTGGCTTCACATGAATGCTGCCCCTGCCACGTCAGTCTTGGCTTTTCATGCTGTCCATCTTACTTGATCAGAAGAGTTGAGTGATTCTATCTGATTCCTTTGTCCTCAGAGATGTTCTAACAGCTAAATGCTGCAGAGCTGAATGACCTTTTACAAAATTTTTAACTTCAGACAGGAAGACACCTTTTCTAAAAGGTTTACATGGAAGTGACTTCATATTTTCTGAATCAATTCCTCCACTAGATGCTTTTCTCTAGTTTGATTTTTTTTTTGGTCAACACTTCCAGTTGACCAGATGTGTATCCTGACCATACAGGAGATCCCTGCTATATTTTTAAGGGGGGCTGAGAACTGATTCGCTAGATATGACATAGCAGAAGCCTCAGAATTTGAATCTACTCCATCTAAAACAACTGTCTTGTTCCATAAAAGGAACAGGGAAAGCTTTGCCATATCTTCATTACAGCTGTAGAAGTTCATACTTGACACAGTTTCTCCCCAGGGTACAACTGTAGTAAGCCAAAAAACGATGCTGATGCTGACTGAAATAACTTGGATGTATGTGGATTAAAGACATTTGGCCTTCTTAGTAGTGGCTATGAGTTGGTGGGGCTTGGTACCTCCATGAGGAGATCAGATCGATTCTTTTCCTGGCACCAGCAGAAGGAAGTGAGAAAAGCACTGGGTGTCTCTTTGGTCCCTTTGAGACCAAATAACCAGAAATTAAAAAGTAATGTGGCAATGATTTCAGAAGATTTTGCAAAGAATATGCACTTTGAATTTTTTTGAACGCTGAGACACGGAAAAGGAATGCCTGACTAGGGAATATTTTGGGTCACACGAGCTAGATTCGGTTGCCATATCTGAATTATTCCACATGAGCTAGATTCAGTGTGCAGAGATAACTAGCTAGCTACATTCCAGACTCACAGACATCTGTTAGCGTGACATCCCCAATCCCTTAGCTCTTCTCAGTTCCCTGAAGGCTGGCAAAAGTTATATGAGCAATGTCCGTAGGACCTCAGGCTGTTCAGAACTAAATGTGTCTAGTAAAATGAATGCCTGAGTTCGCCAGTGTTATCTCAACTCTGCTACTTGCACTTATGAGTCAGATGGAACAATCGACGTAGCTGAATGCAGAACAAGCCCTGAGGCTGACAAACCCAGCAAACGTGAGCAACCCGTGGCACTGCTTGTACCTCCTGCAGCCACTGGTGAGGCTCAGTCAGGCAGCTGAAGGCTTTAGGAAACCAATGGCAGGCTGGCACTGTCCCTGCCTGGATGCAACCACTGCTGACAGTATCCAGATATGCCATCACCTTTTAATTAAATACAATAGGTTTCAAATTTAGGGAAAAACTCTTCAGAAAAACAGGCCAGAGCCTTTTCTTCCAGTTCTTGAAAGAACAGCTGTCTGCCTCTGTCATGGATAAGGTCTTAGATCACAGGTGGCAGACACAACAGCATCACAGATGACACTGACAGCATACAGACAGGATGCAATGCTTTTTCTCTTCAGTTTTGCTTTCACATTTATTGTGAGCTCCAGAGTTGTGACACTCCTTTGCTCTTGCTATAACAATTCACACCTGTGCAGTCCCAAATCAGATTACCTAATGTATTTGATTTGGTACTACATTTGAAAAGCAACCAGAAGCAACACGTGGTCCATTTCTTAAGTGAGACGTGACACGAGGAGTGTTCCGCCGGCTCGTCCCATTTGTTTGTTTAATTCTCTGCCTGGTTGCATTAAAATCAAGGTCACAGTCTTCACATTTACAAACCTTCACTTCACCTGTCATGTGACATCACCCTGTGGTTCAGAGTCTAGTCTATCCCACAGGAGAAAACAGGTTTGATAAAGCACTGATGTCTTGTGCCTACTACAGTTTTACTCAGCTGGATTTCTAGAGAAGACAACAGATGTTTTGTATTGGTGGTCTTCTAACACTGATAATTGTCATTCCATTCGATGCACTGAAAGTTCGAGGATGTCACCCAACGTAACTGATATAATACATAGACTCATAAATGTGTGGGTTTACAAATTAACCAATCTAGTATCTATGCCTAACATACAAATCTGATACTAGAGAGTGCTAGGATTAGAAACTGCTTCCAGCAGTAACTGGGCAAAATCTGAATAGTCATTAAAACATTTAGTGAGATTTTTATCTATTTTCAAACACCACTCTAAACTTCATTGTGTTTAATATCGCTTCCTTGTTAAAGGAACATAAAAAAGGACGTCAAGAATGTAGATTTAGTGTAGCACCACTGTTAAGATGAAGACTAATGGCTGCAAAGCCTTATCTCTCAGGTTCTTCTGCTGTACTAATATCCAAAAAATCATGGTACTGGCATGGAGCTGTATGGCCAGAGGGAATTATTTGGTTTGCCCAGCAGAAGCAGCTCTCCTGATCCACTGCATTCACATATGGGTGGAATTTTATGCACACAGACCAGAGCATGGAGCAATACATTGCAAAGCTGTTTGATCTCCATGTAAGGGCACAATCACCTAGCTTGGGTATGTCCCTGTGCTGATGGGTCTCAGCCTCAGGCCAGGGCTATGGGCCAAAATGCTTCAGTTAGACTGGTTGAACATTTTCATAAGGCATGGTACACCATCCTGGTTAAAAATGCCTCAGTTTACCAGAATAAGCCGAAATTTCTTGTGGTTTCATATTTATAACCATGTGCTTTCTAATGAAGTGTAGTGAAAAGTTTGGTTTTCCAGGAAGTCTGATAGGTTGGTGAAGAAGGCACTGACTGCATTTGTTCGTGCATTCTGTGATTATTGTGTCCAGTTCTGGGCCCCTCAGTTCAAGAGGGATGTGGAGCTGCCGGAGGGAGTCCAGCATAGAGGAACGAGGCTGATGAAGGAAGTGGAGCACCTCCCTTATGAGGGAAGGCTGAGGGAACTGGGTCTCTTTAGCTTGGAGAAGAGGAGAGTGAGGGGTGACCTCATTAATGTCCATAAATATTTGAAGGATGGGTGTCAGGGGGATGGAGCCAGGCTCTTCTCAGTGTCATCTAGTGATAGGATAGGGGCAATGGGTGTAAGCTGGAACATAGGAGGTTCCACATAAATATGGGAAGGAACTTCGTCCCAGTGAGGGTGACAGAGCACTGGAACAGGCTGCCCAGGGAAGATGTGGAGTCTCCTTCTCTGGAGATGTTTAAGACCCACCTGGATGTTTTCCTGCGTGACTTGGTCTAGGTGACCCTGCTGTGACAGGGGGATTGGACTAGATGATCTTTCCAGGTCCTTTCCAATCCCTAATGATCCTATGATTACTTAAACTGCAGCTTTTCAGTCTGTCAATCACCGGGAGCTGTCGAGGAAGCAAAAACACACAAAAACCAAAGCTGTTTATGGCAAGCTCTTTTGTGTGCCAGTGGTCTAAGTTTTTTCCAGTATAAATGAAGCCTTATCCTGCTTACAGATAGTTGTCAGGACTGTATCTGTATCTGAGATTTTAGTCTACCATGCAGTTGTAAATGCAAGCCAAGGAAGACTCACGTCCTGCACAGCTTTGTTCACTTGGCTCAGGAGCAGCAAATGATTTCTGGATAAAACTAAAATACGGTAAGACACTGGCTCCAAGAAGGGTCTTTTCCTATATATGGCCCAGAATTATTTTGGGTGCATTCTACAGATACAGTTGTGAGAGGGTGAGTAACAGGCGCTGTTATGTAGGGAGCAGAATGATTTGTCATTTGATTCACCTTTCTTACTCTCCTCTAACACTCCTCTAGTTCACTGACATTTGGATAGGTCATAAAAACTGATGGTTGGAGTGAGTCATACATATAGCTGTATGTAGCCATCTATCACATGTAGAAAAGAATGTATTTCCCCTGAACTTCAGTCATCTCCTCATGATAAACTAGTAATAGTCATGTCTTATTTGGGGTTTCTCTTCATACCTCTTTCTCCTGCATCATCAGGGATCTGCAATTGTTCTCAGCACTTCCTTGGAATTTAGGCTGACAGGGCAGTGCAGCAAAAATCCTAAGTATTATTTATTAGCTGTTAAAGACAAGTGTTTGGAACTACAAGGAGGTCTTTCCTTTTTGTCATCTTTCCTGCAAATGCTTTTCTTAAAAGAGGTAATATAGTCTGTTCTCCTTTCCTAATAACCTGTCCTGATTTACGCACAACCATGCCAGGTTTTGCCAATAAGTAGAGGAAATGGCACACTTTTAAGAGGAGATTAAAATGTGATGATTGGCTTGCATATTTTCTGTTCTCTCATGAACAAAATAAACCTGTATATGCAGCTTATACCATAAACTGGAGTTGGTCTGACCCTCAGCAAAGCATTCCCTGCGCTGCCTTTGCAAGCAGTAACACACTTGTTTGCTCCTGCATGGGAAGCCAAGCGAGGCTGCGTTCTTTCCTAAGCTTGGTTGTCTAAGCAGTGCGAGTTTTTCTTATCACTTACCTATGCAAGGGATGTGAAATGTCTATATTCACGTGCACGGCTTAGGAACAGGAACTTTACGATTTTTCTTTGCCTTGGAAGACTTCCAAATCCATTTTCTTGTTCTGTTCCAGGCACAATGGGAACACGTTAAAAAAACTCTCGTATTTGTATCCCTTTGTAGCCTGTGGAACTTCGAGCAACAGTCAGTAGGCAAAAAATCATGTATGACTGAAATGGAGGGGTGTTTCTGTGGTTTCTTATGATATCAGAGGGAAATTAAGGGCAGGAATTAGTATTTATATAATTTGTGATAAGTTATATGGTGATGGGTTTCTACTGAGGCAAGTCTGGAATATTTTCTTCTGATTGTGGTGAGAACTGCCGCTTGAACCTAAATCCTGTTTCCAACTGACAGGCATCAAACTGAACATGTGTGAGACACAACTCTTGGGATTAATGTTAAATGAGTGAATCTTAAACCTAATGTGTCATTTATTTGTCTCATGTGTGCACCCACGTATGTAACAGGCATTTTTATTTAATTATTCAGGAACTGGCACATGACTTGCATTAGCCCCTTCCTCTGGGCACCTTGCTGACAGAATGGTGCAAAGAAGCAATATCTAATCCTCATACAGCCAGAACTGTTTGTGAAGAAGAAGGATCCTATTAAATTAACCCTGTCATATGAGCAGAAATGGTAAATACCACTTTTTTAATACAGAATATAGTTGTGTTTGTACCACCAAATTGACTCAAACTGCTATAAGAGAGTTGTAAGGTTTCCTCTTAATTTGCAAGTAAATCTCTATGTATTCGGCTTGTGTCATTTTGATGGATACAGACTCATGCACTGCTACAAGGCTGGCACATGTATTTATTTATTCAGGAAAATATATGACATGAAAACATTCATTATAAAAGACTTCCTGTGCTCTAATGGCCTGATCCAGCACCACCAAAATCAATGAGAATCTTTCTTTCTGTGCTGGTAGCCGAGAA
Organism: Phoeniculus purpureus; assembly: GCA_028565055.1. Taxonomy (NCBI): domain Eukaryota; kingdom Metazoa; phylum Chordata; class Aves; order Bucerotiformes; family Phoeniculidae; genus Phoeniculus; species Phoeniculus purpureus. The sequence goes on from JAOXOE010000602.1 coordinate 11,898,286, forward strand.
GCATACCAGTGGTGTGCAAAATACTCCTCTGGCCGAAGTGTCTCACACGAACGTCAAAATCATTAGAAAAACAAAAGGCTGACAAACTGCCACAGAATGTGACAAATTCAGAAGCAACTGACAACACAGCTGATTTCTAAATCATTGCATGTGAACCATGTGCTCTTAGAAGGATGGGTTATTCTAGCTACACATCTATGCTTACTTCTTGTTTTAAAAAAAAAACCAAGGAATACTAACAGGAGACTTGGTAAAAACATGCCTTAAAACCAGCTGAAAAAAGCTGACCCACCTTTAATACTCAGCTTGCAAAACAGATTTTATTTGCTTGAATTATCATTCATTTTACCAGATTTTGCTTTGTTCTGATTTTAATAGAATCATCTCAAAAACAGGTATCAGAAATATTATTTCTTATTTTTTAATGAATGATCAGCCTGTTTGGTGTAATTTCTTTAATGAGGAGCTCCAAGCCACATACTTTGGTTGCAACTAGTTTCACACTTCAGTCCTGAGAATCTTTCAGTGATAAGCCATGAAGTGAAACATCCCTGTGCGCATGCAAAGCTACAAGCCTCTGGCTGTATTTACTTTCCAGCTACAGAGGGGATATGTGTAACCAAACACTTCTGTCTTGAGAGGTCTCCTCCCTCAGATGCTCTCTGCAGGGTCACCCATCTCCTTGCCAACAAGGCCTCCTGCAGCTGTTCAGATGTGGCCCTGCTGCCACAGCATGATTTTAACGTGCCTGCCCAGCTTTTGGGAGCACATTGTTTCCCAGACCTCTGCCAAACTTTACCGAAGCTGCCACTGGCAGTAGCTTCCCAGTCCACCAACAGAACTCTTCATAAAAAAGCCTGTAAGCAGAGACATGCCTTGAAGAACAGACAGCAGTATGCAGAATCCCCTATGTTGTGGACCTTCTGATTTGATACTTCCACCTTCATCTCTCTTTTGCCCAGCAAGAAACCAATGAACACCAGCAGTTCTTAGGGTCTGGGGCTGGCTTCCAGACATGGACCCAGTGCTTACAGGCCATTGACATCCATCTTCATCAGTACTACAATTTCACCTCAAAGTCCCCTACCCAGCACAAACCCCAAACAAAGACAAAGTCGTCCAAATTGTTTTGTCTCATACATAAATAAAATCACCTTCCTGTAAATCCCGATGTCATTCCTCTCTGCACTGCTGGTTTGCTCTGCCAGTCACAGACAGGCAGACAGTCTAAACTTTGTTCCTTTGTCCACTTTGGTTGTCATTTTATCTCTGGGAAAGATGAAATTAGGAGAAGTGAGCATCACTGGTGAACTTTGCACTAGTATGTCACCCTTTTTGAACAAGTACTCCAAGTAAAAGACCAAAGAATCCACTTGGTCTGTGGCTAGCAGATGTCAGTGGTCAAACCCAAGCCCCTTTTTGCATTTTTAACAGGTCTTGAGGTTTTGGGTGTGGTAAGATTTGTTGCAATGGGATTTAACAGGGTGCATTTCTTTACGATACATTTGAGCTTGGCAGAGCTGTATGATCCGAGAGTCTGGCCTCAGATGGCTTTAAGAAGCTTTATATTGGTTTGTCTTTGCTCAGGCACATTCAAGAAGAGCTAGGAACTAACAGAGCAACTGCTGGCGAGTCCTGGGCAGCCTAGAGCCTCTACAAGAAAAATCCTGAAACCTCCAAATGTGCTTCTCCTAAGGCTTTATTTCTATGAAAACCATACTCCAGTTACTAAACAGATTTTGGACTAAATCAGCCCCACCGGGCAGATTGCAGCAATTTGCAGACAAGGGCACTTTTCTCAAAAGTGGATCTTGGACTCAACTACAGTAGTGACTGCCCTTTCCCTGAGAGGAACATTTCCCTGCTCTCCTCTCCTGCATGAACTCTGCCTGAGCCTGCGGATCTCTTTCTAAATGCAAAAGGAAGAACGGCTCGGCAGCTGGGGGCAGCGCCCTCCCCGTGCACCCACAGACCCGCTGATCGGGGGGAGCTGGCGGAGCTGCTCGGAACTCGGTTCTAGAGGACCGGCCGTCCCGGCTAGCCCTCAGCGGCCCCTGCCTGCTGCCTCGGCCAGGCCCAGAGCACAAGCAGAGGCGTTGTGGGCTGGCACCTTTCCCTGAACCCTCATCAATAAATCTGTAAATAAGTGGCAATAGAAAAAAACCGAACAACATTTCCAAGAAACAACGACATCGGAGCCGCATCTCCGCGCTCCCTCGTTGAAGGGAACGCCGGGTGTCCCGCCGACCGCAGCTGCCAGCCCGGCCCCGACGGCCCCGAGGCAGACCCCGAAGTAGGGGGCGGCGGGGCCTCAAGCCGGGCCGCACGGGGCACTTGCGGGCGCGGCAGCGGGAGCAGCCAGAGCCTCCCGCTCCCTCTTCTTCTGCTTCATGCGGCGGTTCTGGAACCAGACCTTCACCTGGGTGTCGCGGAGCCGCAGCGATCGGGCCACCTCGAGGCGGCGGGTTCGCGACAGGTACCTGCTGAAGTGAAACTCCTTCTCCAGCTCCGTGAGCTGCCGGGTGCTGAAGCTGGTGCGTGTGGGGCAGACGCGAGGTTCCGCTCCGCCTGCAACAGCGAGAAACACCGCGCTTCAGACGGGGTACGGACAGGGAGCGGGGCGGGGGGTCAGAGTCAGGACGAGGGGCGGGAGGGGAGCCGAGATGGGAACAGCCCCCTTCCGCGCCCCGCCGCCCCACTCACTTATGCCGGGAGGGCTCCGCTTCGCTCGCATCCACTCGAAGGTGCGGGGAGCCGCCGCAGGGACCGAGGTGCCGGGCGCGGTCCCGGGACAGGATGAGAGACCCCGCAGCTCCCTGCCACCTGCGCCGGGGAAGGGGCGGCTGAACTCCGGCGGCGGTGGCTGGCGGCCACCCCCGAGGAAGATGGACATGGCGTATACTGGAGGCCCGGCTGCTCGGGATGACCGGGAACCGGGGCCCGGCGCCGCGGTGCAGTCGGACGCGCACCCCTCCGCACCCGCGCAGGCAGGTGGAGTGGGGGGCGCAGCGCCAGTAGCGGTGCCCAGCGTCGGGAAGGGGCTGCCCGCCCGCCGAGAGTAGTGAGGTAGCGGGGGCCCGCGGCACAGCTCCGGCTGGAAGGTCAAGGGAAGGTATCCTAGATCCATGAGCCCGGGGCAGCGCTGCACCCGCAGCTGCCCCGCGCCCCTCCGGGGCAATATTGCACTAATATAGGGCCGGGAGCGGGGCGGCACGTCCCGCCCCACGGCCAATGGGAGCCCGGAGCGAGGAACCCGCACCGGTGGTCCCGGGAGCCGCCGGTTCCCCTGTCCGAGTCCGGCTGCCCAGAGTGAGCAGACCCGCCGGGACCCACCGGTAGCACGCCGAAGTCGCCGTGCACGTGTGAGCCGCTTGCGGGAGTTTGGACGGGAGAGCCAACCCTTTCCCACTGTCCGGCCTCCCATCCGAAGGCAGGTCTGCCCCTTCCCCTTGCCCCGCTACCGGCCAGGCGCCCTCAAACTCCCACGGGAGCCCCCGCAACCCGGAGTGAAGGCCGGGGGCGCGGCGAGGTGCACAGACTGTCCGCACCCGGGGCGGGGATGGGGATTTCTGCAACTCGCAGCACTTAATGGTCTCTCTCTATCAGATAAGTGCTCTGCAGCCTCTCCAAAGTGGATCCCTGGGCTCACCCCGTTAATGGGTTTGCATTTGTCCCTTGGCAATTCGGCACAGTTTGCTGAGCATTTGCAATGGGCGAAGAGTGCAGCAAGTTGAACTGCAAAGGCAAAGCCTCCAACTGTCTTGGTTTTCAACCCCTCAGAATGGCAGAGAGCAGGAACAAGGACGGGGAATACGAAGCCTGGTCTCCAAAAGCTATTGTGTTTCCCTAAATGTCTCCAAAAGATACTTGACCATCCACTCCAAGCTACACATAGGCTTGATGACAGGTTTCATCCAAGTTGACTGATAGCCATGTGACACTGCAGTTCAGAACAGCAAAAGAGTGCAATGAGCAGAGTGCTCTTGGGACCGGACAAAGAACTCAAAGAAGGGCTACATGACAGTGCTTCAAATCAGATATGTAACCTAAGTCTTGCCAAGTGGATGCAGACTTGGCTGGGAAATGCAAGGGTGTGCCTTATAGGGAGATAATTTTATTTCTAAATAAAAGTATAAAACTGAAGTGCCTTCATCCATCAACCAATGACTTTCACTCAACGTCCAAAAGAGCTCTATAACCTCTTTGCCAAAGTGCTGCTTACCATGATCAGGAAGAAAGCACAAATTTTGCAAGGGCCAGACATGGTGTCAACTGCCCCTGGGTAATCATGATCACCACAGAAGGAAAAATTCTGCTGGATCTTGTGCAGATTTCAGAGGGCTGGGCTGGTGGTAGGAAAGCAATATCTGAGGAGGTATTATCAGACCGTATCACTGACTCAACCTCAACTCTTTCCAGTGGAGGTTTGTGTTCTGCAGCTCGGCTCCAGCTGCCCCACCATTATGCCAAGCATCTGATGGTTCAGAGAAGGCCTGTTTTTCTTTCCTGCAGAGGCTCTGGGACAAGCAAATGCAAGCCCACAATGGTACCAGAATGCTTCCCTGCATAGAGGCTCTGATTGGCAACGTGGCCTTCTATCAGCCACACTTCCTCTCCAACCCACCCAGCTCACCTGCTAGAAAGCAACTATCACAGAGCAAAGGCTGGCTGTACAGATCAGTGTTTTAATGCACTTGGGACTCAGAGTCTACAGACAGAGCTGTCACTGGAAGCTCAGAGACCCAATGGTACGTGTTCTCCAGATACATTATTAACTATGCTAATAATGGGTTTTCACCTACATTTTCATGTGCAAAGGATGCAGGTATAAATTAAAAGATCCATTTAAATATACCTTGTGAGGAAATTTACATTTTGAGGGAGAGGTTAAATTCTGGAACACACAAACTTGCTCCAACACACCCATGACAATCAGAACAGTTTAGGAAATGTGATTTTCTGGCAAAACAAAAGCCTGGGAACACCAAAAGAAGGCTGTCCACGCAGGAGAGCATCTGTGCTCTTCAGTCTCCCCTGCTGTAAAAACGCTTGCCCACAATGAAGCAAACAGCACTGACTCTGGAGGAGGGCTGCTGCTTTATTTGTGTCTTGTGTTTGCAAAATGCAACTGGATTAATCACATCTAAAGGTCTGTACAAATGCTAGAAGAACATCACACCAAGCTAGGATCTTTCCATTCACCCAGATGGATTCTGTTACGGAGTTTCTTGATGATTACCTGTTTCTTTTTGCAGGACTTTTAAAAAGTGCACGATGAAAGCAGAAATCAGTGTCTAAAAACAGGCAAAGCATCTTCGGTTGCTGTTTTGGCATGTGAGTGGGATGCATTTTTCTATGCTTCTGAATTTTTATGTCCACAGTTAATTAGCCAAGTCCCAGTGGTACAAATTTGAGCAGCTGCACTGTTTTTTTTAAAAGAAGTCTAATGGAAAAGAGCTACTTGGATTCAGAGGAGGAAGAATAAAAGTGAGTTAAAAAGAAGAGTGGGTGGAACATGATGTTGTCAAAGGCAATTTGAAAATGGCTGAGGAGGTCAGGGATGTCTGTGCAAGCAGTGCAGTGACGGCAACTGCTAGGGCAGGAACCTCTGTGAGAACAATGGACCAAATCAACGCCTGTGCCACTATGCTTCTGGAAACATGTGGGCCACTGCAAAGACTGTGAGAGGCACTGCAAAATTATGGCAAGATGTAGGAACAAGCCCAGCCAAAAAGCCCTAAGCTTTGTTGGGTGCAAATACTTACCAGAGATAGCCTGGGGAGGTTGCTTGAGCAGTACAGGTGTTGAAGGCAATAGCAGCCCTGAGACACAGTAACTACTTTGAGGTTGAGATGTGCTGCCCTTCCTCTCTGGAGCAAGCCTCCACCCTCTGTGCTTGTCACAATATCTAACACACATGGTGTTCAATCAATCTCTTTCCAGCTATCAAGAAAATTCTGTGAAAGGTCTGGTTCACAGCCCTCTGTTGCCATGATACTGCCAGCCAGAAAGAGCTGGTTCTCAGCAGTACATGGAACTGTACATCCATGATATGGGGACAGGGTGTGGATGGACATCCTGAAAAGTGAAGCAAACATTTGGGATTTAAGCAGTGACCCTGTTAACACTGGCAAACCATCAAAGCCCCCTCAGTGGAAATTGATGAGAGGAAAAGCAGATTTGGGCAGTGTATTTTGTAAAGTGTGAATAAAACCAGAGATTAACAGAAACCCCAGGGCAGAGAAGGGGGTTTGTCCTGCAGCTCAGGGAGACAGGTTCATCTCCAGCACAAGCACAGCCCTTCCACTTGTGCTTCTCCTCAGGAAGGTGTTTCCCTCCATCATCAATATTTACCTGCCACAAACTCTCCTTTCCTGGCTGACCCCTGGGGCAGCTTCACTAGACCTGAGACAAGGACCTTGGTTCTCCCAGTACTTGAGATTAGCTAAAGAGATCATCTGCATGAACACAGAGAAGAGGAAAGGCTGTCCCCCCTCTGTAAGAGTTTCTGCAGAAGAGTGGGCCCACGTGGCCACCATGTCACATAATTCTGTTTCTTGTCCAATGGCTATGAATTTGGTAGGAAGAAAAAACTTACATGTATTGATAACCCGAATGTATCAAGGTGAGTCATACTGCTGTGTGCAAAACAATCAAAGGATTTTTCAGCCAAGATTTCTGCCTTGCCTAGCCCTAAAAGGGTGGCTCAAATCCTAAAAAGGTGGCTCAGTTCCTTGGAGAAAAGATTGAGGCTACACACCTCACTCAGCATGGGGTTGTGAACCCTCTCCCCAAACCTCTGCTGTTTCAAGTAAACAAAAAATGAACCCAAGTGTTCAGATTATACACTCAGGGGTACTTTTACTCAGAAACCTCCATCCTAGTCATGCTAATTTTGTTCAGTCTTGGACTCACGGTCATTGCAACCCAGTCATTCTGGGGTTCATCCTATAGCAGTTCAGGGAGCTCTGGCACTTGGAGTTCTGAGGGTGGAGACAAAGCAGCATCTGCAGAGGCCTGAGTGTGTGCTGGCACAAATACCTTTTGCATCTCAGTCTTCTGTGACTGAAGGGTCTTGGTTCCATCCTGCAATATTGCTCCATGGCTCTTGGGCTCCAGGAATGGGCTATACTTCTACTGTCCACAGTTTCTGGTCGAGTCCCAGCTGGCTCAGGCCCAAGCAGAACTAGGAGGAACCGCTGTTGAGTGACAAGTGCACATTATGTGACTGATAACCCTTAACAGAGCCAGCCCCCTCCCTTCCGGGCCAACACCACTCCCAATGAGAGTCACTGATGCTGCTCTCACGGGAGTGGATAGCTGTCGCTCTTCAGGGATTAACCTCGTACTCAGTCCCTCGAAAGCGGCTGCAGCCAACGGAGTTCTGGTCCAGGTCATCTCATGCCTCTTAAAAGCAAAGGTGGCTGGTTCATCAATACATAACATCATGAAGTGCCCAGCCAAACACTGCAGCCTTAATTGCCCCAGCAGCACCAACCCCTTTGTGCTGTCCGTCTGGCTCCAGCTTTTGTTCCCAGGTTGTTCTGCAGCAGTGGTGCCGGATGCCTGGGCCTCTCAGCAGCACAGCACGCTGTGCCTTTGCCAGGCTGGCATTGTGTGTGACCACTGGGCACACACGGCAGACTGGCTTGTAGAAGGATAGTGCTATGACCTGCAGCTCCTTCCCTCCCTCCCCGTATGACAGCTGTCATTGAGCCACCCTCCCAGCAGTAGTCTGGCAGCCCCAATGCCTTTACCATCTTTTTTCCTTTCTGCGCCTGGACCTCCCTGCAAGCTGTTTCATGGGGCTGGAGAGGTGCAGCGATCCCACTGGTGGATCCTGCCTTTGGACATCTTGTCATGGAGCTCAAATGATGTAACTTGTCCCCAAGAAACTCATGGGGCTTCTAGTTCGTACTGGTGAGTTCCCTCTTTCTCAGCCAGCCTCCCTCCTCCTGCCCTTGCCTTCTGGGTGTGCAGCCAGCTGCCTCTTCTTCACCCAATGTTGCCCACATGAAGCCCCTGTAGCCCCAGAGGACCTGGGCACAATGTCATAGAGGCAGCCATGTGGAGTGCCCCGGAGTTCCTCTACAGCCTGTCTAGGGACTAGGGCTGAGAGCCTACAGAGCTCTGTGCAGGGAGAACTTGCTAATGAACAACTGGCTTTGTTTTCCCAACCCCATAGAACTGATGCCTGCAACACAGTGGAATCTTTGGGATCCCCTGGCTGTGTCTGCCTGGGTGCCTAGGTACTGTAAGCTCCAAACTAGCAATTGGAAACCCAGGGCTCACTGATCTGAGCAGCAGAACCTGCATGGCCTTACTGAAGCTTGGTGCATCCCCAGTGCCTCTCAAACAGTGCTTTGATGGCTTCCTATCCCAAACACTGCAGCAGTACTACTGGCATTTAGAGGCTCTGGCTTTCTGACCTTGTTATGGGTCTTAAACAAAAAGACAGAGCAGAAAAGGAGTGGAAGGGATGCAATGTCTCCTATTTGCAAAGAAAGACAAGGCCAGGAGTAGCCGCAGGCCTGGTCTTGGCTGGTGAGATGTGTTTTAAAAAGGTGACCAGAGTTCAGCAGATCAGATGCTGTTGCAAGGGATCTGGGTTCCTACTGAGTGTGAAAGGGGGTTGTTTATAATTTATAGGTTTTAAATGATGGGCCAAGAAAAAGCCTGGCTTGTGCCAAAGTGTCTCTCACCTCTAGATTGCTGATGCTTGTACAAACATCGTAAAAATGCCAGCGATCTTGGTAAAGTAACATTACTTCTAATAATTAGGTTATCGTCACGGACTTCTATCGTGTTATGAACAAGATGCCTCTGCCAGAATTGTGGAGAAGTATTTATTTTCAAGAAGATTCCCCCTCACATGTGCTTCTCCTCCCCCAGTGAAAACCAAATCTGTAAATCCTGTCTTTCTGCAATATAAAAAGCAAGCAGGGCAGAATGCCTTAGTAGCACTTTGTAAGCAGGGTTCCTCTGAACACCTGCTTCTTCCTTAGCTCTGGAGAAGGGCTATCTATAAATGGTCTTTTCTTTCTTAACAGATTTAATGCAGGACTGATAATTTAAATCAGAGCAGGCACTGTCTGAAGAAGAGCCTACAGAGCATAAGGGTGGGAAACACTTGGGGAAAGCATGTTAAGTCACACCAGGGATGGCCCTGCAGTTTTGCCTTGCTGTTTTGCAGATGAGAATGGGTAATACGAAATACAGTGTGTTTTCAAGACCACAAAATACCTACATGGAAAATTTCAGTTTGTGGTACGTGAATTACAGAAGGTTTTGGAGATACAGATATATATGAATGGAATGCTATAGAAGTATAATTAACAAGTGGTGTTTAGCCTTTCTGCATTGTTTGTATGTTTTGTTTACTCCTGGGTGGGACTTCTAAGGAATAATTTGTGTGAAAACTCCTGTAGAAAACAATTTTAGGGATCAATATGGTTAAAATATGTCTCCAAACAAAGTAGTTTATTCTATTCTGGTTCGTTTACAGATCTACAACACATATATCCAAGTTTGCTCGGGTAAAAGTGAGATTTGACAAAAGACACACTTGTCAACGTAGCACGACATTGTTAAAATCGCACAGAGGGGAAAATAAAACCCTAAGTAATATTTAGAGTTGTTACTGTCCAGCCAAACATAAACACCAGTAGGCGAGGAAGAAGCCGGGGAGGAGAAAGAAAAGAAGAAAAGAAAGAAATAGACAAAGAAAAAGTGTCTGTGTTGACCAGAACTGGAGGAGTTAAAATGTTTCGCACAATAGGAATGCCAGGTCCTGTCTTTAGAGGATGGAGTAGGAGCTGCAGTGTTTGTCAAACTAGTGGCACATCAGGCGTTTGGTGGGGAATACAGAAGTCCGGATTAATCTTTAGCTCGACACTTTAGGAAAGAGATAAGAATAGTCTTCTCGGAGCTGCATGTATCATCAGCAAGAGACTTTAATGACAACGTTTACAAAAGAAGTATCTGTAAATCCAGCGAGGGATTCAACACAGCCGTGTAACTAGAGCAGAGGAAACACGAGGGTTCAGAGCATCGTTCCGTGTTTTTTTTCTTTGCTTTTTTCCTTTATTTTCTTTTTTTATATATATATATAATTCTTCCCTGTGTTCACCGTCTCGTTCGTGGCAGAGAGAGCCGGAGGTGTCCCTCCGCCGCGGTCCGAGGGGCCAGGATCGCGGGATCGCCCTGGCCGCGGGAGGGCTGAGGCACCGCCCGGACGCTGCCTGCACCCGCCTCGGCAGCATCCCTCGGCTAAGTACGTCTGATTGTCAATTTTCTTTCAAAGTTTATTTTTATGAAAAACAAGAGGAAAATCTCAGGCTTCCAAAGATGTCTAAAAACTTGATTTATGATTAGTATAAAGACAACAGTATAAATAACAAAGGAGGTGGCAGCTGCTGTGCGGATTGCTATGGAGACCCTAATGAAATTAGCACTATCAGAGGATTTCTAATTTTATTTTATTTTGTTTTTTGCGTTCTAAGCTTCTAATTTCTTCCTATTTCAGATAGCCAGAGTGTAACTATAAAAAAAAAAAAAGAAGAAAAATAAAGAGCCCACATAAATAATAATAATATGTGCGATAGATACCCAGTCAATAAATAAATGTTAACCTCACCGAGGTTTCTATATGCAGGATTTGATCAGAAACAAGATGGCCAGGCGCCCTGCTTTGTAGATCGCCAACTCTTAAGTGGCCGTGCTTTCAACTAAAGATGGCTTCATCCGGCTAAGCCAACTGCTAGCCAAACCACCGAGACGCACAAGTGGGGCCAGCCGGTTAGAAATAAATACTTTTGAAATACTTTCTGTATTTTAATTATTTCTTTTTAAGTCTAACGGCTCTTTGTGTGATGCCACGGCTTGTTTTACTCTATTAAAAACTTACGACTTGCTGTCTTAATTAATCCTTACATAAACTACAAACACCAGCCACTGTTACAACTGTTCAAGACTACTCTCTCAACTAGCTCAGACCGAATATACTAGATAGGTGAAATGTAAGTCACCACGGACCTGAATCGCTCTCCCGAAGTCTTGATAAAGAAACTCTACAAATACCCACATAAATACATTAAGACGAGGATAAATAATCAGTGATACAAAAAAAGGTCTCGCTTAAAATAATAAATACGTATCATTTAGTCCGGTGCGATCCTTATGTGTTGCGGAAGAATTCATAAATTAACTTCTCTGGGAAAAAAAATGCTTACGAGCGTGCCAGTTCCCACCACTCACAACTGGTCTAAAACACTTCAGCATGACGCACTGCTAACACTACGGCATCTCTAAGACTTACCTTCAAGTACATTTTTACCAGCTTATCAGTCCCTCAGTTTGCAGTATATTACGCTGTCATGCTTAAAACAACAGCCCTAAGAGCAAGGCTCCTGCTCGCGGACCTACTCGGGACTGCGGAACAAAGGAGGAAGCTGCTAGGGGAGACAAATCCACTAATACTGTTGGCACTCGAGAGCAAAGTCACACTGTCCCGTCAGAAAAGTGAGGTAATGGAGAGGGGAGAGGGCCTCGTCGGCCGCCGCCCCGCTACAGATGCGTGAGCTTGGGTGCCTCCTGCATCCGTCCCTGAGAGGAGTGGTGAGAGGAGAGGTCCGTGTAGGTAGGGTGGGGGTCGCAAGGTCCGTGATGGTGGCCGCCGGGAATCTGGGCGGCGCAACTGTAGTCCACGCTGGCAGAGGAGGGATGCTGCAGGTGTCCCAAGTTGAACATGGGGCCCGAGGCAGGCATCGAGTCCACGAAGTTGCCCCCCACATAGACGGGGCTGCCCTGCAGGGTGGGGTTGGCGAAGCCGCCGCCACTGCTCTGCATGGGGTGCGGATCGTACTCCGCGCCCGCGTAGCGCTTCTGCTGCGGCAGGCAGCTGCTCAGCGGAGCCGTGTAGGCGGCCAGCCCGTACATGCTCTGCTGGGACTTGGCGAAGGAGGTGGGCGAAGGCGCGTCGTAACTGAGGCTGTTGACGCCGGGAAGCTGGCTGGAGTAGCCAACGTGGTTTGGGCCGCTCAGAGGGGGGCTGCGGTCCGGAGACTGTCCGACGGGGGAGTGCATGATGCCTTTGGCTTTCTGGTCCTTTTTGTACTTCATCCGGCGGTTCTGGAACCAGATCTTGATCTGCCGCTCTGTGAGGTTGAGCAGGTTGGCCATCTCCACCCGGCGCGGCCGGCACAGGTAGCGGTTGAAGTGAAACTCCTTCTCTAGCTCCACTAGCTGAGCGCTGGTGTAGGCCGTGCGCACCCGCTTGGATGCCGGCCCGGGGGGGCTCTTGTCCTCACAGCTCTCTCCTGCGGGCAAGAGGCACAAAGTGCCGTTGGTCCCCCTGCGAAAACCCTCCCCGCCACCCCTCACGGTGTCCCATAGAGCCCCGCCACCCCCTCTCACTCTGACGACGCCTGGGGAGGGGGAGCAGGGGACCCGGGGGCGGCGTCCCACCTCTCCCTGCCCGGCACACACACACATCCCCGCAGCTGCGTACCCCCAGGGAGCCTTCCCTGCCGTGGCCGCCCGTCCAGGCGCTGTCGGGACCCGTTGGGGCCGCTCTTGCCGCAGCTGGGCTAGCGAGGGGAGCAGAGGGGAACCCCCAGCCTGTCCCACCTGCAACGCCCGGCAGGGCTCGGACCTCCCGAGAGGGGGATGGGGGCGAAGGCAGCTAGAGGAGATGGGCACAAGGTGCAGGGCTGGGAGTCTTAGACCGAACCCCATGGGACTCCGTTCAGCTCCCCAGGCGGGCAATGGACCGGGGCGAGGGTGTCCGGCTACCTGAGGGGGCGCAGGTGCTTTTCTGCTTGGAATTCTGCCGGGACTCCTTCATCCAGGGGAATATCTGCTTGCTGAGGGTGGCGGTAACCGCGCCCGAGGAGTTTGGGCCTCCCTTGGCTTTTTTCGGAGGGGGTGCGCTGGGAGGGGGGTTGGGCGGGGAGGAGGGCGGCAGTGCTGGGGGCTGCTGCTCGCCGATACCCGGAGGCTGGCTGCCCCCGGTACCGCCCCCGGCCGTCCGCATGCAGCTACCGCTCAGCTCGCTGCCCTTGTGGGCCGGGGTGCGGCCGGGCGCCGAGCCCTGGACAGAGCAGGCGGAGCCGGGGTACTCGCCGTCGAGGCCAGCCTGGCCATAGGGCTGGTGGGTCGCGCTGTAGGGGTAGGCGTCGGCCTTGCTGTAGGTGTAGCCTCCGAAGAGCCCCGCGTTGTCGTAGTAGGCGGCTTTCTGCATCCTCCGCTCTGCGATCGCCGAGGCTCGCAGACCCCACTCAAAGAGCATTGACCGCCGCTCCGCGCCTCACGTCGTCGGGCCGGGCCACTCGCAGCCACCTGGGGAAGGGGACAGTGGGGATACAAAAGAGACCTTCAGTGGGAAGGCACCAGTGGGGAGGCCTGGCCAGCCACGGAATAACTCGCACTCCAGTACCCTCGGCCTCAGCTGGGCAGGTGGGCCCAAGGGGTGGAAGGAAGGCAATAAGAAGAGACAGGGGAACAGCAGCGAATGACCAGGAGACATCAAGGAAGGAGCAGGGGATTCCAGACTTGCCGAGAACGGAGTAAGAGACACCAGGGAAGGAGCAGGAGCCAGAGCAACCCAGGGCACACCAGGGAGAGAGCAGGGCACATAGGGAAGGATCGGGGAAGGAGCCACTCCAACACGGTGATGTTGAGGAAAACAGGGTCACACTGGCAGGAATTCCTAGAAGCCTTTTTCTGAGTCATTTTGGGCTATGTGGATGGGTTTTCTGCAGTTGCAGGCCGAGGCTCTCAGCGAGCGAAGCACGGTCCTGAGTGGTGTCCCCGGAGACCCACCAGCCCGTTTCGGCCGGGAGCCCCCCGCACTCCCCCGCCCTCTCGCCTCGCACGCGTGCGCACGTCCGCGCAGGGCTGACATGATGGATTGAGCTCGGGCTGCGGCCGGACAGAGGCAGAAAAATCCCATCCCCTTTGTAAACCCGGCCTCCTTCTTCCCCTGGATTCCTCCGAAGTTAAAGTATAACCGGCGCCATTCACTCATTTCACTTTGCACTATAAAGGAAGTCGCAGGTCAGCTCTCCTATTTTAATTCTGTGATGAATTAAATTCCGTCACCCAGCGTTTCTCGTCCCTTTATTTGTCCCCACTAGAAAGAACCTAAGGCACAGGAGATCCTTTTTAGGGGGTTCCCTTCTTTCTCCAGCCTGCGAACTCATGGATCTCTCTCCTCCCCGCCCCTCTGGCCCCCTAGTCAGGCTGTCCAGACCGAAAACTCGGGGTCCCCTTAGGGCAGATGTTTTGGGACAGGATGCTGTTACCTTTCCCCTCGCTGCTCCCGAAACTTCTCAGTGCTTTTTGCAAGATAGAAACTGTTCTTGCGGCTTTTTAACATGCTCTGTTCTTAATATTCTTGTCGGATAGGGGGTTTCTCCGGCATTGTTAGTGATTTTGTAAATTAGCACACACTTCACCTGTCAATGTAAGTCCGTAACTCAGCATATCTTAAGAGTTCATTGTATTTCTTCGGGGTTTAAGCCTATTGACATACCAGAGAAGAGTAGCTAGAAATTTTTGAACGGTGTCTGATAATTATCGTTATTTATCCTACACTGAAGCGTCTCTGAAATTTACGGGGAAACACGTCTGTGTAACTCAGAATAGCCTCAGTGATCTGCGAGCAGCGGCCGCTCTCGTCTGTTTGTCATAAGCCGACAACGTCCTTCTCTCCCCTGAACAAAAGCTTGGGATCATCTGCGAAGCTGATAGAAATGGGAGAAGAGCTACTTTCCTCTCCTTGAAAATTGTAGTGTAAAACCAAAAAAGTCTATGGAAACAGACGGTGACGATTCAGATGAGCTTTAATAAGCTGTGATAACTTGACAAGTCTTGAAAAGATCTTTGTGCAAAATTACTCTGTCGCTTGTTTTCCATTTCTATCATCTACATTTTCGGGAGCGGTCTGGACTGAGGATTTTTGTTAGCGCAACACAGCCTTAAGTGTAGGTTTTTATGTGCCTTGTAAAATATAGTTCCCAAAAGACTACACAGAATCTTAAGGAAGAGTATTGTTGTTAAGCTGCTAAAAACCTTATTTCTTTTCTGAAATACCAACCGCTTGTGAACTCTGCTTGAACCTAAAAAGGAGGCTATGGGCCATAAATCACATGGACAATGCTCAACTGTTTGGTGGCTCATCTTTAGATCTTAAAAAGAGAGAGAGGGAGGAAAGAGGGAGAGAGCGGGCTTTCCAGGGTTTGATTTTCCACGAGTGCAAGGCCCGGGGTGATGTTTTTATAGGTAACACCAAAGCAAGGGCTCGACACTTGGTGGTTTGGCCAGAAACACCCTCCAGGGAAGAGGGGAAAAAAAAAAAAGAAAGTGACATCCAAATGGTGAGGCCGAGCCGTGGGATGTGGGCTCAGAGGCACCGAGGGCAGGAAACCACAAAGTATCCATGTCTGTGTTTCAGATTTCCTTTCCTCCTCTCCAGAAAGGTTAACTTCATCTGAGCTGTTAGCGGTTGCACACAGTAATGGGGCTTTTTGTCCCATTACTAGTTCCAACCCTTCTGGAGGTTGCCGACCCTCTCCCGGCTCGGGCCGGCGGGCAGCCGAAAGCCCACACGTGTACCCACGAGTGTGTGCAGAGTGGGGAGAGCCCACGCTGGCACTGGCCCTATCTGTCGCTTTTCTCCCGACACTCTCGTATTAAGCAGTTCTCTACTAAAACTTCCACTACACTTAATTCTGCTCGGGATCAATATCTAATATGATACCGAATAACTAAGAGGCGGTGAGAGCGGCCAGCGGAGCGGTTATTAAAGCAGCCAGAGCTCTCAGGGTGCATATCAATGCACCTGTCAGTGCGGTTTGGAACAAAATTTATGACTGCGAGCTCCGTGGCAGTAAACGCTCCGGACAGGAATGAAAAGGAAAACACTTCCCAAGCCCCGGCACTTTCAGAAGTGCAAAGCAGCCGGTGCGTAGGAGGGAGCCCAGCAAAAGGATCCCCCGCTCGGCGCGATTCCCGGCCGTCGGTCCGGGGCAGCCCCGTATATAAAGGAAAGCTCTGGGGCCGCCGCAGGACCCGTCCGGGCAGACGGGAGACGGGGAGCCTCTTTGCCGGGCCGGTGGCCGGACATCTACAGTCGGGGCTGCGTTCGAGCCGGGGCGGGGGGTTGTCTCGCCTTTCGGGGGACTGAAAGGACTGGGGAGCGCCGAGGGGCCCCGCGGACAGAGGAGCGACACGGGGGTCTGGCTCCAGCACTGAGCGGAGTCCACCGTGGGACCTCTTAAACCAGCTACGCAGCACCCCCCGACGGGAATTCTTTGCTCCCCCGGCTGGGTCCAGGGTTCAGCGGCTACCCGGGCGGGCTCATCTCCCTTTGCCCGTGAGCTGGTTTCATGGGGGATTCTGTGCCTGGCATTTGCTTGGGTTGAGGGCGGCGGCGCGCCTCGAGTATCGGCGGAGCCGGGCTGAGCAGAGCCACATCTCGGGCCCGGGTTTGGCTCCCTGCAATGGGGAAAGAGAGAGATGGATGGAGGGGAAAGGAAATTCAGACAACTCACCACACTTATGTTTTTCCTTGATTTTTGACTTTAACTGTGTGGGCAGAATCTTCGGGTTCCTTTGAATAATCCGTGGGCACGGACCTGCAACAGAAGTGAGAGCTCTCAGCGGAAGCTGCTTTGTTGTGGACTTTCTTCCTTAAGACTTTGTTAATAAATGCTTCTCTCTTCTCAGCTCCTCACCGTGTCTCTCCGTCTGCCTCACGTCTTTTACCAGACAGACACTACTTATTAATAGCGTTTTAAGAGAAGCGACAAGCAAGTGAACGAGCAAAATACGGCAGCCTGCGGCAGCCGCTCCACCGGGCCATGCACAGCGGCAGCGGAGCTGCTCCTGCCTCCCCGAGCGCCCAGTCTGGGCCGAGGAGCGGAGAAACAGCACACGGGGGTGACTGAAGAGCATTGCGGGGGAGTTGCTGTCACCCCCGTCAGTCACGACCACCGTACCCGCCGTCCGTACTCCCGGGCCCAAAGAAACGGAGAGAGTGCAGAGTCTCTCTCCATCCCTTCCCCCAGGCCCCAGATAAGACAGAGAGAAAGATGAGCAAAGTAACTCCAGAGCTGAAAATACGCCACAAATATCTGAGGCTCGAAATAAGCATTTCGCATTTAGCTGTGTAGTTCTCAGGACTTTAAGAATTTTAAAGAGTGAGAAAATCCCCCACAAAGAAGCCTATGTCATTATAAAAACGATACCTAGTCGCCATAAGCCTTTGAAATGACCTTTGGCTCATACAGCAATAACTCACCACTTAATGAACAACCAACGGAAGCGCCTCCGATAGCTCACAACGCAACCGAGCTTATGACTTTCCACCAAGTCTTCTCTCTTCCTACTCAAACCCAGTAGGATGCAATATTCCCCCCTCCGAATCACCTTAATTTATGCTGGCAAACTGGAGTTGGGGAAGTGGAGCTTCATGATTACACATGATGCTCATACAGGTTCTTGGCCCAGGCCTGTCCTGGTAACGTCTTATATAATATATTCACGTGGGCGTACGTCAACTTTAAGTGCTTTATTTTTTTAAAGAGAGTTCATTACAAATAGCACTTCACTATAGGATGTATGAAAGCAGCATAAACTGGGTTGCCCCTGAGCTGAGAGATCATAATATTGCAAACCGAGTCATTGTTTCCCACTGTTGATTAACACGGTAAGTTTTCTTTTTGTGCCTAATTAATTATCGACTTCTCATCCCTTTCCGAAGTAACTCCCCGGTCTCACAAGATTTCTTGCTCTAGACATGCTCCACTTGGGGAGACCTTGGTCAAGTTACTGAGAGTTCCACTGCCGCAGGAATAGCCCCCAAAGTTTGTTCAGCAGAGGGGGGAGCCCGGGCACATCAGGGTTGTGCTTTGCTCCCAGCACCACTCCTGCAGAACCCATCTCGGACAAGAAGTTGCCAGAGCCAAACCCAGGGAAATCTTTAGACTTATTCAGGCATGGGCACAATATATAGGTGTTATTGAAATTTTAGGTGAAGTTATAAGTGAGTGCTTCCATCGAGCCAAATGAAATGCTGCTTGCAGTAATTGGATTCAGCTGACTAACTTGGCAGGCCAGCAGCTTGGAGGCATACAGCTAAGAAAAATGTTCGCTGCCTTTAACTTCTCATCGAGCAGAACAATACGCAACCGAAAGAGGCGACAAAAAAAAAACCAACAACAAGCCAACACCAAATTTCTCTCCACCTCCCCGTCCCGTTTCCCGCGGGACGCCTCGGCCCCCATCGAGGACTCGCCCGGGTGATTCGGGTCGGGCAGGGTTCGGCGCCCACTCGCTCCTGCTCGCCATCACAAAGCTGAGCTTTGAGCGAGGGCTCTCAAACAAACATAACCGAGAATTCACCCGGGCTCCAGGCAGGCCACAAGTCAGTGGAAACAGGCGCTCCTGGGAGAGCCAGTCTGGTTGAAACAGAGCGAAGCTGAGCTACAAATGTGTGCGGGGAAGCTGTGTGGACACTTCCAGCCCCGCAGTCCGCCCAGAGAGGCACCGGTGTGTCCCCCTCCAGGCACCTTATTGATCAAACCGCACAAATGCAGGGCAAGAAACTTCCCGGTAGATAAATATCAAGCCATGCTTCAAACACCATGTATAACTGGAAGGCATGAGCATACCAGTAACATCAACACTGAAACAACTTGGGGAGGAAAACAGCCACTGAGGAACACAAATACAAGGCGAGGGGAAGAGAGGTTGGGGAAGGCACTCGGCAGGAATATTTAAGAGACCCTATGTAGAGGCTGCACTACCGACGCGTCTATTTTAAATTGCCGTTTACAAATCAGCACGGCTACCCCCTGCTCGGCTATCCAAGGCAACACATTAACGTGATGCTCAATCTTGCTTTGGCAATGGGAGCCTCTAGCAAAGTTGTCTCCCTTGTTCCTTTGCTTGTTTGCCATTCCTTTCCTGAAACCACTGAAAACTGGGGAAAGGAGAGGGATAAACAACTTCTCCTAGTTTTTTAGGGGAAAGGAGACCAGTTTTTATTTAAAGAACACAACAAAAAGAAGACACAGCTCAAAACGTTCAAGGAGGTGAAGACCACTCCATGCATTTGCAGCCGCTATGGGCAGATTGCAAACAAATTCCAGACAGTCCCTGAGTAAAGGAGATAATGCAGCCCCTGTGGTTAAAGGTCCCATTTTGTCATGCAGTTGCTTACCTGTGTATCAATTTATCATAAACCTGGGCTCCTCACTTTTCAGGATCTGCGCTTGCTGTTCTTAGAATATATCCTTCACCCTTTGTCTGCAGACAATACTCTCCTAAACCTGATCTTGCGGTTTTACAGACATTTCCATACACCAGAATTCCCGATAGAATGAAAACAAACTCAGGCTCAACTACCAATAAAAGAGAGCGAGTGGAAATAGGAATTTGTTTGGCTTAAAAAAAAAAAAAAAGAAAAGAAAAAAAAAATCAACACACAACCCTTTAGCCATCAGCCTCCTGGAACCACAGGCAGCAATTGGCCGGCTCGCGTTTTGTTTTGGTTTTAAATCGTGCGGCCATTGATGAATTTTGGGGGCGAGCAGGAGAAACTCCTTTATAATCAGAAATATAGGCACTGCCTTAAAATACAGGCATATTGGCCCACGTGATCGCGGGAGCAGCTCGCCGGGGCCGAGGCTGGCGCGCTCCCCGCCGCCCCCCGCTCAGCGCTCCGCGCTCCGCCCGCGCTGCCCAGCCCGCTCTTCTCTCGCGCAGCTCCGCGGAGGCCAGCGGCGACTGCACTTACGCTCCCCGGGGGGCCAGCGGAGCCGGGAAAAGGTGAATTCCGCGGGATGATCCCAGGGCGTAGAAATTCCCGGCGGAGAAAGAGGAGGTATTTGGGACCGACCGTAGCCAAGAGCCTGCGCCAGGGGCAGACCCGCAGCAGCTCTGCACCGGCTGAAAAGGCGCTGTGGGCTCACTGGCGTGTGTGAATTTTTGTTTTCTCCTTCTCCGTACCGGCAAGATGTGGGGAAGCGGGGACTACCCCTGTCCGGAGGCCAAAGAACCGTTGGGGGGCAAAAAACTGTCCTGATTACATTTGTGTGTGTGCCTGCCTCCCCTCTCTGTGTGTATGAAAAGACATAGAGCAAACCCGATGTATATCCGTCATGTATACCCACAAAGCTCCCCAACAATTTCAGTTTGGCAGAAAAAGAATAAGGTTAGCTCTTCTGTTTGATTTTTCTAACATATCTGTAGCTATAAATACACCATACCTAATCTAACATCTGCTATGATTTCATTACCATCCAAAGCATGGGGATGTGACAGTAACGTATTACCTTACAATACTAACCGTAAGTGCATTGTTACATTTATCTAAATTACATTGCTTTTCCTGACTTTGCAAACCAGTTACAAAAAGATTGGAGTCTAGTGATGGAAACATAAGTTCAATGTAAATTATTGTGTACGGCTTCGGATTTATAATCCTATATTTCTTCGAAATGATGCACTTAAATCTCGCCTCAAGTAAGAGGTAATGGTTCTTTATATCCTTTTGCTTCAGCCATATATTTCAGCGCCTGGGTAGTTTTGCAGAGCCCCCCGCGCTCGCGTGTGTGTACATATAGCAACCCCTACACGCACAGGGTGTTCTGCATACTTGTGTACATACACACAAAGCCGAACATAATTCTGGCCGCTGTTTAGACGTTTTGGATGACGGAGATGTCTTTCACTTCCTACACAACCGTGCGAGGGAAAAGCTGGTCACTGGTCGAGCAAAGAGCACAAAGAGGATTCAGAAGAAAATTCCTTTTCTCGGTTTGATGGGGGGGGGTTTTTTGTTTGTTTGGGATTGTTTTTTTTTCTTGAGGACAGTTCAGAACCCCTGGAAAAAGCCTCACATCCCCTTGGATGCCTTTTCAGAGCTTAAGGCTACAAAAAAACCTGGCGAAATTTCGTGGGAAAATGGAGGACGTCTGAAAGAAAGGAGCACCTTCGCCACTGCCACCAGAATTAAGACATCGTAAAGGGGACTGAAAAAAAGGTATTAGGGAAATGATAATCCTTCGGCTGGTGGGACTCCAGCTTTGCGCGAATTTGTCTCCAGTAAAGGATCTAAGACTTCTTCAATCGAAGCATATGTTCATAGAGCAATAAAACAGAAAGATTTACAATCTCCGCCCGCCCCCCAGCAGCCTCGCACCCTTTCAGGAATTACTTATGATGATTTATAACAACAACTCCGGCAATTGTCAAACTGATAAAATAGCCCGGGCTATGTGCGGGAATGAACGCTTTTAAGAAAGGACTGCGACTTATGTTCTGGTCCATTTTACTGCGTGTCTTGGTGGAGTTTGGTTGCTTTCCCGGACCAACAGGATAATATAAAACTTCATTGATAAAAATGCGGGAGTTCTCGTGAAGTAGCACATCTATTCTTTAGTCACTACCAAAGCACATAAACATTTGTCATCTTTGAATAATTGAATTAATGTGTTATTGTTTGAATGTATAATTCATAACATAGGAAACTTCGTCTCTGTCCTGCCACCGAAACGGAAGTAATAAAAAGCTACAATCTAGGGTTTTTCAGAAATTACTCCAGCAAGGGATAATAAAGAATATCCTGTTTGCAGAAAGTATTTCCAGCTGTCTCTGAGTTTCCACAGACAAATCGCAGCCTCGTTGTCCATATTCTGTGGAGTTTACAGAGGGTGGCTTTGTATGAAAAGACAAATCCGATTTACCCCTAGTCCACGCTATTGATCGGGGACTTGAAAGGCGGCGTGCCAGCTCCGGGGACTGACTGTGCCCGGGTGGGGACGGACGGCGGCCGGGTCAGGAGCGGGCCGGGGTAGGGGAGCGGGGCTGGGGGAACGGCATCGGCTGAGTGGGGCCGACGGAACGGGGCTGGAGCCGAGGCCGGACGACCCCTGCATGGGTGTCAGTGGGGGAGGAAGGCGAGCTCAGCGCTAGCCCCGGCCCCGCTGTCAAGGCGCACGGCAAAATTTACGACACCGCTTGCAAAGGAACTGAACGAGGGCCTTTCCCCGCCGATGGGACGGGGCAGCGGCTGTCCTGACAGCCCCATTGTTCCTTCCGCGCCATCCCGCGCAGGCGGCCGCGGACAGCTCCGCCGGCCCGGGTGGCAGTCAGCGGTCACCCTGCCTCCTCCGCGGCTCCCCGCGCTGCTCCGCGGCTCTCCGCGCTCGCCCTCTTCCCCCCACTCCCTGGGAAGCAAAGGTCATCGCTTGCGCCCGGTCCGGCTCCCGGCCGCTGCAGAGCTGGAAATCAGGAAGCAGCGTGCCCTATTTGTCAAGCGTTTGACAGCTGAGTTCATTAAGGCTTAAATAAGAAGGAATAAAAGTAAAAAAAAAAAAAAAAGACGTTTACGTACCAGGCGTCTCTTTTTCGGCAGCTACCAAAGAGCTAGGTGTGCAGAGAGAGACTGCACCCTTTGTATATTATATTCTTGGGATCTCTTCAGTTTTCAAGTCTGATAGAGTCCTTTGCTTGGCAGATTAATGACGACTCCGTGTTTCTTAAGGGACGTGCTGAATTAATTATTTCGCAAATCACGTGGTCAGGACTTGTAGAAATCTATTCTTATCATCTTCCTTGTACTTTGAAATTCTGCCTGTTATGACTGTTCCTAGCAAGATTATTTTGGTCTCTAGGCTTGGGGGGAAAAAAGGAGAAGGGGGAAAAAAAAAAGAAAAAGGCTCAGGAGAAAGGGCTAACAAACATGGCCGTTGGAAGCGGTGTGGCTCTGCACCAAGAGGTCCCTATTTACTGTACTGTACAGTAAGTGGGGTTTGCTATTGACTCTGCCTTTCCTCTTCATTCTTACCTTAACAACTAGTGGTGGTATAATGTACAGAACTGTACTGATGTGTCGGGAGTAACAGGAGGAGCCATTAAACAGGAAAGAGGGAAAGTATAATCACAAAAATTGCCTCGATGTTTAAACTTAGAGAGCGTGTGCTTAGAAACGCGCATGCACTCTCCCCTAAGAGCAGTCCGGGCAGTAGGGCACAAGCCTTATTGTGAGCACCACGCTCCTTTCCCTGGCTGAGCAAGAGACACTCTTTTTGAACTCCTTCCTTGACCGCGCTTCAGGAAAGGACAAGTCCTTAGTGATAAAGAGTTATGACAAAAATACTGCTATCGACTTCTCCTGGCGAGAGGTATGCGTTATAGTCTGAGGTGCTTACGCAGGGGAGAAAAAAACCCAAACAAAACAATGTTTGCCTTAGGTGCATGGGAAAGTGTAAACTGTCCAAGTCTGTATTTTCTTGTAATCTTTAGTTTGTATTGGCTGAAAAGCAAAGCTTACTGCTCTAAAAAAGCTACTTACTGCATTTCAATCCCAAATTTCCATGTCTTTTTTGGATTGATTAGTTCCAGGATTCACCTAAAAGCCACACATCTGCGTGGGGATCGAGATGACTTCAGGTGTGGCTCCTTGCCTCCTACCATACATGCATAAACCCGGGAATCATTCTAGGAGGGCTTGTTAAATGCAAAACAGTAGCAAATGGATGACAGGCACTTTTAACTGCAGCCTAAATGTAAATATAGACTCCAGCTTGTCCTAGAGTCACAACATTATGGCTGGGGCAATCAGCAAACCTGTTCAAAGGGACATTTGGAAGGATGCTATGCAGAGTCACTCTTAACACTGTAATGATGGGAGGGACCAGCATTTTCACAGAGAAAGACTCACCTTGTAAGGACTGTTTGTCCAAGGTACAAACCAGAATCTATTTCACTACACCTTTTATTATTTCAACTGTATATGGAGGCTTTACATCAAAACTACAGGCGACAATTAGTATAAATAACGCTTTAATCAATGGCAGCAAAACATTGGCAAAGTCTGTAAAAAGCATCACACTTTAACAGAGGTGAGAGCATTGCTGGACAATGTGACCATTTAACAAAGGCTCCAGTGCACGTTTCACCCATGATAAACAAAAATAACCAGCTTTCCTTCCTACACAAAATAACTCCGGAGGAGGGTTAGACACCAATAAAAAATAAACATCAGCTTCATTTTCCACTGAGATAATGACCACTGGGTGCTCCTGGTCGTTATTACAGACCTCCTTGACCCTTCAGGGCATTGCCAGCTGGATACTATTTCTTTTGGCACTTTCTGCCTCCAGTTCATGTATTCTCCGAGTTTACAACGCAATTACAACTGTGTAAACTTACAGTGCCCCAGCCTCGCTCAAAGGGGACTTGCAAACAGGGTTGTAAGAGCTGTGCCTGCTGAACCAAACACTCGTCCAGGAGATATTAACATTTCAAAAGACAGTGACACAAATTCTGCTCGCAGCTACATCCCTGTTTGACTTCAGTGGGCGGGGGAAGGATATCTGGAGCAGAATTTGGTCCTTTAACTTAGGGAATCATCTCGCTCCATAAGAAGCACAGAGCAAGGATTTGCTTAATCAAGGTCATTATTTTCCATAACTGTACAGTTGGTAGCTCTCTGTCGAATAACACGTTTGCCTTGCTCCCAGCCAGCTTAGCCCAGTAAACAGCAGGGGTTTGGGATGGGGTTTTTCAAGAAGATCAGCCAGAGAGAGGTTTTCTTTCCTTTTTTTTTTTTCATTTCCCTTTGGACAACTCTGGAGACGAAAAGCCACTATCGCAGGAGCAGGGTGAAACAAAACTTGAAAACTTGTCACAGGAATTCCCTCCTCAAGCGCTGCTGCTAGCTGCTCTCCATGCCAGAGAAAGGGTAGGGTAGTTTGGGTCCAAAAGGTTAAGGGTTTAGAGGTCACTCTTCCCGGCTGAAATACAACTAATCGAATAGAAAATTTGTCCTCTTGGTGAACCTGTTCCTGCAATTTAGCCGAACTTCAGTAAAATACCTTTTCAGCTTCTCAACGTGAAGGCGTCAGAAAAAAGACGTCTTTACTATGTATGAACTCGGTGCTTTTTGTCGTAGAAACAATGATGCGAATAATGTAGGAATATCCATCTTTAATATCACGACGTGGATATATTCAAGTATTGCCATGTGCAAGTCTGAGAACTGAGCTAACCCTATGGAAGAACAAAGAGTTTTCTCCAGGCTCTAAAACAAAAGACCAAGTCTTAAAGACACTTTGCGGATTTCCAGGGATAAGAAAAGATCAGAAATTAACCGCTGGCCACAGTTAATGCTGCCAAATACGTTCCAGTTCAAAAGCTCGCCTTTTATTTTCGAATTCATTCAAGCTCGTTTTGGCCAGTGTTTTTCCGAGCGAACTCAGAAAACAGAGAGTCCTCAGTGGGAAGAACCCAGCCTGGAGATGGACACGTTAGCTCACTCCTTGGTCTTTCCAGCTCCCTTCAGCATTTTCTCTGCTTTTACTTTTTTGCCCATTTTCTTTTTAATAGAGGGATCGCCTCGTTACAATTTCGATTATATGGTCGCTCTCCCAAGCTGTCCTGAGGCTACAGGAGATAAGAGCTGAGCTTTAAAATCGCTTGTGAGGAGGTGTAAGCGGCTGAGGGAGCTGGTTTGACTGGGTTTGGAAGCTATAACGCACTAAAACTTTGGCACAATGCAGCCAGCAGCCAGACACAAATCCATGGGTATTAGATCAGCTCTGCTCCCATCTGTGTATTTTCCCTTTCTCTGAAAGCAACTTGCAGAGATTTCCAACCTTTGCAGTCCTATGTTGTGCTTTGCTTGAAAACAATCTCTGTTTTTGAGGAAAAAACCTCCAAGCAATAGATCAGAATAACCCCAAAACAAAACAAAGCAGCAACCCACATAGCCCCTATCTCTCTTTTAGACAGAAAAAAAGAAATCTGATTGAAATAATGCATTTAGATTTCAGCTTTGAATAACTAAAGTTATATGAGAATTCTCATTAATTTTTCACTCTGGCGTTTTCTTGGTAGTTTTTTGTTGTGGGGTTGAGGTTTCATGAGTTTTTTTCCATTTTTTTGGTACCTCCTCTATTTTAAAATGAGGTATCAATGGTTTAAAGTACAGCGCTGAGCAGAGCGGTATTTGGAAACATATTTCAAGCCTGCTAGCCCTGGATTGTACACAGTAAGGAGCAGGGACACTTTTCCCGTTCACGAAGAAGGACATTCAGAAAAAGGGACAAGAAAGTTGTGTGCATTCAAGACAAGTAAACAATATACATGTGTTCATGATACTGGGAAGGAGAAAAAATGTATTTCCGCTCCTGTTCCCTGTTTTTGGTTTGACTATTTATTTTTTTTTCTTCTACATAACAAATAAATACACTACCACTATCAGTACATAAAATAACCCGTTTTCACTTAATTCCTATGCACACCTTCTGAGACGTTATGGAAATGAGCAAGTATTTTCATTACACCAAGAAAGGTAAAGCAGCACAAAAAGTTCACAATTACTAGTCTTCATGTTCAAATAAAAGAGTAGGATATAAATTTCCTGTCCTCAACTTGCCCAAATGCATCCTTCTGAAATTGCGTGGGATGAAAAGTAAAAGTAAAAATGCCAGAATAAAGCATCAAACCTTCACTTCTTCACTTTCAAATTCAAAACTGAAACACAAGAGAGTTTCATTTCAATGATTTATTACTTTTTATGGACAGAAGGTTTTGCTGAATATTTTCCCAATTCCTACTGCCTGAGTGATGCTTCTTTTTGTTTTTCTTTACCCCCTTTCTTTTTTTTTCCTTTTTTAGGTTGTGCTAGCAGAGGCAAATAAAATAAAAGTCCAAAGTAGCGTCATTTTGTCTCCTTTCTACAACAGTACCTTAAAGAAAGATGTCAGTTTCTCGAGTCCTTAGCTGCTACATGCAGGTTCTGCTTGGGCAGTGTCAGTTATGTACAGTACTGGTCAGAAGCAAAGGATGAAATGGAAAATTTCACCTCTTCTACAAAGTTGTTAAGTCAGTCTGATGGTCCTTGGAACCAGTCTGTAAATGGGGGTTTGAACCAGAGGAAGAAGACCTGCCCTTCGTGTTGGGCAGTTTGTGATCTTTTTTCCACTTCATTCTTCTGTTCTGAAACCAGATCTTGATCTGGCGCTCAGAGAGACACAAAGTGTGGGCTATCTCGATACGACGGCGCCTGGTCAGGTACCTGTTAAAATGAAATTCTTTTTCCAGTTCTAGGACTTGCTGTCTGGTGTAAGCTGTGCGGGAGCGTTTAGGTTCCCCTCCGTTGTAATTGGGATTCACTGGGAAAAAAATACGGAGAACTTTACAAAGCTAATCTTGACTAGCCGGTTCGACTTTACAAAAGAAAACCTTATGAGTTGGGAGCATGTGGCCGGGATGGATTCGTCCCAGTTGATTACAATGGACGGGCTGCTTTCCCCCTCATTTAAGACAGGCACTACAGGCACACACAGCTAGGAAGAGTGGGAGCCTCTAGCAGGCTCCTAAAATGGAGTTTTCTACTGCACGGCAAAGCCCCGCATGGCCAACGGCCTATTTCCTCAGCAATAAAAATTTATGGCGAGTGTAATTGACTACCTCGGCTTAAAAAGCTCGTCCCCGAGCCTGGTGGGGACTCGAAAGAGCGTCGCTGAGGACGATCGGAAGCAGGGTAGAAGAGCAAAGTAAGAAGAGGATCCTTACCCGAGTTAACATGGACTTTCTTCATCCAAGGATAAACTACTGCTGGCTGCTTAAGTGCTGACCCGTTTGGGGCTTTGAGGGCCGGCTGCTGGCTGCAAGGTCGCGAGTTGGGCATTGGAGGCGGTGGACAATGCTCTGCTTGGCCGGGGAAGTGGCTCGCCGGGCCGGATTGCTCCTGTCCATGACCCCGCGGCTGCACAGCAGAGCCTTGGGCATTGCTACAGCTAAAGGGCTGCTCGCTGTAGTTTGACCGTGGGTAAAGTCCCTGGTGCTGGAAATCAGAGCCCTGTGAGGCACTATAGTACTCGGCCCCCTGATCGCTTAGGTAGCTATTCTGCAAATATTCCTCGCAAGGAGGAAATTTGGGATCCACATACTTAGAGTTCACCATATACGAACTCATGGCCATTAATTTCTGAAGGTAGAAAATACTAATTTTTCTCGTGTTGTCTTTTTTTCCCCTGCCATAGAGCCCTCCTACTTGCTGTCAACTGAATAAAGTTAGGCGGGCATGTGACCGGCCCGGCCAATGGGGAGCCGGGAGCCGATCACCGGATTTCTCCGCAGCTCAGCATTTCCACCAATTTCACTCAATAATATCCCCGTAACAGAGCGACCCCCCTCCCTGGCGGGTCGCACCCCCAACTCAGGTACCGGCGTTGTAGGGATGCCCCCTGGGGCGGTGGTCGCCCCCCTGGCCTGCAGGTAGGACCAGCCTTTTGTCTGAGCTGGCTTCTCTCAACCCCGATGAGTGATGCCCCGCCGTCTGATCTACCACCCGGGATCGCCGCCGGGGTTTGTTACCTTGCTTTAAATAAAACATCGAAAGGAATATACGGAGCGAGGAGCTGAAGTGGGGTTAAAAGGGAGGAAACTGATAAGGAGGCGAGGACAAGAAAAGCCATGAGGCAAGAGGGTAATAAGATGTACAATAGATCTGTCCTGTCTTTGTCTCCCAGAGGTCATCCAAAAGTTACCAGAATTTACTTCTGCTGAATAAAATTAGGCAATCAGTAACTCTTCATTCACTTTTAAGCCTCAATATATATGTACGCATACGTATGTGCGCACACACGTAAAGGCAGAAATCCGTATACCTATGTATGTAAAATCATACAGATGGCAAGAAACCGTTCACTTTGAACCACAAAAGTTCAATCAATTGAACTGGAGACGGCATTCAATTAGGTTAAAAATATCACAGGTTTAATGAGATAAATTCAGTCTTCATTGATCAATATCATTCCTGGAGCACAAGTAAATACCTTCCAGTGAGGCAAATGCTGATTTTGCTGCTGTCGTAAATATTTTGATGCGATCTGGACTGTTGACAGGAAAAATTTGCCAATGTCTGGCACATGTAGTTAATTTATGAGTATCTTTTGTAATTTTCATTCATTGATTTGTAGATAATTCCTTTTTTTTTTCAGAAAATTTGTAACTTCTGTTGAGATTAACTGTTTAAATACACAGTCTGTCAGTGAAAGTTACGACTGAGCGACAACTGAAATTTTAAGTGACATTATAGAACCTAGCAAACAGGAAAGAGGCAGCAAAACTTTTGTAATTTCTGAGTGTCCAGCACGTACATGCCTTTTGATTCCTCCAGTGTTTAAACTTCTAACCATTTGCAGAAAGGTGAAGTTTTTGCATCGACCATATATTCCCCTAGAATCGAATCTGTGACTATATGAATATCACACAAATTCGGTTCTACAGGGTATATATAGACAACGTAATAACATTCTGTTTTCATCTACAATACAGCAGGTCTTTGCAATTCTCTTAGTTCTTACTGTCTTCTGAGGAATGCAAACTATTCTGCTGGGACTCAGTTCTGAAATACAGATTTGCAAAAAGGTGGGATTTAAGGAAAGATTTCACGCTTGTTATTATTGCTGCAACAGAGCTGTACGATTCTCCACCTATTTATAGCGACGAATTTCGCCTATCAATTTTTCAGCAAGACCTGCTGCTCACTTTAAATGCTCTGGTGTTTAGCGTTCTCTCTACGGAAAACGGACATTACCGTGAAATTGCGCTATTTAGAATAATAACGGTTAAAATAATTTAGAAGAGAGCCTTTACCTAGTTTGGCTAACACGAATCTGAAGAGATTCTCCATGATTAGAAGTCCCCACCCCCTCCACACAAAAAAAAAAAAAAGAAAAAAGAAAATCGAAACAGAAGTAACAACAGATAGCAGAAACAGCGGTTGTTGAAAAAGATGAGATTAAAGGCTGGAGTTAGTTGTTCTCGGCAACAGGAGAGTTTCCAAATTTACCTTCATCCCATTATGCTGGTCTAGCTATTATCCCCGCGAGCTGCTTGCGAGCCGCAGACTCGCACCCTCCCAGGTTCTCCCTGCCGTAGCGTTTATGGTGAAGGGCAGGGCAAGAGGTCAGCCGAAATAATTTACAACCATATCACAAAGTTTCATTATTTTTACTTTGTCGACAGCGGCACACAGGAGTACAAAAGTTCATGAATTGTGTCTGACCCAGCTCCTCACTGCTGTCCTGCGGTCAACCTCTTCTTCCACTATTTAAAACAGGCACCATAAGGACAAATAATGGTGCGGGTGTGATATATCCAACCATTGTGGAGGGCGGATTTTGGGATGTTGCGTTTATCCTAGCGATATGTACCAGTTTGCTTGCTTGCCTTCAATTCCCAGCTGCCCGATCTGGGGGACGCTGTTTTTAAACATCTGCATTCTTAGCACTGCAGTAGCTCCTTCTCCACAGCAAGTGCAACACGAAACGACTTTGCGTCCCTAATCTTTCTCCCCCCGCTTCTCCCTAGATTATTTAAATCTCTATACAATTATTTTAAACTGCTCGCCCCGTTTTCTTCTCCTTTTTCTGAGAGAAGGTGGTATACAACCACCACCCCTCCCCGGCTGGGAGGGTTAGAGGGTGTGTATGTGTATTAAGCACACAGATGAACTGGCAGGGTAGCACACACACCCCCAAACCAAGCTAGTGTTTAGGGCAGCTCTGAGAGTGGAGAAGTCCGCCGAGGGCTGCCCGGGGAGAAGTGATGGGATTGGAGAAGCAGCAGCTCTCTGCTCTGTTTAATACTACACATTTTCATATTTGTTAGACGCTGTGACCTGCGTTTCACCTTATTGCACGACTTGCTCAGACAGGTCAAAGCCAAAGAGTTATTGATGAACAAAAGCGTTATATATTCACCTCCTGTCCAACTGCCCATACAAATCACTTTTGATCTATCAGCCTTTTTGTATTCTGGTTTATAATCAGTATGCTAAATGTACGTTGTCAGAAAACAAGTAATCCATACATTTAAGGCCGGCCTTGGTATCTACGTAGTGTTAAGCTATGGAAGGGGAAGAAAGTTACCTATGGACACAAAACTGCAGCACTGGAAGGGATTCTTTAGTTCGTATTGGAAGGAGTAGAAAACCAATAACGCAAAGCAAAAAGAGAAGGAGACGCCTGGCACACGCAGTGAAAGAGATTATTTTTCAGGAAGCAAGGAGAGGAAACAGTCAGAAATGTAAACAAACACAGTTTCACTCCTGTGTGTGCTCCCGGTCAGAGCGGAGCTGGCAGAACTGGGGAGGTCAATGTGTGCTTACTAAATCTCCAATAATAAATAAATCTCCATATCGTGGGCTTGCTTCCCTTCTCTGAGAGAGAAGCCAGTCTGAGTGTGAAGCACCAGGGCTAATGCACTTAGCTTCTCACTGCTGCCAGCAGGGTTCAACAGCATTTGCTGCTACAACCTGGACCGTTGCCCTCCCCTCGGTCCTCTCAGCGCACATAGCCATTCCCCCTCGTGCCTTCACATCATTTAAATCTACATTTGAATCTCCCTTGCCCGGAAAGACCCGTGATCAGCGCTGCCGCACGGCACAACCCTGCGACACCTCGGGCCAGTCCGACTGGCGGGCACGGACCCCCCTCGAGTCCACCGCCTCCTTCACCAGGCTATGCCAATCGAGGTTAATGGTAGAGAGCAGACTCAGTCCTGATTTGGATCCCGTCTGCAGGAAAGGAGGGGAGTAACCAAGGTTGTGAGGCGCCGGAACACAACGTGACCCGCCCGGGTCTGCGCGGGGAGGGGCTGCGCAGTCCCGGTGGACTCATTGCTCCACGAAGATAGAGCAGGGGACACCTGTACAGCCCTGTGATAAACTCTCAGGAACCTGCACCTCTGCTTTTAACGCTAGGCAAGGATTATGACATGATATCACAAACCGACTCAACCAGAGCCACCACATGCTAAGACTTTTTTCATTCATGCTTGCTTGCTTGCTTTTTTCTTTTTTTTTTTTCTTTTGGCAGCATTATTCTGCAGGGATACTACATCATTTTTGATTCTTCCAGTCTGAATGGGAAGAAACAAGATTTCCAAGCATCTCAAACTCCACAAGAAATAAGAGGTTGCTTACCGTGGATGTCCTTCCATGCTGACGAACCTGTTGCAATAAAAACGTTTGTTACTGTTGTCTTCCACATACGGGTGATATTTCTGGAGAACAATCACAGACTGCGTTTGATAGATGAAGGCAGAGAGGAGCTGGTGGTAAATCCTGCGAGCAGCTGAGTGGTGTGGTGGAAGATCTTTCCGAACGAGGACCACATTGCATTCAGTCAGC
The DNA here is from genome assembly GCA_028565055.1 of Phoeniculus purpureus. NCBI lineage: Eukaryota > Metazoa > Chordata > Aves > Bucerotiformes > Phoeniculidae > Phoeniculus > Phoeniculus purpureus. Next base: position 11,930,504 of record JAOXOE010000602.1, read on the forward strand.
TTTTTATGAATACATGCTTTCCCTGTGCCTGGGGTGTAATTTTTCATTTTTAATATTCATAGTCTAGATTTTATACTGGATAATTTCTGAAGGGAAGAAAACCCAAACATCCCTCTCTCACTAACAGAACAAAAAAAAAAAAAGACAACAAAGGCCTTTTTATATTCTGTGGCAATCCAGTCACTTACAAATGAAATATTCAGATCACTTTTGCTAAACCATCATCTATAAAATGTCACAATATGCCATGCAGCATCGTGTCCATGAAGAGCACAGAAAGAACTAGAATTTCATAAGAATAAATACCGGATTACTCCAAAATAGGTCCCCTTTAAGTCAGTTAGTTAACCTAACTGTAATCAGGAGACACGGATCTTTGTTTGCATTATAAAAGGATGCATTTGACTTGAAATGTCTTTCAAATCTTTTAACAAATATATTCAAATATCCCATTAAAGTAAACAGAAATATGGGCTCAGTCTAATGGTCTGAAACGCATCATCTATTTTAAGGTAAAACACTAATATTGAGGGGTTACTTTCTGTAAGCTAAATTTCACCCTCTCCTTTGCCTTCCTGATACCTTGAAGAATTATTATATTGCACAGAGAATAATTGCCTCAATAACAGGAGTTCACTAGACAGAGCTTCTCAAGACTGTTTTTGTTGTAAAATTTTTTTTCGTTCTGCCCACTTGGGATAGCATTCAGGGCTTGCGAGGACACAGGAATACTACAAGCATTTTGACACTAGACGTTCCCTTACCGTTCCTTTTCTTTCTCTTTTATCCTTTTTTGTTTGTTTGTTTTTAAATAAAAATAATATCTTGAAATAAGGTGTTCCATTCAATGCAAGAATTACAGGCAGGGAGCAGCCCGCTCCTCCCAGCGCTGCCCTGGCCACCTGGGCTCTACCTGTCTTCTCCCCAGCAAAGCCGGCTCCTCGCTGCCGAGGAGAGCAACGCTGATAACCTACTCCCACGAAGTTTCCAGAGGCGCGGAGAGAACCCGGGCGCGGCGGTGACAATGAGGAGGCCGGGAACGGACTTACTGCGCGCTCCCCCCGCGGCTGGGGGGACCCAGGAGCACAGGAACCCACACGGCCGCATTCCCGCAGACGGTTCCCTGCTAACACTTTCCCGATTACTGCTTCCAAGAACGAAAGCATCTGCACTTGTATGCTCTTAAACTAATTTATGGTGGGAATTATATTTTGGCTTGTCAACTCTCAAGCCATAAAACAAAGTTTATTGGAATCACGTGCTCCTAAATAGCCACTCAGGACCTATCTCTGTGGAACCATAAATAACCTTCAGCTTTAAACTTTTATTCGCTAAATAAAGGTTCGCTGAATCCGTCCTGTAAAATGGGACTGGGTATGAGTAGCGAGGATGGTCGGAAGGTCAGCTCCGCAGCGTGAGGCCGGCCTGTTTGAGGAGTGTGTTGCAGGCAGAGATGCTAAGAGAGATGTTAGCTCTCCCAGATTGCAACCGCGAGCATTTTGCCGTGGATACCCGTTCGGATCTTTTTTTTTTTTCATCTTTTAGGAGCCAGGGAAGCCCCTGGACAGGGGCTGTTAAGGGACAGGGGGAAAATACCCCAAAACATAGGTACTGTGGAGAAATGGGCGTCTCTCTCTTACTTGCCAGGATGTTTATGTGATTTTGGTCAGGCGTCTCTGAAAAATGCTTTTGACTCGTTCGCCTCCTGAGCTATTTCACGGGCGAGCCCAGGGACTGCGATCTAGACAGGCACTCGATGGACCTTTGCAAGTGACCAAACTGCTGCAAGCAGCGAAGGCACAGGATTTTGGAAAGGGGTAAAGTGTGAAGCCTGCCACAATGGGATCTTTGAGGACTGGAAGTTTAAGGAAGGTTATAAAGCAATAAAGCAGCCCTGGTGTGAAGGGAGCAGGGTGTGAGTTAGCAAATGAAAATTTCAAGGAGCCGAAGCAAAGGAAGTCAAATGTCCCCAAAAGTCACAGAGTATAAAGGAATCCGGGCATCAGCTCTCAATCTGTCATGGCTAAGGTGAAGAAATCGAGGCGGACAGCACACCCTGGTATCTCCAGGGAGAGGCTTGTCCCTTCCCCAGAGGCGTCAGCCCCTCGGGGACCGGTCACTCCCCTGGACCTTGGGCGCGAATGTTCCACCGAGTAGCCAGCTTCAGCTCCTGCTGGGTCATTGCACCACTTGTCACCAGCCTGGGTGGTGCCTGTCAATTAGATCGCTCTTGGTCTGTTTAGTTGACCATTTCCTATCGAATCTGACTACACAATTTTGAAGTTGCATAGAAGAGGCAGCTGAGCTCTCCTCGTTCTCTTTAGATGTTTCACATCACAGATCATCGATTAGTTTTTCTCCAGAAAGAAAGAGGCATCCTGTCCTCATCACCTTTTCAGCTCCTTCTTTACCGACGTTAACTATTTTTGCATTTCTCTATTAAGCTTGCTCTGTGTGTCAATGCTTTAATCATGCGGCATCTCCTTCCTGCTCTATCTACGGCCTAGGCTGGGGAAAGGTCCTTCCCCCTGAGCCCACCCCACGCAGAACAGCCGGCAGGGGCAATGCACTGGACGCCAGTGAGAGCTCAGGCGTCTCAGGACAGGAATGGACTGTCCTGCGTGGGGCTCACTCGTGGGTCATTTTCGACAGGAGCACGGCCTGTGCTGCGAGCCCCGGGCAGTCAAGGAAAAAGCTTCACGAGGCTGTACCCTATGTCCTGCTCAGGTGTTTGGACCTGGGCACGGTAGGCACTAGACCAGGCTCCGACCTTTGGAGCCCACAGAACCCCACATGGTGTCTGAGCCCCAGATGTCTTGGCCCATCTCGTGGTCTCGAGAAGCCTACGGTCCGGAGACAGGGCACTATCCCGCGGGTGCGGGACGAGAGGAGCTGTGACCAGGCAGGACTGAGGGCGAGGCGAAGCTTTAGCCCCTGGCAAACAGGGAGGGAGGGGCTGGCGGGACGGGGAATGTGCTGCCAGCTAATGTGTCCGGAAGGCTGGGGCTGGGAAGGGCGAGGTCGCGGTGCGAGATAGTGAAGAGCTAAAGAGTGAGATACGAGTTCTTGTGATCTAGGGACAAGACTAATGTTCATGCAACTAATTCTAGCCCTGAGATTTTGAGGAGTGGAATTAGGGGGATTTACACATTTCCTATTCTAAAATGCAGATGTGAAAGTTCACTTTGAAGCTGTGGCCATTTAATTCTCCAGGTTTTTATGCGAGTTCTCATATTCGGGGCCGACTATCTTGAGATGGATAAGATGTGGAATCAAGTAAGCCAGTAATAACTGGTTTACCTCCAGTAATTGTTGCGATAAAAGGGTTGTGGAAATTGAATCTCACTGTCACTCTCGATGCAACTTGACATACGTGAAGATCAGCATCCTACCCTGAGGATCACACCGCTGGAAAATGACAGGTTCCATCTCTGACTTTGAAGACCTTCCGAGCACCTTCATAGCGTCCAACGCTCTCTGCTTTTATCATAACCCCGTCCTTTCAGCAGCTGCCTCACTGCCCATGACCCTGCCGAGCAGGATGTGGGTATGCCAAGGCCCCTGCCCGCAGCAGTCCGTGCCCGCAGGCAGATCCGGCGGCAGCAGAGACCCGGAGAGGGCAAGGCGGCGGCGAACCGCGCCCCGACTTCAAACGGGGACAGCGACGGCTCTGCGGGGGAAGAGGGCGAGGAGCACGAGGCAGGGAGTAGGGGACCGTGGGAGCGTATAGCTAGGGCAGGCATGGCCGGGGGGCTCAGGGGCCGCCAGGGTTATGTCCGGGCATGACTGGGGAAGGTGAAACCCGGAGGCAACAGGTGGGGCGGAGGCAGTGAAATCTGCCGGGCCCTTGCTTGCGGCGGGCAGGGGAGATGTGCGGGGACCAAGGGCTCTACCCGGGGGAAGGGAGTCGTTGGGGAGGCGGTTGCGGGCCGACATGGTGCTTTGGCACCCACATCAAAGGGGTAGGGAAGGAAATGGAGGCTGCTCCACATCAAAGGGCGAGCCGTGACCGGGAGGGTGGCGGGGCACCCGAGGTGAGCCCCGACGGCACAGTGGGTAAGGCAGGGAGTGCGGAGGGTAGCGCGCAGCTGCGCACAAAGGCCACGCACCTGGAGCAGGCCGCTGTATTCAGTGTACTGGGATAACTGGGGCCCAGCTGAGAACTGCGAGGAGGGCTATGGAGCCCTACCCAGCCCCCGAGCGCCGGTGGGTCTTTCCGTGGGCAGCTGGGCTGCCGAGTCCGCAGCCCTGGGCGGGCAGCGGGGGGCAGCAGGCCCCTCGCCCAGGCGGGGAGAACGGAGACTTGTCCTACAGCGCCTTCTCCTGGAAGAGCTCGTGGAGACTAAATGGTTGCTGACGGCCAGGGCCCGCCGCG
>JAOXOE010000602.1:11948329-11969899 GCA_028565055.1 Phoeniculus purpureus
CAGCAGCTCCCTGTTTAACCACACAGGTCTTCTGGCTCCCTTCCTTGACTTCCTACCTGTTGGAATGCTCTGATCTTAGGCTTCAAAGTGGTGGTCTTTGAATGTTAACCATCTCGGGCCCCTTTACCTGCCAGTGCCCTGTCCCATGGGATTTCCCCTAGCAATTGCTTGAAAAGGCCAAAGTTGGCCCTTCTGAAGTCCAGGGCTGTGATTCTGCTAGGTGTTCTGTTCCTGCCACATGAGACCCTGAACTCCCCCATCTCATGGTCACTGCAACCAAAGCTGCCCTCAACCCTCACTTCTTCAACCAGACCCTCCTTTTTGATGAGTACAAGATCCAGCAGCACTCCTGTCCTAGTAAGTTCCTCCACCATTTGCATCAGGAAATTGTCAGCAATGCACTGGAGGAACCTCTTGGACTGTGGCTGGCTGAATAGGTCTTCCAGCAAATATCAGGGTACTTAAAATCCCACGAGATCCAGTGAGACTCTGTAACTGTGAGGCTGCTGTCAGCTGCCTGTAGAAGGCCTCATCAACTTCCTTGTCCAGATCTGGTGGCCTGTAACAGACACCCACGACAGTGTCACCCACGCCAGCCCGCCCCTTAATCTGCACCCACAAACTCAACTCTCTCTTCCTCCACCCCTGGACAGAACTCAATACATTCCAGTTGCTCTTCCACATAAAGAGCAACTCCACCACCTCGCTTTGTTGTTTTCAAAGGGTTTTACCATTCTGGGCTGTATTAAATGATAAGGAAAAATGGACAAACAGATAACTGAGAAGTGTTTTGCCAGGTCCGGGCTTGAATACCTCATGCCACTAATTGCTCACTGGCCCAGGAATGAACCACTAAAATGCATCTGAAATGCTGGCAGCTACACTTGGTGATGGGAAAGCACAGCATTTTGCCTAATCAGTCCCCAAGATAAGTGAATTTAGTCACTTAAGTAATTGGAGGATTCTGCTTTGCTGCTGAGTCTCCCTTTGCCAGCTACTCCACTGCTGGACAGTTTGGTGCTTTATCATGGCACTCAGTAGTAATTTTATTACTGGGAACAAACATGTAGGAAAGTAGAAGGATGGTTTGTATTTGTTAGTCTGGCTTGAGGAACATACACACCTGTGGGCTTCCCCCTCCTTCCTATTCCATTCTTCATAAAGCAAATTAAGTACATTAGGGCTTCAGAGATGTCTCATACAGAGGCCATTTCAGATAAGATGACTCAGATATGGCACTTGCTTACTGCTCCCCTCTCATTATGCCAAACAGACAACTTTATCTGAAGGGTTTGGATGAAAAAGTGACAATTGCTTTGCCAGGATCTCATCACAAGAGACAAAGCAACATAAAAGGAACACAGGTAACGAGCCCATCAGTACATGTCTCGTCGTGCAGAAACACTCTCAAGTGATCATGTACCATGCAAACTGCCAGCAAGAAGAAAAAGGGCTGTTGTTGACCATGGCTGAGGAAGAATGGCACTGATATTAATTTCAATACAAACACAAATAAAATTGCTCTTTGGAATTCGGGTCTTGGGGCTGGCCTCACCTATTCCTCTTTATGTGAGAGTGATATCATTCTAAGATCGCTTTCTTGCCACTAGATGCTACTTCTTATAAAGTCTTCCAGAAGAAGTGGCAAAGAATCACTGTACCCAAACTGTCATTTATTCATCTACTCTCTTCCTTGTCTGACCCCTTCTCCCATTGAAAAAGTAACAGGCTACATACCTTTGTGATGTACTGCCTGGAAAAATAGCTCCTGTTGCACATGTAACCTCATCTCTAGTTCACTGTGGGTCAGTACATCACCCTATATAATAAAATCACCATACAGAAACCCCAGGATGACTGCAGAAGAGTATAGGGGGCAAAGAAAGAGATGCTGCTGCACAATTCACTGTCTTGAATTAATTCTTTCTGAGACTATTGCAGTGAGTATTTTTTTCTTAGTTGTTGGATTGATGCAACTCCTGTCAGAAGACTTCAAGTCTAACAGCAAATTCTATATGCTCTTCAGAAGCCACACAAAGGCAGTATGTCCCACAGAAAAAATGAAGGAAAAGAAGCTTTTTCAGCCTCATACTGAAACTATGCAGGACAAGTAAAATGGGTGAGATTCAAGTCTTCATGGAATCATCCTGGCTGGAAAGGACCTCCAGGATCATCAAGTCCAGCCCTCATCCCAACATCTCCCTAGACCCCTAGACCATGGTCTCAAGTACTCTATCTACTTGTTTTTTAAATACCTCCAGGGATGGTGACTCCACCACTTCCCTAGGCAGCCTGTTCTAGTGTCCAATCACTCTCTCAGTAAAGAACTTCTTAATATCCAATCTAAACCTCCTCTGACACAACTTGAGGCCATTCAGTATTGTCCCCAATCAGGAAAGGACAGAAGACTAGAAAACCAAGAAAGATTAATGTGAAGTAGAATATTTGGCCTGTTTTCAAAATAACAACATTGATTATTAACCTTGTTAGCTGTGACATCAGACCTGCCTCTATTTAAGTTTGGATAGTCCAATTTCTACAAAAAGGAAATACCATCTATTTTTCATGCACTTTTGGGGGGTGGGGGTGAGTAGTTGGACTTTTTATTTTCTTTTAGAGGAATTGGCAGAAAGCAAATGACTCATCTTTAGGATTTAAACTTTTTTGTTTTTCTTGGCTGTGTACTTCCTCTTTGCTGCAGCAGCATCAGTGTTTAACCTCAGCTCACCCATACGGCATTAACAAGTTTATGCTGCATTTCTAACATTTCAGGCAAATAGAGAGCACCTAACTCCTAGCAGCTTTCTAAAATCCTTGGAGATTCAAGCTACTGTTTTCCATGCTTCAACTAGAATTATGCTAGAGTATGTTGGGTCTACATAGCCAGCCTTATGAAATGGAGATGAAAGAGGTGACTGGAATGACATTTATTGTTGATACACATATTGTTGGAAAAGTACTGATAAGCCTAAAAGTTACAGTAAAAGGACAGGAGATTGGGAGAAGGAAATTAACAAGGATGGTTTTATTTTTCCTTACCTCATACCAGCTTCTCAACTGGTATAAATTAATGCAACACCATGGGAATCAATAGATATATATCAATGTGTATAATTTGAGAATTTGGCTATTTCTTTATGATTGCTGTAAATAAGCCTGTAAAATGAATCAGGCATTTTAGTGTTATTCTTTCCCTCTATCCTGTCCCAGTATCTATAGAGCTACATGTTAGCTACTTTACCTCTACTTTACACAGTCCAGCTCTAATGTAGAAGCGATGAATTAAATGGTTCCAAAGAAAAACACAAATAAATATAGGGACTTTGAAACATCCAGGAACCCACAGCAGAATCGAGGTGTGCATGTGAATCTTATTCTGTGTAGGGTGGCACAAGAGGTCTCTTGAGCTGCAGAAGTAAATTGTGACTTCAAGGTTCCTGTGCAGAGAATGAGGCACTGTGATTGTTGCCAGTGTTTGCTGTGCAGGGCGGTCTTCTCCAAACGAAAAATAAGTTAGCAAAAAATGAATGTTTAAAAAAAAATTACAAAAAGAACAAGAGAAGGAAGAAAGAACAAAAGAGGGAAGGTTAAGGGAGTAAGAAGAAATTGCATTTTCTGTCAGATGAAATATTCCCGTTTGCATTCGCTCACTGTATTCTGCAAGTCAATGTCAGTTTTAAAGGAGCTCTCAAGGTTTTCCGGGTAGTCCTTCTCCTTTGTCTGGCTACTTCGATGTGCTTGTTTATGCTGGTAGAGAAATCTGCTCATGACAGCAATGATGCAAAAGATGATGAAGATCACAACTGCTATTACACCTGAAGAGGAGAAGCAGAAAGACAGAAAGTAAAAACCAAAAGCCCAATTACATCAGAAATACATCACCAATGCACAACAGCCAACAGGTATTATAGAGTAGTTCATCTCAGCCTGCACACCACCATCTGCCTCTATCACACCCACTCTGGTGATTTTGTTCCTATTTTACCACCTTAACTAAGGCTAAACCTGCAGGCAGGGATGTGAGTGACCTTCTAGTTCCAGTCAAATTCTGCTTTCACTGGATGTGAAGTTGGGTCAGTGTGATGGCTTTTTTTTTAAAACAATCTGTACATTCATTCAAATTCCTGCTCTCTTGTACTTTTCTACTGTTATCTCTGGAAAACCTGCATGATCCTTGCACACTTTGGTTCATACCTTCTAGGTATTATCAAAGGCAACCCTCAGCAGAGCATCCTATAAAATAAACAGAGATAAATTGCCTTGCAGGTTGCGGAAAAAAAAAAAGAAAACCATATTCAAGGCTATGAGGGCAACTTTCCACAGTTTACAAAAGCTTCCACGTGACCTACAGAGTTCCACTACATTGCCAGCTTGCAAAGAGAGAGCTCAAGGCATATACAACAAGTGAATACTGTGTTGAGGCTTTCATCAGAGTTGTGTATAAAACAATTACTGGTTAGTTAGAACACATAATCTCATGGAATAAGAGAAAGGCTGAGGTTGTGAGGGGTCTCTGGAGGTCAGCTTATCCTAATGCCCTGCTCAGACTTTGGTTATATTTTAGAAGACTCAAGTACTTGATGATCTATAATGACTTTTTTTTTTGGTGATATCCAGCATCGTGTGTCTCCGCTCTTGGCTTCACCCATAATGCAGGCATCTATCTGGGTATTTTGATACAGATATGTGGTAATAAATACAGGAAATACTAGACCTCCACTAGATTACAAAAACTTTGAACTGGATTTTATGGGTCCCAGATTAAAGTACCCTAGAGGTTTGCCTTGACAGAATTATTTTTCAATTGCAATCTTTAAAAATTAAGTTACCTCCAATCACAGCTGAATCACTTCTGACCGCGTTGGTGAGAGGCTCCCTTTCATCTGCCTTCCCAAAAGGATCTGTAGTTAGTTAAATAAAACAAAATTTGTTGTCATTGTATTGTTAGCTTAAATTGAAGTGTCCTCTTACCCTCATGAATTATTCTAATCTGTTTTCAAAGGATGTGATTTGGGGAAATTGGAGAATTGAACCAGAAAGTTCTCTGCAAAATACAGTGAGCTTGCAGGACACTTTTCTTCTACATATTCCAAAGCAAAGACTGTTAAGGACATTTCTAAAGGGAAACAGAAAGGCTAACATCTGAAATTTCAGTTATTGAAGAATCAGAAAGACATTCAAACTAAAAAGCCTGTTCAGAGCTTTTCTGTTTGTTTGTGGGGTTTTGTGATACCTCAGAAACAGTATCAGAAAGAAACAAAAGGAAAGGAAGAGTAGACAGATTAGACCTGATCTGTGTGTGTAGTTGCAGATATACAAGAATGGAGAAGCATCAGAAATTAATTCCTATATTAAAGGATTTTCGACGTTGGAGCTCTTTTGCACCTTGCCTGTAAATGACTACTGTTTAAACACAGGGCTAAACACTGCACATGCTGCTAGCTACAAAATCAGATCCCAGCCCGAGAGGTCATGTCCTCCCTGAAATCAGTGGAGTTACGGCAGTGGATGTGCTTTCGTCTTGCACATTTCAGAAAGGTGCTGTGTTTCTACTGCTAGCTGAATCCAACTTTTTTGTACCTTCAGTGGTTTTTTTTTCCTTTCACCTTACGCTCTCCTTTGACTAGATTTCTATTTGTGTTTCTCTCCTCTATAAGCCTCCAGGCTATCATACAGAGGATGTATGTGGGAGTTACAGATGACTGTCTCTGCTTATATATTATACTGCTTTGCTGTATTGATCTTTCCAATGCAAGATGTGGAAGTATAACTGAGAAATTTGGTGCTGCAGTGTTTACTGCAATTAAACTTCCTTGCCTTAGTAACTGACTCAGTCATATTTTGGTATCTCATTGCCCAAGAAGATGTTTGTAGTGATGGTAGCTTTGAGATATTGAAGCTCTTGAAGGGGGAACTTTGTCCTTATTCTCTAAATTGCTGATACCAGCCTCAAAGATGTGCAGAAAGCATCAGTCTCAAACAGGATTTAATGTTTTAAAAGATGCAACTTTTCTGCTAGTTCTAGCTGTGGAAGGATTTATCATCAAACACATCCATACTGAAAAGTCAGGCCACCCTGTATTTGGGCTACATTGACCAAGCTACAGCCACAAAAGAGACTTATGGGGCCAACTGAACAACTCCAGTACACCCATTATCAAGGTGAATGGTGATTACCAATGACATATTTGCACACTGAGACCTATTCACACAGATATAGAGCACCTATGATGCAAGAACAGTCATGGCAATGCTTCATCCTATTTACTGCATTTGTGGGACCAGAACATTGTAGTTTTACACACAAATACAGATATCATCTCAGAAAAGGTTAGGCTGGAAGAGAAAACTGGATCTTCTTTAGCCTAATTTCAAGCATTTGAGCCTAAGCACAAAGCAGAGACAAATTCAAAGTTAGATCAAGGTTGCTCATCATTCTGTACACAATGGATGTGTTCATCTCCTTTAGTTTTCAGTATCCCAGAGTTAGTCATGTAAATCAAAACTACTAATTTATGCTCTTTATATTTAGTCAAACAAAGGAAAAGCATCTACAGATATATATGAGCAGTGTGATTAGCCTCTTTCCACAAACTAGAAGAGAGGAGTAATGTCCTTAGACTCAAGATACTAGAAGCTTGGTGAGATATTTTCATCTCAGCTCTCAGTTACAATAAAAAAAAAAATCACAGGTGTTGAACATCAGTCCTCTTGTAACTAGATAAAAATCTCTGGCTTCTATCTAATGCATGGAATTAATCAAATAGAGCCATGTGAGACTAGTAACTATGAAAAAAAGCATGAATTTTAATTTCAACCTTAAATATTATATGATTAAACGAATGATTATATAAAATTATATAAAAATATATACCACCATTCATGCCTAAAATATTATGGAAGATAGCATGAAATGCTGTTACAGCTCACTTTTGTTGCTTGTGACCACTACCAGAATTTAAGTACTGAAAGGAAACCAGACCAAAAAAGTCCATTATACCTATTCCATCTGTGTAGAGTTCAGAATACCAAAACTTCTACACATGCCTCAGCAAGGGCGATGGTGATTTGCAGATCTTTGTTAAATATAAATACCACTCTAGGTCACCTTTCATTTTGTGTTTCCTGATTAGTAAGAGGGCATATGGTTGGCTGAGCATGAGTAAATGGATTATATTCCGTATCTGCTTGCTAGCAAATGTTCTTGAAGACAAGTGTTCCTCTCTGAAAGAAGGAGCTTCTATTGTTTTCAAGGCATAAATATACAAAGCTTTTTTCACATATTTAAAGAGATATGTCCTAGAGGGCTTTTTCTGTTGTATCTGTACATTAGAAAATGGATACAGCTATGTACAGTCGCCTTTGAAGTTCTAGCCTTCTCAGATGCTCAATAATGAGAAATGTGGAACTGAGAAACTGAGATATGAGCAGTAAATTCAAAACTTAATCCTTAATTCTGTCTTCTTTTTGTTTTTTAAAATGAATCATTTGCATGTATAAATGCAATTTTGAAGTACATCTACAAAAAGTTTAATTTGCTACAAATTGGAATTTGTTTTAACAAGAACCTATCGCCCAGTGTTCTTACCATGGCATATAAAGGCATGAAGTCTTCAGAACAAGCTTGTTCTAAAGATCTTACTCAGGCTTTAATCAAATCCAGTGTGAATAGTGAGACCACAGTGTCAGATAATTCATCACATAGAGAGGAAAACATATTATAAAGCACCCAGTAGAAAAGACAGGGATGAACTTTTATAATAATTCTGTATTTTTAATGTACAAGTGCTTTAACCTTGACAACAGAGTGAACTGACTGTAACCTTTAAATATTTAAGTCCAATGATGCTACTCTGCTCTGTGTTCTGTCCTTCAGTTCTGAGCCTCGAGTTTTACTGCTTTCTAAACTTTTTAGAAAATTTAGATCATCAAGGTAACAGATTACAGGGCAAAAGGTTCCTATATTCAGCATCATTGCCCATTAGGTATTTTAAAGACATTTGTTCTGTGCATCAGAGCAGACACCTTAAACAACTGTGAGAAGAAAGCTGGTGGGGAGGGAGAAGCACACACACAGTGGCAGCCGCTCTCTGCAGAGTCATCAGCTGCCTTTTTCCCTATGCAGAATGCTAATAGCAACACTTGTTTTCTGCTGAATATCTTAGGCAGAAGCTGCAGTAAAATGGGATTTGATGCAAGTACAAATGTCAAAGGGATCATATTGTGATCTAAACTAGAGTTTTATTACTTATCAGAAAAGAAAAAGTGACTTCATAGGTGAAGGAGCAAAAATAGCCCTTAATTTGCACCTCTCTCTGGTCATTAAGAATTCTGCCACATCCACTGGTGACTAAAGCAGCAACTTGATTGTCCCTGTTCCTGGTGAGCTTCCAGCTGCTCTGAGTTTACTTCTCTGCATACAAATTCACATATGCAAAATGCTTAAGATTCCCAAAGGACAGTTTCAGGATTACAAAAGATAAATGAACTATTAGGATCATCTTACTGGTACCACTCAAGTAACGCTCCTCCTCTTTAGCCTGAGAGAATAAAGTACAAGCATTAAATGGAAGTCACGCACATGTGTCGAGGGGTTTGTACAAGGAGATTTTGTTCATTTCTGCAAGGGTGGGAACAAATTTGACTTGTTTGTTGTATGACTCCTATTGCTTCATTACCACTGGGATATGGAATCTGTGTAACATTTATGTTCTCCTCTGAGATCTGCAGCACAGGAGCTACCTAGAATGGACAGGAATGGCAAATCAGAAGCATGATACTTCCAGTGCTGTTTCCACTATGGCTTTGGGATGGATTTGTTTGTTCCAGGCATGTTCTAGACAATCCAGGAACTTAGACTACAAATTTTCATTTGGTGCAGTGACTTTTAAAAGAGACTTCATGTATCTTCAATTCTCCTTATTCTGAGAGAAACAGCAACTACCCAGTTCCATTATTTATACTATCACAACTGCATTACAGCTAAAGGAAAGGAAACCTCACTCTAGAGTATCCTTTAAATTCTGCAATCCCCTCTTTTCAGGACATACCTGACGAAGAATATATCGTGGTTACTGTGTTCACAGCAGCTTCCATCATGGACGCACAGCTGGATTCAGTCAGGGAGCCTTTGACAGTCACGGGAGCAATGCTGGGATGGCGTAAGGCAGCTTTCAGGGGAGCAACGTGATTGTACTGAACAGAGGACATGCAGCCAGTGAAACCATAGGCATTCGCCTTTGACACTTCAGGGTCCAGTGACGAACTATCTGCATTAAAACAGAAAACCACGTGAATTATCTGGTTTATGAAGGAATTAAAATAACAAATCCTTTTTTGCCTATTTTACTTCTCTTCATCCAACCTCATCTGTTTAGGTTCAGCAGCCTACAAGTTCTACCTGGCCTGACCCACGAGGTTCCCATCCATGTTTTTTTCCCATGCAATCTTACTTATTTCAAATCAAGTTGGCTTGGACATAAAACCATTGTGTTCCTATCTTCATCCATTTTCTCTACTGTCTAGACAACACATAACATATTATAGGTGCCAACCACAACAACAATATCAGATCCGAGGATGATGCTTTAACTTTTTTCTGCACCTATTAGTAATATATGATTCACAGATGTGGAACATATCTTCAAGGCACTCTGCCTCCTCCACTCTTAAAGAAGCAGCCTGCTTTCTATTTTCTATTATACACTGCTTTATGGGCCTAATATTGAATAGCTTGCTAAAAGAGGCTTTCACACTTCTTCGTTTATTTTTCAACTTCATTTTTATAATCAGAGTTACAGGAATTCTCCTAGATATTGGCCAAGTTCTTTCTCTGCTAGTCCCATTCCACCAATAAATTTAAAAAGAAACTATACCTGTTTTCATCTAAATTAGAACCCAAACCAATATCTTCATGCTACTTTCCATCCTGAAGATGAGGTAGTGCAGCTAATTTATCTCAGTTTGTGTTCATTATTTCACAATGAGGAAGCCAATTCAGAGGTAAGTGTCTTTTATTTAGCATCACAAGTTTTAATATCAAAGGTTGTCAGGGAAAAGTTACTGAAAGACAGTGAAGCCATCTTCTCTTTCCGCTAAGCTCTCATTTATTTACTTTCCTGGAATTGAAAATCATACCGCTCAGAGGTCTGTAACATCATGCACCTTGTATCTAGGTCAATCAGACAAAAAAAACCCAACCCCAAAATGCATACATATATACTATCAAACATATCGAAACTCTTAAAAATTATCTGCTACTGAAAAAACTTCTAGCACTGAAGGTTTTGGAAACACTTCCAATGGTGCTGGAAAATGATGTTTCTAAGAATCCTTTCAAGCTTATTTTCAAAGCTTGAAACAAGAATAGGCTACAACATATCCTTTCTCATTCAAACACAATGATTTTACAAGCTGCCAGCCAAAAGGATTTCAGGAAAAAGTAGCCCTTCTCTTATAGTCGGCTTGGCTACCTGATCTACATAAATTTTGTGTCACATACAAGGAATTCTGAGAAATGTCACCACCAGCCCAAAACACGCATTACCTTGGTCTGTAAAGACCCATGACCATTATGTCATACAGTCAGGGGGAATTAGCCAAGAAAGGTTTCTAGTTCTGTTTCCATGTGCTCATGGAACTGTACCACAGCAGAGCTTGGCTGCTTCTCAGCAGACCAAGTACAGTGTGAGGCTGCTTTCCAAGGGGTCTTAACAGGACAGATGCTCAGTCTGAAGAGCTGCCATGGGGACAGCCTCTGGGCTGCAAGTACGTGCAGGGAAGAGAGATGGGAAGGGAAACCGTAAGGCTCTGCCACTGGATAAAAAACACAGCCTTACAGAGAAGTTCACATTTGCTCTTCACAAATTGTGTAGGAATTGGCTGCATTCAGGTTTTTAATGAGATTTTGGCAGGGGTGTTATAAAACAGACAAAGGATTGTTTCCAAGTTTCTGCAAGGAGGCTTATGTAAAACTAAAAGACTGGTTTACAGTATTTGCCATCTTTGTTGAATTTATAAAACCCTTTGTAAACATTCCTGCTCTCAGCCTTTCCTGTTTTCTTAGCTTGGACACAAAAGGTGGATTTGTTGGTATCTTTTAGACATCAGGCAATCTAAATTGGTCTGTTCTGCCCCACTGCACAAAAGGTAAAGCCTTAAGAAATAATGAATTCCTTTTTCATGCTACAGTAGTTTGAAAAGTCTAAGATACAGTACTTTTGAAGGTTTTTTTTTTTAAGAAGGCAAATTAAGGGCCAATTCCAGGAGCCTTTTGTCAAAGTAGGCTTTGCATGAGTGAGAGCTTGGAGACTTGTTGTTGAAAGGCTTTGAAATGTGAAAAAAAAATTAAACCAAAGGACAAACCAAAACCAACCCCAGAATCCTCTAGTAAAAATCCTGTGTTTGCAGACACAGTTTGCTTTATCTTACAGCTTTAGGTCTGTGCCTTACGCTTTTCACTGTTCTCAACCTGAATTTGAACGACTTCTGCTGCACTCTGAATTCTTGAGCGAGTAACGCACATCTGTGATTATGACACGGTTACCTCTGTGAAAGGCTCGTTAAAGGCCACTGTGTCACATGAAGTCTTTAAATCACGATAAAATGCTTTTCCAAAACATACTGTTACCACATGACATATACTCAGTAAAACAAGCAACTCGGTGAAGTTCCAAGGTCTGTGTTGAAGCAAGGTCACTGGAAACGTCAGTGACCTTCCTCTGACCTGCTTACACTGTGACTCTTTCCGTGCATTGGACTGGCCTGGAAAATCACACTGAATAGCAGCCTGCTGATAGCTTGGTTTGAGCTGACATTGCATTTCAGTTTTCCATACTGGAGACTGAGTTTTTTTGCATGATTTCTACATGAGGGATGAAAAGACAATCTCTTTTGGCTTTTGAGTAATTAAACTGTTAATTCCCCCAAACTTAAGTTTATCTGTATTTTTTGGAAGCAGTTTTTAAGCTTTTTCTGCTGACTCATGTGTCAGTCCAGCTTCTTGCTGTGTCCTGTAACACTCCCTGGAAACTGTCTGCAGTGCCGCATCTTAGTAAGACTTGTGCCAGTTTTGCTTTCTGGTTCTAACAGAATCATAGAGCCATTCAGGTTGGAAAAGACCCCTGGGGTCATCGTGTCCAATCATCAACCCTACTACACAAGTTCACCCCTAAAACAGATCCCCAACACCACATCTAAGCATCTTTTAAACACATCCAAGGATGGTGACTCAACCACCACCCTGAGCAGCCCATTCCAGTGCCTGACCACTGTCTCCAGGAAGAATTTTTTCCTGATATCTAACCTAAACCTACCCTGTTGGAGCTTGAAGCCCTTCCCTCTGGTTCTGTCACCAATTACCTGTGAGAAGAGACCAGCACCAACATCTCTACAATGTTCTTTCAGGTAGTTGTAGAGAGCAATGAGGTCTCCCCTTATCCTCCTCTTCCTCAAAGTAATCAGCCCCAACTCTCTCAATCTCTCCTCATAAGATTTATTCTCCAGGCCCTTCACCAGCTGTGTTGCCCTTCTCTGCACTCGCTCTAGAACTTCAATGTCTCCCTTTGTCCAGCCCAAAACCGGACCCAGTACTCAAGGTGCAGCCTCACCAGTGCTGAGTAATTTTGCCAGTGCTGTACTTTCCATAACATTGAGAATTAAGTCTAACATGTAGTTGTAATTTTTAAGCATTACTGATTGTGCCAACATAATTTATCTGCTGATTCATTCCTATTGACCAGAACAGACATCCTGTTTCACTGCTGTTTCTTTGTACACCCTCGGCCATAGAACACACACTTGTTTTAAGATCTTGGATAAAGAAAGCAATTTTAAGTCACAATACCTCAGTAACAGGGAATTAATTTTCATTGTAAGTAGAATTCTGATGGACTTCTCTAGCACCAAGCATTAGGCTACTCATCAGTGGACACAGTAAACAATAACAATTGTGACATTAACTGGAATCAAAGATACACCAAAGGTGTTACTTGTGCGCAGAGCAGCTCAAAAGTCATTCTTTTGAAAGACATCACTATGAAAAACGGCATAAGAAAAATTATCCAATATATTTCTATTCTTTTTTGCAAACATTAATTTCATGTTACTCAGAAACTTAAATCTGCATCTGAAGTTTACTTGTTTGTTCGCTGACACCCAGGATAGCTAATCATGGATTTCCTTGATGGAAGTCTATTTTTAATGTCAGTGAGAGCAGACAGACTGTTTTAAATATCTGTGGCCTAATTAATTAATCAAAGTGAATCAGAGGTAATAGCGCAAAGGGTAATTTATTCTGTACACTGAAGAACTAGTTGTCCTTTTTTGAGTCTAAGAAAGATTACTTTTGTGGGACTTAAAGTGTATCCATGATCTCATTTTGCCAAGGTGCTGAACAGCACTGGTAAGACTACTCTTGGACATCGTCTCGAGATTTGAGCCTACGACCTTAAAGTAAAGGACTCTTAGTCTCCATATCGCACCTGTCTCAGAACAGTTGACTAGGCAGGTACTGTGTGGTTATCTTGAAAAACATGCTGCTATGTCCTTCAACAACCTCCTTAAACATTTTTGATAATAATAATTTAGAGAGGGCAGAGAGCTTGTCTTGGATTAGGCTGGAACACACAAAAAGCCATCTCTGGAGGAACCTGATTTCCTGATGTGGAGCCTGTCACAAAAGCTGGCAAGTGAACATTTTCCTGGTCAATAAAATCGAGCCCAAACAGTTTGGCTCTTGCTTAAGAAAAGGATGAGTTTGAACAAGAGACAGGCATTAAAATATACCTACAAGACGCTTCTGAAAGAGCAAGGGACAGCAAAAGCAAAGAAGCAGTCCTTTTTCTCACATTTTCTCAGGAATGAGCAGAACGCAACAACATTTGCCTGCTGGCAATTGAACATTCTGTGCCAAGTGGAACACTGGAGAGTTTTGTGGATATATTTTCAGACATGCATTTAGCATGTTTTCTTAATGAAAATTTGCCACCAAAAATGAAGCACTGCTAGGAGTAAAACTTGGTACACGTCACAATTTTTGCTATTCGACTCCTGATCCGTCACAGGACTGGCAGCCCTATGCCATTTTGCATATCATCTATAAACAGAAGGAAATATGCAAGAAGATGGACAGATGATGTGCAAAAGAAAGCTTTTTCTCAGAAGTAAAAGGCTAAAACCAACTTAAGAAGAAAACAGAAATTCTAGATAGAAGTAGACGACCTTGGATGCTCATTTAGGCAATATTGTCACAAAAGAAGGGGATTTAAGTATGCTGCTATGTTTAAACAGTAAGTTATATTGCTGGTGAAAAAGTCAGAAAAGATTTGGTCTTTATGATAGTGGCATGATGGCATTACTGGCTTAGATGTTTGCTTGTTTGAAGTGCCTGGGGCAGCCAAATTTTGCTGCTGTCATCTTGATCCCCAATGCCTCTTTTCTTTTATCCTATGTAGTTATTTTCATTTTACTTAATGCTTTAGTAGGCTACTAGAAAGGAAGACAATGACTGTTAAATATGTCCTATTATGTTCCCAAAAGACTTTTTTCAGGGGTATGATCCTTCTAAGAAAGAGGAATATAGGGCAGGAGAGTCTGCAGTAAAAAGCTTTGCAGTGACCTGTAAAGTCCAGTCAAAATCTGTTGCAGCCGTTGCTGTATTGTTTAGTGTCCTAGAATGCAATACTCCGAGACTGTGCCTTCAAATTTTTGAAGCAAATGTTTGATCTTGTGAGCATAAAAATGGGAATGACTTCCCAAAGGAAAAAAAATGGACTGAAGAATTTTCTGTAGGAACTTTCTAAGGAGATGTTTCATTAGGGAAACTTTTGTACCTTAAGATTAATCCAACTTACCCCTTCTGATTTAATGATCCCATTATCATCTTCCCCCAATATAATATCTCTTCTGCATGAATTGTCCTGTGATCTTTTCAGTGCAAAGACTCCATTTGCTACTTGTGAATTTTAATAAGAAAACCTATTGTAGGAATCATAAGAATTGTACTGGACCTACTTAATTATTTTAATCAAATTACTTTCAAGATAAACTTTCTTCTACATACACGTACATCAAAGATGAATAATTCAGTGGAAAGACTCCTACAACTTGAGTGTGTTTTAGCTCAGGCTTTAGAGATAAAAGATATGATGATGGTATGCTAGACTACACACTTCTTTACACTGACTGTGTGGGAAGGTCTGCTAAATTCAGTACTTTGAAGACACAAGTAAATTAGGTCAACATTAATAGGTGCTGAGAAATCTTTGCAATCTTTTTCATCACAATACTCTTGAATTCCTTTCAATGCTGCCTTTACTCAGCTTTTACTACACAGCTAGTATCTTACATTGCTCAGAAGCAACAATGCAGACAATGAGATCCACTTTTCTGCATCACTGATTATTTTTCCTGGGAATACAGTGATGAAAAATTTAGAACTGTTGGGGCACAGTCAAGAAATTTTCAAAGATTCACTAAGGTCAACCCCAAACCAAATAAATTATACTTTCCATTGGGATAGAACTTTTCCTAGATAAGGCCTAAACATATGCAAGTATGTCTCAGAGGATGACAGAATAATTTAAATTGAAAGACACCTCTCAAGGTCATGCAGTCCAATCTCTTGTTCAATGTGAAGCCGGCTTCACAGTTAGGTCAGATTGCCAGTAGAGCTCAAGTGGTTAAATACAGCTGTATGACCTCTGCAAGAAGTACTTACAGTAAATGAATTGGGACTCTGGTTAAGATTTCACTGCGACTTCCCAATAAAGTGTATGACCCACTTGGGGCCTAAATCCAGTACTCACTAAAGTCCATGGAAAACTCCTACTGATCGTGATGAGCTTTGGATAGGTCTTTTTGTGTCTTGTCTCTATATTTGAGAAGTGACTACAAGCTACAGGATAATATTATTTCTCTATCGCTCTTGGCTACAGCGAGAATGAATTCAACAAACATTTGTTGGCTACTTGAATGCTGCGTCTTTTTACTCTCTTGTCTTCAAAGCCACAATTATATTTAGATTGATCTTTCTAAGGCAGCTATATGGCCCCATTACTGTGGATCTGAACAGCTGATAGTCTTTAATGCTTTTATACTCCTAGCACCCCGCTGATGTAGGGATGTTCTATTATCCATGCTTTATGGACATAGAACAGAGATAGTAAAGCTCAGACTGGTTCCAGTGTGAATAAAATGCCTGCTTACCTCTATATCTGCACATAAATGACTTGCCCAAGGTCATTGAAGCAGTCTGTGGCAGAGTGAGTGTCTCCATGTTTTGAAGTTCTCTGCCTCAGACAAGGATTACTTCCTGAAATTCAGAGCCTGGTGTAGGGCAACCATTGGAAAATACAGCAGATTTGAAAAGCAGAAAAGAGTATCAGAGCTGAAGGAGCTTTTGACTAAAGGAAGTATAGTGGGGCAGGGGTGGGGGTGGCAGGAGGGTGGGAAGCCCTGTTATTTAAAAACTGGTCGTTGTATAGAAGCAAATTTTTCAGAAGTTCCAGCTGTGCTAAAATGCTTCTCATAAGAAAATCCAGTAAGGAAGATTTGATCATGTCCTGCTGGAAGGTCTCTTTGAGATTTCTTAGTCAGTGGGAAATGAATGGTGGAGTCGAGGAAGAAGGTGGTATTATTATCATTAGGTTAAAGCAGGGAAATGACCGGTGGTGTGGCAGAGAAGAAGAGACAAATTTTCAGAAGAATATAGCACAGCTATATAGGCCACACAGGACAGAGCTTTTTTTTTATACAGTTCTGTTTCAGTGGGCATTTAAATGCTCCTAACAAATACCTTTAGGTACCTAAATCCCAGTGGCATTCAAAACAGACACTATAGAAAGTCTAATACAACACCGAAGCATCACATGCCTCTGGAAGTTTATGCTTTGGTGAGGGGATGAAGAATGACAAGGAAGAACTTGGAAGATATGGAAATTATCTACCTTGTGGTGTAACATCACTGAAATATATAGTCCAGCGCAGAGCCACAAAGATGATGAAGGGAGTGGAACATCTCCCTGATGAGAAAAGGCTGAGGGAGCTGGATCTTTCTAGCTTGGAAAAAAGGAGATTGAGAGGTGACATGAGCCAGAAATGTGCCCTTGCAACAAGCAAAGACAAACAACAACATCCTGGCACCCATAGTTGCCTTAAGAACAGCATTGCCAGCAGAGAGAAGGTGGTGATCCTTCCCCTGTGCTCTACATGAGTGTAACACTACTGGAATGCTGGGTACAGTTCTGCGTTTCCTAGTAGAAGGCAGACATGAACTTACTGGAGTGAGTCCAGTGAAGTGCTGCAAAGATGACTATTGAACTGGAACATCTTTCATATGAGGGACGGCTTGACAGAGATGGCACTGTTCATCCTGGAGAGGAGACTTGGGAGGATTTGTGATTCTGTGAGTGCACAAGGAGTCTACTCAGCTCAACTACAGCTGTGGCATAAAATCTGGAAAATTAAGTCTTGAAATAATAGTCTGCGGAAATTCACTTAACATATGAAGAAGAAATCAGAATTAGGATTAGGCTGGAATTAAAGTGACTTGCTGGGATGTACTGTGTGGTTCCTAGTATAGCAGTAAGATCTCCCACCATCTGGATGGCCAAGTTAATAGCTTTAGTGTCATTACAGAATATGAACTACAGCAATATTATTATTAAAAAATCCCAATAAACTTTGGGGTATAAGAGAAATAACAGAAGAATAGACCCATTAAAAGCTGTCTGGAGACAAGTTTGTGGTGTTCAGCGGAACTCAGTGCCAGACCTCTAGAGATACATCTGGCGTTTTTGGCTTTGCAACAACCTTGTACTTGAAAACGTAATCGTATTTGTGTGACTAAATCTAGTTTCTCTTCATGATGCTGAGCTGTATCTTGTCAGCTTGCTGGCAACATATGAAGGTCTTTGTGCTACGTTTCATCCTGCTAGTTAGAAAAGCCTTGGTTTATTTATTTGGTGTCTACAGCTGGAGCTTTAAGTAGAGGTCACGATGAGTAATATCTTTTTAGATATTACTAAAAGGACAAAAGGAGATTTTTAGCTTAGCTCTGACTTGGGCTGAGAAGTGTTAGGTCCACATACCAGTCCATAAAGTCCTGGAAGACTGCTGCATTCAGAAAAACCATTAAACATATTGAAGGGAAAAATCAGTTTATACCCGTTATCTACTTATTAAAACATGATGCACAATGCACTAATGTGATTACACACAACAAGTAGATCTCAGTGTCATCTAATGATAGCTCAAGGGGCAATGGGACCCTGGAACATAGGAGGTGCTATATAAATATGAGGAGTTTCTTCACAGTGAGGGTGACAGAGCACTGGAACAGGATGCCCAGGGGAGTTGTGGATGCCCATCACTGGAGATGTTTAAGACCTGCCTGGATGTGTTCCTGTGCGACTTGGTTTAGGTGATCCTGCTGTGGTGGTGGGATTGGACTAGATGATCTGTCGAGGTCCCTTCTAATCCCTAATGATTCTATGATACTAGAGGATGAGTATAGTTTCTGTCTAGCTACAAGGCCTTGGGTAGTATTCATAAAACATGTAAAATCATAATAGTGAAACAGATGTCAGGCTTGATATGAAGGTCTAACTGTAACGGAGGACTAACCAAGGAATCTTTTAGAATCTTACTGGAAATGAATAAAAGTTCTATAGGGTAATATACTTGACACCAATACAAAGGAGTTGTATATTCTAAAGCTAAGACAGAGTTTCCATGGTCTTGTAACAGCTTTGTAGTATGGAGGAGTAAAGATCAAGAAGGTCCACACATAGAACATGCAGAATTATGGCCTCAGTTCTAATAAATGCTCCTTGCAGAACTCAAACGTAAAGGGACTGGGAGTGAAAAAAGGGTAGAGAGGACAAAGGATCACAGTGGTGTTGTTCTTATCATCACGAAACAGAGATGGCTTGAGAGGGGCAAGCCGTAGTCAGCAAAATGATACAACTAGTCTAAGATGCCACCCTGTGCAGCCACACAGGCAGTATGAATCACTTTCTGGAGAGAGCAATGGGAGGAGTTAATATTGCTATCAGTGCAAACAAGAAAAGCTGACAAATTTTTGTATTGATGAGATATACCAATAGGAGTATTGGAACATTCAGGCCAATTCTTACAGCAAAACCAGAAAAAAATGCTCCAATCCTGTTGAAAAGCCAATACACAGCACAGGTTACTTTCAGCACTATAATTTCAGCTGATGAGCAGACAGAAATATTTTACACTAGAACCTACCTGTGACCTTGCCCAAGGTGAGTGATTTGATGGCTTTAAAATCAATCTCAGAGAAGTTGTGTTTGAGTTTGAGAACTTGATCAACCTGGAAGAGGTCAATAAAATTGGTTCATTAGAACAACATGTAGACACCTCTAGTTCTCTTTGTACTGCAAACTTCTGGGAATGCTCTCAGCTGCAAATCAGTTAATTCTTCCCCCAAGCATGATTCAGTTTCTAAAGATAGCAAAGCAAAAATCAAAGCTTTGATTTTAACAGGAGAAACTGAAAGGTACACCAGAATAGTCATACAAAGGACTTTGAAGAAACTTCCCCTGCAGAAAAGCTTACAATGTTTGACACCAAAATCCCACTGCTTCCAATAATCCACATGTAGCCACCACAGAATACACTCAAAGGAAGCCTCTCTACAAACGCATTGTGAAGAAGGAGTTTGGCAAAGAAGCAAACCACAGTGCAGCACATAATAGGAGACTGGTACTTGACGAAAACCCTGGCTTTTAGCATATGCCTCTGTCCTAGATCATCAGGCTTCCTCACCCTAGTTGCTAACATTTAACCACCCAAATATGGAATGAGTAGAGAAAATGGCAACTCTGGTGCTCCCTATGTTTCTATCTCCTCATTCTATTCCTTAACACACAGCTCGTCTATAGATTCTGCCACCTTTCCCTGTTAAATGACTGCCACCCTGATCCAGTCAATTAGTTTTGTAATGTGAACTGCCTTAAAAGGTCCTCTTCTCCCTGTCGTAGAGAAACAGACAATGAAGGGAAACATGGGAGGGGAGGTTTCTGATCTCTCATGAGTTGCGTTCAGCATGGCTTCCTTCTAGCAATGGGACAAGGGATGATCATTATGCACAGAGTGTATGCACCCTGCATTCTCTCAGCTTTTTCTATTCTGTGAGAGGTTACGGCTGCTGGAGTCACATTATTCTTTAAGGCACATACCCTAAGTGAAGCTACTTTCCCAGGTGGCCATTCCTCAGCTGATTTTCTCGCTTTGGCAGCTTTTATAATGATCCATACTGTACTTCCTCTGGGACTACAGGTTATCCCTAAGCCCCATAACTACTCCAGTGATCTAGATTAACTTCTGGCCAAAGGTGTTTCTTAATTCACACATTGTCAGAGACAAGGGACAGCAAGCACACTTGGGCACTCTCTGAAGCAGGGTCTGGATGGAGCTTTGATCTAACCTACTGGGCTGTTTAGTTTTGTGTGAAAACTTTGCCTCCTGCTGGTGATCAGACTGAAATCAGTGGGTCAGTTTGTGACCTAGAGTATTATTTAACACTCAACATAATCAATGGCATACCTGAATGACAAGCTCTCTGCCTTCTCTGTTGATCTTCACATGGTGTAGCTCTCGGTTGGCGAAATTTCCAGAGTCAATGGTAAAAATGAGGAGACCATCCTTACTGAGCTTGTATCGGACCTGTAAACTTCCTTAAAAGCAGAGCAAAAGTCTAAATATAAAACTCATGTCAATAATGAGATGCTGTTCAAAACCTTTACACAACGTATAACTCATGTCCTTTTTATTACAGTAGAGTAACAAGGTTAAAAGGTCAAGAAAAAGGTTGAAGTGAAATGAAAGAGTTCCAACTGTAATGAAAAGCGGGGAAAAAATAATGCACTGAAAGAGTTTTCTTTCCTACTAGCTAACAAACTCTGCTATGGAGAATAATTGAATAACTAAGTATATCAAAGGAGAGTGTGCCTGTCTGCAGGTCAGACATTTAACACTGCCACCAAAGGCATCTGTGAAGGATCGCTTCCACCAGAGGGCATGCAGGTCTTGCACTGTTTTATTAAACTAATATTGGTGTATTCTTCTATCTCTTTTAATCAAGATAATGTCAACTGAAAGTGTAGCAGACAGTGACAACTGGGAGAATTGTAACTTAATTTCAAGCATTTAAAGTCCTAAACTCATATGCAATACAAGAAAAGATATAGTGTGAATGAACATACTGAAAAACCATTTTCGCTTTCTTCTTCTAATATACTTCAAGAAGTAAAAACAATTTATATTAAAAAAAATCAAAGGTCTCTCGGGGTCTTTGTATGAAAAAAACATTGTAACTTCTCATAAATGACAGTACCATAACAAATTGAAATGTGCAAGAAAACAAGAAGTCTAATATCAGTTTTAATCCTTCCACAAATAGCTACAGGGAAAAAACACCCACCCACATAGATGCATACATACACACATGTATGTGGAGCTGCTAGAGGGAGTCCAGTGTAGAGCAACAAGGATGATGAAGGAAGTGGAGCACCTCCCTTATGAGGAGAGGCTGAGGGAGCT
>JAOXOE010000602.1:11983263-12019290 GCA_028565055.1 Phoeniculus purpureus
ATGGGCTGCCCACAGAGGTGGTTGAGTCACTGTCCCTGGAGGTGTTCAAGGTTAGGCTGGATGAGGTGCTGAGTGGCCTGATCTAGATGTTAGATGTTAGGTTTACTTGGTTTATTTGGATTTAGGTTGGACTGGGTGATCTTTAAGGACTTTTCCAACCTTATCATTACTGTGATACTGTGATATTACAGAACATTAGGGATTGGAAGAGACATGGAAAGATCATCTAGTCCAATCCCCCTGTCGCAGCAGGATCACCTAGACTAAGTTGTACAGGAACACATCCTTGAAGTTTTTAAATGCCTCCAGAGAAGGTGACTCCACAATCCCCCTGGACAGCCTGTTCCAGTGCTCTACCACCCTTACTGTGAAGAAGTTCCTTCTCATATTGATGTGGAACCTCCTATACTCCAGCTGACACCCATTGCCCCTTGCCTAATGATAGCATTAGATGACATTTACAAGAGCCTGGCACCATCCTCCTGACAGCCACCCTTCACATATTCATCAACATTAATGAGGTCACCCCTCAGTCTCCTTTTTTCCAAGCTAAAGAGACCCAGCTCCGTCAGCCTTTCCTCATCAGGGACATGTTCCACGCATCATCTCTGTGGCTCTGCACTGGGCTATCTCCAGCAGTTCTGTGACCTTCTTGAACTGAGGGGGCCCAGAACTGGACACAATATTCCAGATGTGGTCTCACCAGGGCACAGTTGAAGCAGGAGTAGAACTTCTCTCAATCTGCTAACCACCCCCCTTCTGATCCACTGCAGGATGCCGCTGGCCTTCTTGGCCACAAGGGCATATTGCTGGCTCATATTTCTTTAGGTCTGTGATTATTGCTTGAACAAAATCACATTCATTAATGTTTTACTGAGGACTGTAGGATCAGGTTACCATTTTCATTAAGGAATGGCTATTCTTTCCTGGGTGTCAGGAATCTCAAACAGACCAGATTCCTCATCTTAGTCAAGAAATCTCATGATGATAGATACTCCACAAATACATAAGTCTCATCCCCAGGCACTTTGTAATGTAAATGGAACCAATCACACCTTCATGATCCAGAAACAGAACTTGCAGATCCTGCTGTGTAAGAACAAAGCAAGAGAAACAAACATAAAAATTCTATGAACAAGTCTGGAAAAAATCCAATGCTGTCACATTCAGGGGTTTTGAAACCAAAGAAAGTCGGGTGAGAAAACAATTTATCTAGGCCAGTCCAATTTTGAAAGAAAGGAAAGGTCCAAAAGGTGTTGCTTTCACTTCTGTGTTATTATCCCCAAAATGCATCACCACAATTTGGCCATATTAAATGTCTTCAGCGGGCTTGGCGAGTAACACGTTGACAAAGAAATATGTGTTATTAGTTTGAGCTGCTAGGTCACCTGAGGGACAACACAAACACAACCTGGTTAATATCTCCCAAAAAATAAGCAAGTGGTTCAGACCGTAGGCAGAGTAGGAGGGGAAAAAAGAATCACTAATATAATGAAAGAGGACAGAAAATGAATACCAGGTTGAGAAGAAACATGTTTGTGGAATAGGTGTGTCAAGAGAGATAGGCGGATAGTTCATCTCAATGACAACATGAATGCACTCTCCTCAGGCTTTCTTGCTTTGTCTTGTATGCTTATTTTTTTCTGTTTTTCTTGCTTACAGCAAGTTGCTGGAAGGGATAGACTGCAAATCAATGATTACTATTATCTCACCAGTCTTTTAAGTCTCCAGACTTCTGCCCCTCTCCAGAGGCAACCTGGAAAGAAACAAATAATCAATTTAGGGCATGTAAAGAAAAAATGTGGCACAGCAATGGGTGTTTTCAGTTTTCATTCAACTCTTGTTAATAGATAGTTCAAAAGGTAAAAGGTGTTGTCTGTGGGGCTGTAGGCAAGTTATGTGCTTCAGCTATTCCAAATTTATGATTGCTTTTTGCTATTTCCAAGTGACCTGCCAGCTTCCTAGGGAATCGTATATATCTTATTTCATCTCCATCAAACCGATGCTTTTATTAGTCAGAGCTGTGACAACGAGGAGTGCACCTGGGGGGGAAAAATTCAGGAACTCTTTCAGTGCTTCCAGTGAAGGAAAAGTGTACAGAAACATGGAATCCACCTGTGGGGATGTAAAGCATCCCACTACTGGAAGTCACCTACACCACATGCTGGGAAAGAAAAGCTGTGCCTCAAATGTTGAAATGCCCTGTCCTTAGCAGCTGCAGAAGTCAGTGCCCAGAGCAGTCCTCCAGGGATTTTAAAACTACAGGTCTACAATAATTTCAGTGAATTACTACAGGAGCTGAGCACATGGTTGAAGGGATTCTCACTAACAGGGAAGCTTGGGCTGGAAGAGACCTCTGGAGATCTCTAGTCCAGTCTCCTACCCCCCAGTAAAGTTGTCTTATGGCCACTACAAATGGCAGAACAACTGTACGCTGCAGAGCTTGCCAGGGTTAGAAAACACTCTGATGTGTCTTTTACTTCAGACCTGCATTGCACATGATGGCACATGGATACAGCACATGCTGAGGATTTCCACCCGTTCTTCAAAGAAAATCAGGTCAGTTTTTGTATTCCTTTGCCAAGGCTGATCAGATTGGGGTGTTCTGCATGTGGGGTCTTTCTACCCTTCCACTATCATAACAAAGGCAGAGATCCACAACAGTAGCACTGATGGGTTTATTAGGATACTCTTACTCTGACAGCCAATGACATAAGAGGACCCTTGAGGGACTGAGAGTTTACCCTAAAGGATGCTCAGCAGTGATCCAAGGTGCTGCAAAAAACATAAGATTCCTTGATAGGTTTTCAACTATACAAAACAAAACTGCATCTTTGTAGCCTGGAGACCGTAAAAACATCAAATTTCAGGAAAATTTGTCTTTAAGTTGCAGGGTATTTTCTTTTAATAAAGATCCAAAGATTCAGCTTATAAAACCAGAGGCAAACCTGAGATATTCAAAATGTGCTGAATGCTGACTGAACACTATTACCACTTTATATAGAAGGAGTGGATTGATTGCTTTTGGAAATCTCATCCCCAAAGGCAACCAGAGTGTTTAATCTACCCCTCAAGTCCAATGCAAGTTTACATTCTGATGGATATATTATACTGTCCAATTTTAAGTGACCCACAGCATAAACCACAATATTCCTTCATAGTTTTATCAACTTCTCCTTAGAAATACTTTTCTCACCTTCAGCTCATTTCTAGTGATTCTGCCCCCACTTCTAATTACTTCTTTCGTGTCTGTGAAGAAGAGGCATTTAAAAAACCTTTACAGGGTTTTCTGCAAGGCATTAAGTATTATCACAAGAAACAAGCTGCCTGCTCTGCTGAAAAAAGAAATCAAAAACAAAACTCTGCTTTCCTTTCAGTATGACACAAAAGAGAGAAAAGATTGAGAGGGAGTGACCACAAAGTATTACAAAATGCATCCATTCTTGGAAGTTCCATTTCTTTACATCCTCTCAGAGCAAGAGGGAAGGGCTTTAAGCTTCAACAGGGTAGGTTTGGGCTAGACATCAGGAAGAAATTCTTCATGGGGAGAGTGGTCAGGCACTGGAATGGGCTGCCCAGGGTGGTGGTTGAGTCCCCATCCCTGAAGTTTAAAAGTTGCTTAGATGTGGTGTTGAGGGATCTGGTTTAAGGGTGAACTTCTAGAGCAGGGTTGATGGTTGGGCTTAGTGTTCTCAAGCGTCTTTTCCAACCTGAATGATTCTGTGATTTTAAAACATAGACATTTGTCTATGTAGTTAGAACCTAGTGCTGGTTTGTTTTGCCACAAGTTCTACCAGTAGATCAAGCTGGTTACTTAATTCCTCTTCCATGTGCCTCATGTTTAATCCTGTTAGTCACACTGCACAAACTGTGTCTTCAGTCTGGAGCATCCCAACAGTGAGATGACGAATGTTCTTGCTGGCTCCATCCGTGTCAGCAGTGTGTGTACATATGGCTCCATACACTGACTCTGCAAACACAGATGTAGCTATCAAAGACAGTGTAGATAAGTACTGAGTTCCTTAACACCCAGAAAGTAGTGGAAATATTTAACTTTGAGGGTTGGACTAGATGATCTCCAGAGCTGCCTTCCAACTCCTACTATTCTATGATTCTATGGTATTGATATTATTAATAGTAATGTTAGTGGTTGTAAAAGTAGACGTAACCTAGCTAGGGATATATTTTTAATAGAAATTTGATGATGGTTTTAGGCCTTCAGAGGGCTAAAGATCTAGAACTCTCTTTAAATAGCTGGACAACATTTGAAAGACTTGTTTTAAGATAATAAGATTCCTTTGCAAAATACTCCATCTGAATCGCTTAGTAATTTCTATTTGAACCGACAAATATGACTGACTTCACAGTTAACATTGTGAGGAAAAATGATTGAACAGCTGTGGGATGCTAAAAGAGCTGCTGAATACTAGGTAGCCAGAGGGGCTCAACTGTGAACACTGCCAACAGCTCAACATGTAGGATGTAATGTCTCCAGGCCATTCTGGAGTTTATGCCACTGTATGCTTTCAAATTAGCCAGATTCCAGCAGCATGTTATATAATGTTTGTGAGCCAAAGCATAATGGAGGCAAGGAATAGTCCTGTTCTCACTCAAATAGCAGATTAATGTAAGTAAACGGAGGCACTGTATTTGAGATGTCAAAATTGCTAATGTTGCTTTGTATGCATTTGGGTGCTAATCTGTATTTATAACCAAGGTGTAAACGTGTGGCAAGGAGCAGGTAACATGCTTTCATCAAAGTGTCTACTCTAATCATTTCTTAATGGTAAAAGCATTAAGACTCTAAAGGATGAAATGGGTTTTCTGATCAAATGAAACAGCTGTGTGGATTACCCTTCTCCTCTTGTTCATGGGGGGGGGTGGTGTGTGTGTGTGTGTGTATATATATATATGTGTGTATATATATGCATGTGAGACTCCAAAGCTGATAGCTTTGAAATGCTTTAAATCTTTCTGGGAGGCAGACTTTAACAGCCTGTGGGTATTCTGTGAGTTAAAACTCTTTAGAAATGTCTGAGGCTAATATACTTCTAGAAACCACAAAGTGCTAACAGTTCCAGAGATCTGTGATGGAAGTTAGGGATCTTGTCTTCTCTGTCAGTAAAGTACATGCCTAACAGCCAGAGGGAAAGAGTAAAGAAGGAAGCAGTTTCTCCAGCAAGAAAACAGGTATTCTTTATGGGTGTAAATTGATATCATTCCAGCATGCAGTGCAATTACAACCCAACCTGTTCATCATCCCTGTTGCAAAGGTTACCATTGCAAACACTCTAGCAGGATTCCCTATTTTAATAGAAGGAAACAGCTCAAGCGCCAGGGTAAATTCTCCTAATGTGCTGATTTTTTATTGTGAGTTGCAGTGGGAGCACCAGCCATCTCTCACCGCATGCTCTACAAGGAAACAAAACCATGTTGTCTCACTCAAGCACTTACCTGGCATGAAAGTTTCATCTCATCAGGCACAGCATTGGTGCTTCGAATTCTAAGCGTTTGGCATTCGGCTGCTGTAAAGTGCCGTGTGAGCTCTGGAGCAAACCAAGGCACATTTTTGTTGTGTTGGTGGGTTTTTTATCCCCGTACCAAGATAATTCTTGGTGAGGTCACACAATGGGATCTTTTGCCTGCAAGCAATTGCTTCAGAGCTGACTGCAGAGAGCTCAAAAATCTGAACTGCGGCCACTGGTGCTTATTTATCTCAACAACAGGAAAGGGGGTTGTCTGGAAAAAAAAATCATTAGTTTTACATTTTATTTTATTTTTCTTAACTTCATATCACTTTGAGCAATGCTGTCAGTCTAGATGTTTGTGTGACTATGCAAGAGTGAACACCCATTGGCTTGTGACTACACACACATATAGTTACCATTCTTTTCACAAGACTCCTATAATAAACATAAACTGCCGTTTACTGCCCAACTTCTCTGACCTCAAGAGAGATATTCACAATATTTTTCTTTATTTCTTATTGCTCACAGATTTGCTCTTCTCGGAGACATGGGAAATACTTTGTAAAGACCACTAAATATACTGCTCTGGTGTTTAGGGAAAAGAAAGAAGCAGCTAGGCTGCCTACGTGTTTATGTCAAAACCTGAGAACATCAGCGATTAAAATGTAAACTTAAGATGTTTTTACAGTTCTTTTCTATGTTCACTCGATAGCTCAGAAGACAAGTCTGCCTCGTGCTGGGATATTTAAATTTACATTTCAAATTCTTCTAAAGCTTGTTCAGCGATGCAATTACAAGTTGTGTTACGTAACACGATATTTTTCTTCTTTTCAGCAACTACGTTGAAGTAACTTCGTTTTACTCCATGTCTATGGAGCGGTGATGCTTTGCCACTAGGTCAACTCACGCACCGGTGTTAGTAATGCATTAAGGAAGAACAAGCTTGAAGTCCATTCACACCTGTAAATGTGACTTGTCTTGCTCTTCTCAGGCAAAGGAAGGGCTGTTTTGCCACATTTGCTTCATGCACAGGCTGAGATCCATGGAAAAGCTTGTTGCATTCAGGGGCAAAAGGAGCTTTTTACCGACAGACTTGAGGACTGTGATTCTGAAATGACTTTATGTGTACAGATGTCCTGTCCTCATTAAGTCAGCTCCTAACAGCTTCCTTCGGTCAACCAGGGACTCAGTGGAACCAGGGGCTGTGACCTTCCTTGCAAACATGCTCAGAAGCAGTACTGAGGGGCCAACAGTTGAACTCTGTATATTTTGTCAGCCTTTCTTCAGAGCTCAGCTGTCCCTCTGTGCAATCAGCCTCTCCCAAGCAATTTTTGGACTTCATTCTTTTGTGTCTAAGTGCTGGGGAAAACTTCAAAGTTTACTATAGCTGGAGGACTGGCTAAGTGACAAGCTGGCCTCCCTGTAGTCAAACCACTAAACATACTTCCAAAGTGAACCCAACGCTGCTTCGTTTCCTGTCCCCACTGATCTGTGAATCCTAACTTGTGAGAAACTATGATTTTGTTCTTGTTTCTCACACTTCCCTTGAGCTATCTGTGACTGCGATTGTGCTTTGGATTTGGTTTCAGGTTCTTTAGACTTTTGATATAGAGTGTGAACTTCAAAACAAGGGGAAAAAAAGCCAACAAAGAAAAAGCTGAATTATAGTATCTATGGGCCTTTTGGGGGTTATGGAGTCTTGAACAACCCCAGGTACCAGTATAGGTTGGGGACTGACCTGTTGGAGAGCAGCATAGGAGAAAGCGACCTAGGGGTCCTGGTGGACAGCAGGATGACCGTGAGCTAGCAATGTGCCTTTGTGTCCAAGCAGGCCAATGGCATGCCTGGGTGGATCAGAAGAGGGTGGTTAGCAGATCGAGGGAAGTTCACCTCCCTCTCTTCTCTGCCCTGGTGAGACCACATCTGGAATACTGTATTCAGTTCTGAACAAACATGATGAAGGGAGTGGAACATCTCCTGGATGAGGAAAGGCTGAGGGAGCTGGGTCTCTTTAGCTTGGAGAAAAGGAAACTGAGAGGTGACCTCATTAATGTTGATAAATATGTGAGGAGTGGGTGTCAGGAGGATGGTGCCAGGCTCTTGTAAGTGTCATCTAGTGGTAGGGCAAGGGGTAATGGATGTAAGCTGGAACATAGGAGATTCAGCATCAATATGAGAAGGAACTTCTCCAAGGTGAGTGTGACAGAGCAGTGAAACGGGCTGCCCAGGGGGATTGTGGAGTCTCCTTCTCTGGCGGTGTTTAAAACCCATCTGGCCATGTTCCTGTGTGACTTGACCTAGGTGATCCTGCTGCGACGGAGGGTTGCACTGGACGATCTTTCGAGGTCCCTTCCAGTCCCTAATAGTCTGTGATTCTGTGATTATCAGTGAATAATTCATGTTTATACCTGGAACTCTTAGGCTCAATTCAAATCTCTTAAGAATAGTTGTGGGATATAAAGAAACCAGATATTCTGGTCTGGTTTCTTGAATTGACACAATATCCTCTCTATCCCAGTTTCCTAAGTGTAAAATTGAAATAGTCTGTCTTCTAAAAGACAGCATGCTGCTGATTTTTTTCATATCTCACTCTAAAAATGAATTATTACGAACCATCCCTTCTTGCAGCAAGTGTGTGATGATAAGGACTCACTCTTCTTTTAAAGCAAAGGCAAATCATGAAACAACAGTTGCTCCTTTGGCATTGACAAGTTAGCCTGGGGTTTTTTTTTCCTGTAGCCCATG
Organism: Phoeniculus purpureus; assembly: GCA_028565055.1. NCBI lineage: Eukaryota > Metazoa > Chordata > Aves > Bucerotiformes > Phoeniculidae > Phoeniculus > Phoeniculus purpureus. The sequence goes on from JAOXOE010000602.1 coordinate 11,991,477, forward strand.
GTATCTCAATTGAGGATCTTGTAATAAATTGCTCAAGTTACATTTCTCTGAGGCTTCTTGTCACAGAGCTCCTTTGAAAGGTTAACAGTCAAACTTTAGTTTGGACTATATCATGGAGTTCACAACTCCATAATATTGCCACAAATGTAGTAGGTGATAAAAAGAGTGATTTTCCATGCTGCTTTGAAAGGTTCAGCTCATATTGTTAGTCATGAGTCAGTAAATAGGGTTTTGTTTTTTATTCTAGAGGACTAGCAGCACTATAAATACTCACTTTAAGCCTTCTGGACCCCATATGACCCCTATCAAAGTTGGGAAAGTTGTGTCTTCATTTCCAGGTTCTTTGAATCAGATTCTTTATTCTTTGCTAGGATTACTGTAATTTACCTGTCCTTGGTCATTTGAGACAGAATTTGCAAAACTGCCTCAAAAGAATGAAGTATAAAACCAGATGCTATTTAGTCAAGTGTTTGTAGCCTCTTTCTCCTCTCCAGTAAAGTGATGGAAGAATTGTGCTCCACTTGTCCTATCCATTACAAAGGAGTTATAAGACAAATCTTTAGAATGTCCTTGGAAGTCTGTCAGGGAAGAAGTGCTATGGAAAAGTTAGGTAAAAGAGGTATTGCAGATTTCCCTGTTTGTTTTCATTTTACTTTGTGTACATTCTTCAGTCTTCTGAGACCAAGAACTCAGATGGATAAAGGCACGTTATGAGTTTCACCTTGTGACTGCAACACCCATGCTGTAGCAGTAAGGAGCACTGGCACTGACAACGCCCTGGAACGGATCGTTTAGAAATGCAAATGTTCCATCACTGAGTATTTTGTAGAAGAGGACAGACAAAGATCCATCTGGAAGGAAACCACATTTATTGTGAATAAGCAATGGAGCAGACAGCAAGCAGAGGTCCCTCCTAAAGGGGGATAATTTTTTTAATTGACTCCATAAATAGCTTGAGTCAAAGTAACAACAGTTCTATAGCCAGAACAATTCTGATTCTCAAATTGATGTTATTCTTTCTGGTGTCAGTTCCAATGTTTGCAAAATATCTGATGGCAGCTGTTCCTTTGGAATAACATAAATTTGCATGGGGTTACTCCACAGTCTATACCTAATAGCACTGAACAGTATCATCAGTCACTATACAAGGTGTTTGCTCTACTGTTGGTCATGAGGTACTTACAGAGAAGAGCCCTTAGGGAAAGCCATTCCTCTCAGTTGCCAAGGTCTTTTATTAGGCTTTGCACAAGACTAGTACCTCTCTGAATGTACAACGATGTACGGGATTGAATATACACTAAGCAAGAATATGCAGAAACATACAGAACTACCAGTTCCTCAAGCCATGAAACTGGGTTTGGATAGAGCCTCAACTCCTCCTTTTCCTCACGTTCTGTCCAGCGCAGCTACGTCGCTGCTGACACAGGACTTAGCATTGTCAGGGAAAGATCATCTGCAACTGGGTTCCATGAAGGAAAAGTCAATTTAAATCCGATCATTCCTTTGTGTTTGGAGTTGCAAAATCTAGTGTTTTCCTTTGCTTTGTCCAGTCTTTAGGGTGCCCTGGATAATGTCTAAAATAAAACAAGAACATGTACGTATGTATGTGTGCATGGTATGCGTGTGCATATATGCTCATAATATGTGTGTATGTAACTCTATATAAAATATGGATGCATGTTTATATGTGTGTATCTATGTACACACGAGAGGTATAGCCACAGTAAAGGGATGTCTAAGCCTATTCTATGGAATGAAGATGATGTTAGCTTTGGACAGTGTTTTTCTGGCAGGAGAAATCCTATGTATCATTCTGTCACTGGACTGAGCTCTGGAGTTGGCAGCATCTCCGAACTAGTCCATTGCAGAATATTGTTTCCTGCAGATAAAAGTTGAGTGGCTATTTCTGTAAAGGAATTGTGTCTCTCTGAGCACAGATTCAGGACACAGCTGCATTTAAGTGAACCTTGTTATAGCATTTCTTAGATCATACCAGAGAGACTTATGACCTTCATAAAGCCAAGAAGGACAAACATTGCTGCTTTAAAGGCTTTTAGGAACTGATCATTTTTCATGCCCACTTGTCTGCAACAGTTATAGTAAATTTTCTGTTCTCTACATGGCTCCAAGTTACACTTTCCCTTATTACAGAATCATGACAAAAATACTGTAATAATATACGATTGTGACTTCAATGCACTGTACTACTTTGGTTCATTTCCATTTAACTTGGTAGTATCAACTGCACAGGGGTGCTTCTTAAAGGGTGACACCTAGAAGCCTGTAGAAGGGGGTTATTTTTATCTACAGCTTTCTTAGAAAATGCAGAAGTATTATTTTTGCAATAATAATAATTCTTGTTGCCATAATCCACAATCATTTTTGCCCTGCTCTATGTACCTGCTAAGGAACAGGTCCTCAGCCAAAGAACTTTCAATCTCAAACAGTGTATGATTTCTACTGTTTTCATGATTACTCTTAATCTACTAAGGAGCATGGTGCTTTCCAATCTTAGCTTCAAGCTTCAACAAGGTAGATTTAGACTAGACATCAGGAAAAAAATTCTTCATGGGAAGAGTGGTCAGGCACTGGGATGGGCTGCTCAGCGTGGTGGTTGAGTCACCATCCGTAGGTGAGTTTAAAAGTCGCTTAGATGTAGTGTTGGGGGATCTGGTTTAGGGTGAACTTGTGAAACAGGGTTGATGGTTGCACTCAATGATCCCAAGGGTCTTTTCCAACCTTAATGCTTCTGTGACTAGGCCAAAGTGAAAGACCTAAAATAATTAACAATTTCACAGAATCACAGAATTACCAAGGTTGGAAGAGACCTCATAGATCATCAAGTCCAATGGGCAGTCAGTTACGCTGTTCTTAGCTTTACTATTGTCTTCCTTTCTAACAGATCCTGAAACTAGCGTTTGTGTGACCTCTCTATGAATGGCTATGGAGAATTTGCCAGGCAAGAAAACACAAGCTTGACTGTGTGGTAATTCCAAAATGTTTGTTTTGAGATGATTTGACATGATTCAGATCGTTTTCTTAGCACTGAGATACGTACTTTTCACAGGTGGCTTTTGCAAGAACTTCTGGCATCGAGTCTTCAAGGCATCGTGTGCCCAGACTTCCCGAACTGGCTCAATTTTTTAATAGAGCTCAACTTACACACTGGAATCAGACAGACAATCCTCTTGTGGGCATTTTCACAGGTCTTGGTCACAGGTTTTTGTTGACATTAACTAATAACGCAGCTGAAAAATATTCTCCCCCTGGAATATAATTATGTTTAACACTTAAAAAAACCCAGGTTAACAAAGGGACAGAAATTCAGAAGGCAGATAATGTTTTCTTAAGTTCAATAACAGTTACTCTCAAATTCTGTTTAAACACGATACGTCAACATTGGGAGACAGTACAGTATATTAAAAGAGACAGTAGGCATGAGTAAAATTAAGAGGGTTGGGTTTTTTTAATGAGAAATGTTCCAGCTCACAGTAAAAACAGAAAAAACCAAATCATTTAAGAGACCTGGTGTTGAGATGCAGCTGAGTCACGTAAGAATATCATTTCCGTAGTGCTGTGTGTGCCGAGTCATATCTTCTAGTTCTACGAGTGGATCATGGCCTTTTGAAGTACATTTGAGGCTGTGGGCAGCAAAGGGGGCAACAGTCCTCAGTGGTGGGGTCCTCGGTTTGGCTGATCAAAGCACCAAATTTCAAGTGAATCCACTTGAGGTATAAGCAAGAAGTCTAAGATGTAGAAGACTGTTGGGTTTTTGCACTGATGCTCCCCACATGCTTCACGTCACAAAGGAGGAGAAAATACTTCTTTTTCCTTTCTTTTTTCAGACTGTGGTTGAGACACGTGTTCTGTCATTCAGTAATGGTGATTCACAGTGTCGTATCAAATATTAATGTTCTTTAGGACGTCTGGAAGACACTGACTGGAAAATTAAGATGAGATTAATGTTCCTTCAGATGTTTTTATCCTCTTCATGCCTCATCATCATGCCCACTGTACCATGAGATCAACAAGATTAGATATCTTTGAAAACCACTCACCACAGAATGTGATATTCTGGCTGAATAAGAACCTAAGAACAACTGACCTGCATGATTAAGGTTACAAATTAGACATCCAACAAGGTATCTTTGTTCTAAATAAGAGAGATATGAATTCACAATGCATAGGTTTATTGACTTCTCCTTAGCTGAACCACGTTTTATGAAAGCAACAAACACATTTGGTTCTTGACTGTTCATAGTTCAAAGGACATTGAATAACGTTGTTCAGCACACGAGGTGGGGGAAAGAAGTAGTCAGTAAAACAATAAATTATGTATTATACATATTAACTAACTATAAAATATTAACAACCCCAGGTACCAGTATAGGTTGGGGACTGACCTGTTGGAGAGCAGCATAGGAGAAAGGCATCTTGGGGTCCTGGTGGACGGCAGGATGACCATGAGCCAGCAATGTGCCCTTGTGGCCAACACAGACAATGGCATCCTGGGGTGGATCAGAAGGCAAGTGGTTAGCAGACTGAGAGAAGTTCTCCTTTCACTCTACTCTGAAGTATTGTGTCCGGTTCTGGGCCCCTCAGTTCCAGAAGGACACAAAACTGCCGGAGAGAGTCCAGTACAGAGCCACAAAGATGATGGAGTGGAGCATCTCCCTGATGAGGAAAGGCTGAGAGAGCTGGGTCTCTTGAGCTTGGAGGAGACTGAGGGGTGACTTCATTAATGTTTATAAATATGTGAAAGGTGGGTGTCAGGAGGATGAAGCCAGGCTCTGCTCAGTGTCATTCAATGACAGGACAAGGGGCAGTGGGTGTCAGCTGGAACACAGTAGGTTCCACATCAATTTGAGAAGGAACTTCACAGTGAGGGTGACAGAGCACTGGAAGGTGCTGCCCAGGGTTGTGGAGTCTCCTTCTCCGGAGTAATTTAAAGCCTGCCTGGATATGTTCCTGTGTGACTTTGTCTAGGTGGTCCTGCTGTGGCTGGGGGACAGGACTGGATGGTCTTTTGAGGTCTCTTCCAATCCCTAATGTTCTGTGATTATATGGAAATACATGTGTATAGTGCACATGCTGTATGCATTATGTGCATGCAATGCAATAGCACAGTTACACTACATATAGTATGCATATATAATGTGTGTATGTGCAGAGTAGAATATCAGCAGAATGTACACACGTGTATTAGAAATGTAAACACCAAATAAACCATTTTCCATGTTCCTAGAGAAGTAGCTTGAGATGTAATAAGCTGATAATATATCTCCATAGGTTAGACGTCAGGAAAAATGTTAACAACTGCACTCATGGGTCATATGGCATAGTCTAGTATACATTGCCAAAATGAGTATGAACAGGCTGAATGAACATCTGCTAGTCATGATATAGCTATATTTTATCTTTAAGACACAATCACTTTTCAGCAACCTGCCAGTGCTTTGATTCTATATCGTTCTAGACCTTTAAGCTCTGTACATCAGTAATGCATTTAATCAAACTGATGCAGCACTGAAATGACAAATTCCTTTCTTAGATATATGTATTAAAAAACAACAGCAGAGTGAGTTATTGCAGGATGTATCTAGATGACATAAGAGAACACAGAAGCTTAAGAGAGTGGATTATGGAAGTTAAATAAAATTTGAATGTGGTCACCACTTCTGAGACACGAGCAAAAAAGAAGAGAAATGCCAAATAATCAGGTATGTTTGTGCTAGAGGTTAAATATCTTGCACAATGTTAGGTTTTAATATGACAATGGGAAACAACTAAGAAATGTTCCTTTTCCCGACAACTGCTGGGTTTCTATTGCTCAAAATGTTTGAGTTACACAAGCACCTTGAAAGTATCTAATGCCGCTTCATTATTGAAAGCTCCAAGCTTCACTCAAGAAGGGCTTTTAGGATTAGATAAAAAGGAAGGTATTTTGAAAGGGCACCACTAAATAAATGGATTTTAAAATAAATGTTGAGTAATTAAATTATCAGCTTCTATGTGGAAAGCGAGCTCTGAAGTGGAACACAGTGACCACAGAAATTAATGGAGCCAAGTTGCTAAGCAGAGATAAATAGAGGTCTAATTGGTTTTGTACATCTCAATTGAGGTATTTATTCATGTGCAAAAAACTCACAACATTAAAAATAATTCGATGTAGAAATTGTTTTCATGGAAAGCATTCGGTATGAAGTTCCTGCATCAGTGTAATATAGTGACAGCAGAAGAGAAGATATTTCCAATTAAACACTTGAAAGCTCCATAGCCTTGAATTAGTTGGTAGGCAATTGAGCTCATATGAACTGTGGCACTGAGTAGGAAAATACATTCTTTTCAGAAAAATAAAGTGGTTGAATGAGTCAAACATAATCTGCAAATTCCGATAGGTCAATAGTTATCTTTGTTAGTGAAACGGAAATTATGCTTTTTAATATGTTCAGCTACTCTCTTCTAGTGATGGATATCGAAGCAGATCCAATCTTTTGGGTGCCCCTATAGCTCAGAGTAGCAACACAAGGATGTATATACCTTGTTAAATACCCCTTTAACATTATTTTGTATCAGTAAAAATTAGTTTGGGATGGCATTACCCCAAAACTTTTAATCCTCATGCAGCTAAAAGAAATTAGCTAGAAGTTAGATTATCCAGTGTCATCCTCTAAGTTTTTTCTCCTGTTCCTTTCTTACTCCATTCTCTTTGCTCAGTGAGACAAGAGTGGAAAAAAACCTATGCAGTAGATGACATGTTATGGATTGTGACGAATAGAACCTTGAAACCTTTTTACTTGAGGTGGATTTGAATCTGGATGGGAATTTTAGTTGCTAGAGTTTGTAATATGATCTGACTCTGTTATGTGAGGAGTCTTAGCTGGTCAGTGTGTGGTAGCTGTACTCTGAGTCAACCAGCTCCTTTAGAATTTTGCAAGGACCCAGAGCACTAGGACACAGCTATTTTAGCCTCACCCCCTTTCCTTTGTGTGATAGGCACATCATACTGTTGCACTGCTGCCAGATTACCTGTGGGAAATTCATTGGGTAATTGTCCTGGCTGCTATCACTTTGTTTTTCATAACTACTGGTTTTGGCATCACCAAAATGGAAGTCACTACGCACTATGCAAAAATGTTTAGTAATTGATGTGCTGGTACTCCACAGAAATCAAAAACACAGGGTTTGATCTCACCACTGGTGAACCTTGATTACAGCTCCTGACTGGGTGCACATGTGCCTCATTTCTGATGGAGAGACGTGACCACATGAAGAACATCAAGCATTTCATGTTCAATGGAGGTTTCTCAGCAAGTTTAACCTCCATCTAGGCACTATTCATATCTAGCATGGCTGCTTTTATTTCATATAAAGAACCCTGTGGGAATAAAAGCCCTGCATTTGTTTTGTCACTTAACAAACAAGTAAAAGTTAAGCTGGAATGCTGAGCAAATGGCTCTGAGTAAAGCAGTATTTTAGTAATGCATTTGCTGACCTGGTCTAAGATGAAGTTAAACACTGGCTTTCTAGATCAATTCTTAGAAGGAAGCAAGGAATAGATGGGCATTGCTCTTTGCCAGAACTTAATGAAACATGCATAACTCAAGGAAAAGACAATAGTCTTGTTGGTGAAAAGCACGCTTCCAAGACAAAGAGATATGTCACACAAATACTGATGATGTAGCTAAATTCATCCGAGCTTTCAAATGCTAAGCTTGAATTAGTCATATTTTAGTAAATAGAAGGTTGCAATGAGTGCTGAATGACAGGTACTCTGAAAAATAAATGATGATTTTATCTTAATGAGAGTCAACATCAGCAAATCTCCAGCTTTCCTAAGGAGAGCTGTCATTTGGTATTTGTTCCAGACAAAAAAAAGGGATATCATTGTGTAGGCTTTGTGAGTGAGCTGAAGACATAGACTGAGTCACTGCACCTCACTTAAGAGCTTTAGATTGTGCACAGCAGAGATTTTCCCTTAGTGAGGAGAATAAGGACTGTTACGAACTGAAAAGCTCTTTACTCACCTGCTCTCCTTACAGCATCTTCAATAGGGCTAGCCAGGTGGGGAAGACATTTAGGAATAATTTCATTCTGCATGCTGTGGCATGGCTTTGGTCATCTGATGAGTTGTAGACTGTGTGATGCCATACCTCAGTAATCTGCTCTGGATTAAAGTCAAACTGGACTGAGAACACTGCAGGTTGTGCATGGGCACTGAAACATGGCGTAATTGAAGTGGGAAAAGACCTTTAAAATCATCAACCTAACGCTGTCAAGTCCAAAGCTGAGAGTCACATCTACAAGGATAGTGACTTTATTACTTCCCTGAGCAACCTGTTCCAATGCTTGATAACCCTTTTGAGAAAGAAATTTTTCCTAATATCGAATTTAAACCTCCCCTGAAACAACTTGAGCCACTTCCTCTTGTGCTATCACCTCAATACAACCTACTTTCAAGTGCTTGTAAGAGTGATAACAGCTACTCTCAATCTCTAAAGAACCCCAGTTCCCTGAGATGATCCTAACAGGATTTGTTCTTTGGATCTTGACGCAACTTCATTGCTTTTCTTTGGACATCTTCAGGAATGGAGATGGAGGTAACGGCAGAGCAAACCATCTTTGCTGAAAGCATTACAGATTTGGGCTCTGGAAACTTAAGAGAGGGAATGTGAGTCAACTGGGAAGAAGGGAACGTAATACTTAGAAAAATTTCTACACTCTCACAGCACAATTGATGTCTGCATTGCTTTCCATTTTATGTCTGTCTCAGGAAGATCTAGTAGCCTGGTTGCAGCATGTTCCTTACCAAAGGCAGCCAAGGGCAGAAGCCAACACAAAGTCTGTAAGTCCATACATGAACTTTCAATGGGTTATATTTCACACTTCTGTAGGAGTTGGGCTTCTTAGCACAGAAGCAATTAGAAGAAAACCTGCTAATCTAAACACAGAAATAAATAACTCAATACCTTATAATTTTTTAGACTGGCCCAACTTTAAACAACACCCACAAGAGTCTACGACTTTGAGAGTCTGTCCCCTTAACTTGAATTAACACAGGAGAGGCAATGTTTCCACTCATGTTTCACACAGAAGGTTTATTTCCCAGCAGCTAGAAGTAGATACTCAGCCGCATTTAAAACTGGAGGAGCTCTGTGATTGAAACACTAAGTTATTCAGGGCACAGAAAGACCTCAATCAGTTGCTGTTCACTCACAACATATGCCAAACTTTGGTCATCATGTTATATTCTTTCTTTTTCTGTTGGAAATTTACATTTTCCGTAGAACATCCACATTACAGAAATCTGAATGGCTTTGTAAAAAAACCCAAAGATTCAGAAACCCTTTTGCCTTTTTTTTTCCCAGCCAATTTTTTGGTTATAGAGGACGTTATTGTTTAATGTGCTCACGTTGAACAGATGTATTTTCATCTCCTAATTACAGAATCACAGAACATTAGGCATTGGAAGGGACCTCAAAAGACCATCTAGTCCAATCCCCTCACCACAACAGGATCACCTAGATCAAGTTGCACAGGAACATGTCCAGGTGGCTTTTAAACACCTCCAGAGAAGGAGACTCCACAACCCCCTGGGCAGCCCCTTCCAGTGCTCTGTCACCCTCACTTTGAAGAAGTTCCTTCTTATATTGATGTGGAACCTCCTCTGTTCCAGCTTGCACCCACTGCCCCTTGTCCTATTATTACATGACACTGAGCAGAGCCTGGCTCCATCCTCCTGACACCCACCCTTCACATATTTATGAACATGAATGGTGTCACCCCTCAGTCTCCTCCAAGCTAAAGAGACCCAGCTCCCTCAGCCTTTCCTTATCAGGGAGATGTTTCACTCCACCATCTTTGTGGCTCTGCGCTGGACCCACTCCAGCAGTTCTGTGTCCTTCTGGAACTGAGGGGCCCAGAACTGGCCACAATATTCCTACTCTCACCAGGGCAGAGTAGAGGGGATTTATGTTGGAAGTATTTAAAATGGTGAAAGCCACACTGAACTGCAAGAATGTCATACAGGATTTCAACTTAATACTAAATGTAATGTTTACCAGACGGTGTTAAACAAGATGTTATCACTAGAGGATAGGCTGAGTGTTGTAGATGTGGAGACACCTACCTTCAAAAAACATTATCTATCTTAAAATACAAAGTGTTGAAATCTTGCTTATATGTACGTATGTATTCGTTTCCATATCATACAGATATCCCTCTGTGTGTGTGTGTGCATGTGTGTACGTATGCGACCTTCTCTGAAGCTGGCTTTGAAAAAAATTAGCCTTCAGAAACTGTATCTTGATGTAAAAGTTTAAGACATCGAAACATCAGCCACTTACAACAAATAATGCCCTTTAAAGCCACAGTCTTCAGAATATCTTATATTAAATAATTTATAGTCTTTCTTCAGGGTATATTTTAACCGTCATAGATTAAATTGAGCCCAACCTCTTAAAGGGATTTTACTATCTAATTCCAAGTGAAATCAGAGTGGATTAGGGAGTTAAAATTTGCATTAGACTTTTAAATAATTTTGAGAGTCTGGATGCAGTCTCTTAACCAAAATGGCATCTCTAGCAATTAAGAAAAATAATACTCAAGTTTTAAGTATAAAGGACTTTTCATTATTGTTATGGGTTGACTCCTGACCCCTGCCTGACGTGACATTACAGCTTAGGAAACCAACCAGATTCCATCACATGAGCAACATAAAAACCAATAGACATCCCTTCTCCATGTCTCTACAAACAGCACATAAGAGGGCTGAACTTGCTCCCTGAGTCATCTTGAGGACCAGGGGTTGCAATCTGCTGCTTCCTACTTTCTGCATGGAGTTTGCTAAAAGATAATCCCCCTCAACCCTTTTCCCTGATAACTTCTCTCTTTCCCTACATTTTTCTTATCTTTGCCTCAGTTCTGATTCAGCCTTCTTATTTTCTTTTCTCCATTACTTTTTCCTCTATCCATTAAAAGTTGTACCTTGCACTTGGACTTGTTGAGGCTCATGCAGTTTGCCTGTCAAGGTTCCTCTGGAATCCCTCCCTTCCCTTCAGCATGTCGACCACACCACACAACTTGGTGTCATCAGTAAGCTTGCCAAGGCTGCACTCAGTACCACCATCCATGTCACTGACAAGGATGTAAACAACACTGGACCCAGTCCAGACCCCTGAGCAATACCACTCGTAATTGATCTCCTTGTGGAGACTGAGCCACAACTGTTTGAGTGCGACCATCCAGCCAATTCCTTATCCACTGAGCTGCCTATCTGTCAAACCCATGTTTTTATTGTAGAGACAGGGATGTCAGCAGGATAGCAGCAAAATGGGAGAATGGGGGAGGGCTTGAATTTGTGGATGCCAGTGACAGGGATAAAGAACTACACTCAGACCTCTACTGGACTAGAATCTAGAAGACAAACTAATCACCCGAACAAGCTGTATAACAGCGTCAGGAGACAGAGAGATTGAGAAGGGAACAGAGATCACTGGTTCACATTCCTATTTATACCTGCCTGTTTATACCTCCAGTTCCTTGGCTTCTAGAACCTTTTTTCAGTTTCAGGAGTGGTTGGGACACCAGCCAGTCCTGAAAGGTGACACCAGTGATCCTCCTTGTGCATTCCAGGGGACGATGCTCACAGTGCAGTGACTCTGGACGGTGAGTGGCGATGTGCGTTAAGTAAGCACAAGGAAAAGGTGTCACCATAACAAAGAAGCAAGAACAGGACAGGACCGCTCAGTTTCCAAAAGTTCTAGTCCCTAGGCTATGTCCTGTTCTGATCAGTTGGCCTCCAGAACACCACTTCTGCATGACAGGTGTTTGAGACATACTGTGTTTGCTTAAAGTCTGACCAGCATCTCGCACATCCTGACAAAGTCTACCTGTTAAAGGTAAGAAAATCCTTCAGTCTACAGGTTCCTGAAGAACCCACTGAATGTCATCAAATGCTGCCTTAACGCTGTTTTCTCAGGCAGACAGCTAGATGAATGGACTTGTCCTGATCCCATTACAGGGGTCCTACTGGTCCCATCTTCCAATAGCTTCATTTTGGTGCTGCACTGTCTTGTTTTTGCTGCTGCCTTCCTGCTCTCATAAGTATTTATTACATGCTACTGAGCAATTCTTTTCTTCAGCCCTAGGAGTGGCTGCATTTGTCTCTGTGGTGGCTGAAATAACTCCTGGGCAACATCTGTGTTCATAAAATGCTTGTGGGCACCTGGGATGGAGGTGATAGATAGGTCGCACAGCAAAGATAGTATTCTCTCCCTGCCTGGCTGACACGGGCGGTTGAGTTATGGTGGCTGGCGTAAGTAAACGTATCTACATGCAGGTATATTTACAGGGCTAGTAAAAGTGCTGCTTTCTTACCAGGCCATTCTAAGTACTTCCATTTCAACTACGTTGATACCACACATTCGCTTCCACAACAATTTCACTTTTTTATCCAGCATCCACATTTTTAATTAGCTGCTGCTAATTAAACAGAATAAAAACTATCCAGACTGCTGTGAAAACTGGTGATAGTCTACGGATTAAACGAATAGGGACAAAAAGAAGTTAAGCTCATTAAGGCTTACAGGACATAAAAAAATAAGAACATTAGTTGAGCATTGCTGAGAATTGTAAAAGGAGGTTTCACTTGTGCGTGATCTAACTCAGGGGCTGGATCTGACAAGGTGTATGGGGACATGAATGAAGGCAAGTATTTACAGACATCAGCTACTCCATCAGTCACTTTTATAGAATGGCCAGCGAGAACATACAGTAGAGTTTCCTCTGTTAAAATATGAGCAAATTACATTAACTGTTTGGTTCAATGGCTGAGAGCTGTTGGAGAGAAGTATTTGCATGGGGGCCAAGCTTACCCCAGCCTGTAGAGTAGTTGATCATAAACATCTGTGCCTGTTGGAAAAGTAATGGGAGTGCAGAGGTGGGCAACAAAGCTGGGGAAGGGCCTAGAGAATAAATCTGATGAGGAGAGATTGAGAGAGTGGGAGGATGTTCAGTTTGAGGAAGAGGAGGCTAAGGGGAGACCTCATCACTCTCTACAACTATCTGAAAGGATAGATGTTGGTGCTGGTCTCTCCTCACAGGTAATTAGTGACAGAACCAGAGGGAAGGGCTTCAAGCTCCAACAGGGCAGGTTTAGATTTGACATCAGGTAAAAATTATTTACGGAAAGAGTGGCCAGGCACTGGAATGGGCTGCCCAGTGTGGTGGTTGAGTCCCCATCCTGGGATGTGTTTAAAAGACACTCAGATGTAGTGTTGGGGGATCTGGTTTAGGGGTGAACTTGTAGAGTAGGGTTGATGGTTGGATGGGTCTTTTCCAACCTGGATGATTCTGTGATGCCAAGCAGCCCAGTAAGCCATAGCTTTTGGGAGAGATCAGCACTGTGTGCAGATAGGAATTGCTGCAATACATTGAACTCTGTTGCTGCTTCAATGATTCTTCATATGGACATGACACATGGCCACACTTGAGCTACCTCTGCACTTGCAGCATATATATAAATATATATATATATATCAGTATACATTAAAAAATGTGTGTAGATATATATATATATATATATATATGAGGTTAAAAGCATGGAGGCTTTTAGTTAACTGCTAAGCCTGTGGTCCACACTATGCTGTGATACAATACAACACAATCTAACTGATCTCTGAACGTCCAAAATGTCAACTGCAATAATCTCCAGGTCAGATTATTTAAAATAAACTAATTCAAGAAACCCTAAACCAACACAAGTTTAATAAAACCAAACCTCTTTCCTTATTACTTCAGAGAGACCAAACTATATCCAACTGTGTATTACTGCACAAAGTAGTAACTCTTTCATAAACTGGGTTCAGCCACACAGATGCTGTGAGTGAAGTGCTCAAGAGAGTTTGTGTTCTGCAGTAAGGTGGCCACTGTTTCTGTAAGTCAGCAGAGGATGCTTGCATTGGAAGGAGGAAGGCAATAAGATGCTAAGGTGTAATACAAGGGTGTCTGGGGATAGGACACACAAGTCTAGGTAGACATATAGGTGGAAACGGCCATTAAGAATAAGCAAAATAAAGCCAAATGAGGTCTAACAACAGTAAAAAACCCCAAACTATTAAATAGGGGACAAAACTAGAAATTCCTATAATGTGTACATGTACATATCGAGCATTCAATGTTGAATTAGTTCTCAGGAAAATGGTGTTTGATATGTGCATTCTCTCTGAGGAGAAGTTGATAGTTCTAAGAACCCTTGTGAGAAGGAGCTTAGAAAAAGACATGGGCTTGCTTTGCCTGAAATTATCGAACTACCCGTATTAAAGATTTGATGCCATAGATCTCTGGGGAGGCAGAAGACCTTTGCCTCAAGTGTTGACCATTCTGTAAATGTATTTAATCATTGCTGGTACAAATTCTGTTAGGAATAGAGTGCATTGATTATTCTAGACAAAGCTTGCTTTAGTAACCAGCTGAGAAAGCAAATTAATCACTGATGACTTGCAAAGGTCCTGGATTATCCCTGGAGTTTTTAGGTAAGCTGAATTGTGAGGTCTCTGTGGCTCAACACTTCCTGGCCTCTGTGGGACTCAGAATCAGGTATTAACAAAACACTTCAACAGGGCTAGGTGTTTTAAATGTTATCTGGCCACTGGTGCACAGATGTGCTGTTGCCATTGTGCATGTACGACATTTCCATGGGGAAAAAGCATTAATGGTGTATTTTTTTAAAAGTATCTACTGAGTACTCAGCAATACAATTGCATTTGAAATTGTTCTTTCTCTCTTCTAACATCTCAAATGTTGAGATTAGCTGGTAGTCAGGAGAAACAAATTAACCTTCATCCAGCTCTTTTATGTGCATCTCACTAACCTCCAACATGAAGGGAAATGCAGTTGAAGAAAGAGGCAGATTATCAATATTAAAAGCTACAGTTCTTTATAATTAACGTATGGAGACGTAACTGGGGTGCTGAGCAATTCTGCAGCACTTGCTTTTGTTTGTGGTCTATGGAATAGGGAGCAGACAGTCTAAGTAGCACAACAACACAGTGGAAATTTCCTTTGAATTTCAATTGAATTTGAATTTCAATTACAATATAAAATTAGGACCTCTGTAAGTGGAACCATCTCTGCACAAGATAAAATCAATCTTCTGCCCCAAAAAGCTATACCAAAGGTGGGACAGCCAGCAAATCCTTGGCAAGGGAGGGACCAAAGTCTCATGTGTCTGCAGAAAGATGCCACACCTCTGGTAAGACTGGGCCACGACACAACCTGTCTTGACTCCTAAACTGGAAAGTTTGTTGGGTGCAGGCCAACAATTCTCTGCCTACAGGTCTAATGATGAAAGTGAGGGTTAGAATTCATTTCAAGGGCTAAAGGGCCACTTTGCTGCATTACTTTTTTCCTTACTAATAGCTGCAATTTCCCACAGCTGATAAAGCACACGGGAACTTTGCTTTGGGCAGGTACCATAGAGATCTGGTGATGACTTGCACCAAGGTCTGTCCTTGGGAACCAATGGAAAGATTGGTTCCCAAGTCTGTTATTCAGGATGGATTTTTTTTCCTCTCTTTCACGGGACCTACATCAATTTGTTACAGACCAGGCTTATTACTTGTGAAACAAAAAATCATCTTTTAAGATCCGTACAGTTGGGCAGATACTTGACTCACCAGATCTGGGGAGTCTGTTACAAATAACCTAACAACACTCACTCCCAAAGTTTATTCCAAGTCCTAACTTCTTTAACATGATTTGAGAACGACCCTGTCCTTTAAATCAGGATCCGCTGTGCTGGGTGAGGCTACATAAAGGGAAGTTTCAAACCATGTTTCACAGACAATGCCTGCAGGTGTTCTGAGAACAGGGCAAGAGGTAATGTCTATCAAATTTGAACAGCTTCCAAGTTGTTACTATTGAGGGGAGATGAAAGTGTGCAAAAGCTTAGGTCCTCTGAAGAAACCAGTCTCCTGATCAGTGTGTTGGAGCCAAAACTTATTGAATGTTGCCCACCTGCTCAGGGCTACTAGGAATTGGTAATGATAGTCAACATCACTAAAATGGTCTTAAGGGGTCAGTAATATGACAAAAGATTGTTTCTGACAGGAAGCAGTTAGTCTTTGGAAATGAAGAACACATTATCATATTGACTTCTGAGATGACTGCCACAGAGACTCTGAGCACTGTAGTAGGTGCTCTGCGTTACTTTCAGGATATGAAAGTCTCCAGATGAGAGAGCTGGGACTAAATGCTTTTCAGAACTGATAACACCGAAATGTATCTCAGATACCTTAAAGTCTGTGCTTTTCCTAGTAAGCAGATGTCACAGAAGCACAAAAAATTAGGGATTGGAAGGGATCTCGAAAGATCATCCAGTCCAATCCTCCCACCACAGCAGAATCACCTTGTTCAAGTTGCACTTAGATTTTATTTTCCATGCTTTTTCTACACTACAGAAGTCTTGCAAGTTAAATGTCTCACAGCCTTAGACACAGAACATAGGGATTGGAAGGAACCTTGAAAGATCATCTAGACTTATGCACCTAGTGCCAGAGGTTACCTCCCTTCCCCAGTCTGCAGCTACACCCATGCTTAGACTGCAGTGTTAAACTTCCCAGTCCCACTTTCCTCACTGCCCAGCTCTCCTCCCAGCTTCCCATTCCCTCTTTTGACTTCAATATCAGACCATCCCACTCACTCTCTTTTCCTTGGGAACCTCTTCCAGGGCCTATATCCCACTTGGAGTCCCCTCATGTTCCTCCTTTGAGCCCTCCCATACATCCCCTATCGCATCTGCCATCCCTAATTGCATTTTCCCTGATGTGCCTATCTCCTCACCAGTATGCCTTAGACACAAGGCAAGAGATAATAATTATGACAGAAAAAAACATCAGATGAGTCTATTGGGGTGAGGATGTGCATGGAGCTTACATAGTTCTACCACAAGGGATCAGAGCTGCAGATGGAGGCAAAGAGCATGCCTTAACGTGAGAGAAATTCTGCAAGCACTTGGCCAGAGTAATGGGGGAAGTTACACGTTTGCATGCCCAGAAAAGGCTGGTATTGCAAAAGGCCTTTTGAGCCCAGATGAGCACATAGATAAAATGAGAACAACTCACTGATTTTGAGAAGGGTTTTGTTTTCACATAGTCGTAACTAATTTTCTCTTCACATGATTGCCGCTTTACATCTGAGCCCCCCTTCCTGTCCTTATTAACATGGCATATTTCATAGCACAGAGAAGGTTTTGAGTGACTTACTCATGAGAATGTGGACAATATCTCCACAGTTCTACAAATTGTTTATATGCAAACAAATCACTGTTCTTCCATTAAAATTGCCTCTAGAATTCTTCTCACAACCCGGATTTCTATGTTTTCTGTATATCTTTTCCTGTAAGGCAGCTGCATGAAACATTGCAGTTGATCTTAGTGACCCAAATCTGAATTTCCATTTTATGATGACTTGTGTTTCTGGTTCAATTACAGCAGTGAGAATCTTTCCACGATTCAAGATTACAAAGAGACTCTTAGGGGTGAAGGAGCTGGTCTTCTATGCATTAAAACTCATTGAAAATATTCCTAGTGCCTTCAGCTTGTGTTGGAGTCCCAGCCACAGAGTGAGTCAGCTTTAGTGGAAAAGACTTCAAGGATTATGCTACACTATCACCTCTTCCTGCATTGATGTAATTTAAATCCTGAAGTAAGATCAAATATGCCATTAACCTCCCACAATAAGCTTTAAAATATTTTATGAGATTTTTAGCCTTCGCCTTGCATAGAGGTAAAAATGTAGATGGAGAGAGGGACAAGAGAAAGAAAGGGAGACAGATCTTATTTAGGTCCTGTTGACCCTTGAGCACAGTTTGAATATATAAAGAACTAAAAATGAGTAACTGCAGATGTAAGCAGAGAGAACTGGACATCTCCCTTAAGGACACCGAAGGGTGACCTCATTAATGTTTATAAATATGTCAAAAGTGGGTGTCAGGAGGATGGAGCCAGGCTCTTCTAAGTGCCATCTAATGATAGGACAAGGGGCAATGGATGTAAGCTGGAACATAGGAGGTTCCACATCAATATGAGAAGGAACTTCTTCACAGTGAGGATGACAGAGCACTGGAAGGGGCTGTCCAGGGGGGTTGTGAAGTCTTCTTCTCTGAGGATGTTTAAAACCCACCTGGATATGTACCTGTGCAACTGGATCTAGGTGATCCTGCTCTGGCAAGGGGGATTGGACTGGATGATCTTTCAAGGTCCCTTCCAATCCCTAATGTTCTGTGAATCTGTGAATCTAATGCAGTGGCTCAGCTTGTATGGTATCATAGCTACGTTCAGATTCCCAGCTACCATCCTCAGCATCCACACAAAGAGGTAGAACTAAAGTCACACTGAACAGCTACAGAGCTATTTCTGTGAGAGGAGGTTTTGAAGTTCAGTTTGTGCAAGTTTCTGGATGATTAAAACCTGCATCAGCTATTCCAGCACTTGTTTAGGTCACATTCCATTCAACTGAACAGAAGTTAAATATCAGTTAATCTGCTGCTGCTCCAGAAATCTACATAGAACACAATTCACTGTGCTCAGAACGAGATTTGACATGTTATTTTCTTGTGGCACATTTGCCTTGGCAATGATGTCTATTTATCCAAAGGTTCCTGTGTTTCTACTAGTGTCGGATTGAAGTATTGGAATGATTTTAGCTGCTATGGTTTTTATAGGTCAACCAAGTTCTTCCTGAAACACCAGCAGAAAATCAGGGCAGACCTTGGCTCACTGTATTTTCACTTGTAGACATCTAGGTACCATTAAAAAATGCCTGACAATGAAGAAAATAATGAAGCATTTGCAATTAGATTTTACTGCTGACTACCATCCCAGTACTGTGACATAACTCACCCAAGGTGTTTGACCTAAAGACTGAACCCAAGATGCTCTCTCACTGATCTTTCTTGTTACCTAACGTTGCCCACTGCTGCATTAGAGAAGTGTAAAAAAATATTTACATCTAAATATAAAACACCAAGTGCTCCGAACAACTGCCTTCCACTACAGGCCTTTTAAAAAGCTGTTTTATTTGGCTGGAAATGCTTTGATAAACAACAGATCTCATTGACTGCAACGCTGAAATGCTCTAATGAATTTTTAATGTATTCAGTTGTTTAACTGGATCGCATTACAAAGGGGCTGAAGACACAGAAGCATGATGTTTCTTCCACTGGCACATTTAAGAAATCAGCAGAGGCATGCCAAAAAAACATTCTGCTTCCAAAACAAGGCTCCAGGACTGAGCTTAGTAGAAAAAAGTGTTTTGTCATGGTTTCTAGAGTTGAACTATCATCGCTGACTTGAAATCTATATTAGCATTTCCTCAAGCTGACTACACTTTGTTCTGTCCTTTACCTCACTGCTGGTAGGATATTGAATCTGTGCCTGGCTGGCAGGTGGCAGGAGCTGATCAGGTTTGAAAATGAATTAAAGGTCAGACATCTCTGAGTGCACAGACAGTAGAAGATAAATCCTCCTATAAGATATGTGCCATCTCCCCAGGAAGTTAAAACATTTTCAAAGTGATGCTGTGCTTTGCTTATCCACTGGAACGGGCTGACCAGGAAGGTTGTGGAGTCTCCTTCTCTGGAGACGTTTAAAACCCACCTGGATATGTTCCTGTGTGACTTGGTCTAGGTGATCCTGCTGTGTTAAGGGGATTGGACTGGATGATCTTTCGAGGTCCCTTCCAATCCGTGATGTTCTGTGATTCTGTGATAAATCAAAACCCATTTGCCAGCCTCCTGTGTTGTAGGTTCTGCCCCATCCCAGAGTTCGATCCCATTATCTCACTGCCCGCACCAGAAATGAGAGGTCTCTCTAGATGTTAATTTACCTCTCACCCAGCACAACCAAACCCATAGTGTTTTGTCCTGCCTCCATCACATGTTAAGAGGAATCTCCGTCCTCTCCATTCGCATGTGAAGGCAGTTTGTGTGCGCTCGGTGGCTCCGTCCTGGTCTTGTGCTCCTCACTGAAACTATCCAGCCCCGATCTCAAGCCACTGGGTGAAAAATCATCCTGGCTGTTGGTAGTAATTAACATCTGAAAGGCAAATTTTAAAACACGTCAACCCTTTTGAAGAGTTAAACACGCTAAAGTTAAAAATCAGGCATCCAGGACCCAATTTAGGAGGATACTGCTATGGCAACACTGCACATTTATAGCGAGGGCTAAGTGATGCTGGAGGTAATCACGCTTGTAAAATGTAATCTTATCCATATGTGTTGCTGCATGGAAAAATATTTGTGTTTTTTATGTGACATTTATTTTTTTCTTAGAGACCGATCCCATAAAACATGATATTAACATTCCAGAGGAGAGATTAAATGTGTTATTACATCTTTAAAGTAGGTTTTAATGATGTAGTGACTTACTTAGGAAAAAAGGAGCATCGAGAAGAGATGGCGATGGTAATTAAATACCATTTCATTGTGTTGGAAGGCTTTTTATAGTCAGCACATTTATACAGCTTTTTATGTGTTATGGGCACACTTTATAGGAGAGAAGAGCACACGGCTATTGCTTTTTATTCCTTGCTGCTTTCTTTTTTTGCAGTGCGGAGGAAGCGACGAATTGCAGTTGTGCAGCCAGAAAAGCAGTAAGTTTCTGTGCTTTGAGGTGGAAGATATGTTTAGAGAGAAGGATCAGGTCTTCAGACTGGATGATCTTTTCAGGTCCCTTCCAATCCTTAATGTTCTGGGGTTCTGTGGTTCCAGGGGAGGTACTACACAGCAGCTGAACAGCTTTGCTGACCACTTGGTCTAGGTGATCCTGCTGTGGCAGGGGGATTGGACTAGATGATCTTTCAAGGTCCCTTCTAATCCCTAATGTTCTGTGATTTGGCCTTTGAAGTCTCTCTTTGGGCCTCCCAAAATGGAGCCTGCCTCATTCAGCCATGAGACTGCAGTGCTGGAACTGAGAGGGGACAGACAGATTCACACTGCTTTTTTTGCATTCCAGCATGACCTTGCTTCAAGGCCTAAGAGTAATTCAGGTTTGAAGGGACCTGCAGAGATACCTGGTCCACTCCTGTCTGCTAAAAGCAGAGGTCGCTTTGATCTTCATATTGGTCACACAGTCTCACGTCAGATAGGCAGTGTTTATTTCCACAGATGAGATTCCACAGCCTCATAGGGCATCATGTCTCTGTGCTCAACCATCCTCACATGAACTTTGAGCCAACATCTGATCAATATTCCCTTTACTTCACATTGTGTTCAGTTGGCTCTTGTCTTTTTATTGCTCACTTTGAAGAAGTTTTGCTATAACCTCCTATTGGCTGTCTGAAGTTGGTTATAAATTTATCTCCAACACTTTTCTTCCTGTGTCTGTTTCTCCTTCATTTCAGCAACTGCAGATAAGTACCAGACAGAAAGCATCTTAGATCCCATTTACCTGAATTTTTATTACAAAATACTAAAACAAAAGTCTATGAGGAGTTTAGCCTATTCTGTCAGGTTATTTTCCAGTTTGGATGTGAACTCCTCACCAATGGAACAGAACAGATTTTTAGACCACTTCTTGAGTTCCCTGAATAGGAGAGAAGCGTGGAAGTAGATGTGCTCCTGTACAGCCTTGATGTGTGCTTCATTTTCTTTACAGACCAAATGTCATCAGTACTGGCCTGATCCACCAGATGTGATGGAATATGGCAGTTTTCGTGTCAAGTGCCACTCTGAAGACTGTACGATCGCTTACGTCGTTAGAGAAATGGTGATTACAAATGTTGAGGTAAATGCCTATTGCCTTTACTTACGCTCAAGCAACCTGAATGGATGCAGATAGAGATAGACTCTGTGTCTAATCATGAACATCTCTGTGTGTCGAGATCATGGAGAGGATCATTTTGAGTGAGCTCTCATGGCAAGTGCAGGGCAACCAAGGGATCAAGGCCAGCCAGCAAGGATTTATGAAAGGAAGGTCTTGTTTTATCAACCCGATCTCTTTCTGTGATCGTGTGGCCCACTTTCTGGATGGGGGAAAGGCTGTGGACGTTGTCTATGTGGACTTTGGTAAGGCCCTTGACACTGTCTCCCACAACATTCTCCTGGAGAAGCTGGAGAATCATGGCATAGACAAATGTACTCTTCACTGGGTCAAAAATCAGCTGGATGGCCATGCCCAGAGAGTTGTGATCAATGGAGTGAAATCTAGTTGGTGGTTAGTCACCAGTGATGTCCCTCAGTGCTTAGTTTTGGTGCCAGTCTTGTTTAATATCTTTATCAGTGACCTGAATAAGGGGATTGAGTGCAGCCTCAGTCAGTTTGTAGATGATGCCAACTTGTATGGGAATGTTGATCTGCTAAAGAGTAGGGAGGCTCTGCAGAGAGACCTGGGCAGATTGGATGGATGGGCCAAGGCCAGTTGTGTGAGCTTCAATGAGTGCTAGGTCCTGCATTCTAGTCACAACAACCTCCAGCAGTGCTACAGGCTTGGGGAGGAGTGGCTGGAGAGCTGCCCAGCAGAAAAGGTCCTAGGGTCCTGGTGAACAGCCAGCTTAATATGAGCCAGCAGTGTGCCCAGGCGGCCAAGAAGGCCAGCAGGATCCTGGCTTGTATCAGGAATAGTGTAGCCAACATGAATAGGGAGAGTGATTCTATGATTCTATAGGTTATTGCACTCTGCATTGGTGAGGCCTCTCCTCAAGTACTGGGTTCAGTTCTGGTCCCCTCACTATCAGAAGGACATTGATGTGCTGGACATGTTCAGAGGAGAGCTACCAGCTCATGATGGATCTAGAGAACAAGTCATATGAGGAGAGGCAAAGGGAGGAACTTGGAGAAGACAAGGCTAAAGGGAGACCTCATTGCCCTCTACAACCACCTGAAAGCAGGTTGTAGAGAGGTGGATGCTGGCCTCTTCTTCCAAGAGAATAATGACAGGACCAGAAGAAATGGCCTGAAGTTGCATCAAGGGAGGTTTACATTTGATATTAGGAAGAAATTTTTCACAGAAAGAGTGGTGAGGCAACAGGCTGCTCAGGGTGGGGGCTGAATCATCATCCCTGGAGATGATTAAGAGACATGTAGCCATGGAGCTTCAGAAACTGCTCAGGTGGCAGAGATTGTAGGAGGTTTATTTTGTGTTTTATCTGGTTGAGTGTGTGTGGTGCTGGTGTGTGATCAGGGTTTGGGCTTTGTTGTTGTTGTATATGTGGTTGGACTCAGTGATCTGGGAGGTCCTTCTCAGCCAGGAATTGTCTATGATTCTGTAATCCACATCTTTATTAAAAGTAGATGTGTATATGATGTGAATCAACACAATACAATTATAGAATCATAGAATCATTAGGGATTGGAAGGGACCCCAAAAGCTCATCTAGTCCAAACCCCCTGCCACAGCAGGATCACTTCAGTGGAGAAGTTACAGGATCAGAATCACTCTGGGTTGGAAGGGACCACCTGATCATCCAGTTCCAACCCCCCCACCATGGGCAGGGACACCCCACCCTGGACCAGGCTTGCCAGAGCCTCATCCAGCTCCCAGGTAGAGAATACATTTATATTTTATAAAAATATTATTATCTAGTAGTATTCACAGTACTTAAAAATGTCCAGCATTCGATCCAGATATTTTTTTTCTGGATGTGAGTTTTAAAATAGCTGCCTGAGGAAGACTTTTGCATCCATTGTGTTTACATTCAAGACTTTAAAAAAGCCAGACAGTTGGAAGGAATATAGTCTCCAGTTTATATGCTAAAGGATTGTCAGGGGTATGCTTATTTCAGTCAAAAGCATGGAATATATATGAATCAACATGATTCACAATAAATTTGAATAATTTCATTAAAGCCAAGCAGCATTTGCTTATGAAAATGGATGTCAAATACTTCGATGTTGCAATAACATTAGGGCAACGTACACTGATGATAAGAGAAAAAGGTCAGCGTTATATATTTTAATTTCTGTTGATGTTCTTTGAGATGGAAAAGGTATGGAATGAACAATTCAATAGATGTAATCTGCCTAAGCAATAGATCCCAGTAAGTAATTTTAAGCAGACAGTCATCAAGGAGGTAAAAAGTAGGTCATACCTTTAAAAAGGATGAAAAATGACAGTGAATAAACAGTTACAAACAGACATCTCATGTGGACCATGGAACACAAAGTTGGATGTGAGATATAAATATATACAAGGGAAGCATTAAGTCATCAATAGCTTCTCAAATTCAGTGCAAAGCAACCTAGAGCCTTAGTTTGATGTCCACAGTGCAGAGATGCATGAAGAACATAAGACGGGAGCAAAGAAGAGCACCAAGGAATTGCTCAGTTTCTGAAGAGCTCACCAGAAACCAAGTCCTTTTTTCAGAAGGAAAATAAAGAGTTGGGGTTTAACCATTTGTAAGTGGTTAGAGGTGTCTTATGTTGCTATAATTCTATAGCAATATAGAATATAGAATATTCTATAGACTCATCTCTGCATGATGGACTTGTATGCATTGCCTGGAACTTGCAGAAAGTAAGAGGAGCAGCCTAGTAGGATAAAAGCTTTTTGTATTCTTATTAATGAGCTTATCTTTCAGTAGTGAGGCCACCTACAGACATGGTTGGGAAGGGCTTAATTTTTCATATTGTCATGTGTGCCTCCAACCAGAGAGATCTCCAGAAATTGGAGCTAAACGTCTACTACTACTATAATGGAAGAATCAGAGCCTGTGCAGTTATTTTTGACACCTAAGAATTCGCTAAAGGGTGAAATGTAAAACAAACAAACAAATAAGTAGTTTGAAGGGTTGACACTATATCCTGTCAGCATCCAGGTAGCTCGGGCAAATGCCAGCCTGCATGGTGCAAAATCGGAAAGAGTTGCACTTCTTCTAAATGGCACAAGACGACAAAGCGCGTTGCAGAAGAAAAATCCTGTGGCTAAAAAGATAAACGATTTTTTTTCCTCATGCTCCGAAAGATTTTACAAATTACATAATTAGAGGAAATATATGTGAGCTTAATTACACAGAAACACTCAAGTACTGTGTTTCACCAAACGGTTCATGTTCTGCAAAGCTTCTGAGATGGTTTCAAGTTGCTGAAAGTTACCTCGGTGCGTTCATTGGTTATTATACCAGCAACACTTGTCAGGAACTATGACAATTAAGGTAATGGATGCTGCTTGTGTTTCTTTCAAGATCTCTGAGAATTTGTGTGCTTGAAGTTTAGGAACTGAAGCACTGTGCACTTGGGTGATGTTTATAGCAGCGCCTAGACTGAAATCTAGATTGTAACAACATTTTTTGCGTGGTTTTCTAACCAGTAAGTGTAAGTCACCTGAAAAGCCCTCAGAGCAAAGCAGAAATCACGGGAAGAGCAGTATACCTTATCTACTGCCTGACTTCGCGACTAGGTTTCAACAAAGAGTGAGCTTGTTGCAATTCAACTACTTTCTTTGGAAACAAATATTTACCTTTAAGGAAACTGCAGAATCACAGAATATCAGGGATTGGAAGGGACCTCGAAAGATCGTCTAGTCCAGTCTCCCTTACCTTATTGCTGTCTGCAGCTGCCTGAAAGGAGGTTGTGGCGAGGTGGGGGTTGGTCTTTTCTCACTAGTAACAAGTGGGGGAACAAAAGGAGGTGGCTTCAAGTTTTACTGGGGAAAGTTTGGGTTGGATATTAGGAAAAATGTATTCATTGAAAAGGTCATCAGGCCTCAGAACAGGCTGCCTAGGGAGGGAATTGAACTGCCATCCCTGGATGTGTTTAAAAGATGTGACGATAAGGAACTTAGGGACATGGTTTAGCAGTGGGTTTCAGACAGTTAGGTTAGCGGTTGGGCTTGATAATCTTGAAGCTCTTTTCCAACCTAAATTCTAAATGTGGTCGTATTTGGTGAACAAGGTTAAGTAGACTGACAAGTTGAGATATATGACAAAATAATATGACCGTGGGCCAAAGAAAACCCTTCCTTACCCTCACATATTCTATCCTAAGCAGAGTCTTCATTCCTTCAAGTGAGAAGTGTCAGAAAGTTTTTGTTCATTTTCAAATGCATCTGTTATTTGTTAGCAGTCAGTTTTCCCTATAGCATTATAAAGATCAAATGGACTGGAAGTATCAGCGGTGTGTGGTCACCTGTACGGTCACCACACTGATGACATTTAGAAGTGCAGCCATTTCAGACCCAAACTGAACCACTGTCAGCGGTTGCAGTAGTCCTTAAGGGCATGCCTGCACTTGCCGATAAGTAGGAGAATGACGAAGGATGACTTCTCAATTTTAGGTCAGAAAGTGTCGTGGACTCCTATGTTTTTGTTTACATTTTCTTTCTTGATAATCAGCGTGTGGTTTTGCTCATACAATCATTTCCATCTCTATGATCCATCTCTTAGGCTACGACTAATGCTTCCAGTGCTGTGAATCATTTCTGCTACTTGCATCTCCAAGTAGCAGAGATTTCTTCTACAGTGGAGACCAAAAATCAGAGGTTTGCTCTGTCGTAAGCCTTGAACCACACCTTGTTTTTCCTCAGTACAAGTTAGTAGTTCATTCCTTCCCTTCCTGTAAAAATAAAAGGTGATTAAAGTAGAATCAACAAGCTGAGAGTGACCTCTGTTAATGATTCCAAGTTGGATTTTTTCCTTATCTTTGATTACTACGTGTTATCCCATTGAGATATTTGTTGATTAGCAGACAGAAAACTCACAAGTACTTTAAGCTTTTATGAATTATTTTTTACCATAACCTACATATGCCATCAAAATGAACTCAGTATATTCTAGTGAGGCAACTTTAAATAACGTTGTTTTTTTAAAAAAAACATGGTTAAAGCAAATTTTAAAATCAGAACAAATTTTGAGTGTTGATCCTTTCTGGAAGAAGTTTTCATTTTTATCATTGTCACTAATATTCATATCCTAGATAGATTTTTCAGTAACTAGAACAGACTTGTACAGTCTCAAATTTTAAAAATTGAAAGAGATCATAATTGTATTCGTTGGTGTCCTGATTTTAATCTAAATTACCTTCTCTGACCATTTTCCGTCAGAAATATTAAAACGGAATAAAAACAGTCTTCTCCATTTGTTACGAAATGTCTTACAAGGACGTAATTACGATCTTGTGCAATGTTGTGTGCCAGTTATCTTACTGAGCTAAGCACATTTAACCAGTGATGTTGAAGACATCAAGCCAACATTTTGTGAAACAAGTCAAAAGATAATCTCAGCTGAGCCATGGCGATGGTTAAAGTCCAGTCCTTTGGGAGAGTGTGAGCTAGTTACAGGCATTCCGTTTAGATAGTTCTGAGTCATTTCCTTTTTGGCTTCCATAAATCACACGCTCCTTTGATTGAGAGTGCTTTACCAGCAGACCATGGCCTAAGCAGGATTATGGGCTTTCATTTGTTCCTAAGATTAGACCATGTTTTTTAGGTTTGCTTCAGATCTATTCAAATTCTTTTCTCTTATCTATAACCTCCAATAGTGATTGCATTGCAGGCTGCTTAATTATTAATCTTATCAAATGCAGTGATTTCATATTGCTTGATATAAAACTTACTTTTTTCAAACACTGAGTTAAATTACTTCATTTAAGCCTAATTTTTTGACGTTCACGAAGTAGTTGTAAAAACGGATTAATTTTGCAGAATTGCTATTTTGCAATGATTTCCACCCAAAATACAGTTTTCCCACATGTAATAGAAATGTTTGGGTTTTTTTTTTCCCATTTAGTTTGAAACAGAGTGATTCATTCACAGAATCACAGAACATTAGGGATTGGAAGGGACCTTGAAAGATCATCTAGTCCAATCCCCCTGCCACAGCA
>JAOXOE010000602.1:12019390-12032302 GCA_028565055.1 Phoeniculus purpureus
CTAGCAGTTAGATACTAGGACAAAGGTTGGACTCGATGACCTTGGAGGTCCTTTCCAGCCATGATGATTCTGTGATTTATTAAAGATAAATCTTATGGCACAATCTTAAACTCCAGCTGGGATTCTGCTACTCGGATGGCCCGTGGAAGTGATTTTCAAAGGTTAGCTGCATGCGGAAAAAGGAAAAAACCAAAAGAGTTTTTCACTCAGGGATTTGCAAACATGTTTGTGGGAGCTACCAAAGGCCTTATTACAGATGACCCACGTGGAGGAAGAAATAGTTCAGCTTTCCAACCTTGCAAAGAGAAGTGACTGCTCTATAAGAATTTGAATACCAAAGAGGGCCGTTTAAAACCAAGGACCGACTTCACATGGAGCTAATCTAATGAAGTCACTAGGACAAGTAAATGACAGGGCTGGAAAATATCACTTCAGGAGAGCACACCATCTTGGCATTGGTCATTTTCCAAAGACTTTTCTATACAGGTCAAAGAGCAAACTCTGATCTGAAACTCAGGGCCAGTTTAGCAGAGCAAGAGAAAGAAGCATGGGTTCAGAAAGGATCTGGATTGATGAGCAGCATTTGATAATGTACCTGGAGCCAGCTGCTACTAGAAAAACAGTAGACACTTGTCACATAGTAATCTTTTCAGCCAGTTTAATGAAGATTTCTCTTACAGACAGTCCCTTCTGGCTTATAATTTCTTATTATGCCGTGTCCTTGCTGAATTGCTCACTGCTGATGAATCAGAGCTACTAGAATACCTAAATGCTGTGTTGTAGTCTGTGCTTGGGTTTTGATGCATGCTTCAGGTGGACAAAGATAGGGAAATCTTCTTGTGGCTACAAAACTTGCATGCAATGATTAGAGTTTGATAGAAAGCAAAATATATTCCTGTTGGATCTGTACCCGCCCTAGTCCTATTCACTAACAACTTTCACTTACCTCCAATATATTAAATATGAGAGCATGAGGAAAAAACAGACCT
This sequence comes from Phoeniculus purpureus, assembly GCA_028565055.1. Classification (NCBI taxonomy): domain Eukaryota; kingdom Metazoa; phylum Chordata; class Aves; order Bucerotiformes; family Phoeniculidae; genus Phoeniculus; species Phoeniculus purpureus. Next base: position 12,020,380 of record JAOXOE010000602.1, read on the forward strand.
TATAAATTTCACTTTTTTTTCTTTTCTCTTTTCCAGTATTTTTTCCAAAGGGGTAAAACTGTTTTTAATCTCCTGGATCTTCACTTTGTAAAAGTGAATTTCAGATGCACCCATTTTTGAGCCAGCAGTGAAACAGCGGTGCTCATGCCTACCCTGTGCTAAGTTTCTGCATGTCTTACTGACATGCAGAGCACTTATTTTATTTTAATATCAAATATACAAACGGGTTCACTGAAGGGTTAGACACATTGACGTCTCTTAATAGTAGCCTGGTTGTTACTTTAAGTCCAGATGTCTCTCTACCACTAATTGCAATACATCAGGAAGCTGTACTGAGGAAAGAAATTGCTCTCAATATGTGCTAATTATTACATTACTCAATTAGCTCTAGCCACTTTCTGGACTTGGGAGACTGAACACAATGGGCTCAGCTCCAGCCCAGTGCAGTGTTTGTGTCCACCTCGGTTGTAAAACAATTGCAAAAGATAATCTGGTTTGGATGTTGAGAGCTTTACACAGGCAAGAACAACGTAACTGAGCAGGAAATACTGAAATAGAGTGAGAAATATGATGGGAGATAAAGATGAAAGAGAATTATGTCAGTATAGAAAAACCGATGGCAATGAAAATGTGCTGCTTTACTCCAACTGTAGCCTCACTGAGGTAACAGCATGGAAGTCTTACTTTCTAGGCACAATGGATTACAGGCAGCCATGGCTGCGAGTTGTGTGTGCTCACACCCTGGTTTAATCTGGCACAATATCTACAAGCACAACGTTGCTTAGCAAATTATTTGTTGGCTTTGTAGGCAGCTGACAGTTAAGATCATAAAATAAAACCATGTCATTGAGGTATAGGAAGAGAATCAAGTGGCACTTCAGATGGCATGGCCACCTGAATGGAATCACAGAATCATCCAGGTTGGAAAAGACCCTTGGGATCATCAAATCCAACCATCAACTCTACAAGTTTGCTCCTAAACCAGATCCCCCAACACAACATCTAAGCGTCTTTTAAACTCATCCAGGGGTGGTGACTCAACCTCCACTCTGGGCAGCCTGTTCTAGTGCCTGACTCACCACTCTCTCTATGAAGAATTTCTTCCTGATATCCAGTCTAAACCTACCCTGTTGAAGCTTAAAGCTGGTTCTGTTGCTAATTACCTGTGAGAACAGACCAGCACCAACATTTCTACAATGTCCTTTCAGATAGTTGTAGAGCGTGATGAGGTCTCCCCTAAGCCTCCTCTTCCTCAAACCAAACAGCCCAAACTCTTTCCATCTCTCCTCAAAACCTGTGCAATGGCATTTGTATTTCCTCAGCTTATGTGCATGAGCAAAGGACACCATAGAAATGGACGACTGGAGCCATGAGAACCCTTTGATCCGGGGTGGGCAGGTTATTTTGTTATTAATTCACGCAAGGAGCGCATCGGAAAGGACAATCCTCCAGCAGTCAAGCAGGATTGTTGTCCCTGCATAGGTCACTGAATTTGGCCAGTGTGTTTCCACTCTGGCTCTTTTCCTGCAACCATAGTGGGAATGGATTTGTCCTTAAGTTAGGAGAGTTGAGAAATTCCATTTGTCTAGGGGAAACTGGCACAAACTGATATTGCTCTCTTTTCTGTTTGGAAGTGAACAACCAGACCTGAGCTATTTGCCCACACCTTCTAACTTGACATGATGTGGGGCTGTAACAGCTTGGGGAAACCCACATAAGCAGCTCTAACTCAGAAGCAAGTAATGAAAATAGAGTGACAGAGCTATTGCCTCCCTGAAAAACAGTGAGTGTGTACAAAAGGACAGTCGTTCAGGCTGGTCACTTATCTGGAAAGACGAGTGGTAAAGATGATACACAAGGCTCTGTTGCTCTTCTACGCTGAATTGGTTCTGTTTGCAAGCAGCAACACTAGCTGGGAGAACAGGATGCTTCTTGTATTTTATAATTTATGAAAATAACTTTTAAGGCAGTTATTCAGGAAGAATAATGTTTTGGTACTATTGAGACTTTCAAGTAATACTTAAAAATATAAATAAGCATTTGGTATGGGGCCATGTGGGGCCATGGACAGGATTATGGTTTAGTTGAACCGTGTGTTCCTGTATCCGTAAGAGTCACTGTGTTGCTTTGCCTTTGAGTGTAGCAGCCAGGGCAAGACTGATGACTGAACTGGCCCTCACCTCAGAAGCACAGAGAAGAGGTAAATGTGATCTAGAAAGCTGAAGCTGGAGCATGTGTTGATATGAACTAGGTGCACAGGGATCTTAAGGCCAGTTTCTTTATGTATGGACAAAGCACATATACAATGATACAAGGAAGTGGAGAAGTAGAGTAGGGTTGATGTTTGGACTTGATGATCTCAAGGGTCTTTTCCAACTGGGAATGATTCTGTGATTCTAGATAAGTTGAGAACACTTCCAATTATTAAAGCATGCACTGCAATAGATGGTTGTGTTGTGGGTAGTATACTATGACCTTCCCATATTTTATCTCTGAAATGATTTGATATCACCCATCTGCTTCTGTTCTGTGAGCTGGCTGCGCCTTGTAAAAGACAATCCTTTGTGCATCCCACTTTGACATAGTTTGAAATATTAGACTGCATTGTTAGCTTTCTCTTTATACTCAGACCATATGAGTAGACACCACCAAATGATTCCTGCATGGTCTAGTGGGCTGCGGCACAGGAATATGACCAGAACAAGCTTCTGCGCTGTGAATGTAAGGAAACCCATTCAACACCAGAAGTGAGAGTTAGAACTTTCTGTTGTGGTTTTCCTTTTCCTTCTCTGAGTTTTCAGTTTTACTGTGTTAGCTGAGATACAAAGGGACTGAGAAGGGAAATTGGGCTTTGGGAGACAATTTTTAGTGTAAACTCCTTGCTTTTAACATGTATTTGTCTCATTTGGAGAGAGACTTTTTACAAGAGGCTCTAGTGATAGGAAAAAGAGCTTCACCCTAAAAGAGTTTAAATTAGATCTTGGAAAGAAATTCCTCCCTGTGAGGGTGGTGAGGAAATGAAACAGGATGCCAAGAGAAGCTATGGATGCCCCCTCCCTGGAAGTTTTTAAGGGCAGGTTGGTTGAGACCTTGAGCAACCTGATCTAGTGAGAGGTGAACTTGCCCATGACATGGGGGTTGGAACTAGATGATCTCTGAGATCCCTTCCAACCTAAGCCATTCTATGATCCTGTGATTTCTGCCACTTCTGTGTGTAGTTTGTCTGTATGTCTCAACTGCAATGCTTGCTAGAAGACTTCCTCATATATGATCCTCTTCTGCCAATCTACTCTATAAAACATGACATTATCCATGCCAAATGATGTCTCTTAAGACTTCTTGCACTTCTGTTTGCACAGAGGTAGGTCAAAACAGAAATGCAGATGGAAATTCACAACTTCAAGGGCAGTCACAAAGCATCTGAGGAACTAGCACGCCAAATACGTTCTGGTGGATGGAGTTTTTAATCAGTTTGCTCAAGTGAAGGATTATTTTGTCGTTGTGGGTTTGAGACAAATTGTGTGAATAAAAGATGTCAGGGGAGAAAGGAGGAATGAGAATCATGCGACAAAAGGAATTACTCCCCAGCTTCTAAATGGCTCTTTAATTGTAGCCTCTCCCCTGTGTTCCCCGTTACTACAACAATTCCCTTCCTCTGCCTGCTTTTCCTTCTCACCGATCTCTTGTACTGATGAAGTAGTTCAGATGACAGGCAAGCCTGCAGACCCAGGTGAACGCTTTGACAGTACTCATAGTATCTGCCCTAATGTTCCTGGTATCACTAGAACAGATGTTCTTGTAACATTCGGTGAGGAAGCCTTTAATGAAGGGAAAAAGAATTTAAAAAGTCTTTCTTCTATGTTTCTGAGTAGAAATGGGAACAGAAGCGACTCCCCAGTCTGTGCTTGGGTTTCAGACAGGGACCTAAGGATGTTATTTCGGGTTCTCTTCAAATGTTACTTCGTGGATGGGCATCTGTCAGCAGGCTGTGTGATGCAAGGCCAAAACCAGAGAATGTCACAGAGGTTGAGATGGCAGCTGCAGGCGTTTTACTGTGTGTGAAGCTCAGTGTCCACGAAGGGTGTTAAGTATTTTGAATTAGTGTAACCAGCATCCACTAAACCTGAGACCAGTGGCCATGCCATAGAGCCAGACCTCTGGGGTCCCTTGGGATACTCACATGGGATTCCCTCTGTGCTGCTACACTGCAGATGATGAAGCAAATTCAAATTAAGCTAAATAAGCAAGACCATCTAAAATGCAGATTGTCAGGAGACAATAAAAAGCTTGAAAAAAAGACATTAAAAACCACAGTAATCCTTAGTTCTTGTTTTCTTCTTTTAAAAGAGAAAAATTCACTCTTTGCTTTTTTTTAAATCACAAGTAAAACTGCCTAAGGTTCAGTTTGGGTTTTTGTTTGCAGTTGCTTATTCTAATTTGGTTGTTATTCCACTCTGTTTGCTTCAGCAGCCTTAATTTCATTTTGATGTTCTCTGATTTTCAAGTAAATATTTTTTTTAAATCAGTGATATTTGAAAATCACAGAACATTAGAGATTGAAATGGACCTCAAAAGATCGTTTAGTCCAATCCCCCTACCACAGCAGGATCACCTAGACCAAGTCATACAGGAACATGGCCAGGTGGGTTTTAAACATCTCCACAACCTCCCTGGGTGGCCTGTTCCAGTGCTCCGTCACCCTTACTGTGAAGAAGTTCCTTCTCATATTTATGTGGAACCTCCTCTGTTCCAGTTTATACCCATTGCCCCTTCTCCTATCATTAGATGACACTGAGCAGAACATGGCTCCATCCTCCTGACACCCACTCCTCACATATTTATCAGCATTAATGAGGTCACCCCTCAGTCTCTGCTTCTCCAAGCTAAAGAGACCCAGCTCCTTCAGCCTTTCCTCATCAGGGAGATGTTCCACTCCCTTCATCATCTTTGTGTCTCTGTGCTGGACTCTTTCCAGCAGTTCTGTGTCCTTCTGAACTGAGGAGCCCAGAAATTAACACAATACTCCAGATGTGGTCTTACCAGCACAGAGTAGAGGGGGAGGAGAACCTCTCTCAAACTGCTAACCACTCCCCTTCTGATCCACCCCAGGATGCTGTTGGCCTTCCTGGCCACAAGGGCTCACTGCTGGCTCATGGTCATTCTGCTGGCCACCAGGATGCTCAGGTCCCTTTCTGCTACACTGCTTGCCAAGATATTGGTCCCCGACCTATATTGAGGTATAGGTGGTAATAGCTATACTAATCTGAGGTGTCTTTAAAGATCTGAGCTCAATTGATTTTTTCAGAATGACAGAATGGCTTTGGATCATATTAAGATATGGAATGCAGGTCTTCCCAGTTTTAAAAGATACCCTAACTCCCCTATTTCTCAAAGAAAAGAATATAGGAACCAGGCTGGATAGAGGACTCCATTCATGATTCTTGCTCCAGCTTTTGAGCCTCTTTGCTTTTTTCCCCTCACTGTATCTTCTAGTACAAGCACAAGCTAGATTGTTTTTTGCATCAACAGAGGTGGTCTACAAACGTCTTCTCATCTGAGGCTATCACTAGTCTTATTAGAACAGCTTTTAACTTCTGTTTGCTAGTAAGGATAGGGATTGTTTGGTGCTTGCTTTTCTGCTGTCTTTTTTACCTTATCATTCTATAGATGGGTTTTCTTAAAAAGAACTCTTTGCAAAACGCAGAAAGTGGGAAAGGGTGATTGTACTCCTCAGTTATCTCAGATCCAGCTTCACCACCAAATGTAATGCAGAGTGCAAATGCCCTTCACTTTGATTTGTGATACAGCAGATCGTGGAAGTGCTTGGTGGGAGAGATGCTGTGCATCTGGTTAATTAAGGCCTTAAATTGCAAACACTCTCAACACACAAGAGAGTCAAGACGCAAATGAGGATCTAAAGATGTGAGTAAAACCAGATGGTGCCATGCACTAGGTTACTAGTCAGGAACGACTACAATGAAGCTTCCTAACGACCAAACCAGCCCATGTTTGGCCCGGTCTTGCCTGAGTCACACAGTGGTGCCCATCCTTGACCTTGTCTGACAAACCCATGATGGAATGAGCTGGAATTAAATAAGTACTGTAACTCTTGGCCCGTATCTCCTGCACTAGAAAAGTAAAATATGTTGATGCAAGAGCAGTTTTAACTGTTCTTACGCTCCTCTCTCTCAGCTAAAGCTATTAATGTTATTCTCACAGTATTTATTTACGAAGAAAATTTATTCCGGGGGGGGTGACATTTATGCTGATTTTACCACAGCCTTTTCACTGGCTGTATCTTTTATTATAGCTGTATTTCTTTCATTGCCTGATGTTTGTCCCCTCTTAGCAGTAAAATATTTTACCAAACTGACCATCTGATGAAACGTTTTTTCTGCTGGATTCGGAATATATTTACACAGCAGTATTGGAGGAGTGAAGGCATATAACATTTTCAGACAGTATGCCACAGTGTAAGGGTGATAGAGGTTTATGGGAGGTATAAAAGAAAGGAGGGAATCACTTCCTTAGGGTGATTAAGCAGATTTAATTTACAGCACAAACTGGACATATGCAAATTGTGTATCCATTAAACACAACACTGCTTTAGATTTCAGGCAGCTGGAGATGAATGGTTTGGCATTAATTTTCACCTAGCATAGAAAGTTAAGGTTCAGGATATATCAAGTATTCTTAACACTTAAAAAAAAAAAGTCATGAAAACCAGGAATGTGGCCATTAGAGAAACCATTTCAAAAGCCCCTGAAAATGAAAAAGCCAAGTCAAATTTCAAAGACAAGTAAACCACTTAAGAGAAGGTAGTGCAAAGATACAGGCTGTTTACCTCTGCTCTTCTTCATAGTTCTCTCACACTGTTACAGGAACTGGTGATAACTGGGAGAATTTAGATGCTTTGCCTGTGCCTTGCCTATTTCTTAATCATCAATCTTGCTTCCTAGCAAAGTAATCTGTGATCCCCGGTGCTGCTGGTCTGAGCAGGAGAAGGGGAAAAACTGGGGTTCACGTTCTCTGTGGAGGAGGCATTGAGCAATGTGCTGTGTAGCCTAGAAAGGACACACACCCCAAAGGGCCTGACAGAGGTCCCAGGAGGTGCAGAGACATTGATTCCACTTCCTGGAGCAGACACTGCTAATTAAAGTGGGAGAAATTAATAAATGCCAGTGTGGAGCAGACTCGGTGATCAGTGAACAGCTACGCTGCCAGTGGCTTCTCCCAGTGAAACTGCATTTTGCCCACGTCAAACTAAATACAGAAAACCCAGCATGTGAGTGTTACTTGAGAGTGAATTTCCTTGCACGATGGTAGAACAGGGACTAACAAAATCTAATCTCTTGGTGGGTCTCAGAGCTGTCACCTACTTACAGCATTTCCTAGGCAACATCCCATTGTCATCCCCCTGAGCTGCCACAATCCTTAAGTTTCAAGTCCTGGGAGCAACACCAATGGCATCCTGCCCTTGCTTGAACGTACATAAATCAGGTGACTATCTTGAGAGTTAGACCCAGGCTTCTGACAGCAAATAGGTAAACATGAGACAGGCAGGCTTTTAGATCTTTTATGCTCTACACATGTTCCTCCTCAATCTTTTTCACAGGACCAGAGAAAAATTCTGAATTGTAGGAGGTAAAAATCTCCCTGGCTTTAGAGCTTTCAATTAAATGCATCTATTAATGAAACCTTCATGTGTTCATTTATAAACACAATTTATTCTTTTCTGCAAGTCATTCATGCAGCTGCCACCGCTATGGAAGTTGTTTTCCTTCACTGCTGTGGAAGTAACTATTCTATTATCAGCACATTTCTTTAGCTACTTTCCATTCGTCCTACTTTCATTGAAATGTCCATCTGATAAAATATTCTGCTTTAGATGCATATTTACTCAAAGAGTATTTCAAACTTAAATTTCTTTAGTATTTATGGCAAGGAGTGGTGCCAGCAGGAATAAATTAGCGGCAGACTAACCTGCAGGATTGTAAGATATTCTCTTTCTGCAATAATATAGAGTATCTTACTGTTAGCAGAGAGAGGCATAGCCCTGTAGATTCCAATTCAAGAGGGATTTATGCACAAGATTTGAAGCCAGGTGCTCCAGTTACCAGAACTGGAAGAGGCTTTAAGTATATATTTGCACTGCAGAGTGAAGCCTCCCCAGGAAGTCTGCGTGCTTTGAGAGTTCCCAAACTGAAAAAGCAGCAGAGTTCCAGTTAAATATAGAAGTGAATATTCATAACACATGAGCATGCTGTACATTGCAAAATTAAGGATGGCTTTTAATTTAGGACAGACTGCATTTTGCATTCAGAGGTCAAGGGCTTCCCAAACATTTCAGTAGAATTCCACACAGAGTCATAGAAGTTTCCACCAAGGCCAAACCCAGTTAGCTACCAACACCTATTTTTCATCTAATCATAGTGCTGGAGACTTGTCCTTGTCTTTGGATGTTTTACAAAGCCTGAAGCCTGGTTTATTCCACCCTCTTTGCTCAGGTATGAAAAAGTCAACACATGCCTGTGGCTCAGGCCAGAGGACTTGTGAGTTCAACACGGACAAAGAACTGCTGGAAAAAGTCCAGTGCAGAGACTCAAAGAGGATGAAGGGAGTGGAATATCTCCCTGATGAGGAAAGGCTGAGGGAACTGGGTCTCTTTAGCTTGGAGAAGAGGAGACTGAGGGGTGACCTCATTAGTGTTGATAAATATGTGAAGGGTGGGTGTCAGGAAGATGGAGCCAGGTTCTTCTCAGCAGCATCCAATGATAGGACAAGGGGCAATGGTTGTAAGCTGGAACATAGGAGGTTCCACATCAATATGAGAAGGAACTTTTTCACAGTGAGGGTGACACAGCACTGTAAGCAGCTGCCCAGGGAGGTTGTGGAGTCTCCTTCTCTGGAGACTTTTAAGACCTGCCTGTATATATTCCTGTGTGCCTTGGTCAAGGTGATACTACTCTGGCAGAGGGATTGGACTGGATCATCTTTCAAGGTCCCTTCCAATGCCTAATGTTCTGTGATTCTGTGAATAACTCCTAAAGGACATTTAACGTTCTTCGGTGCTATTCCGACTCACTCTTGTACCATGTGACGTCCTCTTCAAAAGAGATTGCTTTACGAATTTATGGCAGTGAACCAGTACTTAGCTTCTTATTAGAAAAATGTTTTCACTTCAAAGTGGATGATTGATAATGGAAAATCTGTAGCTTATCATAGCATTGATTTGGCTGAGAAAATAAACAGTGTATCTGTTACTACTTTCATGCCATGGGTGTAAGTTAAAACAGACATCTGATAGGGAATATATATTGGAACTATTGCAAACAGCTGTGCTCAGCAGACTTCATCCCAAAGGCAGGAAGAGCAAAAAAGCTCAAAATTTAGGAAGTTACAGCAAGGAAAAGTACAAGAAAATGAATTGAGTTCCGTACGTTAGAAAACAAATGATGATGGGCAAGAACCTGCTTGAAAACCGACGGCACCATATTAGGCCTATTGAAATTGTACAAGGCAGGGATGTTTGCCAAGGTTACCAGTCAGGAAGCTTGTCAGAGTTTATTTTTCCTTTGTTCTTTTAACCTGTTCTGTCACAGTAATCAGGTACAAAGGCATGTCAAAGAAGACAGTGACTGGTACTGAGTGAATAAATAACATGCCCGATTTTGCCTCCGTTCTTCCCCTACTGTCTTCCCATTCTGGATTTTAATCTGTTCACTGACACTTTTGTTCTTTCTCATTTGATTTGAATTGTTGGGGTTTTAACTGTATTTCTTATTTCCCTTCTTTTATACTGCTTTTTCTACAGTCTTGCTTTCTCTTCTGCTTTCACTGACAATCTGTGCCACCTGCCTTTTCATACTTCCATAGCACTATCCCCACAAACAGCCTTAATACAAGTTCCCTGTTGCTCTCCTGTAGCTTACCTTCATTTTCTCTGATGATATCTGCTTCTCCTGTTAAAGATGTCATGAAGCAATTAGTCAAATTAAGAATTAGGGGTCTGTTAACCAGCTTTCAAAAAATTATAGCTGCGTGATTTATTTACTGAAAAAAAATATTGCTGGTTTCATATTTTTCACAGAGGGAAAAGGGTAGCACAGAGGAGTACATCCATCCATGGTTTAACGAATCCCCAAACCTCCAGAGAGCACTGCTAATCCGCACAACGTCCTTGTAGGATGTACTTTGCATTTAAATCTCTTATTTAGAGGAAAACTATGTAAGATGACAAACAAATGTAGAACATCTTGTTACCTAAGTTCCTGTGGAGAATACAACACATTCTTTACTTCAGAAAATATGAAGGAAAAAAACTTCTGCCTGTGACATGACACCTCAGCTACCATTGCTTTTAGGAGCTCTGTGACCCTGACAGCCCAATAAGATCCTGAAACACCCCACCTCATAAACTGCCTTGAGATTTTGGACACATTTCTTTGTGTATAACTGGAAAGAGATGGAGGAATCCCTTTTTACAGGTTCACGCAAATACACCACACTGAGAAGTCTATTTTGTTGTAAGTCATTGCAGGCTAGGCAGAGTTATACAAATGAACTAAGAAAGAGGTGCTGCACATTTTTCAGTTTATTTAGATTCAAATTATATTGCTCTTTGGACCTCAAATTCAAGTATTTAGTTCCTGTTAGATCCTTGCTCTGAAAGAATGGTAAATGAGGGCTTTAGAACCGTTCTCTGACGAATGGAATTTCCATCCTATGTAAATATTGGCATTCCAAGTGATATCTTGAAAATGTTGTTAAGAAATAAAATTTTCCATTAAGCTTAGAGGTTTTATTCCCTCATTGACTTTTCTGCTACACAACACAGGAATGTTGACTAAAGGATATATTTTAATCAGAAAAACTAAATCACAGAGTAATGAGACAAGGCTTGTATCAGAAATAATGTGGCCAGCAAGATTAGGAAAGTGATGGTCCGCCTATTCTCAGCACTGGTGAGGCTGCATCTCAAGTACTATGATCAATTTTTGGGGTGCTGGAGCAGGTCCAAAGAAAGGCAGCAGTGTTGTTGAAGGTTCTGGAGAAAACACCTTGTGAGGAGCTGCATGGGAAGCTGGGGCTGTTCAGTCTGAAGTAGAGAAGGCTGAGGGGAGACCTTATTGCTATCTGCAACTACCTGAAAGAAGTCTGTAGACAGGTAGACATTGGTCTTTTCTTAGAAGGAGTAAGTGATAAGACAAGAGGAAATGGCCTCAAGTTGCAGCAGAGTAAGTTTAGGTTGGACATCAGGACAAACTTCTTCGTGGAAAGGGTCATCAGGTCCTGGAACAGGCTGTCTGTGGGGGTTTGAGTCTCCATTCCTGGATGTGTTTAAAAACTCATGTAAATGTGGAGCTTAAGGACAAGCTTTAGCAGTGCATATTGTTCAGTCAGCTTAATGGTTGGACTCAATCTCAAAGTTCTTTTCCAACCTAAATGATTCTATAATTCTATTCTTTTTCTTGCTGACTGTATAACCAACATGCCCTCCTGTCTTGTACGAACAGGGAAGCATTTTGTGCAGCTTTGGTGGTGAAGAATAAACAAGTAAGTGGTCAGACATCAAAGTAAGTTACAGTATCACAGACTCACACAAACACAGAACATTAGGGATTGGAAGGGACCTCAAAAGATCATCTAGTCCTATCCTCCTGACACAGTAGGCCACCTATGTGTAGTGGCACAGGCACATATCCAGGTAGGTTTTAAACATCTCCAGAGAAGGAGACTCCGCAATCTGCCTGGGCAGTCCCTTCCAGTGCTCTGTCACTCTCACCATTAAGATGTTCCTTCTCATATTGATTCCAGCTTACACCATTGGCACTTGTCCTACTACTATGACACTGAGAAGAGCCTGGCTCCATCCTCCTGACACCCACCCTTCACATATTTATAGACATTAATGAGGTCACCC
>JAOXOE010000602.1:12034393-12055489 GCA_028565055.1 Phoeniculus purpureus
TCCTGCTGTGGCAGGGGGATTGGACTGGATGATCTTTCGAGGTCCCTTCCAATCCCTGATGTTCTGTGATTCTGTGATACCTATTACTACTGGTACTGCTATTCTTCAAGTAAATACAACTACTTTAAAGATTGCCGCAGTTAGATGGTTCCTGGAACTCTCCCATCTCAAATTGTGATTTTGTCACTTCTAGTATGACTCTTATTTTATCTAGTCTGGAGGCATAAATTGCTCTCGGGACATCTTAGAAGCATGTGTGCACATTCTTATGTACATTTTTAATATATATGACTCAGGTAATCACTACTTCAAAATAAGCCTCCCACCCTCTCTTGTCTCAACAGGAAAAAGTAATGGCTTCTGTCATGCAATAGGAAGTTTAAAGCAGAGTTTCCTTCCCTCTTGGAGCTTCATCTCTGTGACTAGTTTGTGAATTACTCTTTTCACTTCTTCAACTTTCTGCCTGTAATGTCATGAGGGGTAGAGTCTCTGTGACTTGTCTTAAATATCTGCATAGTTTAGAAGTCTCTGAATCAGCTGAGAAAGAAAAAAAAAGGCAGGAAAATACAACAATGCTAGTGTCCCATCATTTCATGTTCTGATCTGACCTACATTATCAACCATATGTTCCTGCCCAGCTGAAGCTGAACTGCTTAAGATGCAGTAGGAAATAGGTTAGCATCTCCAGTGCGGTTCAAAGGGACTTGAATCCTTGATTTACCTCTTCATGGGTGCGTGGTTATATCTCTGGAAAAGAGGCAGCACGTATAGCATAGTCTCACATAGGTCAGCAAGATAAAATGGACTGCAAAGTACCTCTGCCCAGCATATTGTTTGAGCCTTTGCAGTTGCTCTTCTAAGTCTATTGCAGAGGTAGGAGGTAAAAACAGGGAAATAAAAAGGGTAGAAAGTATGAGACGGACTCGGTATAAAAAGAAACTGAAAACATTGGAAAAGTGAAGATAAAAAGGAAAACTGAGAGACAGTGATTGATTTCTGAAAGAAGATTACTCAGTTTGCCTGTGTTTCCATTTTCTTGTACACCTAATCAAATCAGAATGAACTTCTCCAGAAGCATATTAAAAAACAGACTTATGGAAACGTGTGTCTTCTCTATTGTTTTATTATATGAGGCACTGTACAACAATCTTACAGAATGCTGTCTTTGAGGGAGGAAAGGAAGCTTTTGTCTGACTCTTTTGAACCAGCTTCTTTGTACAAATAGCTCATTCAGAACAAACAGATTTTTAATTTTTAGGACTAATCTTGTAGTCAACTCTGGTTAGGGAGACTGTTTTGTTTGCTTCATAGAGGTAACTTTTATAGACGGTCCTCTCAGTGGCATCTAATGATAGGACAAGGAGCAATGGGTGTAAACTGGAACGTAGGAGGTTCCACATAAATATGAGAAGGAACTTCCTCACGGTGACAGTGACGGAGCACTGGAAGGGGCTGTCCAGGGAGGTTGTGGAGTCTCCTTCTCCAGGTACCCACCTGTACCTGTCTCTGTGTGACTTGATCTAGGGGATCCTGCTGTAGTAAGGGGATTGGACTAGATGATCTTTCAATGTTCTGTGAATCTGTTAAATGTCTGTGAATTACTTGAGCCCACAAGTTTTTTCCACACTGTCTCCCAAATTTTTTTGACACTGTCAATTAGCAAAGTTATGAAATCAAGAGGATGTTTCATACTGCTAGTTCTTTAAACAAGAAGATCCACTGGTGTGCATTTGAGAGGCAGGTAAGATGCGAGCTAGTAAAAGGTTGGGAGACCAGAATTTGCTGTGATGTAAAGTTTAATGGCCTGGTTTTACCCAGTGTGCTTATAAACCATAGAAGTGAGCACTTCTGAATAGGTTCTTTCAGGTACATACCTTTATTAAGAGCATTGTTCTCACACAAAGATTGATCTAGGCTGGAGCTTTAAAAACAGAAATTTAACAAAAAATAAAAGATTATTGAAATAAATGTGCAATTAATTTAACCTGTGTTTCTAACACACAATACCAGGCACAATCCTAACTTTAGCTGCTTCCCCTCTCTATGCATTACACATTTAAATTCATTATAGAATAAAAGTTGGGAAAAAAATGCTGATAGGTTTTTTTTTATGATCAAATACCTTTTTCAATTAGTCTTGGCACCTCACTATAATCACGATGAATGTCATTAATTCAGCAGTCTACATCCTATTAAAGTTTTCATCATAGCAGTGTGTTCAGGAACTTAATGGCTTTTGCATATTAATGCTGCAGCCTGTGGTCTTGTGTCCATTGGTGCTGTGTAATTTCAAGGGCTGGCACTCATATAGGTATATACTAACATATAAATATTTGATTTGATACTGTTAAGTGATGATATTAATATTTCTTTAAATAAATGCCAGGTTATGAAATAGTATTTTAAAGTTAATTAAGTAATTGGGGAGATTATTGTACATTCAAAATAACAAAGGATGTGTCGCCGTTATAAATCAGTAGGGTACCGGTGCAAAGGCATGTAAGACAATAGTAGTGGTGGTGGACAGGAATGGTACGCAGGCATCGGTGATCTGTGAGGTCATGTTAAAAATACACCTTACATAAATGATGTTATTTGAGGGTATTTTAAATAAAAGAGTGATGTAATAACATACAGAAAGTGATTTGTGAGAAGTTTTGAGAGTTGGCAAAATGTTGCATAAGGGGGGACCTTATTGCTCTCTATAACTAGCTGAACAGAAGTCGTAGGTGGGTGGGGGTCAGGCTCTTCTCCCAAGCAACTAATCATAGGATGAGAGGGCAGGGCCTCAAGCACCAAGGGGAGGTTTAAGTTTGATTTTAGGAAGCACCTCCTCATGGAAAAGGTGATCAGAGTGGATCAGAATGGATTGCCCATGGCAATGGTGGAATCCCCATCCCTGGAGGTGTTTGAGAAAAGAATGGATGTGGCACTTAGTACCATGGTCTAGATGATTGTGCAGATGTTAGGTCATAGGCTGGACTTGATGATCTTAGAGGTCTTTTCCAGCCTTAATAATTCTGTGATTCTGTGATTATAATTACCAGTCTGACAGTCTACATAATCTTCTGTTGCAAACAGACCATACCAAAACTGTGGAATCGTAGGTTGATAGGGACATTGAAGATCATCTAGTTGTAAACCCCCTGCTTCTAACATCCTACTAGATCAGGTTGCGTGAAGTCCCATCCAACTTGGCCTTGAACACATCCAGCAATGGAGCATCCTCCTCTTCCTTGCACAACCTGTTCCAGTGTCTCCCCACACTCGTAGTGAGGAAATTCATAACTTGCAATTTAAATGCTCCCTCTTTCAGTTTGTAACTACCGTCCTTTGTCCCATCACTACAAGCCTTTGCAAAAGGTCTCTGCTCAGCTTTTTTGTAGGCTCCCTTCAGATACTGAAAGGCCAGAATAAGGTCTCCCCAGAACATGTTCTTTTCCAGCCAACTTGTGTGATTGTGAAGCCTTCACAGAGAGAAATTCAGCCCTTTAATGTAGTTTTCTACAAGCAAAAAGCACTGTACCCTGATAGCACTACTGCTGGGCGTCACCTAGTCTTGTGCAAGACTTTGACTTGGAGGGAACATTCCTCTTGCTTTAAACCTGAGCTCTTCCCCTGTCTTCCAAAAGGAACATTATGCAAGATCTACTTAGATATTATCCCCTTATCAGAAAGCACATTTAGAGCTGAGCAATGAAATAGTCCTTGCATCACTAATTAAAATTCAGTGGTAAGGTTGTTTAATTACTCCCTCCACTGAAAATTCTTACTTTTCTTTTCACATTTATTCTGGTAATAATGTGTTGAAGAGCTCATCAGCCTCTGAAGGAAGGCAACAATTTTTCTCATGTACATAATCATTAAGCTGACAAATAGGCACAGCACTATACAGTTATCAGTATTAGCACCACAGTCCCATCACTATTAAAATTCTCTGCAGCAGGGGATTAAAGTGTGTAAGGAGGGGGGAAATGGTGGGAAACTACTTGAGATCCTTTCTCTTGGCTCTCCTAGTAGCCACATTGAATCTGTTGGTACTGGAATGCCTCCTTTCTGCACAAAAGCAAGATGAGTTCATTTGATTCTGTAAAAAATTAATGGCCTTATTTGCTTTTTGTGTGCAGGTTAAATGTTTTTCTTCCTTTTTATTTCTCTTGTTTTACTTAAAGCTGATGGATGAGTAGAACAGCCTGCTTCAGACTGCTTTCAAACCCAGCCACCAGCTCTGCCAGTGAAATAAGTGAGGTGGAGGGGCAGATTAGGGTGCAAAGGACAGACCACCCAAGCTCACAAGAACAGGCTTGCCAGCTGTAGACTGACAGTGGTCTCTGTAAAGACGCCTCTGTAATCAGGTGAAATTTTTACCTAGCCTTGCTGTATTGCGGAGAAGCAGAACTGCAGCAACTGGAAATAAAAGATGCCTTCAGCAGTGTTGATGATTGGTGAACAAGATGTCTCACGGCAGGTCTAGGGAGCAGGAATAAGATAATCTGCACTTTGAAAGCCCAGTTTGGTAGTTTTGAAGCAAAAAACGGGAAGTCAATATTAAGTTAAAAATTGTGTTTCTTAGCAAGGCTATAATGTGAAACAAAAGGGAGAAATACTCTGTTTCTTCAATAACTGTGCTGGGGATCTGAGAGGGTTGCTAAGCTGCACTTACAAAAAAACTAATGTAGTTTGGAATTGAAGATCTATTATCATAATTAACACTGAGGGAAATCTACGTTCTGCTTCTCATTTTGGTCATGGCATGTTTAGCTCCAGCTTTCAGTTTTCATTCTGAAACTCATCAGTTAACACCAAGGAGTGTTTTTGATGCTCTTTGTACCATCTTTTCGTATCTGCTTCCCCAAAGGATAGCTAGAATTTTAACTCTGTAAGACTAGCTCAGCAACAACACAAACCATGACCAGAGTTCAGGAAAATATTTTTCCTAGTACTAACCAAGTACCTTTGTAATGTTCAAGACTGTAGTGGTCAGTTCACACTTACGTATGTCATAATGAGAAAAGGGCTGTCCCCAGCATGGCTGTTTTACGTGAATGTGTTCAGTTTCGCATGTGAGGTCGCAGTCTCAGATGATATTTAAACCATCATCTCCTACAGGCAGCTGTATACTATCCCAGTATTAAGCAGATGAGGTTGGTATGGTTGGGTACTCTTAGAAGAGGTTGTGTCCCTCATGGGCAGTGAGCCATTGTGGTCAGTTTACCTAAAAAAAAGGCCAAACAAACATCAGTTCTTATCACTTCTGCAGTGGACTGCAAAGGGACTTTAAAGAATTGTTTATCAAAATGTATGTGTGATACAAGCGCTGGAATGGGTGTTACGGGGACAAACTCGCTGCACTTCATTTGCCCACTCTCAGAGGGAGGCTGATTAACAACTCCGACAATTTATTACCATGAGGATCACTCACTAGGAAATGAAAGACCCAAAAAATTCCCTGGGTTGTCATGTCTGTTCTCCAGGACATCAGGCAACAATGCCCCTTCATGGAACTTCAGCATTTCTTCACATCTTCTAGGGCAGTCCTATGGATCCAGAGAACTCTAAGCACTACAGACAGAGATGGCAGCACTGCCAAAGCAAGTGGTTTGCTACCACTGAAAATCACCTTGAATAAATAAGGAAACACTAGCAGATTGAGCTGCTCAAGAAAATAGTATTGTGATAAATAATGTATGGAAATGTGCTGTTTCTTGAAGTGATGAAGGAAGAATGCTGAAGCTTTTATTGAGCAGTTAATGCCCTCTCTAGTTATTGTCTTAGGAGTTGTTAAACCTTTTTGGCAGTCATATGTATTCAAATGGTAAAACTTAATCTCCTCTACCCTGGAAGAGAGGCAAGTATTTCCTACATTACAAAAATTGTCCAGTTTCCAACTTGGCGGGTGATAAGGCAGGTGAAGCAAAGTTCATGACTTCCATGAAACACAACCCGGGCTTCTGTTTTGAAAATGAGGCCTGATAGGATGACCTTGGACTGGTATTTACTCAACTTTGTTTTCCAACCCTCTGAGGCACGTATAAGAATAATTAAGAGATGGAAAGCCCATGTGGCATATTTGGCAGCATTGGCCAGTTTTTCAGCGCAGTCAGAACAACAGAATCATTCAGGTTAGAAAAGACCCTTGGGAATCATCGAGTCTGACCATCAACTGTACTCTACAAGTTCACCCTTAAACCAGATCCTCCAACATCACGTCTTAGTGACTTTTAAACTCATCTAGGGATGGTGACTTAACCACCAACCTGGGTAGCCCATTCCAGTGCCTGACCACTCTCTCCATGAAATTTTTTTCCTGATGTTTCATCTGAACCTATCTTGTTGAAGCTTGAAGCCCTTCCCTCTGGTTCTGTCTCTAATTACCTGTGAGAAGAGACCAGCACCAACATCTCTGCAGTTTCCTTGCAGATAGTTGTAGAGAGCTGATGAGGTCTCCCCTCAGCCACCTCTTCCTCAAACTAAACAGCCCCAAGTCTCTCAATCTCTTGTCATCAGATTTATTCTCCAGGCCCTTCACCAGCTATGCTGACCTCCTCTGCACTCGCTCCAGCACCTCAATGTGTCCCTTGTATTGAGGTGTTCAAAACTGGACTCAGTACTCAACGTGTGGCCTCACCAGTGCTGAGCGCAGGGGGACAATCACCTCCCTACTCCTGTCTTATGGGCCATTTCTGTCCAGAGCAGACCGTGTCCAAATTCTCCCCTCATGCTAGGGGAATTTGTAGGTAACATTTTCAAAGACTCTGCTAAACCTGTTGATTTGAATCAAACCTCTGAAAAGCCTAGAGCAAATGGTATGATCTTTATTTGTATGCATAGCTAGGAAAAGGTGCTTTTAGTGGGGTGTCGGAGGATTGGGTTTCGAGTAATGAGAGGCACGCTTTGTTTTGGTACCTCAAATTACTCTTCATTACACCGAAGCCTGTCAGGTTCACTATCGGATTAACCTTCCGAGAGGGGTGGGAGTAGCGTCACCATTTTGAATTAGTTTAAAAAGTCTCATTCTTCCAGCAAAAGTCATTGGGTATAATGAGGTAATAAAACAACATGTTATCAGTGCAGAGGACCAGACTTAACTGATCGCTCTCATCTCTCTTTGGCTCTTTGAATTACAAAGGTAACATCACGTGAAGCTGGGGAAAGGCATGACTTCAGATGAGTGCCCAGCAGCACACACAATTCAGATTTTTATTTTCATCTAAGGAGGTTATTTCTCTGAAAATCAACACCATGCTGCATGGAAACATACAGTGCTTTATGTTTTCAATTCGAGAGAGGACTCTTCTCTTAAGCTTTGTGACATTTTGGGGGCTAAATGAAATGAAAGCTACTTTCCCTGAATTATGTTCTGGTACAGCCATCTAAACAATGGGAATCATTCCATCAACCACTGTAGTTGATTATGTCTGAACACTTTTATCCACAAATTATACAGCAGCTCCCCTCCATATACCTGTCAGGTATTAAAGAACTTTCAGTGGTTCCAAACTCCAGTTTTTTTAGCAGGGTAACCAAGGATCTCAAGAATTAAACTTTGTGGGGTTTGACATAGTGTATCTTCCTTCTAAAAGACATTTCTTTCTCTGATGTGCCTCACTGAGTACTACTCAGAATACAATAAGGTTTTGTATTTTCTTGCTCATTACCTTAAACATACCCCCCCCCAAACACAACCACCCCCACAAATGCCCAAATGATGTCCTGCTGAAAGCTGGACTCTTTACCTGACAAACTTGACTGATTTACAAAGATGTGATTATCTTTCACATTTTTCACCTCCAGGTGTCAATGACTGCATGCAAAATCTTCTACCACTAAAAAAAGAGAATAAATACAGTGATATATTTAATTTGGAACAATGGTGCTTCTCAAAATGAAATAAATGGAAGCGATGCTGTACCTGCCCTCTGATGCCTGTCTAACGAAACAAGTACTTATGGATGTATTTCCAGAATGACAGTATTTGTAAAAGTTCCATTTGGAAAATTATTTGCTGAGACAATACTGACAATTCAAGGTGTAATGGGACAGGAAAATCACAGGTCATATGTGAAATGTAATGTGCCTCATGGTGGTTTGGTTTTTTGTTTTGTGTAACTGTAGAGTAGAATATTTTTGGACCAAGACATATGTCACCACAAAGTATTTAGCTATTTTGTTAGCTCTGAGAAAAGCCTTGTGATTGAAGAAGGGAGAGGGATTATCAGCTCAGCTGTTGAAGTTGTTAGTGCCCTACTCAGCAGCCCCTGAAGCTGTAGATATGATATATCCTCTCTCACGCCAACAGCTTTCCTTTGGTGTTGGACATATCATCAGCACTCATAAGGAGAAGATGAGAGAAATTTCCTCAGTGTAGCGTGCATCTTAAGGTGTAGTTTGGAGACGTCCACGTGGCAATTAGGAAAATATTCTGCTTGATCAGTTAGGGCTTCTTGAAAAATTAATGCCTACAGAAGATCTGAGGGCTTCAGTGAAATAAACAGTTGCAGCAGTAATATGTAAAGTCCTCTTCTAAGTGCTGAGCCTCCTACTGTTGCAAGCAATATCTGTAGGACCTGAGATTTACAGTTGCCCACATTTTAGAGTGCAGCAGAAATATTCTTGAAAACAACTGCTTGAGCAGTGTGTTGAGGTTTTTTGCCTTGAGAACATAGGAGACAAAATGCCGTGTATCTATTTTTAATGGAAGGAAATGAGCTTTTCAACTGATGAAGCTTGAACAGAGGCTTTTGTGCCTCTCCAGTAGAGCAAATGACCAAAGAAATGCTCCATCTGAATGCAGATCTCAGAACTACCAAGTACACCGAGCAAGGGGAAGCACTAATAAAGGCAGATTTCCAGAGACCACCAAGTACTTGAAAGTGGTTTAGCTCCTAGAGCACCATTTAAGAATGCAGGCTGAGGGGTGGGATTGAGGTCAAACTAACAGCCTGTGACATAAATGTTCTCATTTTACTTCCTTTCAAATAAAGAAAACTGTGGCATTAGGGTGCAGTGTGGGGGTTTTCAAAACTGATCGTAGCTTTGGAATTCAAAATGGGGAAACTGCAATGAGAGAGTATTGAAAATGTTCCCATTTCTGTTCCAAATCCTTTCCTTTAAAAATAAAAGAAAAGTCTGTACAGGATTCTTGGGGTGTGGGGGGTTTTGTTTGGCTAGGGTTTTTTTAATCTGCTTTCTCCCGTGATTGTAGTTTCCCAGGCACCCAATATTTACCAGGTCACCGAGTGCATCTGCAGTTTGTAAGCTGTCTGGTTGCCAGTCTGTTCTCAGTAGATATAACCGTGTCAGGTATGAGGTCAAAAGGATGAAACAGAGAAAATGAATAAATAACAGAGGAGTAAAGAAAAAGAGAAGCCATAGCGGAATGGTGAAGGTGGTTAAGTGGAACGGGATGCTGGTCTTCTTGGAGGACTTTTGTACAAAGCACTACACAGTGAGGTACCCGTGAACCCCAACAACGTACCAATGTAGGACCTCGATGGACGGTGCAGTTAATAAAATCAGACAGGTTTTTTCCCTTTCTGTGACAAATTTCCTTCGTCACCCTCCTTTTTCAACAACACTGAAAGCCCTCACTGCAATTCCCCCTTTCTACTCGATCACTTTGTGTATTATCAGCCAGTTACATTATTTCTTGAGCTGATTCTCTTTGCCTTTTCTTTTGTTCTTCTTCACAATGTTTTTAGAGTCCTTTGTTATCTCTGTCTTGAGTGGTGTTTGCAGCTTCTCCTAAGTTTAAATCGTTTGTGAATTTAAATTACAATAATTTTATTCCTTCTTCTAGGATGTTAATTATTACATTAAACAATCCGGATAGAACCTCTCTATTCTCTGCATTGCATTATATTAAAGCACAGTGGTAATTAGTTAATGAACCCTTTAATTTTTTTGTTCTTAGACCTGATTGGAAAATTAACATCGGTACAGAGCGCTACACGTTAACTTGGCTCTGCCTCTGCTTCATTAGCGGGGACAAAATGTGAGCACTGAATCGTTGGAGGCAGCTGAACTTAGGTGAAGGGATTACATAAGGAAAACTACTTTCCTCGTGCTGTCAGTCTCTCTCTCGCACCACAGATAAGTGTAGAAAGTATCACTTTGTATTTTCTCTAGTAGGGATTTTACCTGGTTTAGTCACAAATTAGACGTCTACAAAGCAGGGAGGATGATTGGCAAGGCTTTCTTCTGCTTGTTTTCTTGTTTTCCCTTTGAAACTCTCTTTGATTTCGCCAGTACAGAGAACAGGCAGCCACATCGAGTTAAGAGTTTGGAACGGGTGGATCACACACATCTTATGAGACAGCGGAACAGAGGAGAAGTTTGAAAAGTCTAGATGTTCGTATTGTCACCACTCTTCCTCAAAATGATGTTAAAGGGTTTGCTGAAACCCCTGGAAGAATAGGGAGGTCTGCTTTAGTAGAGTCATAGAATGTATTGGGTTGGAAGGGACCTCCAAAGGTCACCTAGTCCAACCCTTACAGATATCTCTAACTAGAACCAATCGCTCAGAGCCCCATCAAGCCTGAACATTGAGTGTTGCCAGGGATAAGGCCCCTACCACCTCTCTAGGAAACCTGTTCTGGTGGTCCACCACCCTCATATTAAATAACTCTTTCCTGATGTCCAGCCTAAATCTACCCTTTGCTAGGTTAAAACCATTCCCCCTCATCCTATTTTGCATGCCCTTGTGAGCAGTCCTTCCACAGCTACTTACAGGCCCCTTTCAGCTATTGGAGAGTCACTATAAGGTCACATCAGAGTCTTCTCTTCAGGCTGAACAATGCTAATTCTTTCAGCCTGTAGTCATAAATACTAATTAAGTAGGATTTCAGGTTTTTAAGAGCTTTAGCCTTTCAGCAGTCTTGTGCCACTGACAAACCGAGGCACAAAGAGATTAAGTGATCTGGCTGCAGTTACAATAGGTAGAAGTCTCCTCATCATTGGCTCTTTTAATCCCCTTTTTCATTGTCTACCTCATAAAATGTAGTGGAAGTCAAATATATCCCTTCACAGAAAATAAAATACACTGAAAGTTTTCTGAACGAGGTGGCTTTTTTTTAATAGATGGGTGACAGCTTTTCTCCTCCTAGCTTGATCTGAGAGGAAAGTCTTTTCCAAGATTTCATGCTTAATTCTTGAGAAACGACTAGGGGTGATGCTATCAATCACTTTAGTGGCATCTGCTATTATCTGCTTTTAAAGAAAAAGCCTAAGTTGCCCATTCACTTCCATCTATAAAGAGAATCTATTTGCACTTGGACAGTCTTTTATGTTTGTATTTTAACGTAAATATTACAAGAATGTGATGTGCAGCCTGACAAACGCTATAGTTTCCCTGTGATATATTTTGATGCTCCGTCAACAACTTCAAAGTGTTCACTTGCTGAATTATTTGTGGAGATAGAAGTGCATGGTAACAGCCCGTAATCTGTTTGCGTGACTCCCTCACGGTCTGTTGTAGTGCTGCACGAGGCATGTCGTGTATGGAATATTGCTTTGTCACACTGGCAAGGAGATCTGAAATGGACTGTGTCTGTCCAGGGAAGACATTTTGTTCTGTGTCCTTTGCAGCAAAAGTCTCTTTAGCTTTGTCCGAATTGATCTTAAAAAATCCTGGGAGAATGCTGACAATGATTTTTAAAAATGATACTGTCTATGGAACTTGGCTTCCTAGCCACGTTTTATGAAATAAAAGAGGACAATTTGGAAGAAGTACCCAGACACTTTGGTGCCTCTTCCTAGATGAAATACGGGTGGGTTTGTTTTTATTGAAAAATCCCATAAGATCTTGTCAAATTTCTGTTTAAGAATCAACAAGAGGCACTAAATGCCATTACTGGTCACAGGCAATGACACTGTAATGACTCAGTTCACAGAATCATAGAATCACAGAAGAAAAGATCCCTGGGATTGTCGAGTCCAACCATCAACCCTACTCTACAAGTTCATCCCTAAACCAGATCCCCCAACATTACATATACGTGACTTTTAAACACATCCAGGGATAGTGACTCCTCGTTCTCTCAGTGTTGGTGTCCTAGGCTCATCCTGTCTCTGCTTTCTAGCTTAGTGTTTTACCAAGTGGTTTCTGATGAGCAACCAGTTGACCGCAGACTGGAACTCTCACAGCACGGCACCTCACCCTTAGGGACACACAGGAAGAGCTCTCCTTTCGGTATCATAATCTTTTTTTTCTTTTCTTTATTGTGTTCTTACACCAGCTGAGATAAATTTGATGACCCAAATCGAAATCTCTTCATTGCCAGAATAGTTCACCTCAGATAAGATCAATTATGTTAAGAGGTCTATTGCTCACTAGGGGATCCGAGAATCCCAAGGTACAATGAAATGTGTTGACTGAAATTTAGAAATGTTTCCCCTCAAAGCACCTTGTCAAAATTTTTTTGGTTTTTTTGGTTTTGCTTGCTTAATTGCTTCCTGTGTGTTTCTGCTCTGTGGGAGTGTTAGGGAGCGATTCTGAAACAGGAGGATGTCATATTTATTCTGTAGGCATTAAGAGTTCTAATTACTCCCTGACGATGCTTTTCCTTAAATGATTAAAAATGTATTGGTTGAATGTTTGCTAAACGTAAGGGCATCACATCCTTGATGCTGATTCCCAGTAGGAAAATAAGAATAAGAAAAGAGTAGGTAGTTGCTACAGGAAAGTCTTTCACAATAGATGGTAGCTATTAGTCAGAAAAATCCAAGCTGCCCTGTTTTTCCTAAATAAATAAATAAATGGAACAACAACACATGGTTTCTTTTATGTGTGGTTCCATCTAAATGGTTTTGCTCTTTGTTGTTTATCACATTTTCTGTTTCTGTTTCACAGCTGCTTTGTCTGCTCTTCATCACATAAATAAAATCTTTTGAGGTTTGACTCTGTAAAAATCCATCTCAGGTAGCTCGTTAGTCACTGCTTTGTTTTCAAATTTGCAGCAGCATTGTTTTTAAAGTTCTCACCTTCAGCCTGCTGCAGATCAAATGAGGTGTTTGCAAAGAAGGCAAAACCAAAAGACATAGAATGGAAGTTAACCAGGAAAAAGCACAGAGGGGATGCTGTAGAGATGTATGTAGGTCTCACGAAAGTTATGTCTGCATTTTCGGTCTCTTTTGGGACCCGTCCTTGCCCATTGCTTTTTTGACTTTCTTGCCTCATTCGTTATTCACTCTTGGGACTCTGGTCTTCTAATGTATTCTTCTTTTAATTGACACAGTTTTCCTTGTCTCATCCCTTAAGAGCTCTGCTTTCTCACCAGCTCCTGCTTCTCCTTTTCACATGCAGGCTGTGTGTTGAGACTGGCGGTTTTCCTTTATTGCTGCATTTTCAGCTAATTATTTCCTATTTGCAAAATACCCTCAGTGAGAAGGGTGGCACTAGAATCTGATGCAAACTTCCTGAAAGGATATCTGCACGTCAGCTCCCATCTTCTGTTCAAAGCACGGTTGCCACCAGCCTTGAATGACACTCTCTGTGTGTCTGTGCTTGTGCTTGCACGAGAAATGGACTGGGAAGAGCTGTTGGAAAAGCATGATAGAGGTTGATGTTAGTATGGAGGAATTGGGTGCCAACTACTCGGACAAGTCATTATTCTATTCTTGAGTTGTCTGCTGAATCTCTCTCAACCCTAGGAAGGTTTTTCATATTCTGAAGTTTTGGTAAATTTTCCTGTGCTCTCCACAGAACACATGCACATCCTGAAATGATGTTACTTTAATCTTGATAGAAATGAATCACAGAATCATCATGGCTGGAAAGGACCTCCAGGGTCATCAAGTCCAACCTTTATCCTAGTATCTAACTGCAAGACCATATCCCTAAGCGCCGCATCCACTCGTTCTTTAAACAGAAGAAATTATGAATCCCATGGGTATTTTATATATATATACATACATATATTTCATTAAACCAATAGATTTTAAGAAAGAAAATTAATACAGAGGCAACAAGTTGAATTACTCTTTGTAGTGTGAAGACTATATAAGGTAAAATAAACTTGATCATCATGGATATTTTATTGTTCTGGTAGAACATGTCAAACAAGAAGATGGAATTCTTAAAGTATATCTCTGTAATATGGATGGAGTGAAGTTCTAGACCCCACGTGGACTTGGAACTTGAGGTCATGCAGGTTATGTACTGAGGCCAACCAAAAAATCCTTAGAAAAGTGTTATCTGTCTTGGCAGAGTGTAGAAACGTAGAGAAAAGAGCTGCAGCAACAGCTATGGATGTCATTGGAAGAATAAAATGAAGTACTGAAGGCAAGGCACTGTGGCTTCACCATGACACTGAAGGATTAAGAGATAACTACTGGTGCAGGGAGACAACGGAGACTCAGAGAGCTCTGGTAAGCTAGGAAACTAGCGTCACCCCTTGCACTAGCAACTGGGTAAACCTGTTATTGTGATTTGTAAAGACTCAGTCCTCCAGTCATTGGCTAGATCTTGAGAGCTGAATCACAGAATCATTAGGGATTGGAAAGGACCTCAAAAGATCATCTAGTCCAATTCTGCCACAGCAGGATCACCTAGACCAAGTCACACAGGAACACATCCAGGCGAGTCTTAAACATCTCCAGAGAAGGAGACTCCACAACTTCCCTGGGCAGCCCTTTCCAGTGCTCTGCCACCCTCACTGGGAAGACGTTCCTTCTCATACTGATGTGGAACCTCCTATGTTCCAGCTTACACCCATTGCCCCTCGTCCTATCACTAGATGACATTAAGAAGAGCCTGGGTCCATCCTCCTGACACCCACACTTCACATGTTTATAGACATTAATGAGGTCACCCCCCAGGGTCCTCTTCTCCAAGCTCAAGAGACCCAGCTCCCTCAGCCTCTCCTCATAAGGGAGGTGCTCCACTTCCTGAATCATCCTCATTGCTCCACTCTGGAATCCCTCCAGCAGCTCCACATCCCTCTTGAACTGAGGGGCCCAGAACTGAACACAATGCCTTAAGGTCTTTCTTCATTCCCCTCAGGCTATGGAATGTAGCTTCGTCCCCACCTGTCTGGAAGATCAGCAGTGAGTTATAGTCAGTTGATCTCACCAGGTTAGGGAGCAACCTAGTGATATCCCTGATTTGGGCTCCAGGAAACTACAGAGTTCCCTATGACGAGGGCCAGCTCTGCATATTGGGCCCTCAGTCCCTTTCAGGAGCGAGTCTCCAATAACTAGTACACTTCTCTTCTTTGTGGAGGAGGTCATCGTACTGCTGGAAGACTTCTTGGATTTACACAACCTTGTCAGGACCTCTGGTATGAGTTCTCTATCCTCTATATCCTTATTAGACTGGCTGTCTTCCAATAGGGGCTTATACCTATTAGTCAGTGCAGCTTTTCAACCTCAACACCACTAAGAAGTGCATTTATCAGTGAACATCACTAAGAAGTGAATTTTTCAGTGCTGAGTGACTGAAAGCTTTAAATGTACAAGCCTTTGTATGTCAGGAGCTGGCAGTGTGTGGGACTACAGATAAAAAGACACGATGGCATTAATTTCTTCCAAGTGTTTTTATTTTCTGGACTGTTAAACCTGTACATTCAGGAGAGCCCCACCAAATCCAGAGATGGCTGGCATTTACCCCGCTGTGGGCGAGATCCAAGTGAGGCTGGATGATGTATGTATGCATTTTAGTGCCTGTAACATTATGTATTATGCACACAACCTGACAATTCCTGAGCTCAGTTCCTGCTGCTAAGTTCATTCCTCACAACCTGCAAAGGCAGATTCTTTAATTAACCTTTAAATGATAATTATTTCACTGGCAGTGCACCAAGCCAAAATCAAAGCAGCTCAGTTCATACTGTATTAGGCTTGTTTCTTGAAGATATGTTGTGTTACCTGGAGTAACTTAGTGATGCTGACGGCTGCTTCACCCATTCATTTGTGCTGTATCCTAGTAAATCTGTGGACAGACAGGAAAAGGGATGGGGAGATATGTAGGTCAGGGCAGATTATTTGGTTTCTTGAGAAGCTTGAGAAAAGGCAGAAATTGTGTTCAGGAGTCCTTGTGCAAGCAGAGAAAAATGTACTAGGAAGTAAAAAGGAGAACTCTGTTCAGCTGCTGTGACTTTAGAAATTACCTCAGTGAACCTTACAAGCACAGAAAAGCAAAGGAAAGACTTGCTATGATACTTGAGGAACATATGCCCAAGTAGTATTAAATGAGTGATAGATACCATAAGACATTCACTTTTATTAGTGGAGCACAGAATTATTAGATAGCATTAAGTGGCCAGTTGACATGTTTGACCCCTTGCAACTAGAGAGAGCACTAGTGCTGGTCCTGTCAAAGCAAGGGAGGCAACAGATTTTCCAGGCATTTAACACGTTTCCTCTCCAGAATATTCCCTCACTGAATTTTATGCAGCGAGTGCATGCAGCAAGGAGATAAAGGCAGATTTTTGCCATCTTCAGGCCTCTCAAAGCATCTGTTAAACCTATGGTAGAAGTGACTCCCCCAGCATGGGATAAAGATGCCACTGAGTTGAAAGCACCTGTCTAAGTGCATGGATTAGTCACAGCAAGTCCATCATTTTAGGGATGGCAACGAAGTCAGGAGAAGCAGCATTTCTTTTCCCCACGTACTCACTTGCTTCCTCCAAGTATACAGAAAAAAAACTACCATGAGATAAAGGAAGGAAAATGATGAATAAACCACTTCTAATTTCAGGACATTGTCTAGATCTGAATGGAAATGATCTTAGGATGATGATTCCGCCTTTTCTTCTTTAAAGCCACACTGTCCCAACAAGCTTGATGCTGCCACCTTCCCAACCTTTTTGATTGTCTCAGCAGCACATCAGTGTGGAGGGGTGCTTTATCCTTCACTACAAAGCCACATTGTGGTTTTGCACACTATTCACTGGTTCCCGTTTATTTGCACATGCTCATCAGCAAGTCTGTCCTCTGAATGATTGGAATACATTGCTGTCTCCAGGCTAGTAATGTAAGAGTAAATGGATGCAACCCTGTTCCTTATCTCCAGACTGCAGAAACTTTTGTCAGTCCATGAGATAGACTAAGCAGGAGCTGAATGCATAGCAAGATCATTTTGGGTCACGGTACAGTGATTAGATTCCTACAGCCTGTCCTACTGTAGATTAGTACTCTGACTCCCTGGGGGAAAAACAAATTTGAAATCCTATGCTACAGCCAGATGCCAGACAGGCCATCACAAACATTGTGCCAAAGTGAAAAATACAGGTAGGTGTCCTTCTAAGGTATGAAGATCTGTTCCCAGCAAACCCTAATCTCAATCCTAAAGGGAACGCTCAGTGCAATATATAGTGCTGTACTGTAAATGGGACATCTGTGGCTTCTTTCAGGGATTGCAGCTGGGGTTTGGTGTTAAGAAGTAGTGCTTTTTCTTGAAAGAGGGAGAGAGGTCAGAAATGGACAAAAGCCATAACTCAGTCACCAAAGGTTTTTAAAAACCTCTGAGTTCCAGAAGGACACAGAACTGCTTCAGAGAATCCAGTACAGAGCCACAAAGATGATGAAGGGAGTGGAACTCCCTTATGAGGAAAGGCTGAGGGAGCTGGGTCTCTTTCGCTTGCAGGAGACTCAGGGGTGACCTCATTAATGTCTATAAATATGTGAAGGGTGGCTGTCAGGAGGATGGAGCCAGGCTCTTCTCAGTGTCATCTAATGATAAGACAAGGGGCAATGGGTGCAAGCTGGAACACAGGAGGTGCAGCATCAATATGAGAAGGTACTTCTTCCCAGTGAGGGTGGTGGAGCACTGGAACAGGCTGTCCAGGTGGGTTGTGGAGTCTCTTTCTCTGGAAATGTTTAAAACCTGCCTGGATATGTTCCTGTGCAACTTGATCTAGGGCATCCTGCTGCGGCGAGGGGATTGAACTAGATGATCTTTTGAGGTCCCTTCCAATCCCTAATGTCCTGTGATTCTGTGTGAGAAGCTTTGTGGTAAGGGCCAGGTGAGACTGGCAAGGGATTACCTTTGTGTCACATAAACAGTTATGTGTCCTCCCAAAGACATGTGTGAGAGACCATGAGGTGCTGCCTAGAAATGAATGAGCGTGGGGTAGTCCAGAAGCTGATAGCCCAGGAGACGGCAAAGAGCAAAGTTCAGGTGTTGGATGCCTGGCTGTGGTTTTATATGATGTGTGATAACACAGTAAATGCATTCTGCAGGTCAAAGCTGATCTTCATCCCTAGTCTGTAAATTTGCTTCTGGGACAGGAGTTTAGAAGTGCTCTTCTGCCAGCATGGAAACTTACTTGGATATGGTTTGTTTTCCAGAGCAAACAGGATTAATCCTGATTTACAGGCTGCTCCTCAGAGTGCTCGAGAGCAAGTGTTTTTCTCCCAAGTCTCCAAAGCCTCACGTAACAAGCAAAGTTCAGGTTTCTCTAGACACATTACATGCCTCCCATGGAAAAATACGTTTGTGGGAAGCTGAATTTCCAATATGAACATCAAGCCGGGAAGTATAATTAAGCCCTGTAAGAGAAACAAAATCATTCTCCTAATGGCATGAACCCAAACAACTCCCTGTTCTTTCCGTTTTTATGCGGCAGAAGAAAGAGAAACATTTCATCCTGCCAAAAACACAAAAACAACAACAAAAAGGTGTTAGCAAATGCGATCTTGTTCCAGCAAGGCCCAGCCTAAGAGAACGATTTGTGCTCCTGCCAGCAGATCCCGCGGCTGGTGCTGTTGTGCAGCAGCAGACGCGCAGTAACCGCTGCGGAGGCACAGCACGCTGCTAAAAACCTGGCGACTTTTATGAAAGCCGTTCGTATTACTGTAGGCTCTCTATAAACAGTGGCAATAAAAAGCTAAACTGTTTTAGGAATAAGATGCAGATATTAGAGATGGGTTTTTTCTGCAACAGTGATGCCTTTTGTCAAGTCTTTTGGCATTTAAAGAGAAAATAAGAAAACCCCAGTATCTCTGAGACACTCTCTCACTGCAGCCTTGTCAATGAGCGGAACCCTTTCCCCGAGACACACCACTGGCCGTGGAAGTTACGCAGAGGTTTTTTTCTTACTAATCTTGTAAGCAGAGCACTCCAGGTATCAAAGGCACATTCTTAAAGGATGAGTATTGAGAGGGGAAGAAGCAAGGTTCTTTGATGTCATCTGATGCATGGCTCCACCGGGTAGAGCGTAGTTTTCCATTATTGACTCATTTTTCCAACGTTGACTCATTTTGCCTTGTACATTAGGAATTTAACACTGTTTCATGCACTAGAGTTATCTTTGGTGTTGCAGTAGATTTTTCCAGTGGACACCCACATAACCAGACCCTTATGGGCCTCTCTATAACAAGCCACATTTGATGGTAAGGGTATATATTTGACAGATTTGAACGACATTAGTTTTATTAGTTTTCATTCTAAGCGTAAGTTCTTTTGGCTTCTAGAGTTAGAGAGGTTTTCTCTGAGAGTCAGGTTCAAAACAAACTGTCTCCAGAAAATCTCTGAGCTGAAAATGGTTGGAGGCTAAAAAATGTACTTGATCTAGTTTTGTACTATTCACTAGGCGTCTCTTTTTGGTCACCACCAGAGGCTGGTGACTAGGCTTTGGTCTAATCTATTGAAGTTGTTCCTTTACTCTTGTTTCTTTGTGTAATGGGGATTCTTACCAGCCTAACATCTGTTGGGCATAAGAAGGGGAATCTAATGGGAACTATCCTTCTGTTTTTAGTCTCCAAAATCATTCCATACAAAACCAACTGTATACAAAATAATTTAGTTGATGTGGTAATGGGCCAAAATGAAATCAAACTGCTAAGCTGCTACCTCCACCCCCTCAGGGGAGAGAAACCTCCAGCAGTTCTTTTCCTTGCAGAAACATGAGGTCCATCTCTCAGTCCATGAATCAATTTCTTAGTGCCAACTGTTCCTTTACTGTCTAGTTCCCTGCTCCGTGTGCTTCCAAGCCAGTCTCTATTCCAGTGCATTGATTCCCATGGCCAAAGAAGACGGGGGGCTCTTTCAGTGTAGCAAACAATGGGTTGCAGGCAAAATCTTCCCTCCACTGATCTCTGAGATTCCACACTCCCACTCTTTCTCCATCCAACACATTTCAAAGGGCAAGATGGCTGCAGTGTCTACCAGCTCCAGTGACAGGTGCCTCTTTTCTGAACAAAGACCAGATGAGACTAGACTGACTCCCAACAAAAAAAGGGACACAGAAAGCTCCAGACTAGTAGTACCACTTTTTCCCTTCTACTTTAAAAAAAAATGCCTGTTCCTGGAGGTGTTCACTGTCCCGGCTGAAGCAAAGGGAGAACTTTCAATTCCCTAGCTGCTTATCAACAGTTGTCATAGCAACGTCCAATCCTTCAGGCTAAAAATTCAAACTTCAACACAGTTGTTCAGACATTGCTACACCTGGCAAGAATGATCCTTCTATCGCAGAAGTGCTTCTTTTTAGAGGAGGAATGTATAAGGCTGCTTTATGCTTATGGACTGTTTACCATTAACAAGCTGTCAGCAAATACATTTAGTATCTGTCCTCCAGCTCAGCATCATGGCTGGGAATTGCAAGACAATGTCTAAGAATAGGCTGTAGTTCATTGTTCGCAGCACTTAAATCCATGCTTAACTAAAGCTGTGTTCAACACCTATTATTTATCCTACTTGGAGTAAGGTAGTAAGAGGCTATGCTAGGATAGCAAAAGTCACTCCAATCTTCAAAAAGGGGAGGAAGGAGGACCCAAGTCACTATAGACCCGGTCAGCCTTACCTCCATCCCAGAAAAGGTGATGGAACAATTTATCCTTCACACCGTATTTGGGCACAGCAAGGACAAGAGAATCATTAGGAACTGTCAGCATGGCTTCACCAAAGGGAAGTCGTGCTTGACCAACCTGATAGCCTTCTATGAGGGCATAGCCAGGTGGACAGATGACTGTAGTGGATAGTGTGGTCGAGATGATTGGATAGTGAGGTGGATCATGAAGCAGCTGCAGGATAGAAGCCAGAGAGTGGTGGTCAATGGGACAGAGTCTAGTTCGAGGCCTGTATCTAGTGGAGTCCCCCAAGGGTCAGTGCTGGGACCAGTCCTATTCAATCTATTCATTAATGACTTGGATGAGGGA
>JAOXOE010000602.1:12064006-12078155 GCA_028565055.1 Phoeniculus purpureus
CATCCCTTGGTGCAGGAGACATGCTTTCAAACAAATATCCCAGACTCTGTCTTTCATGCCCAAGGTTTAAGGATTCTAAAGTCCTTCTGCTTTTCTTCAGATAAGCACGGAGGAATTCTCCCCAATACCAAGCACCCCCCAGTCTTTCTCAGCGGCAGAACTGACAAACAGTCTCTCTTCCTGCTGATCAGGCCTCTCTAAAATGGCAGCGGCCACAGGGCCCTGGCCACGTTCATGGCCCAAGATGGAGACCGACCGCATGGCTGCGTCAGCAGGGCCGCCCCCCCACTCTCTGCACGTGGCCGAGAGGGTTTTCCAGGACCCTATCCTCTCCTCTTTCTCTCCTCCTGTCTCAGCTCCAGGAGGAAGAAAGAGGAGTTCCTTAGCTCACCGCGAGGCTGAAGGTCTGCTCTGTGTGGGAGGATGGTGGTAGATCTACACCAAAGTCTTGCTTCTCTGGTCTGTGGCATCAGGTCCGGGGCCGGAGCTGTCCCTTCTG
This sequence comes from Phoeniculus purpureus, assembly GCA_028565055.1. Taxonomy (NCBI): domain Eukaryota; kingdom Metazoa; phylum Chordata; class Aves; order Bucerotiformes; family Phoeniculidae; genus Phoeniculus; species Phoeniculus purpureus. The sequence goes on from JAOXOE010000602.1 coordinate 12,064,506, forward strand.
CTCCAGGGTCTGCACCGGGCCGGGGCTGTCTTTGCTGTGCTGGGGTTGTCCTTGCCGCTTTCTGCTGGTTACAGGAGCGGAGCAGACCCAACCCAGTGAGCCCCCTCCGTCCCGGGACAGAGAGCTTCTGGAAACTGTGTTCCGCCCCTCGCTGCCCTGGGAAGGGGTGTGGGGGTTAGCATGGGGCTACAGCCCCTATGCTGGGCTGAAAGCCCTCAGCAATAAGAGGCAGGACCAAGATCAGTGTCCCCCTTTATCTGCTCACCTAACAACACCCCTTAAAGGCAGGTGCTTGGGACAGTGTCACCTACCCCCAGGACAGGTCACTGGGGTGAGGGGGGTCCTCTCAAAGCAACAGAGCGCTTTCTTTTCTTCATGGAAGCACGAATCTGTACATCTGAAAATTCTGGCAATTTTCAAACTACAACAAGTGTCTATTTTATTTCCTACATAGTACCTAAATTGGATTGTCTATATTTGTTAAAATTGAAAAGGCCATTTGTTTTAAATTATGTCAAATATCCTTTGGACAGCATGACATAAATCATACACAAAAATAACTGCTTGATTGAAATGAATGAAAATAATAAAGTTGTATCTGTCAGCAGAAAAATTTAACCCTTTCTTATTCCCTCATTATCTTGATAGTGGGACTTAGAGTGTGAGGAAGGATGTTACACAATAGATTACTCAAGGTATTCAGGACCAGAGAGAGATATGGGAAGAACACACATGGAAGAAACAGCTGAGTAGTCTGGGCACTTAACTTGTAACAAGGGAGTTCTGGATTATTGCTCCCAAAACAAATTCTAGGCTTGGTTGCTGTTGAAATTAGTGTAATGAGACTTTAAATTAGGACATAAACAATCCTGAAGGCAGTTACTAGAGGAAATAAACTCTCAGTCTTACCCAGATATTACCAAAGCAGAAAGTTGAGGAGAAACCACATGAGTCTTACACAACTAGTAATTTCTGTGCAGTACTACCACACAGAGCACTGAAGATTACCTTCATTAACCTGAATAAAGTTTAGTGATTATTTTTCAGTTTAAAGAGAGCCTATACCTAGGTTTTAATCATGGAGGCTACTCAAGATGATACCTTAGATCTAGCACTTCCATATCCACAGTTAAAATGACAGCCCTAGGCTTTGCTTGTTTCCTTGAAAAAACAGAAATTATGCTTTGAATACATCCATGCTCTGAATCATACAGAGATGGAAACATCTTCCAGGAATCTTTAGCGACCCAGTGCCCAGAGTTGAGGAGATTTATGGTTAAAAGTCAATCTTCAGGAATCCTTAGCGACCCAGTGCCCAGAGTTGAGGAGATTTATGTTTAATAGTCAATCTTCCTGTTAATCTTCAATCATGTCAATCATTAGTGATTGCCTCAGCTTGTTCTGCATTTGGGTAGGAGCAAAGTAAATGAGCACCAGAATTGGATAAAATAATACAATAGCAAAAGGAGAAGAATAATTATGGTTAAAATAGTGAGACTTAATTACAAGAAATTTGGAAATAGCGAAGGAAAACATAAAATGTCTTAAAAGTAACTTTTATACTTCAATATATCTTGTAGTCTAAGTAGTTTGATTACCACTGATTTATTATTTTGAATGCATATTTGATTATGTAACTTAATTATATAACTTAGTGTAGAGAGTCCTGTCCTTTCTTCTTAATGAATTACTACTATTTAGAAGATAATTAAGGGAATGTTTGCCTAGGAGCTAAATAAATGGTCTAAAGCAAGCTGTACATACTTTTTTCTGTACTTTGTAGTCAGTAGAATTGACACAAATAAACAGTATTAAAAATATAATTATCAAAAACATCTGCATGTGTAAATTTGATTTACTAAACTATATTCGTGTTATAATTACAATATTTAATCTTTAATTCCAACAGGCTTTCTAAATGCTATGTAATGGAAAATTGAGGTTTTTTTCATCTTCTACCATTAGTCTGTCAACCTTGTCTGAAGACTGCTATATTAAATGATAAAAGAGCTTTTTTTGTCACCCTCACTGCTATCTTCTGGTAGCCTTTATTATAATAAAATCTACAAGAAATATCTGACCCACTAAACTCAATACCAGAACAGCCAAAATAACATTTCTTTAAATTATTTAATATTTGGGTTCATTTTTGGTGGTTTAGTATTTGATAATTTATCTTTCCTTTTTTTTATAGTTAAAAGTAAATGCTGGTGGCAACATTTGCTCTTAGAATTTTATTAGTTGTGTTTCAAAATTATTTTCCAATTTGAGGGCACCCACAGAATGAGAAGAATGGGAAGAATCTTTGGACTGAGCCTGGCATACAGAAAAGTTGTTGACAAGAGGATCTCACCCAGGTTTCAAAGAAGCTACTAGCATCGCTGTAAAATACCTAAATAACCTCATGTAATCTGAATACTGAATAAAGAAATTTAATAGAGACAAATTTGAGAAAGATACGCTATCTTTTCAAATGGATTATTTTGGAAATCAGGTGAAGAAATACTGTAGCTTTCATGTTCTTACATCTCTTATATACCTTTCATAATTAACGTTTCAAATCATAGACATGGATCACAATTGAATCATACTAAGTGCAAAAGAAAAAGGGCAAAAGAGCAAAGACGTAACATCTAGAATTTTCTCTCCTGGAGAATTTATATTGTGAAAATTTTGTCCTGTTTCTTAGTCAGTTTAAACATACTTCTATAGCTGAAGAGACACTTAATGCTAAACTTAGTACAATGAATCTAATGAAGCTCCAAACAGGCATGCAACAATTTTTTATGTAAACCACAGACATATGACCTTTTCCTCTCTGTCCTTCCTGATGGTGAACTGTAAGACCACTTTTGGTTTTGATTCAGCCTTAGAATTCAGAATTTAAATGCATCTTCGAGATTGTGCTTCAGGTTTTGTTAAATTGTACTCTCATCTGATAAATACAGAGTCCTCTGTTTTGTCTCAAGAAATAAGGATTTCATGTGTATTTTTTTTAATAATACTTATCTCTGAGAAAGCAGACAACCATGGCTTTCAGAAAGGGTTTGGAGGAACAAAGGATGAAAAATGAATCACAGAATCACAGAACATTAGGGATGGGAAAGGACCTCAAAAGCTCGTCCAGTCCAATCCCTCTACCACAGCAAGATCACCTAGACCAAGTCACACAGGAAGGTCTCCAGAGAAAGAGACTCCACAACTACCCTGGGCAGCCTGTTCCAGTGCTGTCACCCTCACTGTCAAGAAGTTCCTTCTGATATTGATGTGGAACTGCCTATGTTCCAGCTTACACCCATTGCCCCTCATGCAATGACTAGATGACATTGAAGAGAGCCTGGCTCCATCCTCCTGACACCCATCCTTCACATATTTATGGACATTAATGAGGTCACCCCTCAGTCTCCTCCAAGCTAAAGAGACCCAGCTCCCTCAGCCTCTCCTCATTCCACTTCCTTCACCATCTTTGTGGCTCTGTGCTGGACTCCCTCCAGCAGCTCTGTGTCATTCTTGAACTGAGGGTCCACCAAGGGTTAGTACTGGGTCCAGTCCTATTCAATCATTCATTAATGACTTGGATGAGCTATTAGAGAGCACTGCCAGGAAATCTGCTGATGACACAAAGCTGGGTGGTGTCGCTGACACCCCAGCAGGCTGTGCTGCCATTCAGCAAGACCTGGACAGGCTGGAGAGCTGGGCAGAGAGAAATTTAATGAAATATATCAAGGGTAAGTGTAGAGTCTTGCATCTGGGCAAGAACAACTCCAGGTACCAGTATAGGTTGGAGAACAACCTGTTGGAGAGCAGTGTAGGAGAAAGGGACCTGGGGGTCCTAGTGGACAGCAGGATGACCATGAGTCAGCAATGTGCTCTTGTGGCCAGGAGGGCCAATGGCACCCTGGGGTGGATCAAAAGGGAAGTGGTCAGCAGATTGAGAGAGGTTCTTCTGTCCCTCTACTCTGCTCTAGTGAGACCACATCTGGAGTGTTGTGTCCAGTTCTGGGCCCCTCAGTTCAAGGACATGTAGGTGCTGGAGGGAGTCCAGTGTAGAGCAACAAGGATGATGAAGAGTGTAGAACACGTCCCTGATGAGGAAAGGCTGAGGGAGCTGGGTCTCTTTAGTTTGGAGATGAGGAGACTGAGAGATGACCTCAATAATGTCTATAAATATGTGAGGGGTGGATGTCAGAAGGATGGACCCAGGCTCTGCTCAGTGTCGTCTGGTGATAGGACAATGTGCAATGGGTGTAAGCTGGAACAGAGGAGGTTCCATATAAATATCAGAAGGAACTTCTTCACAGTGAGGGCGACAGAGCACTGGAACAGGCTGCCCATGGAGGTTGTGGAGTCTCCTTTTCTGGAGATGTTTAAAACCTGCCTGGGTATGTTCCTTTGCAACTTGGTCTAGGTGATTCTGCTCTGGCAGGGGGATTGGACTAGATGATCTTTGAGATCCCTTCCAATCCCTAATATTCTGTGATTCTCTGAAGAACATCTCATAACCAATTGCATACTGCATCCTGAGGGAAATGGAACTCGTAATGGTTTCTAGATTAAAGAAAAATGATGGTGCTATCATCTTTCCTTCAGACTCTTTTCAGGCTCCTGTGATCCTTGCAAAGATGTGACACTTTGGTAGTCTTTGGTAGAGTCTCTAGCAAGTGCTAATAACACCTTGCTTACAGAATAAAGATGCTGCTGGGAAATCTCAGAGATAAGTGGGAGTTATCTCTGAGATAAACTCAGGCTGCTTATTTAAGGGTCACATGTGTTAGGTGTATTATCCTCTGACATTTGGGCATAAGGCTCACCTTTGATTAGTGCATGAATCAGTAGCACATAAAAGGTAGGATTCCTAGGTTTGCCTGTATTTTATATGCAGTGCAGTGCAAAAAGGGATAAAAGATTCAGGGTTTGATTTGACACAATCCATCATAGCTCTCAAACTGTGTGTCTGCACTGTGTGCATGTCTGTAGACAGACTCATGCAGGTTGCTGCTCCCTGCTACAAATAGGGTTTCCAAGTGAAAACTTGTGCACTTCAGCATGCTAACACAGCTACTCCAGCACTATCTAGCTACTAGCTGTAGTCGTTCACTGTCTCATGTCAGTACAGGATTGTTGGTAACATAAAGCGTTCAGTAAGTAAAATGCTAATGTGAGACTCATAGAATCATTCAGGTTGGAAAAGTCCCTTGAGATCAAGTCCAATCATCAACCCTACTCTACAAGTTCACTCCCAACACCACATCTAAGCATCTTTTAAACTCATCCAGGGATGGTGACCCAACCACTACCCTGGGCAGCCCATTCCAGTGCCAGACCACTCTCTCCATGAAGAGTTTTTTACTGATGTCTAATTGGTTGAAGCTTAAAGAGTTGTCTATTAATTTTTCTAGATCTCCTTGAGCATAGATAATGCTGGAAGGCTCAGTGCATTCAGTATTTTCATGCCATATAAAGCATTAAAGAGAGATTGAGCCATTCACAGCCACATACCAGCATGTGCTCCGACAGCACACATTGCCTGTGGCAAGGACCTTGTGTACCTTTACGTTTTCTACCACACCAGATGCACACATGGTTCTTGATAACATTTAAATAACAAGACAAGACAAGCAGCAGTTCTGCTTTGATTTTAATTTTATGTAGGGCACACTTTTTTCACCGGATATATTCATGGATGTGAAACTTAAATGCTTGCTGTTCCGTGTAATAGCAGCGGGCTTTTGTTTGGTTATAGGTGCAGGAATAGCCTGAGGAGGTCAGAAATGTGTTTGACTTGCATGGAGTGAATAACCTGAGAAATTCTGTGATGGGCAATGAGGACAAACACCAGTCAATACAGCAAACAATCAGCTGATGTGTAGCTCTCTTTAATTAATACAAAGACACCTTGTCTTTGAAAACTAGATGGTGTTATTTAGTTCTTACTAGAAAAGATCGTGGCAAATCCACGAGCTGAGATTGGAGTGTTTTGTTCTTTGCAGCAAACAACTACCACATCCACAGAATCGATCCATTCCATGGGGTTTTGTAGCCAGGCCCACCCATCTCCTGGTGCATCCTGTGGTGGTTTGGTCCTGATCGGAGCCAGATGCCCACCAAAGCCACTCTATTACTCCCTTTCTTGGATGGACAGGGGAGAAAAAAATATAATGAGAGGCTAGTGGGCAAAGACAAAACCAGTTGAACAAAGCAGAGAGCAGAAGCCACGCGTAGAAGCGAAGGCAAATAAAGGTCATTCTCTAGTTCCCATCAGCAAGGGTTTAGCTGTTATTCCAGAAAGCAGGGCTTGATACACATAATGGTTGTTCAAGAGAACAAAATGTCATCAATGAATGTCCCCAGCCCTTCCTTCTTTCCCCTTGTTTTTATATCTGGGCTGATGTCACCTGGTCTGGAATACCCCTTTGGTCAGTTTGGGTTAGCTGGACCGGTTCATCCCTCAGTCTTCCTCACATGGGGAGAATGTTAGGAAAGAAAAACCCCACAGCCTCAGTGCTTTGAGAGCCCTGCTTAGCTGTAGCAACACCTCCAGCTACCACCACAAACACAGCACTGTGGGGAGTCATTATTTGGACACTCTGGTAAAAGTATGAGAACAGCTCATAAGAACAGTCCATACTAAGACAAGGATCCGAGGTCATAACTGGAACAAAAATTGTTGACCTGGCAAAGCTTGAAAACTGCAGAATTATCTTGTATGGGAAAGTAGTTGCATAGCACAAGGGACTTGGCTTGCAGTGCTTGCTGATCAGGATGGAACACTTCAGATCATGATTTCTATGTGTTGATGAATCGTAGGGGACAAGGGTACATGTGGACAGTGCACGCTGTGGTGTTGTATCCAGTCAGAAAGTAGATAGTGTATGTTGAATGATCTGAAACAGTATAAATACGTAAGATGAGTACTAATAAATCCGTGATCATTGCGGCATCATTTTGGTGTCGTCCGTCCTCGCATGAATCCCCACACAGCACCGTGAGAGATGTCATGGGGAGGATCAACTCCATCTCGGCTAATCCAAGTATGAATTTGCAGTGTTTGTTTTATATGCAAACATCTGGAAAGTCTCCTGTTTTGCTCTGTCACTCCAGAACATGCCATGGACAATCAGTTATCCCAGTGGGAAATTAAATACCTCTACCCCAGCGTCCAGAACATTTATTGACTGTCTCTTTGGCCTTTCTGAACCTTATGAATTACTAAATACAGACCTCTATCTTGTCCTTGGAAATGTTGATTGAAAACAGTAGATCAGCAATTATATTGAACGTGGATAAAAAGTAGTCATATATCACTAGGGTTTGATCTCTTTTGCAGAAAGGAGAGCATATTGATCAGAATCAGAATGCTTAAAGTTAGGAACACCTTAAATAACAGTATTGCCACCTAGATGTGCATCAATAAAATTGTTTTAATGTGTCTTATATTATTCTGCCCAAATTACTTCATTGGCTCTTCTACCATTCTTTTAAAAACCTATGTATGTCTTTCTTGCAGTTATTGTTGTTCTACATCAGGATGTTCTTAGTTGCATTTACAATGATGATGCAGTTTTTTGATGCTGTGGGAGTCTTACTGGAATAGCTATTTGTTAAGTTATAATCCATGTGTATAAGTACGTAGTGAATCTAATAGTTCTCTTGGTTTCAGTCATTGTGCCTCCAGGTCTCTGACATAGTTGTCAAAATAGTCTTACTGGAAGTTCTAGAATTAGTATTAAACTAAAAAAAAAAGCTACAAAAAATAAAGAACATTTGTTTTTAGTTTTAGAGAAATGAAAGAGGGGAAAACAGGTAACTTCATATTGTTTTCTACATTATTTTTTCCTTCTTTTTTTGAAATAATCTTTGTTTCAAAGCTGATGTCTTCCATTTTCTGTCTTATCTCATTTTGCCCATGACATCAAGAAAATATCATGAATTCTAAGTGTTAATGCAGAGGAGGTTTTTTTTGTGTATCATCACCTGCAATAGAAGACTGAGTAACTATAAACTATTGAAAAGGACATCACTCTGACTGTGCGTGTTCTCTTTCTTTAGAGCAAATGGGCATAAAAACTTTATAGCAAATTCACTCCCTGGAAAATAGCTCCAAGTCTTCACAAAACAGATGAAAAAATGCTGAAACTTTCTGCTTCTTCTCCATTAGCGATATCATCCCACCAACAAAGGTATGTAAAACAGACACGGGGGCTATCTGAACAGATGATTTATGTAATTTAACTATTTACCCTGCAAATACCATTGTTAATACAGTGTCCTGTCCAATTCCACGGAGGAAAACAAAAGATTTTGCACATTACTTCCCAATTCTGATCTTCCAGACACTTGTGGAGGAAGCTGTATTCCATAGCCCCAGGAGAATGAAGAAAGACTTCGAGGGCTTAGGACGGTTGGTGAAACAGTCTGGGGCACAAATTATATTTTCTTCATTGCTTCAATTTCTGGATGAGGACATGGCTGGAATAGAAGGAATCAGTCCATAAATGTGTGGCTACAAGACTGATGCTGCAGGCAGGGCTTTGGGTTCTTTGGCAATTGCTGGTCTTATAAGGCAGACCTGACGGTTACAATGGGAAAGGTCTATCTCAGAAGGGAAAAAGGGTTCTGGGACAGGAATTGGCAGGCTCATTCAGAGGACTACAAGTTAGGTTCAAAGGGGGATGAGATTGTTGCTGGGTGGGCACCAGTGGGACAGCGCTCTGGTCTTGATGAAGACCATGAGGCCTCCCATCATCCTAGGGTGAAATGAGAGCACCCAGCTCACTCCCTGAAATGCCCGTGCACCAGTGCACACAGCATGGGGAATAACCAGGAGGAGTTAGAAATCTGTGTCCAGTCAGGTGATTATGATCTGGTGGCAATGACAGAGACATGGTGGGACAGCTCACATGACTGGAATGTGGTCATGGACAGCCATGTCCTTTTCAGGAGGGACAGGTCAGTAAGGTGAGGTGGTGGAGGAGTTGCTCTCTACATGAGAGAGCAACTGGAATGTCTTGAGTTCTGTCCAGGAGTTGATGAAGAGAGAGTTGAGAGTTTGTGGGTGCGGTTTAAGGGGCAGGCTGGCATGGGTGACTTTGTTGTGGATGTCTATTACCAGCCACCAGTAATAGACCCTTCCAATCCTTAATGTTCTGTAATTCTGTGCTTCTGTTATTCTGTGATCAACTGGAGTCCTCATTTTGGATTCAAACACACGAAGGGTTTACACACCACTGACATTGCAGGATAAGCTTCAAAAACTACTACTCTGGCCATGAAGAAGAAAAACATCTTACATTTTTAGGGTGATATGATGAGAAGTGTGTTTTACAGTTCACCATTTAGTAGTCAAAGACTGAGATCTTATCATTATTCTTTTGTGGCTACTTGTAGTGTAATAAACTGGTTTATGTTAACTGATAGCACAACAGGTTTGCTAGTCCTACATACATGCCCTATCAGCTCCTTGCCACAGTGCAGATTATGTCTAAGCAAGGAGCAAAGAGCTGATATGGCATGTATGATGTTGTATCTTTCAGCAAACTAGAACTCTTTGGATGTCAATTAAGTTCCAGTGTCACTGACAATCTGTTCCAGAGCTGCTTTCTTTGAACAAAACAAAACAACAACAAAAAAGAGTATTCACCCTTCTACCATCTGTGCCATGCATATGAATTCATGTTCAATACTTCAGGTCATTTAGAACAAGCATCTTGGCAACCAGAAACATATGCTCCTTAAGTAGTCCATCAAAGTCAGGCTGGTAATATGACTTGCTGTTTGCTGTTGCTGTTGTTTTCTCTGAAAATCATCCTTTCATGCAGACTGACACTACTGATGAAATCAGAAGAGAGCACAGATCCTGTACCAAGGTTCATTTTAGACTCTGTTTCTTTCAGCTGTACGACAAGTCATAACGTAGTGTAAAGCACTGTCTTTTCAATGAAACCTTTGCCAAGATGCTGTACTGCAGTGCTCTGTGGTGGTAAACGGGTGAAATGAAATTCCCTGGGATTGCCTTTGTAATAGGTTAAACACACTGGCATGTCAGCTCAGAGCCCTTAACTTGCTGCATTTCCTCTTGGATTCAGAAATTAAAATGTAGAAAATGGGCAAAGAGAGCAGTTGGTGTGAGGGAGGAAACCAAGGCAGGAGGCTGTACAGGTGGCATATAGACCACAGAGCGCAGGCATGGAAGGGATTAGCAGAAATAACAACATGGGTGCTGTTGCTCTGAGTGGCTGGGGCAGGACAGACTTTCCAGGATTTAAAAGGTCCTATAAGAAGGTTGGGGACAGTATTTTCAGCAAGGACTGTTGCAACAGGAAAAGAGATAATGTTTTTAAAATAAGAGGGAAAACTTACACTATTAGGAAGAAAATTTCATTATGAGGGTGGTGAAATAGTGTCACAGGTTGCCCAGAGATGTAGATGCCCCATCCTTGGAACTGTTCCAGGTCAGGTTGGACAAGGATCTGAGCAATCTGGTATAGTTGGAGATGCTCACTGCAAAGGGGTTAGACTAGATGACATTTGAATATCCCTTCTAACCCTAAACATTATGTGATCCTATGACATGCAAGGGTCTGACATAGAGAAATTTTTACTGTCCCATCACTTGTCATCTAGTGGTTTGCACAGCAGGTTGTGCTTTGCCATTTGCAGCGCACTGAAAGTAGCTAACTTTTCCTTACCATTGTCTGATCACTATTTACTAATTGTAATCTCTTACCTCTCAAACACACAAGGTCATAAACAGATAAGGTGCATTAATTTTGCACACTCATCGTTATCCATCTACACAGATTAGCTTAAGGAGAACCTGCTTCACAGCCAGATTTGATCTGTCCTCACTCTGTGCTTCTTCTAGCAAGAGTGTCTCTGAACTATACACCTTAAACCCTCTGTTGGTAATGCATCCTGTGCTGACACAGCAATTTGACCTCTTTTGGCCATCCTTGTGTGGTAGATCCTCTATAATCCTTGACTGCACGATGACTTGACTTCCCTTCTCCTCAAAATGTTGTTATTAGTGTTTGAATAATGCACAAGTGTAGCTATTCTTGCTCCATGTGACTGCATCAGTGTTTGCCATCTCTGCATACGCTTCCTGCTTGTGATGTGTTTTGAAAGCTTCAGAGAATTCTTACCAGAAGTTGTGGACCCTGGACATCGGACAGTTGGCAATATATCCTAGCCAGGAACAGGCTTGGCAAAGAAGTCATGAACGTTTAGGTTAATTCCTGTGATCTGGACACAACTGAACTCAAGGGAAAAAATCCTGTCGCATTAACCTTTGGGTCAGATCTCTGCCTAAGCCAAACTGAAGAAACTATCGCCGGAGCTTTTCTCTTGGCAAAGCTCATTCCACTTGTTATAATAGCAAAGTGCTTCGTTGCTATCCTCTGTGCAGTTTGTTCAACAGGAACAAAACACAAGCCATCGAACTTACCCTGTGGAAGTAGTCAGGAGATAGAATTCAACCATTTAGTCAGGAAGTGGATGGGAAGACCCATTATCTGGTTAGTTCAAAGTGTGTGGTAGTCTGTGTCAAGTTAAAATGTTGAGTAAGTATCACAGATTTTAAGTTGTTTTGTGAAGCTGTTTTGACCCCACTAACCAACGTTTCTTATAATGCAGGTAATATAGTGAGCCATGTATTTCTCATAACAACAGGGGGTTGTGGAGTCTCCTTCTCTGGAGATGTTTAAAACCTGCCTGGATGTGTTCCTGTGTGACTCGGTCTAGGTGATCCTGCTGTGGCAGGGGGATTGGACTAGATGACCTTTCGAGGTCCCTTCCAATCCCCTATAATTCTATGAGTCTATGAACTATTTCTCGTGCTGTACAGATGTGGACACGGGATAAGAGAAGTGTAACTCATTCTCACGCTCATAACTGTATGACCAAAATCTCACGTGTCTTCCTCTGTCAAACGAGGACCCACTTACTAACGAAGGTTTCCTCTGCCTGTGGCTACCCACTTGTCTGTAATTCTCTATATAATTCTCACGTATCTTTTCCATTTCTACAAATGGGGAGAAATCAAAATTCATGATGACTGTATAAAATTTGCATACTATACAGTCTGTAATTTCTCCAAAGGTGACATATTGTCAGCTTGTGTAAGTTATTTATTTGCAAAAGGTGTGAAATTAGTTCCAGAGGAGTGTCTATGGCTAGGAAATAACTCCCCTTTGAACATGCACCAGCTGCTTCCCCTTTTCACTGAGGTATTTGCATTATGTCACCACCTGACATACTTTGCCCTGGAGGTTCCAGGAAGGTTGCCATGTTAATTAGAGGCGAGTGATAAAGCCTGATGTTTTATTTATTTTCTTGAAGAGGGATTTCTCTGTGTTATCCTGTTTTATGGTAATATTTTTATGATGAATTTTTTGGTTTAGCTCAGAACCGGTTCCCTTGAGGAGCAAGTGCTGCAGCACATTACAGAGGCTTTCAGTGCTTACGATTTCTCATTAAAAATAACCCGCTCCTGACTACAGCTAGCACTCATCACATCCTCAAGGACCCTAACTTAGCTCACGATAATGACATAGTTAGAAGTAGATATGCACAATCTTCACATGTCTGAGACAGAATCCATACTGTGAACAAACCACCAGTTTGGAAACACTGCAGCAAATGTCTGGAGGTTGCAACAAGTTATGCCAGGAAGGGAATGGGGTTGTCTAGGTCCATCTCACAGAGCTTTGAGAGTGGGACACCTTCATGTGCCTTTGCACATGGTGATTTGCTTGCCTGGCAAGCCTCAGCATTTTTGTGAAATGGTCTTAGAGTAATCCATTGCTGGCAGAATTAATGACGTGTGTCATTGCATTTCTGTAACTACAAGGACCCATCACGCTTAAATGAGGTCAGGATAAGCCTGGTTGTGAGAGCGCCCCATCACAACATAGGTCTTCTCTTGGAACAGAACTAGACTTGGACCCATGAAGCCTAAAAATCCAAGGATTAAGGCAGAGAATATTTATGTTTCCTTAGGTCTCTGATTTGTTAGGATCACATGCTGCCAAAAATACCTCTGCAAAACACTTCCCTTAATCCACATTTTGTACAATTTATTGGGTATTCTACTGAAACGCTTCTGGGTTTACCTTTGAGCTCTTTGCCCTGGATGTGATTTTACTAAGAGTCTGAATTATGCAAATAGCATATACTAACAGTTTTTCAGTGTTTGTCCTATGCTGATTACATTAGCAGCTTGCCTTCTGTGCTTGCAGTCTTGCTGCTAATAATGTTACAGATCATGCAATAAAGTTAATAATGAAAGCAACAGCATCTCCTTCATTGTCTATATCACCAGTGTACATGGATGAATAGAGGCAGCTGTGATAATTTTGGAAGGACTCAACAACCCACCACGTGCAGAAGCTTAACCCATCAGGTATGGGAGCTTTTTACCATGGTCTAGTACTTTTCTCTGAGTCCATAGCTTGCTGAGAATAAAAAGAAGGATTTTCATATTGCTTCCTAGGGGTCCATCTTTAGATTCTATCAATCCTGTTATTTGGAGAGAGGAAAACCATATCATATCATAGTATCATAGTATCATATCATATCATATCATAGTATTACCAGGGTTGGAAGGGACCTAATAGATCATCAAGTCCAACCCCTACCACAGAGCTCAAG
>JAOXOE010000602.1:12078255-12089973 GCA_028565055.1 Phoeniculus purpureus
TTCTCCAGTGAAGTGATCCTGCTGTGGCAGGGGGATTGGACTGGATGATCTTTTGGGGTCCCTTCCAATCCCTAATGTTTCTATGATGTTTTCCACTTCCTTCCCTAGTGTTTTGTTAATATCACAAAGTAGAAGCATTGATTAAGCAAGATATTAACTATTTAAAGCTTAAGAAGTTATCTTGTCAAAAGAAAAACTATTCAGAGACAGTAAGATATTCACAAGGACTTATCTACAATTAATATATTCAAGAAAATAAAGTTATTTTAAGGTAGAAGATTCATTACTGCCTAGTTTGATATCTCTTTTAAACCTTATGTGTAGTTGTACCCTATAGCTTCCATCTGAGTTATGTCATATATTTTAGACAGCTTTTAGCCTTGATTCAGTAGTCACGGATGATTGAGATTTTACCACATCTATTGGTATTTTCTAAACACATGTCTATCAATACTGGTGGTAACTTTATCGTGATGGTTATTTTGGAAGTCTTTTTTAGGTTCCCAGTCATTTTACTACCTTAAAAATGATGGGGTTCACCCAGATGTTTTAATAGGTCACGTGAAAATACATAGTTGAATAAGTAAAAAGGTTATGATGAAAATCACCTTCTTCCTAAATGTAGGATGAGGTTTAGTAAAATTGGTGAAACTCTCAGCTTGCTGTACAAGAGCAGTTATCCCAAGGCTTTGTTACCGTCCCTCTCTTTTGAGCTTCCCAGTACAAGTGACTTTTTCAGTTCTGATTCTTTAAAAATAAAATAGTTCAAACACCTTTGGGTAAGATGACCCAGTTGCTCTGTGCATTTACAACTATTAAATTTCTGCTAACACATACGTTAGAAGAGTGGAATAATGATGTGGATGAAGCTAAACTAAAGAACACAATTAATTAAATTTCATTTTTCTGTTGTGGTGGATTCCCGGAGCTCTGTGGGCATTGACCAAAGATACATTTGCTTTTCTTATGTAGGGTAATTGGATTACTAGGTAGTATGAGTGTTTAATCTTTACTGATAGTGAGATAAATGGCTGCTAAATACACTGAGCAAACAAGAGTAGCTTAAGAAAAGTAGTGACAAAAAGGGTGTCATGAATATAAAGGCTTAAGCCTTTATATTCGTGTGATGGAGAGGAAAAAACTGCTCTGTTGTCACTTGGCTGGTAAAACGCGGTGTGACAACAGGGGTAGCTGCTTCTCTGCTCACTTTAATAACGTCTCCCTGCATTACAGACATTATTGTGTAGGCATTGCCTTTTGAAATGGGGTGTCTCCTTCACGTGTCTGCATGAGTATATTTGCTTTTCAGGGAATAAGTGTCTGAAACTGCTTTGAAAACTTTTCTTTGTGAGGAACTCTGTAATACAAACTTGAAAATTTAAAGTGTAATTTCTAAGGCTGAAATTAGACTTATGTTTTCCATCCTGTGATCAGGAATGAAAATGCAGCATGTGCCTTGGTGATTTGGGGTGGGTGCACACGCTTGTCTTGTTTTTTTTTAACGTACTGGAACATAAAGATAAATAAGACCAAAATAAAATTACTTTGCAATTCTGGTAATGGATTCTACTAATCCTTGCCCTAAAAACCCCAGTGCCATTCGTCTGTTGGTAATCATAGGTCTGCATTCAAGCAAAAGCAGATCATGCAAATAGGAAAAAGATTATGGACGAAACTGTTTGGCGAGGGAAAATAAACCAATTGAGGTTCTGCTCGTTTGTGATTGGAAGCAATTTCCTGTGGAAGACCTTTCCTCCCAACATGGAATTTATGCCTTGCTTGAACAGGGTTCAGATTCTGCTTTGAACCCTTCTGAATACCTGAGATGTACGGGAGGATGCACAGACATAACCCCCAGATGTGGGACATAGGTACTGAGATCAGAGTGCTTCTGCAGAGCTTTGGGGCCATCCTATGTAGCCAGGGAGGAAGGCTTTAAAAAAAAGAAGCATGTGGATACCCACTCTCAATCTTCTCTTAAAAACCACCTGAGCTGAGTGTTTAACTTATCCACGGGGCTTGGAAAACCTGGTCCTTCCAAAAGCAGTTGGAATTCAGTAAGTGGGCAGACCACCTCCAACTGTATTGATATCCTCATGTCATCAAGATAACTCCGGGCTGAAAAGGAGCTCAATGGGTGGCTCATCTTCTGGCAATCAGGTCACTGATCAGGCCAATTACAAATTGAACAGGGACTGTCAAATTAACTTGTTAAAGCTTGTTTAAGCTTGTTTGAATAGACCTCCTTAATTTGTTCCATTCTAGGAAAGCCAGCAATAAAGATTTGACATCCAGACCAGACCCTAGAGACAGGCTTCCCCTCTCTCTGGGTCATTCTGTAGCTGTAGGATTCTAGGAAGCATGCAAATTCATCCTGAGCTGTTGCATAAATGCCAGAGAGGTCAATCTTCTTTCCTTGCTGTTTTGCAAGGAAGTGATTGATGCTTGGCACTTGTGTAATAATAAAACATTTCCGAAGTTTATGGTCAATAAATTTGTGTAATAAAAAATGCATCCCAACGCTATTATAGTTCATACTTCTACTCCAGTTACTTTGCAGGCTAAAATAATGTAGGTTTTAGTTGCACCTTTTTCCTCTTCAAAAGAGCAAGGACTGAAATGTCTGTTGAACTAGTGCATGCGAAGGTCAGTGTCTCCTTCAGCTACTGATTTCTGAGGGAGTCAAAAGTGCAATTTTTCATTTGAATTTTCTGTGTCTTTAAGAAACAATGTGATGTGGGACTAGCAAATATTCTCAAATATGCCTGTTTTATATTACTGAGGTACCCACAGAACTTCCTGTTCAGGTATCTTTCCATTGAGTGTTTTGACATCTATAAACTAACCCAAACAGTGCAATCACTGGGCAAGTCTTCACCACCTCTACCAATATTTTAATGACAGCTTCAAGTAAAGAGCCCTCATCTTTCTTCAAGGCACAGGTTATTTTTCTGTTGTTCTTTTGCTTTCTCTTATATTTTGCTTTTGCTGGTTTCAGACAGCAATAGTAAGCCTGATAGGAATCTGATGGAGGAGTGTTCCAGTCGTATTGTCACTGAAATGATGATGTGAGTGTGTGTTAAGAACAGTGCAGGCTCCTAGTTGCTTGTGTGAGGGATGTAAATAAAGGTCAGACACCAAATTAATGCAACTTTCAGTCATAGAATCCCTAACTGTTACAAACCCACATTTCAGCTAGATTTAGAAATTAAGCTTCAAAGTTTTAAAGAGCTTTTGTTTTCTTTTTTAAACTCCTTACCTTTTATTTTGAGACTTCTGGACATGCTAGGCAGTGCTTTGTCTTTGCTGTTTCCCATGTAGCAATGATAGTTAGGGATCAACTCAGTTGCCAGAGCATAAATACAGAGATACTGATGCAAACAGGCTCCAGGCAACCCTGCAGAATAGGAATAGTTATCTCGTAGGTCCTGCACCAGACCTGCTAGCTTCATCAGAGGCTCATTAAGCAATCTGCAACAGCACTATCTCTGCCTGTGTGCAGATGACTGAATTGAGATGTTTGTTTGCTTTTGTTTTCTTTTGAAAATCGGAATGACAAAGAAATAGGCTGGACAGAAAAAGCTCTGAGTTTTCCCCCACTATTCCCTGGCTGTGGCAGAGATGTTGGAGTATGTGATCTCTAATGTCCCTTCCAACCTAAGCCTTTCTACAGTACTAACAAGTGAACAAGATTTTCAAGGGAGTTTTATTTTAATTTTTCATGACTTTACTCCTCTTTGCTCCAAAACCTGAATATTTTGATTAAGAAAAATACTTAGAAGGTGAACTAGCAGAGAACAGAACCTGCTCTTTTTTCAAGTCTATTTTGTAAGAAGCTGTTCTTTAAAAAGTCATTCTGGAAGGAATTTGTTCCCCATAGCAGATACCAGGGGTGTATGTTTTTCAGACCTATTTGACTGTTTAGGAATAGCTGTTCTCTTACAGGTTTTGTAGGGAGTGATGGTGGAGAGAGACAGGAAAAACCAAGCAATAAGAACTGAGACAGGAAGGAAGGTGCCAGAGCTCAGGAGCTCAGACTTTGCCTGACATCTTGCCAGGCTGAATTTAACTCGACTATCTATAGAGTTCCCCCTGGGAGAGAACAGTCTCCAGAAACCAACGTAGGAAAGGTGTCTACAAGACTGGAGGCCATGTGAAACTGATCCTAACCTATCTCTTTGCCTTCCCCACAAGATGACTTGCGGATGAACATTATGACTTAACACCTTTGCTTTATGCTTCTGATAAAATTTTAAGCGTTTTTCTTCAAGCAGTCTTGCCAGGAGATGACACGTGCCCTCTGCTTTGTCCTCGTGCATGCTGATGGCATATGATGTAGCTTTTCCCACCTGAAAAAAAAGCAGAATCGCATTTCTAGACCTCCCCAGTCCTCTGCAATAGTTTATATCTCTGACTTCTGGCTTTTCGTTCCCATCTCATAAAGGCCAGTGCAATATTTTGTGCATTTAGGCAGCCATTCAGCCTCACTGCTGCTCTGGCACCGTAATTTATAATGTATTACCAGCTGCTGCTCGCCTTCTGAGCTGCCATGCAGCAGCCACCTACAGTGAAAATTTATGCCTCCAAACTCATCCATGAATGCCAGGGATTAGTTTAGGAACAGAAAGCTAAGGAGATACGGAGCCCTCAGTGTTTGTGTATGAAAATACTCACGTCGACTTGCAGCTTTTGAGAAGTAAGTTTTAAAAGAAGAAAGCACAGCAATGGCCGCGAGGGTACTGCAGAGGGGAGACAATCCACGGTCGCTTGTAAGCTGCAATCTGCCGAAACGCAGAGGGTCCTTTTAAGTCTGTCTCTTCTCTGATCTGTGTTTGTTTATTCCAGCAGAACATGTTTTTGTCCACAAGATACTTTGTGCCTTGAAAAAAAACACACGACTTTGCACAAAGCTCTATTTTAAACTAGTATCAACCCTCCACGAGGTTCACTGTGGAAACTGCACAAATAGACGTGTGAGGATTCCAGCTTTTAAGGACACACGGAGGAGGTCATAGAGTTTCTTTCTTTTCCTCGTAGAACTTGCATATTGTAAGGTCTTGAGACCTATTTCTTACAGATAGCAAAGGCAGGACAATTTTGACACCCTGGACTCAAAGGAACCTTTTTTGTGAGCTGTTGCTTGTAGATAAAGAATTTGGCTTAAAGCAGAAGTCTATTTCGTATCTATTTGTGTAAGTCCTCTCTCTGCTTCGTTTATTCTATTGTAGTCAAACTGAGTATTGCCACAGAAACAGAACCAAACTGGTTCCACTCCATAAACATACAGGAAGCTGCAGTTTCTGTAGGGGAAAACAAAGCCAAATAGATAAGAGGACAAAGAGGAGGACTTAGGGAAAACCAGTCCCTTTGTAAGTGCTGGGTGCCTGAAGTTGGGACTTTGCTCAAGGTCGCTCAGGATCTGTGCACCAGAGATGAGATTTGGCCGGGCTCTCTGAATCTGAGGCCAGGCTTGCAATCACTAAACCATCTCTTCAAGCAGAAGCTGCAGTCACTTGACATTTGTGTTAATGTCTGACACTTGACTTCAGCATTTTAGTTTTGATAAGGCCAGACTGGCTTCACTTAAGATGGAAAGAGTTTAAAGAAATGCAGGAGCCTGTTCCTTGTGAAGGCTCTCCGCGGTGGGCAGAGATCTGTCAGCTCGCTTTCACTTAAATCTTCCCAGAAATTATCAGAGTAAAGCTTCTCTTTGAGGATAGAGACTGAACAGATTGGTACGATCAGTTGGTGCTTGCACTGCTAGTTTTGGATAAGAGAGGCATTTTGTCTTTTCAGTATCAATACCTTATGCAAACACTTGCCAACATAAATCAGGGTTGTTTCTATCCTTTCCCCATTATTGTAGAAATCAACTGGCCTCATGCCAGCCTCTGGCATGTGATAATGCTGGAGGATCAGTCTGGAGATCATGGGATGTTAGGGTAAAGTAACAGATCAAGGTAAACTCATCCAGCCTAAAGCTCTGGGCTGCTAAAATAATAACATTAATAAAAATCATTATAGCTATTATAATACAAAAGATGCAATTATTATATAATAATGTACCATATTAATAACTAATACACTGTAATAATGAGGTCATAATTACAAACAAAATAATATTTGCTATTTAAAACCAGTAGGGTCTGAACATTTTCAGATAATCTGGTGGTTGGCTCCTGTGGGTTCGATCTGTGGTCCCCACTATCACAGTTTTTAGAAGGTACTTTCTACTCGTGATCTTGTCTTTCTTATGTGCTGCCCAGTCCTTTAGGGAAGGGGATGGGCAGCAAAGCAGAAAGAAGGCTGTGGCTGGAGGACACACAGCTTGCGCAGAGGTGTCACTGCAGGGTAAAGTTACTGGAAGAGGCCACCTTGTGGAAGCCAGTAACACAGCTACGCATTTCTGCAAAGCACCGGCTCTTGAGCAGAGGGGTGTCTTTTCTGTTTTGACGTTGATTATTAGCTCTTAGGCAGCAAAAAAACCCAAATCATCTTTTCAGAGACTTCTGTCAGTGCAGTTCCATGGCTGAAACAGCCTAAACTGCAGCATTTGACTTAAAGGAAGCAAATCCAATCCCTAATGACTTCATGATTTATAAACGGCCTCGCAATTCCAGTATTTTCAAGAGTATCTACTCACCTCTCTTTCCTGTCCCTTTTCTTGTACCCAACTACCAATTCCTACCAGCCGCTACTGGAAATCTGTTTTAGTATCAGTTTTGGAGAGGCTGTTTGTCATCGATGACTCTCCAGGTTTCTGTTGTTTTTTCCTAATAGCATTTATTTTTCTTCCTGCTCTTTTCAAATGTTCTCATTGCTGATAATGTTCTGAATGTAGCACAAACATTAAATTATTATTTCAACTCTGTATTCCAAGACACTTCCCTGTTTCTATAGAGTCACAGAACATTAGGGATTGGAAGGGACCTCGAAAGATCATCTAGTCCAATCGTCCTGCCACAGCAGGATCACCTAGATCCAGTCACACAGGAAGGAAAGAGCTTTGAGCAGCTATAAGTAAAGAATAGCTGCTATGCATCAAAAATGGTGTTAAAAAGGGTGCAAATAGCAGCTCCTGTGAGCAAACAACTCCTGCCTCAGTACATAGGTACCTGGTGAAGGGACAAAGCCACACAATGGAGGTGAAATATGGGAAACACTGGCAATCTGGTATGTAGGATACTCCCATGTGTTTTGGGGACATGGGAATGGGGGTGTGCATGGGGTGGGTGTGTGTTTGTTTCATGTATCTCTTCTCATCTTTTTGGTATGTTGTGTGTGTGTGACCGGTGGTCACGGTTTGGTTTGAATGGGCCGAAGCCAGAGAAGGTAAAAAAGGTTCCCCATCAGTATGAGAAGGAACTTCTTTACAGTGAGGGTGACAGAGCTCTGGAACAGGCTGCCCAGGGGGGTTATGGAGTCTCCTTCTCTGGAGAGGTTTAAAACCTGCCTGGATGTGTTCCTGTGTGACTTGACCTAGGTGATCCTGCTGTGGTGGGGGGATTGGACTAGGTGATCTGTTGAGGGGACTGTCCCTTCCGGTCCCTAATGCTCTGTGATTCTGTAATTTAAGAAGTACAAAATGTGTTCAGTCAGGGAATCTGGTGGTTAATGGCAGCTGTTCCCTCATCACTGTTCAGACAGGACCAAGAGTTGTTAGTCTGAAAACATAGTGGTTAAATCTTTGCTCTCGACGAAAGGCGTGTTAATGCCCAGTCTACGCTAACACGCGCTGAGGAAACCAGTGCGAGGTAACGCTCTTTGCATAGTGTAAACAGGCTTCTGGCACGCTTGCTGCTTTGGGTCATCCCAAACCATGGAAGCAGAGCTGTGAGTTTGCGCTGCGTTGTACAAACCAGAGGGCAGCTTTCCTGTGTGGGGAGCTCAGCACATTTCAGTAAAGCATCAGAAAGAGGTTAGAGCCCATTTTCTCTGTTGCTTGGCACAGGGCCATGGGCTGCGCTTTACAGCTGCTCGCTGCTTTTGTCTGAGCCTTCGCTTGCACACCGACTTGTACCTGGGGCAGTGTTTTTAACTCTGGAGGAAAAGTGCAAAATGAATTATTTGTCTGGAGGAGAGCAGGGGTGGGAAATCTGAGACACAACCAAGGCACACAAAGGGCAGACAGGTGATCAGGAGCAGTCTGCATGGCTTTATGAGTGGCAGGTCCTGCTTAAGCTACGTGATCTCTCCCTACAGCAGGGTGACCTGCATAGTGGATGAGGCGAAGGCTGTGGACATTGTCTACCTGCACTTCAGTAAAGCCTTTGGTGCTATTTCCCACAGCCTTCTCCTTCAGCATCTTACAGCACAAGAGCTGGACAACTACACTGCATGGGATGAAGGACTGGCTGGATGGCTGGACTCAAAAAGTGGTGCTGAGTGGTGGTAAATCTGGCTGGTGTCCGATCACAAGGAGTGTTCCCCGGGGTTCAGGACTGAGACCTGTTCTCTTTAAGGTCTTAATTCCCTCATCCAGAGTGTTAATAGAGTTCATCCTCAGTAAGTTTGCAGATGGTACCAAGCTGGGCGGGTGCGTGGATCTGCTGGAGAGTAGGGAAGTTCTACAGAGGGGTCTAGACAGGATGGATCAGTGGCCCAAGGCTAATTGTATGACGTTCAATAAAGCCGAGGGCCAGCTTTTGCACTTTGGTCACAACAACCCCATGGAAAACTACAGGCAGAAAGATAAGATGCACATAGGAAAAGGACCTGGAGCTATTGGTTGATAGCCAAGTAAATATTAGCCAGCAGTGTGTTCAGGTGGCCAAGGCGGCCAACAGCATCCTGTCCTGTGTTAGAAATAACGTGACCAGTAGGAATAGGGAACTGATTGTCGCTCTGTACTCAGTGCTGCTAAGGCTGCACCTCGAATATTGTGTCCAGTTCAGGGCCTCTCACCACAAGAAGAACATTGAAGTGAAGAGCAATGAGACTTTTGGAGGATCTGGAGTACAAGCACTGTAAGGAGTTGCTGGGGGACCAGGGATTCTTTAGGCTGAGGGAAGACCACATCATTCTCTACAACTACCAGAAAGGTGATTGCAGTGAGGAGGGGGGCACAGACTGTTTGCCCTAGTGGCAAGTGTAGGACCAGAGGAAAAGCCACAAGCTGCACCAGGGGAGGTTGGGATTAGGAAGAAGTTTTTCACTGAAAGGGTTATTAGGCTGCCAGAGAGGTGGTAGAGTCCAAGCTCCTGGAGATTTGTGAAAAACATATAGATATGGCACTTAGGGACATAATTTAGTGGTGACCTGGCAGTGCTGGGTTAGCATTTGGTCTTGATGACCTTAAAGGTCTCTTCCAAACGAAGGTATTCAGTGATCCTGTAATTCAATAAAGGACTTAGAGGAACATGTCTTCAAGGAAAAAGGTGCATGTAAGGATGCTCAGAACATTCCTTTCTTCACCATGCAGTTAGATCTGAAAGACTATATGCAAATCTAGTCAGAAATAGTATTTGATCCCAACTGGACTGATTTTAAATGCTTTTTGAAATCCTAATCTCTTAGCTCATCAGTGGCAGAAACTTTCATCAGCTGCAAACTGCAGAGTGTTTAATAAAAAGTCAGAACAATTTGCACGTCTTCAGCTCTGACTTTTTTTTCCCCTCGCATACTGTAGTACTACCTGTTTTATACCTTTAATATCCAGTTGTTTGTTTAGTGTAACCTTTTCCTGGGAGAGCTGTTGATGTGCTTGGCCTCTTACCCTTTAATGAAATGTGGATGGTTTACAGCTAGTCAAATTCACAGTAGTCCTCTTTGCTTTGAGGCTAATTTTCCTGAGCCCAACCAGAATCTATAAACCATAAAGAGTGTAAGTGTGTCTAAATGAAGGCCTGAGTTTGGTCAGTCCTCAAATCCCTCTCCTGCCCTTATGCTGCCAGAAGTTATTTCTTTCCATAATGAGCCGAGGATGTGACATTCGCAGCAGGATGAGGCCATGGGGAAGCAGAGGTTTTGCCAGCCTTCAGCTGCCATGGCTGCACCAGATGTGATCAGTTGGAGCTTCAGACTCTGAGCAATGTCTTTGTACCCTAGAGTCAAAGCCTGCCAAGCTTCATGTACCAGTCCTCATTTTCCAAGAAGATATGCTTATTTTTCACATCCCCAGGTGTGGAGTTGTCACCATTCTAGGAACTGCTGTGTTGTCTCTAGTAATTTTGGCCTGTTTGGGACCTGTTTCATTAAAGCCAAACCTTTGTCAGTGAGAAAGATAAAGAATCGCCTCACTGAAGAGCATATTTCTTTCAATCCAGCTTCTACCCTAAAAGAGCAGGTTAGTTTTGCACAGGGAAACGTTAGGATGTTATATCTCCTCACAAGGGAGGGAGGGCTCCAACTTCACTGCAAACATCTGTAATGCTTATTTCTGGACCATGTGATACTTGATTTCTGCACCACAGGATGGAAGACTGGTTTTCTCTCTGCTTTTCCCAAAGCCATCAGTATTAATAATCCAAATAATAAATCTTACAAGGACTGCCTCCCTTACAAGAATAGCTCTGTGTGTGTGTGTGTGTTGTGTTCTGGTTGATATAATATTTCTGCTTTGTTTAATTCAGAAGCATTCATTTTTTTCTTCCATCATTTATTTTACTGCATTAAGTTTGTGGCTCTGTGGAGATTCAGTTGATTAATGACTAATTTCCATCCTTTGCATGCTCAAGAGAAAGCTGTTTTCAAAGTACTACCCTCCAAAATAATTTAATCTTACAAGAGTGTGGGAGTCTAGAAGAACAAAACTTCCATGTGAAAACAAAAACGTGGTAGAATTGCAATGGAAAAAAGAGACATGTTGAATATCTTCGTATCTCAGTAGTTTTCTATGTGTGGGAGTGTTTCTCCAGAACTGAACGACTGCATTTGTGCATTCCCTTTTGGCTCCACCAGCGGCTGAAGATGTTACTATCACCAACCAGCTGGTGTCATGACCCACTTGGCAGTTAAACTTCTACTGGCTTAACTGTCTGTCTGAATTGCTGCCAGCTTATTTTTGTTTCCTTCTTAGAGAGCTAGAAAAGGATGGGTAAACACAGAATCTTTACTCCCTTGAGAGGGAACAGACGCAGGGAGAGCCAAGTGCATTGCTCTAGGTCACGGTACAGATTCGTGGCAGTGTCAAGAATTCGTCCCATCCAATTGTCTGCCTGGTTCTGCACAGGCACGCTCGTGCTGCAAGCATTCCACTCCTGGCTTTGGCTTCTCCAAAGTAACTGCTCTTTAAACTGCTAAGTGTATCCTCTGAGACATTACAAAAAAAGAGGAGTAAGTCCTCATGATCTAAAATATCATGTTCAATTTGGGCCTGTCTATACGAGAAGGATATCAAAATGCTAGACAGTGTCCAGAGACAGGCAACGAAGCCAGTGAAGCACCAAGAGAACAAGTCCTGTGACAAGCAGCTGGAGTTGTTGTGATTGTTTAGCCTGGAGGAAAAGTAGGCTGAGGGGAGACCGTATCATTCTCTACAACTACCTGAATGAGATTGGAGTGAGGAAGTGGCACAACCTCTTCTCCTTGGTGGCAAATGTAGGACCAGAGGAAATGGCCACAAGCTGCACCAGAGGAGGTTTGGATTAGGAAGACTTTTTTCACTGAAAGGGTTAATAGACACTGGAATAGGCTGCCAGAGATCACAGTATTACCAAGGTTGGAAGAGACCTCATAGATCATCAAGTCCAACCCATTACCACAGAGCTCAAGGCTAGA
>JAOXOE010000602.1:12100020-12116563 GCA_028565055.1 Phoeniculus purpureus
AAAATTTCATGGGAGACAGTGTCAAAGGCCTTGCTAAGGTCAAGGTAGATCACATCCACTGGTTTCCCTGAATCTAAAATACATAAAGAATACAGGAGAGGAAACAGGATATAATTTCTGACTCACAATTGTATCTCCATTAACAATACAGGAACACCTGAGCTGTTGAATGTGAGACAGGCCAGATCTCAAAACGCTTTAATCAATTATGTTCACTATTAGCTCAGGCACACATCTAGGTTGAAGGAGTTTAGTTTTGTGCAGCCTGAATGGTAAACCAGAGAAGAGCTGTGCTGAACCGGTGGCACTGACCAGCTTGTAGCCTCTCCATCCTGGAAGCCAAGACATCACTTCACAGTTCCTATTGGTTTGTGCCATGATCACAAGGTAGGACTCTTTGTGCAGGACAAGGTTTTAGATAGGGTTCGAGCTTCGTTTGCAATGATCTGGAAGCCTTGTACAACAATAGTGCTGTAGTGACTCTTAGACCAGGCTTCCAGGTGCAGCATGTGGGTGGCTTTTAGGTGCTGGGCTCTCATTTAGCCTGTGCAAGAAACACTCCTATTGCAAAGGCACACTCACATCAGAGATGCTGCAACACCATCAGATAAACAGTATAGTGACGCACTAGTTCTCTGCACAGTTTGATCACAATTAAAGTGATAATCTGAGCATAAGCATCTAGAGGACTCCCATCACATCTCAAATTGCTGTTTTAAAATAGTGTTTGTGCAGCACAGGCAGCAGTGTTGCTTGGAAGCATCAGACCTCCGAGGTTTGACACTAAGCAAATGGCACTAGACTCAAATATGTGGACGTTTCAATCACAGCAGCACCACTAAGAAGAGAAACTCCCAAATCTACTTTATTTTGATCAAGAAGTATCGTTCACAAACCTCAATGGTCCATTGAAACATCTGCTTCACAAAACTGGGTTCCTTAAGCCCAAACAAATACTTAAGCATTTAAGCCAGGGTTAAGAACCCGTGTAGTATGAATTCCTTTGTAGTCAATATAAAGAGATGCATACGTGTTTATCTAATATCTAGTGGATTCTACATGGGGTTATTCTGAGTTTGCCAGCTATTTAATTGTTGGTCAAGTACTTTCTTCCTACACATTAATTTTGATCCACATGGGATCAAAATTCTCTATTGCAGCGGATGGAATGTTCATTCCAGTTGTTACCCTTTTTTCATTTAGGTCAGAAACATCTAGATTCAAAGCAACACTGTTAGTGAAAGGAGGAGTGTGGGGGGGGGAAAGGAAACTTAGCATTGCATGAAATGACATTTCAGGGAAAAGTTTGCCATTCAGCTGACAGCTGAAGTCTAAATTTCAGGCAGATGAGGAGCAGGGAATCACATGGGCAGATCCTACATACTGTAAGTGCTTCAATTTTTGACGTATGAACTGATGTGGACGTTTGAAAATGACAGATTATATGGCATTGAATCCAGGCTGTGGGAGGAATGGCCCAGCTGGGTGAACATCCATAGGTTATTGCCATGCTTTATTTTATTGTATAAAGGCTTTGAATGCATTCATGTAGTAAATAACTAAATAGCTAAATAAAGTGCATCACTTTCACCCAGAGACTTTTCTGATATCTATCTGAGAGAACATACTGTGTTTTCTTTTTGAATAGCAATGCTTTTTACTGCTGACAGGTTCATGTAGGAGAATCTGAAAATCTTAAAACATAATTGAATAGATTTTCCAGCAGAATTAAAATATAGTGAATGAACTATGGCAATTTTTTGCTGACTTAGCTTCAAGAAACTGAGAGTGTTGCATATAGAAGGATCCAACGTGTGTCTTGGAACCAATCTCACTTTATGAAGAATTGAGGTACATAGTGTCACCACCTCTATTTTAATTAAAAAGGTGTCTCTTATGCTATTGAAGAGCTACTGGGATTGGTCTGATATTTATGCCACTTTTTGTACTGTTTCTTTGTCTTACTACTAAGCACTTTATATCACAGAGGATGTCCACAGGTTGTCACGTTTTTTTCCATTTGTAGTAGAGTTTGTTCTCTACTCTCAGATTATATTATTTTAAAAACCAGATCGTGAACAACTGCAGACTTTCTCTGACGTTTTATGCCTACACAATACCCTGCTCTACCTATAGCTATGTACACACAAAGGTAGTCAGCATCTGCTCAGAACTGTGTGGCCTCGTTTAAGAACTTGGTAGGCACAATAAGTTAGTTCCTGTTAGTTACTTCAAAGAGCTTCTCAGCACAACTCTACACCAGCTTTCCACCAGCAATCCAGTCTGTGCTTCGGCTCTGAGTCTGTAGACTTTCTCGCCCCTTACAAGTGACAAAAAATTGTTGGCTTTGTCCTGCACGGTTGTGGTTTCTGCTGCACACTACTAACACTTCCATCTCAAAGAAACATTTCTCAGCCATTCAAGAGGCTTCAGGTTCATGCATTTGAGTTTTTTCCTTTTTTACCTCTGTTTCGATTCTTCACTTTGCAATGTGGGCTTAACCTGTGACAAGGTTCTTGAATAGGAAAATCATGCTGAGGTTGTTGTAATTGAATCTGAAGTGTAATGTAGGGAAAATGTAAAGAAGAAGGGGTGAAAGAGTTGAGCTATTGAAGCATGAGTGAAAGGAGAGAAGTCGAAAGATAAGACTTGTATTGAGCATTTTCAGATCGGCCAGAATTTTTTCCTTGAAAGGCACAGAATAACAACAGATAGGAGAAGTCTACATTAAAGAATTTGGAGAAGAAATCCTTAAACTGCTTCATTACTGCTTTGATGTTGTATAGCTCTGGGCAAGTTGCTCTTTCTTTCGTCTCTTTCTTTAGTTTCCCTTGCCCTGTTTTCCAGGTGCTTACAGGAGGTTTTAAAAAGTAGACCTTTCTACAGCATGGTTATAACAACTATTAGGCACATTTTCTGATATGAAACAAGCCATGGATCTGTGACATGAAGGTCTCGGGGACTCAGATCTAGCCTCATGGCTCTGAGCACCCAAAATCCAAAGGTGAAGGAATGAGGTGTAATGCTCCATCAGCTGCTTCCAGCATACATACAGGAGAGAAGATGGAATTAAGCATACATTTCTAAGATAAGCTTCAGACGAGGCTTCAAATCCCAGGCACTGGAACAGTCTCCCCAGAGAAGTGGTTGAGTCACCATTCCTGTGGGTACTTCAAAGATACATAGGTGTGGCACTTAGTCACACAGTTTAGTGGTGAACTTGACAGGGTTGGATGGTTGGGCTCAATGATCCTAAGGGTCTTTTCCAAATGAAATGATTCTATGATTCTGAGATTAGTCTCTGATTTTTGCAGAACTGGGGAATTTAATACAACGAAGCCTAAGTTGCCCAATATTAATCTATGTGATGATGCTGACCTATCGCAGAATCACAGAACATTAGGGATTGGAAGGAACCTCTAAAGGTCATCTAGTCCAATCTCCCTGCCACAGCAGGATTACCTAGGTCAAGTCACACAGGAACATGGCCAGGCAGGTTTTAAACATCTCCAGAGAAAGAGATGTCCACAACCCTCCTGGGCAGCCCGTTCCAGTGCTCCATCACCCTCACCATGAAGAAGTTCCTTCTCATATATATGTGGAACCTCCTCTGTTCCAGCTCACACCCATTGCCCCTTGTCCTATCATTAGATGACACTAAGAAGATCCTTGCTCCATCCTCCTGACACCCACCCTTCACATATTTATCAACGTTAATGAGGTCACCCCTCAGACTCCTTTTCTCCAAGCTCAAGAGACCCAGCTCCCTCAGCCTTTCCTCATAAGGAAGATGTTCCACTCCCTTCATCATCACCATTTTTCCTGAGGGTTTCTAATGTAAATATTGTTAATGACAAAAGCAGGGGAAATGGTCTAAATTTGAGGCAGGTGGGGTTTGCATTGGGTATTAGGAAGGTGATAAGGCACTGGAACAGCCTTCCCAGGGAGATGTTTGAGTCACAGTCTCTGGAGGTGTTTAAGAAACGTGTAGCCAAGGTGCTTCATGCCCTGCTCTAGTGGCAGGCACGGAGGGAGTTAGTTTGTGCTTGTCAATCAATCAAGTATTCAGGGTTTTTGTTGTTGTGGGTATGGTTGGACTCAGGAGGTCCTGTCCAATCAGCATTATTCTGTGATTCTGCAAATATAAGAAAACACAAATGCATTCATAGAAAATGGCAGAGGAAAAGCCTGGCAGAACCGAGTAGTGGGTTGAGGAATTCAGTGTTGCAGCATCATCACACACCCACGTATTTTATTTATTTACTATTTCACGATGTATTTTTCTCTAAAACTGTAGACACACACACACAAAGCAATTTTCAAGATCCTTTTTTATAACAAGGCTGCCACATATCAGCTCACAAAACCTCAGAGAGCTCAGCTGACACCACTATTAATGAGCCTATAAGGCTGAGCACTTACCATCTTTTGTCTCCATTTCAGCTTGTACCAGTGACCTGTTCCTGATAATTCTAGTATTTGCCTCTTGGTCAAAGTGTATCTCATCTATCTTCTGCTACACTGCATGTCTGTGCAGAACGTACGATGACTGTGTCCCTTCTCTGTCCTTGTAACACTACTAGTAAAAAGAATGAATTGTGTTAAGAGAAACTGGTAGCAAAAGTAAGATGGAATTTTTGTAAATCGCAGTAGAACTTTCTGGATGACTTATACTAAACTGGATTTTGGTGGAGAAGGAATCAAAACAACACTATACTTTGCAGCAAAAATGCTTCTGTGTACATTATTTAATATCATGGAATCACAGATCACAGTCCTTTCAGATAGGTGTAGAGAGTGATGAGGTCTCCCCTAAACCTCCTCTTCCTCAGATTAAACAGCCCCAACTCTCTCAATCTCTCCTCATAAGATTTACTATCCAGGCCCTTCACCAGCTTTATTGCCCTTCTCTGCACTCGCTCCAGCACCTCAATGTCTCCCTTGTACCGAGGTACCCAAAACTGGACCCAATACTCAAGGTGTGGCCTCACCAGTGCTGAGTACAGGGGGACAATCAGCTCCCTACTCCTGCTGGACACACAGTTTCTAAACCAGGCCAGGATGCCATTGGCCTTCTTGGCCACCTGGGCTCCCTGCTGGCTCATATTCAGCTGCCTGTCAATTAGAACCCAGGTGTCTATAAATATGTCAAGGGTGGGTGTCAGGAGGATGGAGCCAGTGTCATCTAGTGATAGGACGAGGGGCAATGGGTGTCAGCTGGAACACAGGAGGTTCAATATACATATCAGAAGGAACTTCTTCACAGTGATGGTGACAGAGCACTGAACAGGCTGCCCAGTGGGGTTGTGGAGTCTCCTTCTCTGAAGGTGTTCAAAACCCGCCTGGACATTTTCCTGTGCAGCTTGGTCTATGTGATCCTGCTGTGGCAGGGGGATTGGACTAGATGACCTTTCGAGGTTCCTTTCAACCTCTAACGTTCTGTGATTCTGTGAGGTCCCTTTCTGCCAGACTGCTTTCCAGCCACCCTGCCCCAAGCCTCTAGCATTGCAGGCGATTGCTGTGAGCAAAGTGCAGGTCCCAACACTTGGCTGTATTGAAACCCACGCAATTATCCTCAGCCCACCAATACAGTCTCTCAAAGTCCCTCTGAATAGCCTTACTACCCTCCAGCAGGTCGCCACTTGCTCCCAGCTTGGTGCCATCATAATATATATGTGCACTTACTCAATTAAAACATCTCCAGCACACAGGTTTGCAGCTATGAATGTTTTTGCCTCATTTTTCCCCAAAGAACTGAAAGAAAGCTTACTATCTACCAAGAGAAGATCTAACATATTAAATTAGATCATGGACCAAATATATTAGATCAACATCTGTGCTCCCAGAAGAGGCTTGCTTGCTGGCAATAATACAACCTGACAGCTTTAGGATCAATCATCTTATTAAAATTTTCTTTGCTTTTTTCTCTCTCTCTCTCTGTGTCTCATTTCTTGAAAGAGCTTGACAAAGTTTGTTTGTTTGTTTATTTGTTTGTTCTACTTCAGAATTTCTCACTAATACATAAGAAATAGATTTGCCTCGAGTAGTTTACATTAATCTGGGACACAATAATGAATAAATATTTGGGATAAATAATGCATAATGTCTAAGTCTGATAATTATACTAATGATGACTGACATCCTCCTAGCACCTTCCAACCTCAAATCCCAATCCACTTAATTGAATGACTACAGATTTGGGGGCTGGGAAAGGAGATGGGCAAAGATCCTGAGCTGCAGTATGCTGTCAGAGCTTCTCTGTTGTTGCCTGGGCCAGTTTACAATGCATAAAGACTTCTTTGTTTACAGGAGACTCACTATTCAGTATAAATTAGGAACCATTTTGTTATAAATATCGATCCCTAAAAGTATTTTCTATGTTTCGGCAAAGAGATATAAAAGCTCAACACTTGGGAGAGCTAGTTGGCCAGTGGGAGGGTGCAGCACCTTGTGGAGCAGTGTGTACCACCGTGATCCTTACTTACTGCAAGGACAGAAGCCATTAGAAAACAGAGAGTGGCCTGGGGAAGGCAGTAGCTGTCGCTGGGGCATGGGGCAGTGGCCCATTACATCCATACCACTTTGCTTCTGTGCTGGCCAACAAGAAAGGGGTGCCACTGGGATGAGGACCAGCAAAGGAGGCCGGATGCCACTGAGCTCTCAGGGTTAGGTAGAAAGGACAGCACACACCTGGAAAGCCCACCAGCTTTGGTACATCGTGCTCTTTCACAAACAGAGTAGTTCTTGCCATTGGTGCTGGTGTTCACGGAAGGCTTGTTGAAAAGTGGATATTTTTTAATTTGTGCCCCAGGACTTGGTGTTCTACGAATTCAAAAGGAAGGTGAGGGATAAAGGGATGAAGACACGATCCAGAGGACGTGATTTCATAGAAGCCAGCACTGGAAACAAGCTGGCTTTTGGTCAGGGTGACTTAGAGAATAGTTTCAAAAGCAGTGATCCATCTTTCTACCAGGATGTCACTTGGATCCCTGGCAAAGAAGTTGCTTCAGTTTTCCCTTTGAGGAATGATTGTCTCCAGACCACTTCTCTCCGAAATTGACCCAGCCTGGAGAACACAGGGCAGCAAAGCCTCTGGACTCCACCTCTTGACATAAAGCTCTGTCACTGTGGGCTGTTTAAATTTTTCTCTGTTTGAAGCCTTCATGAGTGAGCAAGTTCTATATGATTCTGGCAAGTGTTATAGTGGCTTATGGTCAGAGTAACATCTGGCCATCCCTTTTGCAGAGGCTCGTTCAGTGCTGTAGTTTGTGGATCTACTACAAGTACCACGGAAAAGATTGTGGCATGATGCCAGGGACATGACAACTATTTTAAAAGTCTGCTTTGTCCCCAGATGAGCTGTAATGGAAGCAGAAAAGCTCCCAAATATTACATGGCTGAGTCTGAACTTGTGTGTCCTGGAGCAGATCTATACAAGAGAAGACCAGCAGGAACTCCTTTAGGGAGGCATACAGATTTATCCACGGGGTCACAGCCTTTGATGAGCCATATATATACCCTATTGCACAAATGCTTCAGTGGGACTATTCACAAGAGGAAAGATAATATAGTGATTTGCCTATATAAGCATGGCAGACAGAAACAAAATGTGCAGCTGGAGAGCGATAAGGGAAATTGATTTCCTTTTCCTGTTTCTTTACTCTTACTTCATCTGAATGGCAGCAGCAGTTCTTTTAATCAATACATCGCCTCCTTCTCCTATGTGGGGGCAAATTTACCAACACGTTTTAGCCTGCTGCAGGTAGATATATTGAACAATCTACCTCTCTAAAAGACAAATGAAATTTCATACAAATCTTCTTTATGTTGCTGAAGTCGTTGGATGCTTTTCAATTTTTCTGTAGTCTCTTCACCAAGCTGTAGGACTCAGAACATCGTTCTCACTGTCATGCTGCTGTCCTGATCAGCTGGTGATTTGGAGACATACCTGTCACCTTAACAAATTGGTTTTCTATGGCTGCGGCAAATTTAGTGTTAACGATCCGTAAGATTTCTGGGCAGTCTTTTTTTGTGCAGATGAAGCAGTGTCAACACAAACGAGATAAATTGGAGGTTTCTTCGGAGGACTCCTGCACACACACACAAACACTTCATTAGCAACACAATAAACTAAAAAAAAACCCCACAGAAGTTCCCAGAAAAGTGTATTCAGGCTGAGAAAACACCCTCTGCATCAACTTCGGGATATCAGGGAGACTGGGAGGTGCCGCTGGGCTGGAAGCATCATCTGGGCTGTGTGTTGCCTCTGCCAGAGGCAATACCAGCGTGGAAATCCTCCTGTCTCCCAAAAGAGACATCCTGCTGGTTCCTGTCTGGCTGCTGCTGAGCTCCCACAGCTTCACAGGATTTGGTGCTTGGCCTGAAACCCCATCCTGTGAAAGTGCTCTAGACCAAGCATTTGGCGTTAATGTATTCTGCCACATGTGAGCTCACTCTAAGGCTGCCTGGGTCCCTCTCCAATTATCTGTAAGGTTTCAAAGTTTGCTACAGGCTTCGATGTCCCTAAGGGGGAGAGGAAACAGTTGGGTTCTCTGGAGTGCGAGAAATCATTGCAAATAATCGTTTCAATGCTGTTCATCTTTCTGCAACCAATTCGGAGAGAAGGGCTTAGGAAATACAAACAAGTATCCATAGGATGTAGAGTTTCCCCACATGATGTTTCCCTTCTAATTTTTGACTGTAATTCAAAACGTTAACTAACTCATTAGTTCGCACCTCTCACACAATGTATGCAGTTGGTCACAACAGAAAAAGCGGTACCTGCGGGATTCAGCCGCTTTTATTTTCTCTAGGTATGTATTCAGTGTCCGCACTTTGTGAAAGGCAGAGCAAAGTGATTGTCTCTTTGTTGCCAAGGTGGCCTAAGATGCACCTTGATTTCGGTTTCTTTGCATATGCATTTTGCAAATACATTAGAATGTAAGGCTATCTCAAAGGTTGTAAATCTAAAGAAAAAACAAGAAAAGGGAAGAAAGAACCCAGCTAACAATGCTTATTCAGAAACAGAATTTGGATGTGAAAGTGGTAGAGGGAAACATATCGAGGACTACATATTTTAAAAGAAGGAAAGCAAATGAAAGTCTAAAACTCATAAAAATATCACAGTTTTCATCGCTGGTAAGTGTTATAAGTTACGGCGAATAATTGATTCAGCCTTCTATAAGTCAATTAAAACTTATTAATTACAGCAAGCGATGGCAAGCAAACAGCGCTGGGTGCAGCCGGGGAGTCAGCGCTCCGCCAACGGCTTACACCTGGTTCCCCCTTCCCAAGGTCTTTTATAGGCTTCTGTTTCCTCATCCGTGGCTTCTTCAGCACTCAGCGTCTGTACCGCCTGTTGCTAAGGTTCGCACTCTTCTTCAAACAATGGTATCTGATTAGGGAAGTTTCCCGTCTTCTCTTTTCAGAAGGGGCTCAGGGTCCTGCACCGACCTTGCCATTCATGGTTATACAGCCCGAATCGCTTTTACACGACCAGCTTAACCAATTGTTCTAACCTTCTGCCTTGCGGTCTCCTGTTGTTTACACAAGCTCCCTCCCTTGTTTGAGTTTCTGCCTGATGAACAAAGAGACCTCACTTATCACAGTAAGTATATTTCTTTTAGATTGATTTTGGAAGGACTGAGGCTGGAACATGTGATGAAAAATTTTCCCTGTGTCTTACTAGATGATTCGTTCATGTGCTAACCTTAGTGTGATGTGCATATTCTCTAGAAGCAATGAAGTCTAGGCTGTCTTCACTTACCACTTGCTCATTCAAATTATTAGAAGAATTAATTTAATATAAAAAGGTGCAATTTCTTTCCAAAGAAATAAGGATATTTTTCTTCATAGGAACTTGAATAAATTTACCATAGGTAACAAGTTTAAGATATTTTTTGGTTATGCATGATTTCTGTAGTAACTGCCAAGTCATTAAAAACCAAATGGCATTAATTTTATTATAAGGACAAAATCAATAAAGCAAAAGTAGAGCGCTGGGTGCTTGACTCAGGTCAGAGGCACACCAATGGTTCTTTGTGAGCTCTTTATACAGTGAGCATTTTACCTGGTTCATACATAGTCATTAGTTTCTAAAATAATTAGCATGCATGGTATAATTTCTATATATGGTTATTTAGGATTATCTGGTGGTTATCGGTGGTCTTTATCCCTCTGTCACGTATTCTCCATCCTGGTTCACTGATTTACACCTTTGAGGTGTAGCCTTCTGTAGCCTCCTACACCTCTCAAATTTATGGGTGTCTGGTCCCTCCTTGGAAGTCAAAGGTTATCAGAGCCATATACATCACCTCCTGATTGATGGATGTCTGGTTTCTTCTTGGTTGTTGTGGTGAGATGCCAATGTTGCAGACACCACTGCTCAATATTTTTTACAATTTCTAAGCTAACATAGGAGGCAACACAGCCCTGCCTGGAATGATCTGCATCTTTACATTGGTAATGACTGAAATAACCTAGGGATGTGATGTTTTGCTAGTAGCTGTATCACACTAACCTATTGACCTGTTGCTGTCTGCCCGCTTCTGCCTAGTGAGTAAGCTGCTGCTTTTTATGCTTTTTCTTAATTCATGGTGCTTGGATGTTTGTTAGCTTATTGTCTAAGACTATGAGGAAATGCTGAGGGAGCTGGGCCTCTTGAGCTTGTACTAAAGGAGACTGAGAGGTGACCTCTTTAATGTTGATAAGTATGGAAAGGACAGAGGGTAGGAGTATGGAGTTAGGTTCTTCTCAGTGGCACTCAATGATAGGACAAGGGGCAGTGGGTGAAAGCTGGAACAGAGGAGGTTCCACATCTATATGAGAAGGAACTTCCTCATAGCGAGGGTGACAGAGCACAGAAATGGGCTGCTGAGGTGGGTTGTGGAGTCTCCATTTCTAGAGATGTTTAAAACCTGCCTGGCCATGTTCCTGTGCAACTTGATCTAGGTGATTCTGCGGTCATGGGGAGACTGGACTAGAAGATTTTTTGAGATGCCTTCCAATCCCTAATGTTCTGGGATTCTGTGATATACAGACATCTGTCTGGCCTTGTTGTAGAATGAAATATTTAACTCGTTGAAGTATACTGGTTTGTGTAAGAAGCATAGGTCTTTCATTGAGAGTGAGATTGGCCATAGGTCTCTCAGCCATGCCTATGCTTCTTCAGTAGGTTTTGTATGAGTGTATAAGGTTTCAAAGACTTCTTCTGTATTCTTAAGCTTCAGTAGCTTTGACATGTATTTTGTACTATGCAGTCTTACGTTTCTGGGTACTACCTCTTGAGTCTTTGCTCATCTAGTTATTTTTCCTCCTTTTTCCACTTCATTTCTCCCTTTCTTTAATTCAGCTTCAAAAAACTCTCTGCTTCTTATTGTTCATGTCTCTCCTTCTCTCTTTGTTTTGTGTCTTTTGAAATTTATGTATAAATATCAGGATATAGAGAAACCTTTGTTATGGGTGGGAATTGAGCAATGAGTCAGGCAGTTTTTCTTTATTCATTCTTCTTTCCTAAATAGGATCAAGAAAGACCCAGAACCAATCTAGCTTTTCTTTCCTATAGTAAGGTTTGTGAGGGCTTCTCAGAAGTTAATATTTTACATAAATTAAATAAATAGCAAAAAATGATTGCACCAGAGCTGTCTACATTTGTAACCCCGTACTGGAGATGTTTAGTACTTTGTATTACTTAGCTTTTGTCTACTAGATTGTTTATACTAAATTTAATTATCTTCAGGTATTCAGTTTGTATCTGTATGTGATAAATCAACGGCACCAACTCTGTTTATGGAATTTTGATGCTTTCTGACTCTTACTGCTGTTAGTGTGTTTACATCACAAAGAATTACAAAATGAGGCTTTAGATAAAGACAACTCTGCCAGATGAATCAATTCCAGAATGGTTTATGTTCCTTGTGTTTGTAATATTTCCTTTCCAGTCTTTGTTGAGCATTATGCTTTGTGTTTGCATCTGGTATGATGTTAGATGTTTACACCATTGCACTCTTCTTGCACCTCCCTTCCCCAAAAATACAGCAGGACTTTTACAGTGCTTTATTTAGCAGTTCCTTGGGAAAGTGACTCTTTAATTTTCTTATTGGCTATTCTTTTTTATCATTTGCTTCTCTGAATACAGAGGTGGTTTTTGTCATTTAATGTAGAGAAAACTGCTTAAAGTACTACTGCCATTACAGGAAACCAATAAAGCCTAAAGAATTCATTTGAAAGGCTTAAATTATATTGCTAATTTTCATGCTTTTCCTTCTTCTTGTTAAGAGTAGTGGTGATCCTTAACTTGGATTTGCCCAGCATCTGTTGGCTGTAGCACAGCCCAACTCTAATGTTATTTAAATGTGTTTTTGTGCATCTGAATATTAAATTTTGCCCCAAGGATTCAATCCATCCGCCAGGACTATTGTAGTTATAAAGTTATAATTTCTCCTGTGCTCATTTTGTGTTCAAAAATCTAACCAGTTCAGCTAGAAAATGTAATTTTAAAAGCAGTCTGAGAATTTGTATTGTGTTTGTGGAAATATTAAGAAGGTAGGGTTACTAATCTATTTATTTCCTTTAAAATTTCAATTTAGTTCTCCAGAGCAAGGGTATTTTAAATTCTCACAGTACTTCTTGTCAGGCTTGCAAACTTCAGGGAGTTCTTCTATTCTTACATTTGTTTTGTTTTGCTTTACAAAATGAACAACGAAAGCATATGCGTATATAATGTACACATAATATATGTGAGCTAAGGAACGCTGAAAGCTCAGGTCAGTTTCTATTGGAAAAGAAAGGCGATACTAATTTGAGAAGAAGTATTAAGATTCTTTATACTAAGATTCTGCATTGTCAGGTGCAGCCATGACTCAGTGTGATGTTCATACAGGCTTAAATATGTCCAATTCTGGGCCCTTTGGTTCAAGAAGAACACGGAACTGCTTGACAGAGTCCAACAAAGATAATGAAGGGAGTGGAACATCTCCCTGATGAGGAAAGGCTAATGGAGCTAGCTGGGTCTTTTTAGTTTGGAGAAAGGGAGACTGGGGGGTGACTCCATTAAAGTTCATAAATATGTGAGGAGTGGGTGTCAGGAGGATGAAGCCAGGCTCTGCTCAGTGCCATCTAGTGATAGGACAAGGGGCAGTGGGTGTCAGCTGGAACATAGCAGGTTCCACATTAATATGAGAAGGAAAAGGAACTTCTTCACGGTGAGGGTGACAGAGCACTGGAACAGGCTGCCCAGGAGGGTTGTGGAGTCCCCTCCTCTGGAGACATTTAAAACCCACCTGGATATGCTCCTGTGTGACTTGATCTAGGGGATCCTTCTGTGATGGGGGGATTGGACTGGATGGACTTTTGAGGTCCCTTCCAATCACGTTCTGTGATTCTGTAAATGGTGATAAATTCAGTAAGTTTGTTTCAAATGGACAAATGTCTATTTTAGGGAGACAGGTTAAGTGTCATATAAAATCCAGCTCCAATTTTCACTGGAAATAAGATGAGACTAATTAACTGTTGCGCACTAATTACTGTTCTGGTTGGTACTGAAGCCTATGTAAGATTCATGGAACTTCTGGTGATATTGCCTTGAGCAGTTGTGAGGGTCTGTTTGTGCACAACTCTTAAATGAAAAGCAAGATTACTGAAATTAATTAAATTTCCATACCTGATGCTAACAGGAGACTGCAGTAATTGTTGACTCTGAAAACCAGGGTCCTAAATTTAGACCACCGCATCTGAAAGCATGTAGGCACCAAACTGAGATAATGAGTTAGAGGATTCTTTGTTTTTATTTAATCGCATCCTTAAAGGAGGAGTTGAAGCGGGGCGTTAAGGAACCAGGTGAAAGACAAGCAGCATATACCCTCCTAAGGTCTTACTAATGACCTATACCTCTGTTTGTCTCAGTGTACTGCAGACAGGGATGTGTTTGTGTTATTTTGCAGTCTGCCTGCAGTTAGCTGCTTTCTTCAAGAGCTAGTAGATGAAATGACTCTACAGGCTTCCAGCTCCTATTCGTCAAAGTATTTTACTTACAGAAAAAACAAGCAGCCTCTTCTTTAATTACTTTATGTATATATTTATCAACCAATTGGTAGATTACATTCATTTCAGCTCTCATTTTTCAAGTCAATCCCAAGTTATTTTAGGCATTTTTGTATTTTGGAAAGAAGTGAGAGATGATTTTGAAGAAAACAGGTATTTGTGCCTCTGGTCACTTTGCAAGCCTTTCAATGGGGCTTTTATTTCTCATTCACAGAGATGGTCTTGCTTGTGAAATACCTAATGGATTTTCTATTTAGATTTCTCCTCTGGGGCAATTAGGATTGCATGATTCATCTTCTAGTTTCATTCATGAAATTCTGGAAAAAATTTACATTTTAGAATTACCTTCTATGACTTTTTCCTACCAGTTTTAAGACTGCACTATCATAGAACAAAAAGTACTGCATCGGCTATTTTATTGATGGGTGCTGTGGAACTTGGACAATAGAATTGATCTTTTGACTAGTTTTACCTTTGTATCTGTCTTTAAGGACAAGCTCATACAGAAGGCAACTTCAGAAGCAGTGCATGTGTTTCAAACAGATAAAATCAGCTTTGTGCTACATTTCTTTTTGTGTTGTCATCATGTCCTTGTCTCCTGTGTGGGGTTGTTGTTTGTTTTCTTTTATCCTTTCTCCTTGATTCCCTTTTCTGACTTGGGCCTTTCATATTCTTCAACTTTGAGTTAAAATGTCCTGTGTGTTTTGCAACTTGAGCATAGAATTTAATTTGTATTTAGCATTTAACCAACAGGGAGTAAAACCAGATGTCAAATTAATACTACTTCTTGTAGAACAGTACAGGAAAAGACCAAAACCTTAAGTTTATACCTGAGACTTCTGTACAGATGTGCCTGAAAGTGTTTGTGAAGGGCAAGTTATCTTTTCTTTGTCAAAATATGCCTTTTTTTTTTTTTATAGAATATTCATGGTACCCTCAGAATGAATCAAACAAGATACTGGGTCTGGGTGATGCCTTCTAGGATAAATAGGACACTGTTAGAACTTGCAGATCATAGAATCACAGAACATTAGTGAATGGAAGGGATCTCAAAAGATCTTCTAGTCCAATACTCCCACCACAGCAGGATCACCTAGAACAAGTTGCACAGGAACACACCTGGGTGGGTTTTAAACTTCTTCAACTCCACAACCCACCCGGGCAGCCCATTCCGGTTGCTCTGTCACCCCTACTCTGAAGAAGTTCCTTCTCATATTTATGTGGAACCTTGTATGTTCCAGCTACCACCCATTGCCCCTTGTCCTATCATTGGATGTCACTGAGAAGAGCCTGGCTCCATCCTCCTGACACCCACCCCTCACATATTTATCAACATTAATGGGGTCATCCCTCAGTCTCCTTTCTCCAAGCTCAAGAGACACAGCTCACTCAGCCTTTCCTCATCAGAGAGATGTTCCACACTCTTCATCACATTTGTGGCTCTATCCTGGACTCTTTCCAGTAGTTGTGCCCTCCTTGAACTGAGGGGCCCAGAAGTGGACACAACATTCCAGGTGTGGTCTCACCAGAGCAGAGCAGAGGCGAAGGAGAACCTCTCTGTTTGCTATCCACCCCCCTTCTGATCCACCCCAGGATGCCATTGGCCTTCTTGGCCACAAGGGCCCGTGGCTGGCTCCTGATCATTCTGCTCTCCAGCAGGACCCCCAGGTCCCTTTCTATAGGCTTTCCAACAGGTCAGTCCCCAAATATTAGTGGACAAAGTCTAGCTGCTTCCAGTTGTCTCTGACTGTCTTCAGACCCCAGACTGAAGGTTTGAAGCATACATCTCTGTGTTCAAAACACAACGGATGTGCACAGACACTCAAGCCCCACGTGAGTTGGTATGACAGTTACGCTGCTCTGATCGTTGCTATGGGGATACAGCACTTGCCCGAGCTTCTCTGTGTGGCTGCAACGATTGGGCACTTCAGTAACTTTGTAAGCGCAGAGTGTATTCTCATGCCAGGTATTTTGTCACACTTACCTGGAGGAGGCTTCTGGGTTTTGACTTGTTAAATATGTTGAGATCAGCATCATCTCTGTAGTTACCTAGGTCTTCATGTTGGCTGCCCTGGAGCCGTTAGGCTAATGAAAAAGGGGAATGTGTGTGGGATTAAAAGAGACATCGCTGCAAACCTGCTTTTTTGATGTAGATGGAGGCTGAGGAAAGTTTCTTTGCATCCTAGAAACTTGCATCATAAGAAAATAAGGAAAAGTCAAACGGAAGTACAGGACAAGAGGGTGCGTTCAGTTACTAAGAATCTATGGGCATAATAGGTGGTGATTGTGCCTTTTAAAAGGAAGTGGAGTTATGCAACTGTGTTTCGTATTTGCTTTGGGAAATAGGCATTTTCATTGCCATGACTGTTTGATGAGAGAGACCTTTTCTCTCTCCTGAGAGTGGTGAGAGCCTGGAATGGGTTGCTCAGGGAGGTGGTTGGGGCCCCATCCCTGGAGGTGTTTAAGGCCAGGCTGGATGGGGCTCTGGCCAGCCTGGTCTAGG
>JAOXOE010000602.1:12130196-12142235 GCA_028565055.1 Phoeniculus purpureus
TCCACAGTTATATAGACATAGATAGGTGACGTTTGAAATACCTAACCAGATTCCAGAAAACGATCAAACCTGTTGTCCGATTCAGCAATCTTCTTATCAGGATGGCTCTAGCCTTGTAATGTGACACTGAGTCTTGGGATTCAGCTCTTATGTGCTTCCTTTTCCTTCATACATATTTGATATCTTTGAAACACCCCTCTAAATGTGCATTAAGATATTAAGGTGAGTAAAATACTCTTTCTCACACGCAGTTATTAATGTCTTACTGTCATGTGGTGTCACTCAAAGCAGCCTTTAGGCTGCCCTAAAAATTTTTGTGATCAGACCTGGTGCAGATAGCTGGACTAACAAGGCAATTATAATATGGAAGGGATGGAGAGTTATGCTGGTACTACTGGCAATAAGTTTTGTTCATCACTGTGCTGTACACTAAACACTTTTTTTTTATAAGTGTATTACAGAATAAGGTGCCATTAATGCTAAAAATGAAATCTTGACTATTAAAAGCTACTAGTCAAATCTTGTAGTACACAGGACTATGCTAACCTTAATTAAAGCCAGAAATTGCCTTTACCTTGAAGGTAATAGGCTCCCACTTAAGATTTTTTTCCTATGTAGAACATGAACCTTAGCCTCAAAAAAAGGAAGCTCTGGTATTGTCTGCTTCTAGCAGCTCCGAGACTTATTAAGGAGTTTTCTTAGAGTGGCATACCTGAATGTGTCATAATCCCAGCAAGAACTTCTAATCAATTGAACTCCTAAAGAATTTTGCAAATCTGAACCAGGCATCAGGAACAAATTATTCATGGAGAGAGTGGTCAGGCACTGGAACGGGCTGCCCAGGGTCATGGTTGAGTCCCCATCCCTGGATGAGTTTAAAAGATGCTTAGATGTAGTGTTGGGGGATTTGGTTTAGGGGTGAACTTGTAGAGTAGGGTTGATGGTTAGACTCGAAGATCAAAAGGGTCTCTTCCAACCTAGATGGTTCTGTGATTCTATGTACAAGCTCAGGCTTTCCAGAAGCCCGTGTTCTGCAGCTGTATGTGTATTTCCTCTGAGACCAGGCTGCTCTAAGTTTTCTGACGTCTCGTTCAGTAATTCTGACTCTCAAATGAAGAGTTTTGTAGCATTCTACTTTATTGTATTGTATGAAGTCAGACCAGACTATTGCTGATACCAATAGGAGTCTAATTCAAATGTTTCCAAAGATTAAGACAATTGTTAAACAAATAAAAATTTTCATTGTATTAAAGTCTAGCACTGACACTTATCTAGTTAACAGATAGTATTATCTAAAATGTGTCATGATGATGCTTGGCAAATAAATGATATCCTAGCATTTTGTAAAATTTAGGTTTTCTTAACATTAAGAACAGTGTAGCATAGAAGCATTAAACTGTTTAGCTTGGAAACCCCTTTAAGATCGTCTAGTCCAATCATTAATACACTCTTCCGAGCCACCTGCTAAACCATGTCCCTAAGTTCCACAGACACATGACATTTAAACACAACCAGAGATGACAGTTCAATCGCCTTCCTGGGCAGCCTGTTCCAATGCCTGAGGACCTTCTTAATAAAGCAGCTTTTCCTATCATCTAACCTAAACTTCCCCTGGCACAACTTGAGACCATTTCCTCATCCTATCACTTGTTACTTGTGAGAAGAGACCAACACCTATCTCTCTACAACTCCTTTTGCTGTAGTTGTAGGTAGTGATAAGGTCTTCCCTCAGCCTTCTTTTCTCCAGACTAAACAGCTACAACTTCCTCGGCTGCTCCTTGCAAGGCTTGTCCTCCAGATACTTTGTCAACCTTGTTGCCCTTCTTTGGACGCACTCCAGCACCTCAATGTCTTTATCCTACTGTGGTGCTGAACACAGTTTAATTGAAATGCTGGTGATATAAAGGGTATGTGAAAAAAACCAACGAGTCCCAGGCTTCTAATACTCTTTCATAATTAAAGGACGTGAGGTCACATGAAGCTAACCATGGGTAAATTTTAAGCAAATGAAATGAAATATTTCTTTGTAAAGGACCTAGATTATGTTGGAGGTCAGAAGCAAACTGTGTAGCTGAACTTTCAAGAAGCCTCAGCCAACATTATGATCATCCATAAAAATTTTAGCTTTACCTGCTAGCTCGGGTCAGCCTGTGTTCATGCCTCAGGGTATTAGCTGGTGTCTTACAACGAGAAAGAATGATGCATGTAACCCGGTGCTATTAGAATCTTGTGATTTCGTTTTAGG
Source organism: Phoeniculus purpureus (assembly GCA_028565055.1). NCBI lineage: Eukaryota > Metazoa > Chordata > Aves > Bucerotiformes > Phoeniculidae > Phoeniculus > Phoeniculus purpureus. Next base: position 12,132,442 of record JAOXOE010000602.1, read on the forward strand.
TGGTTTTCAAAGGGTATTTTTTAAGATGACATGAAATACATATTTGCAGATACTTTAATTCAACTGTTATATCTATTGAAATGACGTGGTGTTTTGCATTTGACTGATGTTGTTGTCTAATATACTGTTAAAACGATGCTGAGATGTGTGGTGATGTAGCTGATCATGCAATATTAAGCTGCTAGTCCAATCCTCCCACCACACCAGGATCACCTAGAGCAAGTTTTATATTCACATGATAGTTTGTGAAAGAAAATCCCAACTAAGCCAACCAACCAAACCCCAAAATGAGAACAAATCCCTAAGGTTCACTGGAAAGACTACAGAATCAATGTCAACTGTTAATAGCTATTAAAAGAATCCCTGTCAAAAGGGAAAGGAGTGGCTGCTACTGTTGAAACTGTAGTTACCTTGATGAAGGATGTAGAAATCAATATCTGAGACACAATCATCTTTGCATGGCTGGACCCAGGAAAAGAAGACTTGTTCTCTGTGTTAAAACACTTCAACTCAACCCAATTGTGCTTAGTTTTGGCTATCTGGTTTTCAACAACAATGTGTAACAGCTCCTGTTGGGTTTTGATTCATTCCACCAGAATCCTTCAAGTATGCTTGCAGCTGGGACATAACTTGCTCTCTGTATTCTCTTGCCCATCTGTGAAATCACTTCACTACCGCCTGCCTGTGATGTACAAACCTTTCCATTGCACTGGTGGCTTTCAGTTGTACCTACAGTAAAAGCAAAAATGGATGTTGAGGAGGAGGGAAAGGAAAGCAATGATGAAGGGGGAGGCTTTCAGGTACAAAAACCAAAGCAGTATGTTGAGAAGGGTAGGGAGAATTGGTTGGTTTGACAGCTGTAATTCTCAATCCAGCTCTCAGGTGCTGCATAAATGTGAGGAATGAGCCAGAGAAAGAGCAGTAGCCCACTTTGGAGCCTCCAGTTAAACACATAGGAAGATATAATTCTGCAAATTACTCATATCTAAATCACCGACAAGATGGGAAAGCAGGAAAAGAGGATCTTGACAGCATGAAAAGATCCTGATCTCTTTTTCTGTAGGCATATGTTTTTGATCATGCCAGAGCTTTGAGACCTGCAAATTGCTTTCTCATTTCAGATGTTTCCATTGCTGTAAAACAAATAGCTTTATTTTACAGCTTTTAAATGATCCTCCCAAGCATTTCTCTTTCTTATTCTGTTTCTCTTCCTTGCTCCAGCATTTTCACTGTTGCTGCCGTTCATCCGCATTTTTTTCTTCTTTGATATGTATGAACTCAGCTTCAGCAGCAGAGTTCACAGAAAGCTTCCCCTCCTTCTCTGTACAACGCAAGTCATGTAAGAGTGGTGCACTCAAAGGGAAGGAAGGAGGAAAAAAAAGTAAAAAATCTCCTTTGTGGATCAGGCCCTCAGGCCAAATTCAGCTGTGATGGGGGGAGTTTTACCTTGTCATCTTCTAGAAGGATTAGTGTGTCTGGAATTGACTTACCTTCCTTTCAAGATTTAAAAGGTATCTAAACTTAATTTAAACTTTTCCCAGGAGAAGCAGAGTCCTATGGAAATCTCATGGGTGAGGAAGAACACGACTATGCAGAGCAGGGGTTTCTAGTGTCTGAAGGGTTTCAGCATTTGATCTGTGTTCCCAGTTCCTCCCTGGTCTCTCATGTTCTTGTAAGCAAAAACAGCAAGCTTGGTTCTGCTCATATTGCAATTACGTGTTGTGATAAACGCTTGAAAAAATGTTTGGATGTTAGTGGTGCTTCTTCAAGGTAGGAGTGTGGCAGGCATTCAGATCTGTAGGGAATAAGGTGGTTTACACTGACACATCCTTTCCTTAGCTATCAAGTGAAGTCATCTGAGGTGTGAAAGCAAAATGGCCGCATCTTCTGGGGTTTTAAAATCTATTGAATTTAATATTTTAATATTTTTTAATAATTATTAAATATTTTTAATAATTAGTTTTGTAATTATTATAACTGTTTTAAATATTCTTGATAGGTTTTCACTCTGTTCATGTATTAGAGTGTGGATAATCTAAACCCACTTTATTTATGCACAAGGTTTTCCTTTTTCTTCCACTGTTGGAAATACTGCATCTAATACAGACAAGCAATTCTGTTACAAAAGACATCACAATATGTAGTGTTAACAATCCCTTGCAGCTTTAAAGATCTATGAATCAAAGTCTATTTGCTCTTTTCATTGTTTTTTTCCTAAATCTCAGTTAATGAGATGTCTGAACAGCCTGGTGCTAAGAGATTTTAATATAGAAGATAAACTGAAAAATTGGAAAGAAAAAAAAATGAAAGGGAGGAAAAAGTGACAGTTTTTATCTCCTAGCTTTCTGAGAGAACTGGGTCTCTTGAGCTTGCAGAAAAGGAGACTGAGGGATGACCTCATGGATGTTGATAAATATGTGAAGAGTGGGTGTCAGGAGGATGGAGCCAGGACTGAAGTAATGAGATGCTGCTTATGAAATGCAGTGACATTTTCAAATCTCCTAGAGATATGCTGAAAATGAAAACAATATATGCCAAGACTTTATTCCTAATGCATTTTAAAGACCTATAGTTTCAGATTGTTACTATTTATCTGGAAGAGAAGAGAAATAGGGCTTCAGATTTCAGAACCATCCAAAATGAGGAGGAGATAACTGTTATTGGATGTTCAATCCACCTGAAAAATATCACGATGAACAGCCCTCTCTAAAATGATCTGTGGTGTTCAATTGCCACTTCTTCAGCTGTTCCTTCCTTAGTACCCACTTATTTTACTTTGTTTTCTCAGTAGTTTTGTGTTATCCTGTATGTGTGACCATTTCTTTATGTGGTTCACATCTTCCTTAGGTTTTGTCTTACCTCTATCCACCTTGTCTTTTTTGGGCTGCTCCCAATAAAATTATATTCCACTGAAACTTTGATTCTCTGATACAACATTTTAAAAGAAATACTGAAAGCTCACCCACAGAAACCAAAGAAATAGGCTACGAACTGTTGTCGTCTGTAATGTGGATGTGTTTTGTCCTGGCATCCTGAGTTGTATGAAATTTGTTAAGATCTGTTTTTACCCCCTCATACCTTGCTGTTATCACATAACACTGGTTATAGAAAGGTTTATAATCAGCTATTGTGTACTAACAAATAGCCTCAGCAGCCTATTACCACCATTAACATCCATGTTCAAAAGGAATACCCACTTTCTGAGTGTTTCCCTGGGAATATCTGTCTAGATCCTTCCTGAAAATCTTGCATTAAAGCCTTCTAATTGGCAGTCTGCAAGCATTTGATTTCTGCACACTCAGCCCGACTCTGCCTATGGAAGGTGAATGTAAAATGATGTGCTAATGAATCAAACACACGTTCAGCTCTTGTAGAAATTTGCACAGTGGTAATGTTGGAATAAGTGATAAATTCTAAATGAGATTCAATGAGACTGAACCAGCCTTTCTGAGACTTATTTATCTATCTTTTTCTCCTTGGCAAGTATCTCAGAGCAAACTGTTTATTCTTTTTTCATTGCATTTGTAATGCAGAAGTCAGATGGCTGGATCCAACCCAAGTTCTACATTGGCCAATGTCTTGTCTTCAGTAGTGATTAGTGATGTATATTTCAGGATAAGGTGAGAGAAGTTTGTGGGATGCAGTCATAGGAGTCTTTCTCCACATTATATTATAGGGATTGGCTCAAACTACAGGTCACTGAGCTTAATATAGCTACTTTTAATTACTTATTCTGGGGTGTTCCACACACAAAGGAGTTCTCCACTAGCACAAGTGTTACAGTAGTCCCTACATAAATGTAAACATTTATATATTGGCTCCTAAAATTGTTGTGTAGGGTCTATTTTCGGATGATAGTGGAACATGAGTTCATGTAAGCTGGAATAGAATAAATCTTTAAGTCAGGCATCCAAAGGATCTCTCTGACACTCAGTGAATTTCATCTTAGATGTGTCCAGTTATTTCTACTGATTGTGAAAGGAACCTGGAAAGCTGCCTTGGAGGGTAAATGACTATGGTTAGATTAGTCTTACTCATGTTGTCTTATCAGCTTGAAATATTTAGATAGGAAATATCAGTTTCATTCAATCTCTCAAATACAATTTATTCTTTTCGGGTCTTATAAAATGCTGTTATTTCAAGAGTTTAAGTAACTAGAAGCAACATGGGAAGAACGTGTGAGATCTCCAGGCCTCAGGGAAATGGTATGACAGCAGTGAGCACTAATGTTGAAAAAATCCCAGTATTGATGAGCACAGAAAGATGCTTGTTCACCTACCAGTTGGTTCAGTATTACTTCTGTATGACATGCCAAACTATGATAAAAGAGAAATGAGAGGTAGAACACAAGCCAGAACTATTATGAAAGTATGTTGAATTAAAAAACAGTTATCAGGGAGGAGGAGGGATATCTGAAGATGGGACAAAGCAATTGCTAAATAGTGCCTGGAGCAAAGCTCAGACATACCCAATACACAGGGCTATGCAGAAAGGCAAGCTTGGTTTCTGATGAGGATAGACACCAGGCTCCTTTAGGCAATTGTACATCTTAGCCTTTGATTAAAGCTTTTTCATTCCCTTCTTTTGAGGGGAATCCTTCAATGGCTGGCTAACAGACTATGGCTGGCTTCTAGGACTAGAGTAGTCACACTTGCTCAGAATCAGAGAGGTTATTCCTTCCCTTTTCTTTATTTCTTCAATCTCAAAGATTTGATGTGTCTCTAAAGAAGGTATTTATGTGTTTGACTCAATCATTTTCCCTTTTCACTTACAAGTTTTATTTAAAATCCATGGTTTGGAAACTGGGAAAAGGAATCTGTTCTGTCCAGGTTGACTCTTACACATTTAAAATACTCTTAGGAGTCTTATTTCTTTTTGTGCATTGCACAATGCTGTCACCATGCAGTAATTGCAAGAGTAAAAGGTACTTCTATACTCTGTATAGAAAAAAATTTGCTGGATACTTCATGCAATGTGTCATCTCTGCTTGTACACACAGAATTCAGCTATAATTTAGGAAGCAGAGTTTTGATTTTTTTTTTTAACAGGATATGTCCAAATAAGAAAATCATTTATCTTTTCAATCTCTCTCTCATGTATTTTCCATTTTGGTTTAGTTTTCCATTCATCTTGTAGCACTGATGCATATTGTATGAGGGTTTTAGATCAAGCTGTCAAAAAGCTGACAGGTTTGGGGTTTTTTTTCCTCTTCCCTAAGAATATGCATTTTTTTATGGTATTTAACTCAGCCAACTGGAAGTAAGTAATTAGTGGTTTTTTTAATGATTTTTCTTGTGATTGGAGCAGGTTTTAATATGATATATTTTTAGAAAGTTGTAGTTCTATCATCTAAAAAGCCCTTATTTGGGAGTACAATTCACAGTGAGGGTGACAGAGCACTGGAATGGGCTGCCCAGGGGGGCTGTGGAGTCTCCATCTCTGGACACGTTTCAAACCTACCTGGACCTGTTCCTGTGCGACTTGATCTGGGTGATCCTGCTGTGGTGGGGGAATTGAACTAGATGATCTTTTGAGGTCCCCTCCAATAGCTAATGTTCTGTGATTCTGTGGTACACAAGGAGAATGTGTGATCTTACGAAATGTAGTAACATGTGGTACTGAACATTATTTTGATGTGTGAAAAAGCTAAGTGCCTAAAGACCTTAGGGAAGAGCTGTGTGGAATACTGATGTATGCATAGGTGTGTTGAACTCTCAGGACTTCATGTTTCATAATTACAACTAATCATTATGACTACACGTAGGACTATACGTTCCAGCCTCTAATCTCTATGTACTTTAGGTAATACAAATATTACTTCAGATAAACTACACAGAAACATAGCTGGTGTGGTCTTGTACTCATAGCAGAAGCTTGCAGGATATGACTATTTGTTCCAGTAGAGTGGATGAAAGTTTTGACAACTATCTGTTGCAGATGCACCTTTTCCATGTAGTTTAATGGATTTTAAGATCTTCTATCACCTGGAGAAAAGCTTGGTTTGTAGTGCTGCAACCTCCTCATTGTACAGATTAAGTACAGATGAAGCATTGGTTGCTTAATAAAATGGCTTTGAAAAATCTTCTTAAACTTCTGTTTTTTTCCCATCAATATTCACAACAGTCTGTTCATGGGTTATTAATGCAGGAATTATCAAGAAGGTTATTCCTCCAAAACAAACTCTTATTTTATCTGTCAATAACAGATTATCCAGTCTGTGGGATGGAATATTAAGGTACTTGTCAGTAAATGTTAAAACAGTAATGTTAAATCTATCAGCTAATTTTGGATACAAAATAAATGATAGGAAAATTGAAGTGTTTGGAAAGGAAAAAGCAGCAATACTGGTCAAGAAAAGGTTTTGTTCAGACTTAGCTGCATTATTTCCTACTGATAATGTCAAAATATAGCAACAATTAAAATTCCAAGTTCCTACCTGAACTTAGCAACTGTATTGTGGTCTATTACAGATTCAGCTGAAGAACCTGGAAGGCCAAGAACAACTTATGCACCAGACTAGCAGGGAGGACATCTCGAATTATGATCACAGATCACAAGGCAATGAGGTAAGCACAATGAAAAACATCATTAGATTATCTTCTAAGAATGTCTTTTTTAAACACAAGCATGCAGATTAATGTAAAACTAAGATGGTCCATGAAACCTCAGCAGCTGTTTATCAACCATTACTCTTCCTCTGCAACTGAATCTAATTGTGACTAATAAGCAGTGAGATACTACAATCAAAAGCAGAAAGTTTGTACCTTGAAGGGGATGGAAATAGGTACGTGGCATGAACAGTGCTCACAGTGATTTTAAAGATGGACTTGGAAGTGCGAAACACTGTGCATAAAGGTACTGAACTCTTTGAAATGAGGGCTAGTGGAACAACAGAGGATAACGGCTGTCAGGAGAGTGAATAAAGCTGCAGAAGGATCTGATCAAACATGTTTAGGAAAGGAACTGAGCTTTGAATTTAGGTTGCTGGATCATTGAACGCTTGCCGTGGGCTGTTTGCCGACGCCTGTGCAAAGTTAAGCTTCCTATCTACTGGTCTGAATAGCGGAAACTGCGTGAATGCTGCATCCTATGCTGAGCAAATGTTCCTTAAAAGAAAGTACAAGGGAAATGTTAGAAAGAGTTATACTGTCTTTGGTTTGGTAGCAATGAAAAATAGGTCTTCAGTGTAATGCTTTGCTGTCTTATACTCTTGTCAAAGGAATCAGCCAGAAACTCTCACGGTAAATGTCAATAAGGAAGTCTTTTATGCTGTTTCCATAGGTGACTTTGTTGTATTTGTACTACAAAGTGGAAAATTAGAGGGCGGTGAAGATGACTCATCATCTGTTACTGGAATGGGGAACTTGTGAAATGTCTATTCCACATGGCCTCAGGTTGATTAGTTATAACAGCTAAGACAACTAGGAAAAGCAAAGCTCTAATGTTTGGGTGGTTTGTTTCAATTCTTCCATAATTCCTAACTGTGTGATACATGCTGTCACATCACATGACATGGTCCCCAAATGAAGAGTCTTTTTGTTTCTTTCACAATATTTATTGAATTAACACTTTTTTAATCTGGTATTAATCTATAACCTGGTGGAATGATTTCAGATACTCTGTAAATCCCCACCCTGTTCTCCCAGTCTGAGCATGGAATGGAAGATACTGTCTCTTCAGCTTGGAGAAAAGGAGACTGAGGAGGTGACCTCATTAATGTTTATAAATATGTGAAGGGTGGGTATCAAGAGGATAGAGCCAGGCTCTGCTCAGTGGCATCTAATGATAGGACAAGAGGCAATGGGTGTAAGCTGGAATGTAGGAGGTTCCACATCAGTATGAGAAGGAACTTCATGGTGAGGGTGACAGAACTGTGGAACAGGCTGCCCAGGGGGGTTGTGGAGTCTCCTTCTCTGGAGACACTTAAAACCTACTTGAACATGTTCCTGTCCTGTCCTGTGGAGGTCCCTTCCAATTCCTAGTATCATAGATTCTGTGACTTTTGGACTCATCTTCACAGTGAAGAACTGAACCGATGTTTCATGTTTCAGCCTGAAGACAATTTATCCCTTTTCACTTGCTTTTTCTCTGTTAGAGATCTGAGATAAACTGTTAAGAACAGGTCAGATGTTGTTTCATTTTACAAGGAGGCAAGCTAGAGTGATATACTTGGGCTTCAAAGGGCTAGATCTAGCTTCCTGATTCACAGGTAGTGCATGAGCTGTAGTCGTTTATGTAAAATAGTTAACCTCATGCTTCACTGGGCATGGTGTTCTTCCTCTTTTAAATCAGCACGAAATTTTGCATATCAGTGAGTTTGGAATAGTAGGCTATCATAGTGCTTTGTGGTAAAGTTTCACGGTGGACTTGATACTACTACATTAACAAGCTTTGGTCTTAAAGGTCTTTTCCAAGTTCAACGATTCTGATTCTGTTTTTGTAGGTCAATGGGTTATTAACCTTTCTTTCCCCAGTAAATAAGGAGGCATGTTATAGATAAGAATAAAACGTTCATGCACGCATATATACATGAGTGTGTGTAAGTATATGCACAGTCTAATGCGTGATAATACATCTGCACTGTTATTCTTCCCTTGTTCCTTGTTTGACCTCATCTTGAAGGCCACAAATAGAACATTAACCTTGCTGCTTCTGTGATTTTATGAGGTTTCTCTTACTGTTTTTATTCTCATACTTCCTGTAATTTCAGGCATGGTACTGCACAATTGAATGGTAATTTGGAGCAGGGGAGAAGTCAGGCTCTTTAGTGACCTTTTCACTAGAAATTTCTCATGAAAGCAGCTGTTAGCAAGTTGGGATGTGTCTTTTTATAACCTTTACAATTCAGTGTGTGTCCTTATAATGAACTTTTCAGTAACTCAGTCCCTCAGCTCTGCCAAAACATTGTTATGCTTAACAAGTGTTTGGGTTACCCTTGAAATGCATTCAGTTTTTTCAAAGCAAAGTGAGCAATGCTGTGAGTCTGGTAAATGGTTTGTATTAAGAATTTTACACCTGGTCACACCTAGGTTGCCTCTAGTTCTAGTTCAAGTTCTTGAATAGCCAGTAGATGATGTTTTGACATCATCTTGGCATATGAGTAAGCCAAGCCCACAGTGATTCTTTTTTTCAGTACAGCTGCTTTGACTCCCAACTAGTCTTCCAGACTGGTTTTAGGGAGCAATATCTTGTAGAAATTGTTGGGGGCTTTTTCACCATGACTATATCAGATTAATTTTGATACTATGTGAATTATAAGCATTGCCAGAATAATTCTTATAAAAGCATGTCACCTTAATTCTTTGCTGGAAATTACAAAACAACAAACCAAACAAAACCCTGACATAACATGAAACTTAAATTCTTCTTGCATTTTTCTCCCTCGTGTGTCTTGTCAGACATTGCAGGACCTGTTTACAAACCTGTAGGTGGGCATTTGACTGAGGGCAATTGCTGAACAAAATACCTGAAAACTTTACCTGATCATATCACAACAATTAGTGTGGCAAAAGGATTTTTTTACTGGTTTTTTGAACTGGAAAAAAATAAATCCCAATAGTTTGTTTTACTCTGCTGCTTGGTGAGCTTTTCTCCATTGCTTGTTGCCATTTTATTTCTAAATGTGATTATTTTCAGTGTATTCCAAGAGTCCATCTCTGGTGGCTATGAAATACCTTATGGTTTGCGGTTGCTTTCAGTGTGGGATATCTGATAAAGACCTGGAGTACTGCGTCCAGTTCTGGAGCCCTTATTACAAGAAGGATGTGGACATGCTGGAGCGTGTCCAGAGGAGG
>JAOXOE010000602.1:12150818-12166704 GCA_028565055.1 Phoeniculus purpureus
CAGTTTCTGATTGGCTGCATTTCTGCACTAACTTGCTTGACATTTTTCTTCTTTTCTGTACCTAGTTTAAGAGTTAAAAACTTTTCCTCTTTCAGTTTCCTAAGCAATCCATTGTCTGGCAAATTTATCCGAGATCTCTCTGAGAGCTGACTGCTTTGGTTTCCTTTCCCCTTAAAACCTGGGAGCAAAGCAGTTTCTTAGTTTCAACCCATTACAGATACATATTTCTCTTTACAAGCCAGGAGAAAAATATGGAGGCAGAATTTTATAGATCTCAATTTTAAATTCATCCTTCATTTAAACAACCTAAAACCAACACAACATCCTCCAAATGGAAACAGACATTCAGACAAACACTTGTTAACCATATGACACTTGACAAGGAGTTAAGTAGCAGTCACAAATACATTTATATATCTGATACAAATAATGTCAGATAAACAGAATTGTGTTCTATGACAGGCCTAGTGTGTAGAGGAAAGTGGTAAATGTCAGATAACTTGACTGCAGTAAGACTCCTGAGTGCCTTGCACGATACGCTAAGATCCAAACCAGAGAAAATAAACAACTCTGAGATAGATGAGTGTTTTAGAGTTGGAATACATGGTGTGAAGAATAGTGTGTAAAGATATCCATAGTTAAATCTCAATGGCTATATGGGATCTGCAGGGTTGAGCCCTGGGTATAGGAATATTTGGTCTTACATTTTCCAGTGATGTCTAACTGAAGAGACATTCAAATACATTGGGAAAAATTTTCAGAGCATTCAAATGTGTTTTGAAGTTTTTAAACTGATGAGTAGTCTGAGAAGACCAAACAAGTTGCACAACTTCCAGTGGGTGGGTTTCCAATTATTTCCTCAGAAAGGAGGAATGCTATGGCTCTCTCATACACACACAGCTAATAGTGCTCACACTGCTGAAATCAGCAGAAGACTTATTGCTGAATGTCAAGCCTTAAGGGACTTCACATGGATTATAGATGAAGACATGGTCAAAGATAAAAGCTAAGCCAACAGCTTTTGAATTCAGATTCCATATTTTACTTAGAAGCCTATGTACCTTTTCTCATATTTGGCATAGTTTTTATTCCTTCGATAAATTTCCATAGCTTGATAACTCTCTTCAGCAAGTAATTTCTTCTTAGAATAGTCTCAGTTTATTCGCTTTTGGTCATTCTTCAGCCTTGTTGGGGCTAATGGAGCACTAAGACTGATTTCCCACAAAGGTACATGAAGATCATGAGATGTTCCCAGTGCTATGTGGCACAGTAGGAAGGTAAGAGAGCTTCTATGCAGCTTTTATATTCCCTTCTTTGGGTAATGCCAGGAGGACTATTAATAGGGCTTAGTGCTGACTTCAGGATGTTTCCAACAGATTCAGCTTTTCTCCAGCGCTACTTTTGCTCTAATGCGATAAAGTATATTATGCTGAAGGGGACTTAAACAATAAATCTACTTATGACAGAAGTAAAGCTTAACTAATAAAAAAGCAAATAGCAGAAATGCCTTTGTGTTTAAAAGCTGGAAATTAACTGCATGAAACAATTCCAATCAGGTGCAGAATGCAGACCATCTGCAATGGTATTACCTTTTTTTTTAATTAGGTGTTATGTTGAATAAAAACAAGTTTGACAATGTCTTTTAAAGTTCTTCAAAATAACTTCGAGCCAGTGTCGAGTTTTATTTACAACTGGTTTTACTCCAGTGTAATTCCATGTACTTTGTATAAACATTAACTATTCACATGGTGCATATGTTCACAGATAGCCTTTTCCTTCTGCATACAGACCACCACTGTGATTATCATCCACTGTATTGCCAAATGTGAGGGTATTTTAACTGCAAAGGAACATTACTTGAGCTTTTTGTTCTGAAGATTAATGAGTGGATCCCATCAGTCCTGGCTGAAATAATTTCTGATGCATCTTTTACAAAAAGATTTGCTTCATTGGAAAAATGGTCTTAATGTATACTACTGTATGCTGTTAGTGTGCTCAGATCATCTTCATTTTTCCAGGTCTTGTAGTTGCTACCAAAGCTTTGTTATGGCTTCAATACCATGAATGGCCTTAAGCTGTACCAAGGGAGGTTTAGGCAGGACATTAGGAAAAACTCTTTTACTGAAAGAGTAGTCAGACTTTGGAACAGGCTGATGGTTGTGTCACTATCCCTGGATGTGTTAAAATATTATTTAGATGTGTTGCTTAAAGATCTGGTCTAGTGGTAAACTTTGTAGAGTAGGGTTATTCATTGGACTCGATGACCTCAAAGGTTTTTTCCAGCCTGAATGATTCTATGTTTTAATGAATGGAAGGTGCAAACTGTTCATACTTGAAATTGTAAGTAGACTGATAGAATAAAGCCTGCTAAAATTGAGATAACTAGTCACCTCCACTTTTGTGTGTTTTTTAGTCTCTCCTTCCTTTAACATATTTTACATAGCTAACCTCAAAGAGCAGTGTATCTAACATATTTTTGGGCTTTGTTGTGTTTTTTAATATAGATACTTTGTTCAATAACAGACTCAGGGTGTAAAGATTTGTGACTAACTCAACAGGAGACCATTGGTTATTTATCTTTGGTTGTAAGTGCAGAATTTTCTGACCCTTAAGTGCATTCAGGGAATTATTCTGTGCTATCAAACAAAGACAGTTCTAACTAAGGTGTTTTGAATGGATTGTCATAGCTTTATAAATCAACATTAGTGGCATTAGAGTTCAGGATGCTGTTTACCTGTCACTCAATTGCTTTCCAATTAATTAATTAATTAATGTTGATTTTAAAAACTGCCCAGAGGATGTTCATTCATTTCTTCCTGCAGACATTGAACTGTATTTAAAGAAGAATTAATTGTTAATTAATTAATTTGTTAATATTTTATCAGTTTTAAGAGCTTCAAGAACGGTGTAATTCTAAAATTACAGAAATTATGTAAAACTCTTTACAAACACATGACAAGCAGGAGTATTTAATTGAAATCCAGTAATTTTTCCAAGCTTTAATGAAGTATCAATGAAGTGTGAGGCTACAACCGAAGAACCTAATGAAATTTATTGCATTGCTGTTCTCAGTGCAAAAGACAAGGTAAAAGGAGACACTATTTATAGAAAAAAGAGGTTGGAGGATTTTTTTTAAGATCCAATTTATCATTTGGAGTTCTCTTACAATAGTTGAACACTAACAATTGCAAAGATAATGCTCTTTTCACTTCTAAGGTTTCCAAACTTAACTATGGTTTGCAAGTTCCTATTAAACTAGGCTAATAGGAAGAGGGAATGGAAAGTGGTGTCTTAAGTTGTTTTAATGGCTCCAGAAAACTGCCAAAGAGTAAATCACAGAATCACAGAACATTAGGGATTGGGAGGGACCTCAAAAGATCATCTAGTCCAATCCCCCTGCCACAGCAGGATCACCTTGATCAAGTCACATAGGAACGTGGCCAGGCGGGTTTTAAATGTCTCCAGTGAAGGAGACACCACAACCACCCTGGGCAGCCCACCTCAGTGCTCTGTCACTCTTACTCTGAAGAAATTTCTTATCATATTGACATGGAACCTCCTCTGTTCCAGCTCACACCCATTGCCCCTTGTCCTATCACTAATTGACACTGAGAAGAGCCTGGCTCCATCCTCTTGACACCCACCTTTCATATATTTATCAACATTAATTAGGTAACCCCTCAGTCTTTATTCCAAGCTAAAGAAACCCGGTTCCTTCAGCCTTTCCTAATCAGGGAGGTGCTCCACCTGCCTTCATCACCTTTATGGCTCTGCGCTGGACTCTCTCCAGCAGTTCTGTGTTCTTCTTGAACTGAGAGGCCCAGAACTGGACATATTCTGAGGGGCCCAGAATATTCCAGATGTGGTCTCACCAGGGGAGAGGGAGTGGAGAACCTCTCTCAATCTGCTAACCAACCCACTTCTGATCCACCCCAGGATGCTGTTGACCTTCTATGTTAAGTTATAGAAAGTATAGCAAATAGTAAATTGTTACAAATATGAAAGAACATAATATACATGGAAAGAGTAATGTAAAAGAAGGAAACTTCTTCCTTTAAAAATTCAAAACTGTGCAGATGGTGAAAGACTGTTATTTATTAACTACCAAAATGGTCTTAACTTCTTACCAATCTCACATTTGGAAGAAGTAGAGCTTTTTTAATGAGGTGACACTGACTTAAATATTATCGCAAAAAACCTAAACTGAGACAGTAGAACTGAAGAGAGCAGCGTAGGAGAAAGGGACCTGGGGGTACTGATGGACAGCAGGATGACTATGAGCCAGCAGTGTGCCCTTGTGGCCAAGAAGGCCAATGGTATCCTGGGGTGGATCAGAGTGGGGTGGTTAGCAGATTGAGAGAGGTTCTCCTCCCCCCTACTCTGCCCTGGTGATACCACATCTGGAGTATTATGTCCAGTTCCTGGCCCCTCAGTTCAAGAAGAACACAGAACTGCTGGAGAGAGTCCAGCGCAGAGCCATAAAGGTGATGAAGGGAGTAGAACACTTCTTTGATGAGTAAAGGCCGAGGGGCCTGGATCTCTTTAGCTTGGAGAAGCAGAGACCTCATTAATGTTGATAAATATGTGAAGGGTGGGTGTCAGGAGGATGGAGCCAGGCTCTTCTCAAATTCATCTAGTGATAGGACAAGGGGCAATGGGTGTGAGCTGGAACGTAGGAGATCTGTGTCAATATGAGAAGAAACTTCTTCACAGTGAGAGTGACAGAGCACTGGAACAGGCTGCCCAGGGAGGTTGTGGAGTCTCCTTCTCTGGAGACGTTTAAACCTACCTGGCCATGTTCCTGTGTGACTTGATCTAGGTGATTATGCAGTGGTGGGGGGATTGGACTAGATGATCTTTTGAGGTCCCTCTCAATCCCTAATATTCTGTGATTCTGTGAAGGGTGCTGATAAGTAAGATAAGTGTCCATCTTCCATAAGCTTTATTAATAACTGAGGGAACTCTGTTCTGTCCTTTGATCTGACAGGTAATGATGAAGTAACTGAAAGTTGGAGATTAAACAAACTAAAAATCAAATAAGATAAAATGAAAGGGACCACTTCTTTTTTTCCCTCATGACAAGCCAAGTAAGGTACCAGTAGAGCGGCTGTAAGTCTCAGGGGAGAAGCAAAGGGTATAAATTATCCTAAACCTTTCTAAAAACTGTGGCCTCATTCAACAGCAGGTTGGTGTGGTTTTTATGTAGGGTTTCTGACAAAGCCAGAGAAGTTTCTGCTCTGGCTTGAATTTATTTGCTAGGGTCATGCATGAGTTCATGAGTTTTCCTGTGCATACTTCCATGAAGCAAGTGCATCTTTTAGGGGTAGTAATCAATTTGTGAGGCAGCACTGAAAGCAGTCATACTGAAGATCTATTTTCTGAGCTATTTTTCACACACTATTTTTGTGTATAGAAACTCCTCAATTCTTTTACTGAGCTACTGGTCTGTTTGGATTATATGCAGCTCAGATGTCTTGTCCGAGCAGGTTCTTACTGACAGATATTGAATAACTTGAACTCTTTTGACCTCCCTTGAGTGTAGCCAGCCAGAAACCCTCGCAGGGGCACCTGACACTAATATCAAGTGGCTTCAAACGGGAGCTGGGTCACTTCTGAGCAGCAAAAGAATGTGCATAGTGGTCAGGTCAGTCTGCCCTGTCAGAGCAGTCTGTCCTCTCATTCCGTAGGTGTTGATACAGCTCTCTGCAGTTTTTTTATTTTAAAGTGCTAAGCTGGTGGCAGCCTGTTTGGAGACAGTCGATTCACTCTGGCACACATCAGTCACTGCTGTAATGTGTAAGTAGTTCCATAAGAATACGTAGCAATACTGCACAGACAGCTTTTCCACATGGTGCCACCTTTACCAATTGTGCTATTATTTTCCCTGTTTTGTAGCTTTTTGACCACAGCTATGTAATAAACATATTTTACGTGAGTTTCTGAGAACTGCAAATTATTTCAAAAGTGAGATTGAGCTTTAAGTTGTCTTTTTATTCTGAAAACTTTCCTCTTTACTTAAACTTCTAGCTTTACCTTAACATCCTAATGCCCAGAATGGCATGAATACATCTGAAACTGAAAAGATTGCATGCCTTAGAAGTAGATAAACTATTGTAAAGTATGAAAAAAACAGATTCCAAGCACTCATCTGTGTTGCTTTACAAGTGAATGTAAGACCAGAAGCTTACAGACTTGTCACAGCATTCTGGGAGGTGAAGTTTTAAGGAAAGAGGTTTTTTGAAAGCATCATAATGAAAAAAGCCAGAGTTGGTAATGCTGGCTGATTAAGCAAGTAAACAAACCATAATTTATTGTTTTCAGACTAGCTAAAGGGTACATCTCCAGACTGTCTTCAGGGGACTTTTTCATGTGCTGTCTTCTCTCATGTGCTCTTTCTTTCTGAGGGAGACATCTAACTAAATCTGTGTTTAGCAAGTAGGTAGTTTGTTCTACATCCAGGCGTCCTGTGATTTTGCCACTAATGGAACAAACAAAGTGCAAGGTTTTGCTTTTTCTGTCTACTCCATTGCTGCTCCCGTTGTCCTGTTTTGGCTGTGTGTCCTGCTAGAAAGCCATCTATTCCTAAGCCTCTGGGACTTTTTCAGCTCCAGAGCTGAGGTTTGAACATCCCTTGCTAACCCAACCTGGGGACTATTTTCACCGACTGCTAGGCAATGAGAATAAGAGTTTTTCACGCTCCATCCCTCATCAGTAAACAGCTATTTAACTGCCTTAAGTCTTCACACTAATCACTGTGGTTGTCCTTTAAAGCTTCCTGTAATGTTTCAGGTTGTCGGCTTTCAGCTCGTCACGCATTAAGGACAGTTGGCTGGCAATCTATCACGTTGCTTTATGCACCGCAACACAGCTTGACTGACATGAGCTGACATGATCCCACACTCTGTAGCACAACATGACAGCTTAAAATATGGGAGTGGGTCATACGAGACCTTTCATCACTCCTTAGTCGTTTCAGACCCAAATTCACATCTTTCCTGCATAAAATAAAGATACCCCCCCCTTCAGAAAAAGAAGAACCCTTGATGCATTACAGCAATTTCTTTGCTTCAGCAATGGAGAATTCTGAATCTGGCTATTTACATGAAAATTTGTTATTACTAATCCTTTTTAAAAAAATAATAATCCCAGTCTTTGCTTCATATCGGAGCTCTGGGATTCTGAAAGCTTACAGGGATAAGGCAGGTGGGAAGTGCTCTGAAGACAAAGCAGAGGACTGGATCCTGGCTTAAGCTGCTGTCCTGCTGCAGTCTCTGTGTGACCCAAGGCTTGTCACATAGGCTAGATTTTTATAGGCATTTGGATGCAAAGCCCTCATATGAATAAATAAACACTTAATCCTTAATATCTTTAAATAATGTTAGCACTTAAATAAGTTTAGTTTCTCTTTATCTGAATTTTCTTTTTGAGGTATTCACTATCTTCTTTCCACAGTGTGGAAATAAAAGAGGTCTGGAAGTATTACAGACACGACTGAGGAATAAGGATGGGAAGTAGCACTTTTATTTTTCCCTATTCCATTAAAGACTCCAGACTTACAATGAACTGAGAACATTGTGTTAAAAAGCTCTCCAATCTCCCATATTTTTTCTGAGTGTATTATTTTAGTATTCTGATAGTATTGTTTTGGCATCTGGCATTTACTGTGTTGGTGCAGATGCCTTTATGCCTTTACTCGCAGTGTGTCATCTAGCTGCAAGCCATCTGTGTTTTAACTTCATTTCAGGCATAGGCTAGTCATTGAAACTCAAATTGTGTGAGAGTCTGTGCTGTGGAGGAAATGATTTTTTTTTTCCCCTAGCCTTTTTATTTTAACTAGAGTCTGGTAGAGGTTTAGATAGGAAAATCTCCTTGTGTTACACAGACACAGAATCACACAGAACATTTGGGATTGGAAAGGACCTTGAAAGATCATCTAGTCCAATTGTCCCACCACAGCAGGATCACCTAGATCAAGTCACACAGGAACATGGCCAGGCGGGTTTTAAACATCTCCAGAGAAGATTCCACAACCTCCTTGGGCAGCCCGTTCCAGAGCTCTGTCACCTTCACTGCGAAGAAGTTCCTTCTCATATTGATGTGGAACCTCCTCTGTTCCAGCTCACACCCATTGCCCATTGTCCTATCATTAGATGAATTTGAGAAGAGCCTGGCTTCATCCTCCTGACACCCACCCTTCACATATTTATCAACATTAATGAGGTCACCCCTCAGTCTCTGCTTCTCCAAGCTAAAGAGATCCAGCTCCCTCAGCCTTTCTCATCAGGGAGATGCTCGACCCTACTTCATCACCTTTGTGGTTCTGTGCTGGACTCTCTACAGCAGTTTCAGGTAGACTTTCTATTCCTTTTTGTTTTTAGCTACTATAAAATTATTTTTTTTAAGTACCACCTTCTCTTTTAATGTCAAGAAAAGATATTCAGACCCTCCTATCTTTAATTCCTTACTCACCCAGTTTTCTCTCATTCATACAGCCTCCCATATGTATAACTGTGGATATTTAAGAAACAGAAAAGATTTCCCTGTTGACAGTTGTGACAAATGTTCATCTATTACTTTCATGCGTAGTTAAATTATTTCCTTAATTGTATCTAATTAATTTTTCAACTATTTTAAATTCAAATCAAGGCACCTATCTTGCAGTAAGGGAAGTTTCTCAGAGTTATGTAGGAATGAGACCACACTTCTTGTGTTTTATACTGAAACTGAAAGGGTGAGTACAGAAGAGTGTACCTTGAACAAAATAAAGGTGAAGCTGTAAGGCAAACACTCTTTAGTATAAAAGCTCGCTTACAGACTAAGTCCTATCACTTTTAAAATTGATGTATAAATGGGTACCTCAATGGAGCTACTGGTAAGAGGAGTATAAATCACAATTAATAATTGAATGCAGCTTTCATGCATCTAAAATTTGGGGTCACATCTGCTTGCCTTTTGCTACATCTGGCAGAGTGTAATAATTAATCTCTCTTATAAGAAAGAGATTTACAAAACAATGTCTTTGCAGAGATCATTGTGCCTTCAAGACATTTAGAGCTTTTTTTAATTGACATAAATAAAAACAGCTCCACTGAAGACAGTTGAAACTTGATGATGCACATGTGTGGGAAATCTGTCCTTCCTCTTCCAGGTCAGGTTTGACAAGATTTGCATGACCCACTGCACTTTTATTTTGACAATCTGCACAACATTTGTTGTAATTTTGCCTTCGTGGAAAGGTTTCTTCAGTCTGTTTTGATTTTAAGTATTTTAAAATGAAGAAATAGCTGAAGCAGGAATAAAAATGGAACCACGTTTGTTTGTCTAGATAGGGACACACTTAACCAAATATTTCAGTTTTACTAAATATTTTAGTTGTGGTCTAAACTATTTCCCTACAATTAGCACTGTCTTATCCTGTTCAAAACCTCAAGACTTCTGTCTACACATAATGTATTTATGCAGGGAGAAAGTGTATGCTTTCAGCTCATAGAGAAGCAGAAGAGTAACTTCCCTGTGGGTAAGCAAAAAACTAAAAGAAGCATCGTTTAATATATCTTATGATGGCCTTTTGCACATCGTTCTGTTCCATCTTTAAAACAAATTTAAATGCAGCTGCTGTTTGTCCCTCACTTTTCCGCACCCTGTGGGATTTGGCAGATGACTTGATGCTCTGTGTGCAAAGCAGATACAGTAGACTGAACAAGGGAAGGATTTTGCCCTCATTCATCTGTTTTTTAAGAATGATGTCCAAGAGGGAGGGCGAGGGCATGCTAATGTTGAAGAGAAGGTCAAGAAAAGGTTCTGT
Organism: Phoeniculus purpureus; assembly: GCA_028565055.1. Taxonomy (NCBI): domain Eukaryota; kingdom Metazoa; phylum Chordata; class Aves; order Bucerotiformes; family Phoeniculidae; genus Phoeniculus; species Phoeniculus purpureus. The sequence continues at coordinate 12,160,624 of JAOXOE010000602.1, forward strand.
TTGCTGTATTTGAATAAAGCACAGAAGTAGTTCTGTACAAATCTGTTGTGCTATATCTAGCCCTATAATGCTAGGTCTGGGGAAAAGATAAAATCCTGATGGAATCCAAATTTGCAGTGTTGTCATATGTGAAGAAATGCCTTCTTGACCCCAAGTTTATGTCCTGAAGAATAAAACCTGATAGAAGCCATCAGTTTTATCTTAAGCTGCAGAGCTATAAGGATTATTTCAGCTGAGGATCTTAATATTGGTCTCTGCTTTTGCACAAGAAATGACACTTATGTAAGGAGACAGTGAGAGCTTTAAGAATTAAAATGAACTAAAACTACAGACTGTGTAGGGTAGGGATATGCTTTCTGTCTGGATTCGCACAGACATTGCTAAACTTTCCATTGCTTCTCTAAGTTTTGCAAAAAAGTAAGTGAAAGGTCAAAGGCTTGATTTGAATGCAGCCATCGGGTTGTCTGCTGCAGTCCCTTGTGGAAGAGGGTAGTGTGAAGGAGACAGTTGTGGCTTATTCCATTATGAGGATTTGTCTCTCTGCATTCCTAATGCCTGCCTCAAAATGTCTATGCTTTTCCTAGACTCCGGAGCAATAAAAGATGTGGGAGTTCTGTGGCAATTTCCATCTCTGAGGTCTTTGTCTTCTGTGCAGCCAGCACAAAATGAATCAACGACGACAGGAACCTATGAGCTTCCCGCTACCCTCAGCACAACAAAATATCTGCATGCATGTAGAAGTCTTTGTACTTAAGCTAACTAGTTAATACGGTAGAGGTGTGGCAAAGGTGAGATGAAGAAAGCTTCATCTGCCACTCATGCCAGAGTACAGAAAATGTTGCCCACAGACTTTCTCTTTACAGCGAACGGGAAGGATAAGGATGGGGGAAGCAGAGGTGTAATTTATCTCAGAATCATGTTGCTTGATGCTGTTCTTTCGCAGTGGTTGCTCAGGACACCTGGGAGCAATTCCTCCATTTTCATCCTGTGATGATCATCCAGGGAGACAGAGGCATTCCTTGCCAGGTCCTTGAAGGACTGAGGGTATCTCATTTGTCAGGAAATGTTCTGTTATACTTGGTAGAAAACAATTCATATGGCAGAAAGGAGACAAAAGGAAGTCTTTGCTTTTGAGCTTGCAAAGGACATGGGGAGTGGCAGGAGGCCAAGTAGTCCAAAAGAGAGAGTCTGGGGAATTGTTTTGTCCAGAATGATTGTAGTAGAGTCCTTTTTCTTGAGACTTGAGTCAGAAGATACGCACAGCATGCAGTTAGAGACGCTGGAAAACGTCTCAAAAAGTGTGTCAAGAAGGAGCCTGGATGAGTGGGTGAATCTTTCAGAGCAGTTACCTGGTCACAAATGGTCTGGCCAGGACTTTTTCTTTTTGAATGATTCCTGAGTGGAAGGAAAGTGTATGTGGAAGAGTGCTGAAACAACTGCTATTGGAAGAGAGAACCATGAGTTATGTCTTCTCTGTTTCAAAAACAGGAAAGTCTAGGCATTGTTTTCCGCGGGAAGACTGGTTTGAAAACTCGCTTGCTGTTTGCTTGGCTTCAGCAAGATCTCTGGGAAAGGAAGGCTACACGCTACCTTGCTGGCTGAGTCTCAATCTAGGAGACAATAAATAGAGAAAACAACTAATGTGAAGTTGATTGTGTGGCAAAAACAAACCAATGTATTGCTCTTTCCAAAAACATAAAGCCACAGCTTGCTGTATATGAAGAATATGGGCTGCAAGTATTGGCAGTGCAGTGTAGATTGGATTTATTGATCCACAAATCTATTACGTCGGGAAATGGGGGGCAGAGCATGAAAACTGACACTATTCCTCTATCTCACCATGGCCCAGGAAGGATCACACAGAAGAGTGAAAACTGCCAAAAACTGCAGATGGAGACTGATGGGACGGAGTTTTTCCTGTTCCCCAGTTCTGGACACCTAAGCAATGGCTTTTAGTTACCGAACAAATGTTGAGGGGGGATGAAAATTGTGCTGTATAGGACACAAATAGCAGAAATTATGAACTCATTAAAGAGCTCTTGGTCTTTCACATTTTTATATGTATTTTCCACTGAAAGCTAGGAAACCGGAGAGATTTTGATGGGATGACATCTGACAGACCTAAGAAAATTAAAAAAAGAAAGAAAGAATAAAGGTGCTGGCAACTGTAGATCTCTCTAGGCAATTCTTGGTACCTGCAAAAAAATACTTCCCTAATCACAGCTGCTTTCTGAACTAGATATAACTTTTTTTCTCAATCTAAAACACCGTTTCTTTTCCAGATTGCCATGACGGTGAAAGTTCTTTCTGGTATATTTTAAGCAGCCTCAGAGATTCCTGCCTTTCCAAAACTCGTCTTTTCAAATGAAATGAATTATTTGCATTCAATTTTAAGGAGCCTTTAGTTTATTTTTCAATACTACTGTCCTCATTTAAAACATCCTAATGTGTCCGGTTTTGGGCACCTCAGTACAAGGGAGACGTTGAGGTGCTGGAGCAAGTGGAGAGGAGGGCAATGAAGCTGCTGAGGAGCCTGGGGAGTAAATCTGTTGAGGAGAGGTTGAGAGAGTTGGGGCTGTTTAGTTTGAGGAACGGAAGGCCAAGGGGAGACCTCATTACCCTCTGCAGTTCTTTGAAATGACATTGTAGAGATGTTGGTGCTGGTCTCTTCTCAGAGACAATTAGCAACAGAACCAGAGGGAAGGGCTTCAATCTTCAACCAGGTAGATTTAGACTGGACATCAGGAAGAAATTCTTCCGAGAGAGGGTGGTCAGGCACTGGAATGGGCTGCCCAGGGTGGTGGTTGAGTCACCATCCCTGGATGAGTTTAGAAGATGCTTAGATGTGGTGTCGGGGGATCTGGTTTAGAGGTGAACTTGTAGAGTAGGGTTGATGGTTGGACTCGATGATCCCAAGGGTCTTTTCCAATGTGAATGACTCTGTGATTCTGTGAAGGATAGCCACAGAAAATCTCGGTGGTCAGCCTCTGGTATCCCAATGCTAGCGCAGAGTACGTGTGTGGGTCAAACTCCTTATTTCTAGTATCAAGATCTTTAAACTCTGGTCAAAGAGTCTCTAGGTATCTGGGAACATTGCTTTTGCAATCCGTGTGCATTTAGGATTAAATCTAGGCCTAAATGTCTTAACCTTTCCTCGTAATTGCCGGTATTCATCCTCACAGTATCTTCTACAATGATTTAAGTTGTATCTACTGAGAAATGCATTTTATGATAATGAAATCAGCTGAACACTAGAATTACATTTCGGTGCCTTTATGATAATGCAGGAATCATTTAATAGTAGTTGCGGTGTAATTAGTTTAAAATTATGTAAGCAGTTCATGTGTAATTATATTTTTATATTAAATAGATTAATTTTGTAAGGAATATTGAAGTGCTCACACTGTAAGAAAATAACATGGCTAGACACGCAGTGAAGCAGAGTTCTTAGTAAACATTCATTAGAATAGTTTAAAATGATCCAATATTTAAAAAGATTAGTTACAGGAATACTCAGAAGTCATGAATTATAAATAAACATATTTATTAAGCTGCTGACACCCTAGGTACAAAAACCCCCACTGAGCCCAATTCCCAGAGTAGGAGCAGAATTTTGCTCATTCCTCAGTATCTTAATAGAACCTTCGAAAGTTGGGAAGATAATAAAAACACTCCAGAGTAATAATAACAAAACTCAACAGAGAAATGCAGATTATACATTAAAAAATATCACCCCATTTGCACACTTTAAGAAAGTATATCAATATTATTTATGGATGACGGGCAAACCCGATAAAGTTATTTCATGTTTAAATACTCTCTTCCTCCCCATCAAAAACTCTCATCAAAACTGCACAAAAAAAGACCCCAAAGAAAGAGTGAAAATGGTGTCTATGAGGACAATTATTTCTTCTTATTAACAGGCTAAACTTTGCTCATAGAATCAATTTAAAACAATAAACTCCCAATAATTAGACATAAATGAAGAAACATTTTACAATATGTCTTATCTAATTAATCATGTGTAGTTGTCCATGCAGGGTGAACTCATGTAGGTTCTATTACTGTGACCTTGAAGTGCAAAATGCAAAAGCAAGGTGACCACGCCAAGGGGTTCTGCTTCAGTTCAACAGTGCAATTTTATTGTTTTCCCCGTAAGGTGGCATGAGATAGAAAGACAAAAGTGATGGAAAAGGGAGAAGGAGTAAATTAAGGAGAGGAAAGAGGTTTATATCTACCACCACAGGGTCCCAGGCAGCGTTCATTGGCCTTTAGATCTTCCAGGCATCGTTCCACTGGTCTTCTGATACTCCAAGTGATTCTTGGTGAGGAAAGCTTCCAAAAGCTTTCATCAAAGCTTGACACTTGCTTACAAGCTTGCTATGCTTCCGCAGGCTTACCGTGCCAGGCTTGCTTGCTGCGCTCTGCAGGCATGCCACACTCCGCTTGCTGTACTCTCCAGGCTGTGCGCTGTGCTCTCCTTGCTGCACTGTGCTTGCTGTGCTGCTTGCTACACCGTGCTTGCAGCACTGCACTCTGTTCGGTTGGTAAGGAGTCATCTTTCATACCAAGCAACCCATCTTGCTCTAGAGCTCTACCAATCTCTAGAGCTCTGCCAATCTTTGCCTTCTCAAGCCAGGATCCGAAGAGGAGGGCACCCCTGGAGGCGAGTGGCTTTTGGCTAGGAGGTGTGTTTTGGTATTACAATGAGCGAAGTCCACCTCAAGTCTTCATGGATTTCTTCACCGATGCCCAGGTGGTTCTAGGTGATCAATCTTCCTTGGCAGTCTAATGTTATCTGTTCCACGCCAGGTAGTGGGAAAGTAGCACCACACAATTAACTGTGTGACGTAGGTGTTCACGGCTGTTTCTGCTACAATGGTTTGATCAGTTTCAGTTACCTTCTTGTACCTTAGTGTCCAGTTCTGTATCTTTATTTTCAAGTCCATGATGACTATGTTGAGGCAATTCTGACCAACTCTTACACCATGGAATAGAACAAGGGCCAGATTTCTTCAAATTTTCCAACTTTCTCTTTCATGAAAATTAAAGGTATTCTGGTTTCACTGGTAAATCATTTCATTTATGCTTAGATTTTTCTTCTCCCATCTCCCTCATTCTAAATTATGGACAGGCCAGCTTTGACCTGTCTTTATGGATGTTTCTTGTGAGAATGTTTCTGTTTTACTAGCAGTGTACTAGCTATGTAATGAAACGACACTAATCAGGATTTCATATTTTGGGCACATGATAACCTAAACACAGCCATAGTTTATTGAAAGGAACCCTGGCTGTGTGAATGGACAGCAATCTGAAAACAGTTAATGTCTGGCACATCATGTCACAGAGCGTTCTCAGCTGATGCAGGAGGCTCATCCGAGGGGTTTTTAATGCAAATCTCTTCCAGTATCTCTTCTGCTATAAAATTGTGAAACAAATGAGTACTTGATGAATAGCAGATTAAGTTTATTGTCAGTTACATTCATTTTCTATCGTTTATATAAAACATGAATTATCCATATATCAACCTTTATGCATGTGACTGTAACCATGTTTTTCAGGCTTATGCACAGTGCTCGTATTCTGGTCTCAGAAGCTGAGTGGAAAAGGTCCTCTGAGTGCTTGAATAACTTAGCACAGTTGAGCCTAAAGGATGATTTGTGCCTTTGGGCACTACAGTCATGTAAGTATGAAACATCTGAAGTATCTTCTGGAATATAGAACTGAAAATTACATGGGGAATAGTTGTTACATGGTATATGTTATGGTCAGCCTAATTTGTAAGTACCATAGTAGATTGTCTTCAGAGGAACATTAGGAAATTTAAAACCATAGAATCATTAGGGATTGGAAAGGACCTCGAAAGATCATCCAGTCCAATCCCCCTGCCATGGGCAGGGACATCCCACCCTAGATCAGACTGGCCAGAGCCTCATCCAGCCTGGCCTTAAACACCTCTAGGGACGGGGCCTCAACCACATCCCTGGGCAACCCATTCCAGACCCTCACCACTCTCATGGTGAAGAACTTCCTCCTCACATCCAGTCTAAATCTACCCAGCTCCAGCTTTGCTCCATTCCC
>JAOXOE010000602.1:12181339-12195091 GCA_028565055.1 Phoeniculus purpureus
GTGGGTGTCAGGAGGATGGAGCCAGGCTCTTCTCAGTGTCATCTAATGATAGGACAAGGGGCAATGGGTGTAAGTTGGAATATACGAGGTTCCATATAAATATCAGAAGGAACATCATGGTGAGGTTGATGGAGCACTGGAACGGGCTGCCCACGGGGGTTGTGGTGTCTCCCTCTCTGGAGACGTTTAAAACCCACCTGGCCATGTTCCTGTGCGACTTGATCTAGGCGATACTGTTGTGGCGGGAGGGTTGGGCTGGATGATCTTTTGAGGTGCCTTCCAATCCTTAATGTTCTGTGTGATTCTGTGATTCTGTAACTAGGTTAAGCAAACAAAGCTTACCCTGCCACCAATGAGACAGATTCTGGAACTCATTGTCACAGCATGGAGGACAAAAATCAAAATGGATTTGAAAGGAGACAAAAGCAGCTCATGAAACAAAACTCTTCAGAATAAATCTGTACTAAAGTGTTCTGATACAAGATAAGGGTGACTTCTAGAAATTGTTGTGTCTCAGGTGACTTCTAGAAATCATTGTGTCTCTAATAGGGAAGGATTTCCTGCAGTATTTAGAATTTTTGTCCTAACTATTGGGACAAACCAGAGGCAAACATGGACATCAGTTAAGATCAATGGCAAGTTTAATGAGATTGCAGTAGAGAAAAAAACCAGAAGTGGCTTTTCAAAGGGATTTTTATTAAATTTTCAGTGCAGACCAACAGTTTTTTAAGAAAAGCTAGTTTCTGAAGCATGAGCTTACTTTAATCTTCAAAATCAAACCTGACACTGACTTATTTAACGTGACTTTTACTGGTTTCTCAGATCATCAAGCACTCCAGCATTTTTTGACGCTGAGATACATATTGATTTCTCTCTGGTTTTAATAAGGTCACTAAAAGTGAAGTGAATATCACAATACTATATCCTCCTTGCATAATTCGGTATTTGTTGACACTGAAGGCAGCTAAATAAAGAAAATGTTATTTCTTTTAGAAGAAATTCCTATGCATTTTATTTGTACAGTTTGTGGATAAAATTCATTTTTTGTGTTATATATAAAAAGAAAGATTCTTTTAAGCAAGTTTATCTACTTGCGCTGTAGTTTTCCTAAAGGCTTGCTTGAAGATGATAATACACTTAGTAAAGTGTTAATTTGCCAAGGGAAAAGATCCTCCATTTTTCTCAGTCTAGCATAAAAAGAATAATATGAGCCATGCTTCTTTCTCTTGCTGAAGGTGGAGTTACTAGATGTTGAGGAGTTTCCTTCCTTAAGTAACTATTATGAGTGTGAAAGACCTGTAAAAAAACACCAAACATAGGAGGTTCCACATCAATATGAGAAGGAACTTCTTCCCAGTGAGGGTGACAGAGCACTGGAACGGGCTGCCCAGGGAGGTTGTGGTGTCTCCTTCTCTGGAGATGTTTAAAATCTGCCTGACCATGTTCCTGTGCAGCTCGGTCTAGGTGATCCTACTGTGGCACGGGGATTGGACTAGATGATCTTTCGAGGTCCCTTCCAATCCCTAATGTTCTGTGTTTCTGTGATTCTGTGTGATTCTTTTTCAAAACATGGAAAGAAATCTGAGAACCTGCCTGATACCTAGAACAACACCTCCATAGCGTAAATAGAGTCATGAAACAGTTCTACTCTACGACCCTGAGTAATTTTGTCCTCTGCCAGCTGTGTCTCTACTGCTAAATAAACAATTTCATTTAGGTGCTGCAGACCTCTGGATGCAGAGCACGTTGGGCTCCAAAACTAGGATCTTCATGCCAACTGCCTGGTGAGGATCCCAAAAAACCAAAAAAGCTTGAGCTGGCAGACTCTGCCGGGGCATTGTTTACAGCATGTGTTGGGAACATCAGCTCAAACACACAGGGATATTTTCACCCTTTGGCAGTATAGATGTGTTACAGAATCCCAGAATTGTGTCGGCTGGAAGACATCTTTAAGATCATCAAGTCCAATATTTGTCTCTGCACTGCCAAGTCACTACTAAATATCACTCACAACGTCCATCCACCAAGAACTTTCTAGATCATGCCTGTATTTACACTTTGTTGCAGAAACAGCTTATTCCTTGACAGAGTCATGGTAATGGAAGAATGCTACAGTTAACAGTATTTAATTAGAGAGACTCATTAATCTTGCTGAATTAACAACATAAATCATTCTAAAAAGGGCTACAATTTATGTGACAATCAGCTTTGGACTGGAGACCCTAATCATGAGTTGTCTATGCCCTGGTCCTATTGTGATAATGGAAAAAATGCCTGCAAGAGGTGTGAAGATGTGCCAGAGAAATGGTAACTTCCCATGCACGCAGAAATCTTCAGTCTTGCATTAGTTGGTGATACTAACCCTTTAGAATAGTAACACTTGCTTTCATTCAAACCTGGCTTTTCAGCTCTTACTTTGAACTCTGGCTGGAAGAAAATTAAACAACTCACAGGATCTTGAACCATAGACACAAGGAATCAGCTGCTTTTATTTTCCTGAAACCTGTGAAATAAGACAACGGGTTTTGGTATACTTGCAAGGGAAGCTGAGAACTTTACCCCTCAATAGTAATCTTTTTTCTCCATATTTCTTTCTAACTAATATTATTAATTAGCTATTGCATAGGCCCCTGGGGAATTCCAATTAAACCAGCCACTTATGCATAAATCAGTCTTTCAATGGCAGGCTTTGTTAATCTTCCAAATCCAATTTCCATTTCTCACATTCCAGGTTTATTGATTATACTTCAAAATTCTCAGATCATCTGTCTGGCATATTGAATTAATCTGTATCTAATAACTTAATTGTCTTGAAAAAAACAGATGTGCTACTTCCACTGAATGCTAAAATTTGGTTACAGACATCTGAGGAAATGACAGCACACATGCACACAGTCATTTAAAAGAAGTTAATTACCTAAACTTTCATACTGAACTGCAGTGAGACTAAGTATGAAGAAACAAAAGGCTAAGCAGACAACACCGTGTAAATGAATCAAGTAAGGTTCTGTTTCTGCTGCCTTGCCACAGGGAATTTTGGAGCAAGCAACAGATACCTTCTAATGAAGAAACTTTGCCATAGCTCTAAGCAAAGTTAGGATGCTCTTGCACTTGGTACCCACAGCAAAAGCTAATTAAATGTCTTGTTTGTAATTAGATAAGCGAAACTGTTGGAATAGAAATCCCTTCATGATTATTGAGAAGGGATAAGGAGACTAGTGAACTGATCAATAGAGTCCGTAAATGAGTAAAGGATCTGGATTTCCTTATGTGCAACAAAAATAATGATTTTATTTGATTTAACGGATGTATTTTATCCAACTCATTGGAATAATTGAAGTCACTGGTCTACTTAAGATAAGTGGGTAGAGTTTATTCAAGAAGGAGAAGAATGAAGGAGGATGTGCACCAGTGTGTCCATATACTCACTCTACAGTCAGCTTTGTAGTACAAGACAGAAGTGATCACAGAATATTAGGGGTTGGAAGGGACTTCAAAAGATCATCTAGTCCAACCTCTCCCTGCCAGGGAGTCTCCCATCCAAGTACTAACTGGGCCCAACCCTACTTAGCTTCTGAGACTCAGACAAGATCAAGCATTTTCAGGGAGGTATGGCCATAGGTGATTAAAGACTGGTTAGCAAGGAATGAGAGGAAGCAAATGAGTGCTTCTAAAGCAGGCATTTTCTTTGAACCATCCAAACCTGGAGATCAGATAACACACATTTTTGTGAACCACTGAAAAACAGAGCAGAGTCCAGGATTTGGCACTGTCAAGAACTTTTGACTACCTTGACATCTGCTTGGAATGGAATACACCAACATCCAAAATTTTTATATACAAAGTAGGCAAAAGTGTTAGAGGAAGACTATAGGTTTCATTACATCAAGTGATAACTCAATGAGGATGTCTGAGGGAGAAGATAACTTGACTGAGAGTAACCAGAGAGAAGACGTTGGGTTCACTATGCTGGGAATGGAGAAGAATAGCAAGGAGCAGTTCCAACTCCTCTACTCAGTAGGTAGGAGTTCTCTAGTAGATGGTACCTGAAAAAAAAAATCTATATTGCTATTTATTTTGTCTGTAGGAAACCTTCTGGTGTTTTCTCACATCACTTTCTCAGCAATTGAGGAATGATTTTCTGATGAATGTACTGAAGGTGGATGGCAGGATAACTGAAAACCCCCCTTGCTTTCTCTTTGAATAGCTATTGAGGATGATGCTGTTGTCTTAGAAATACAGGAACTAAAATGCAGGAAGAAGACTGAAATGACAGTCTGGAAAAATATGTGGTAGTAAATTGTGAAGCACTGTAAGAGTTTAACAGAAAGAATATATGTAGTATTGTGAGAAGTCACAGAATCACAGAACATTAGGGATTGGAAGGGACCTCGAAAGATCATCTAGTCCAATCACTTTGTCACGGCAGAATCACCTAGATCAAGTTGCACAGAAACATGCCCAAGTGGGTTTTAAATGTCTCCAGAGAAGGACACTCCACAACTTCCCTGGGCAGCCCATTTCAGTGCTCTGTCACCCTCACCACAAAGAACTTCCTTCTGATACTTATATGGAACCTCCTACGTGGTGGCTTACACCCATTGCCCCTTGTCCTGTCATTAGATGCCCCTGAGAAAAGCCTGATTCCATCCTCTTGACACCCACCCTTCACATATTTATCAACATTAATGAGGTCACCCCTGAGTCTCCTTTACTCCAAGATAAACAGAATGAACACCCTCAACCTTTCCTCATCAGGGAGATGTTCCACTCCGTTCATCTTCACTGTGGCTCTATGCTGGACTTTCTCCAGCAGTTCTGTGCCTTCTGGGATTGAGGGGCCCAGAACTGGACACGATATTCCAGATGTGGTCTCACCAGGGCAGAGCTGAAGGGGGAGTAGAAACTCTCTCTCAATCCTTAAGAACTGTGTAAGACAAACATGACAGATAGGACAGAGGTAAGGATAATACCACTGTAGTGTACCAGCAGGGACAGAATGACTGCTTGAGTTGCTTTCCAAGCCTCCAGTTTTATGATCTGCTGATTTTTCACAAGCATACAATAGTCTGTTATTAGATGGTCCCTATCACAAAACTTGATTGTTTGCACTGTAGACCATCTTCACACATTCACATTTCACACAAACTGATCTGGTAGTGCTACGTTCCTGTTTCTAGGTACCTTTTGAACGATTGTGTGCAAACAAAGGCGTGAGAGCAAAAACTATAAAACGCTAACTAGTAAAGAGTGTGTAATCAATTCTTCCAGTCAGGAGGGGGTCGGTATTTGCAACTCTGTTCAATAATCCACAAATCAATTACAATAACATTATTATTCTTTCTTTCCACTTAGCAGTAACAATATGTAAAGGTCACTTGCCATCTAGTTAGAGAGAAGAAGGCAATTTACGTGTGAGTAAAACCAGAATATTCATTTTCTGTTTCACAATATAAGCGTGACGTGGTTCTTTACTCAGATCAAGTCTTCATAGGTTGGTCTCGACGATCTTAGAGGTTTTTTCCAGCCTCAATAATCCTGTGATGCATAAGAGCAGAGTTGAGTTTTCACCTCACAGAGGAAACAAAAAAGATTTTCTAAAATGTTGTACTGACCCTTGAAGTCTTGTAATTTAGTGTATAAATAGTGGGAGCCAAAGACATCAGTTGTGATTTGAAGCATGATATTTCTCTTATGTTAAATGTCACAGAATGACAGAATCACAGAACATTAGGGAAGGGACCTCGAAAGATCATCTAGTATAATCCTCCTGCAAGAGCATGACCACCTAGACCAAATCACACAGGAACATACCCAGATGGATGTTCCAGCAACTCAACCCAATACCATTTTCAATTGATAGTTTTTAAGTCTTTTTTTCACAATGCCTCATCACCTAAAACACTACTATAAGTAGTTCTAAAATACGAAAGGACATACATTTTCCGGCTTGATTCACTTAGGCATCTGTAAGTGAGGATTCATGGCCAGTCTTTGCTCAAATCTTGAGGCTAGGACTTTGCTTCTGAGATGGGGATTCTCTAATTCTTTTCCTTATCTTTGCCAACAAGCCTTTGTTAGCAAACCCCATCTTACTCTTTTCTTGCTGGTCTCAACCAGAGGGCAACGCACCAAAGGAAAGCCAAATGTGCTGAGTACACACCACATCTTTCTGTGGAGCATTGAGCTGCCTGAAATTAATAAATCTCAGCAGTGGACTCGGGATGGCAGGACTGCACTGCATTCGGATGCAAGCCAGAAAGTCACAGCAGTGACCTTTTGTGCTTCTGGCTTGGATTCTTGACATGTCTCTATTACACTGCCCCTAACTGTTACTGTGCTCCACTTCTTACTGTTTATGTTGAGTTTTTTATCAGTTTCTGTCAAGTTTATGCTAAATATTCAGTGGCTTTCTGCAGTCCCAGACAAATCTCATAAAAATAAAAAAAGAAACAGCTACTTTGTTCTTCCCTCGTTGTAAAAGTCTTCTTAGCAAACAATAGTAATGATCTTTACATTCTCAAATACCATGAAGTTGTTAGTGCTGCAGGAGAAGCAAGGTGTTTGAAGTTTGTTTCCTAAAAGCACAGCCTTCACACAGATGTCAGCTTTAGTTTTCCAAGTTCACATTTACTACCACAAAATGTTTTGAAAGTTGTTAACCAATATGTGCTGATACATTTTGCCTCAAAGATACTAAGTTTCTTGTTAACCAATATGTGCTGATACATTTTGCCTCAAAGATACTAAGTTTCTTCTCATTTTAAGGAAATAAGAAATAAGGAGTAGCACTGGAATGGGCTGCTCAGGGGAGTTGTGGCATCTCCTCCTCTGGAGAAGTTTAAAACCCACCTGCACAGGTCCATGCGTGACTTGATCTAGGTGATCCTGCTGTGACAGGGGGATTGGACTAGATGATCTTTCGAGGTCCCTTCCAATCCTTAATGTTCTGCGTGATTCTGTGAATAGTGTCTTTTAGTGCTGCTAACAAGGAAAATACTGAGGCACAACCTCAGCTTTATTAACTAGTACCAAGGAATCCAGCTGCGTAAATCCATACAAAAGGCCCAAAAAAAAACTGGCTAAGAGTTCTACTAGTAAATCTTTAGAATACAGTCCTGTGGAACTGGAAAATGTTGGGTTTATTTAGTAGTCTTTATTGATTTTTGTCTTGGGCAGAAACTGTAATGTAGACTTTCTTTTCCACTCGCTGTGAGAAAGACATGCAAAAAAAATTAGGTAAAGGTGCAGAGCATCCTTGTAAAGTTACACTTACACTGCAGACAGAGCTTTAGGACCCTAAATTCTTACAAAAATCTAGTGTAATGTGTCAAATGCACTGGCAGATTTAACAAATGTGAAGCATTTCTGTCATTCTCCTGTTAGCACATGAAGTGTGAAAATTAATTTTACTTGCTAATAGGAAGATAATTGGGTTGGAAGTAGGAATTGCCATTCCTTCAGGGATATAAATAAAAAAGTCTAAGTCTACTCTGTGCCTGCAGGGGGACGCAGACAGACCTTGTTTAGAAAAATCTATCAGTAAATTACAGGAACAGGAGGTGTAAGGAGAATCTTATGAGCCTATCAGTTGAAGTCAATGAAGGAGAGCAACTTGTACTTTCTAGTACAAGTTCTTCTAGGAAAAGATTAATGACTTTATGAACACACATTGCTACAGTCAAAAGTAACCATATCAGTTAACTAGTATTCACAGTTGACTGGACATCATAGAGTATGAACAGTGTTGCTAAAGTCAGATCTGCCCTTCTCTTACCTACCACTGAACTAAATGAGCAGGTGAAGTGCAAGGAAGAACGTTAGGTATCAAGAATATTATACTGCTTTTTTACAATACATACCTACTATATCTTACTTCGTTTGTTACTGAGATGTCAGGTCTTTCTTTTTATTACTTTATCAAATTGATCTTCAGCATGCACTTTTAACTTCCTGGAAAACAAAAATAACAAATCCTTGAGCTTTCTGTCATGGCCACTTCACACACTGAGGTAGGGAGAACCAACTTACCTTTGTTTTCTGGGGGAATCTTCATAGCCCTGCTCTGCTGCAGTATTTGAAAGAAATATAATAATTAGGAGGCAGAGGAACTGGATATTAGGAAGAATTTTTTCACAGAAAGGGTGGTCAGGCACTGGAATAGGCTTCTCAGGGAGGTGGTTGAGTTGCCATCCCTGACTGTGTTTGAAGTTCGTTTGGACAAGGTGTTGAGCGATATGGTTTAGGGGTGAACCTGTAAGGTAGAGTAAATGGTTGGACACGATGATCCCAGGGATCTTTTCCAATCACAGAGATTCTGTGATTCTATGTGATTCTGTGAGGGCTGAAATTATATCCTACTATAACAGCTAGTATTTTTTTACTGTTTACTTGCTGCTTCATGATCTCTATCTTTCTTGTATTTGCACTTTATGTTTGGTAAAGATCACCTTTCTATTCTGCATTTTTTATACCACCTAATACAGTCTCAGGCTGGACCAAAAGTAGAATACAAAACATTGCACAGGTAAAATTGTTTGCTATATTGTGAGTTGATGAAAGGTCCATATCTTAGTAGATTATATGAAAGTAAACATTCACAGCAAGATGACAGAGATGAGTGAGGCAGAGAGGAGATGCTATGAAATAAATATAATAACTCTTTAGATAATCTTCTCTGAGATTTAATCAGAGGGTAAACGACTGAGATAGACAAGGTAGGGTATGTGTAGCCAGTTATTTCCATGATTAACATGTGGTGATTTTAATCTCAGACCAACTTTCACTAAAGACACAAGGGCATCCTTCTGATATCTGTCTTTGAATCTAGGTCTAATCTTACACAGCTTCAATGAAGGGCAGCTAAATATGTTTCCTCATATGTATATCAGGCAAACTGAGCATCTGTGACTGAACGTTGTATTATTTTCCTAAACAGAGATCCCGAGGAACAATCCTCCTCTCACTGTAATCCATGCTGATTTAGTACAATGTAGTTCAGTTGGTCCAGTATTTTACCCCTAGTATCTTTAAAACTCCTAGAATCTTACTTTTATTGTCAGGGTGTGATATCAGAGCTACCAGCAAAGGGTGACCCAAGTTTCCTTTACAAGGAAAGTTTCTCTCCTGTTTTTTTTTTTAAACCCATGTTTATTTCATAGTGTCTACAGCTTAGGCGGGATTCAGTGGCAAACACTGCTTAGTAGTTCTGAAAATCATCCCTCTGATATTTATCCCCTTTTTATATATATACATATAAAACTTAAAATATTTTCCTATGACTAACCACATGGTAGTAATAATAAAAGCTTTATTGATCATTATAAGAGGCTTTGCAGAGTCACTAAGTTCAGTTATAATGTCCAAAGCTAAACAACACTGCAGATCTTTGAATCAAACATTCAGAGCATTACTGAAATGCAAAACCATTTGGCTAGTTAACTACATCTTTTTAGCTTGGAAAAAAGAGACTGAGAGGTGACCTCATTAATGTTAATAAATATGTGAAGGGTAGGTGTCAGGAGGATGGAGCCAGGATCTTCTCAATGTCCTGTGATAGGACAAGGGGCAATGGGTATAAGCTGGAACATAGGAAGTTTCACATCAATATTAGAAGGGACTTCTTCATGGTGAGGGTGACAGAGCACTGGAACGGGCTGCCCAGGGGAGTTGTGGAGTCTCCTTCTCTGGAGACATTTAAAACCCACCTGGCCATGTTCCTGTGCATCTTGGTCTAGGTGATCCTGCTCTAGTAGGGGGATTGGTCTAGATGGACTTCCAATCTATGTTAATGTTCTGTGATTCTGTGATCTGATTCTGAAAAACAGAGGACAATAATAGGAAGATGCATCAAAGAGATCAGAAAGGGAAAGTATATAAATACATATTCACGTACCTATTCAAACACACATACACACATATATAGATATATGACTTTACATTATATAAATACTGTCAGACCTGGCCATAACCGTGATGAAAACAACTTTGTTTAGAAAAGAGTGCTCTGGGGTGATTGTGCATTCCTTTGTGCTATTAACAATGTTTTTGATTAAAGACTGTTTCATTTGCTTATTGATTCTTTTAAGGGGAAATTCTTCTTCTGGAAGAAATATAAAACGATACGTTGCCCAGTAAAGAGCAATATATTCTCCATTCTTACCTTTCCTTTCACACGTAAATCCTTGCTGTTTCTGTGATACTTGGTGCAAAAGGTATGAAAGGAATACACAGCCATTCCTACCAATGCAATTAAAACACAGCATTACTTATAGAATAAAAACACAGTAGATGTTAATCAGACTCATAAACTCACATGCAAGCTAATCATTTATTACCAATCTGCTTGGGGTTTTACACAACTGATTAGAAGACGTGAACTATCCTTTGAACACGTTACAAAATCAAAAACCGCCAGAAGAATCTACAGCTTAAACAGACACAGAAGATAAAAGATGAGAGGGAATTCAGAGAGACAGGGACATAAATGACTTCATGAGACAAGAATATAATCCAAAATTCCTGACTGCTGCCATCAAAGTGCTGTCCATTAAGCTGCATTAGTAGAATCACTGGCAAGAGTCAAGTCTCCACTATTTCGGTTCTGTGCCTGGTATGACAGACATGGCCTTTTCCAAAGTACAGGAAGTAAAAATGCAATGTGTTTGGACTTTTTATAGAATAAGAGGTAGTTGTTTAAAAGAAAAAATAAAATGGAAAAATAACCAAGCAGTGCAGTTTAGTCAGTAACAGAAAACAACAGACCTGCCAGAAGGACATTTTTGCCAAGCAGGAGAGGTACCAAGATACTGGTAAGGAAGATGAGAGCTTGGTTCTAAGTAGCTTTTCTAGGGTGTATTGAAAGCACAATTGTCTCTAATGTTCTTGGAAATCTCAAGATAGATTTCAACATGTAGAGGTTTGTTGGAGGGTATCTGGAATAACCTAATCTTCTATTTCAAATTTAATTTAGTTTTAAGAAGGGGGATTTTTACACTTGTGATATCTTCCTGCCACAGTTGCATGCTTAGAGTACTGCACATCACATTGGATTAAGGTCAATTAGCAGTGTTATAAGGGCACTTTTCCTTCCTGTGTCTCTCTGCGATTAAAACCCTGTGTCTTGAAGCATATCAGATGAGAAACCTTGGCTGGACTCCAGCTGTAATTAAGGCTACAATTTTTGGCCTAAAGGGTTATGAGGAAACAGAACTTCACTGACCCTTTAATCAGAACTGATTAAGAAGTGGTGGCTTGTGCTCTGGTACTCTATTGCCTACTATGTGGAGCTTATAATAGGGAGATGTTACTCTGTCAGCAGTGCTAGGAAAACTCAGCCTTTAAAAAGCTTTGTGTACAAGATTCTTTGACATCTAGAAGATTTTTGACATCTAGAGTATTTTTACTGCTCAGATAAACAGATTGAGAAGAGGATGGTTTTAGACAGCCCTTAGGATAATAGTGATGCAAAGGATGGAAAACATGGATGAACTAGTGATAACAAATACACAAGTCATCACTTCATGCTGAACACGCCTGTACATGTCTGCCTTGTCTTGGATGAAAGGCTGCTGAAATCTCATATGAAGAATCCTCTCATTCACTTGGTAAGAAGATTTGTGGAGACACTTGACCGTACAGCCAAGACGTTGATTAACACAGAGCTTAGAGCTTGCAGGAAGAGTTTCAAATCATCTGAAGTGGAAATTGCTCTACTAAAATCTTTTCACAGTTTTGTAGTAGAAGCTACATCTTAATAGATATATATAGATATACAGTTATTGAGGACTTCTGAAAGAATTAGTTTGATTCCTAACTAGAACAGCAATATCAAAGTTTGAAAGGCTGCCTCTGAAAGCTCTTTTTGCTTGCGTCTATATCTTTTGGGCACTAGGAGCTCACAGATTATACGCAAGGATCACCGTTCTCCATGTTAGTGTATGTTTGCACGTATTTATGAATGTGTATATATGTATGTATAAATATATATATGTATATATGAGAATACTTTAAGACTGGACCTGGTCTGGGTAATATTTCAGCCCAAGAGTGAAAGTGGCAGGTTTTTTCCTACTCCCATGTTCAAATCAATGACGGTGGCCAAACAAGCAGAGAAGAAAGATTCCTAGGTGATCGTGCTGTGGCAGGGGGATTGGACTTGATGAACTTTCGAGGTCCCTTCCAATCCCTAATGAGTCTGTGATTCTATGATGCTATGATTCCCATCGGCTTTATTTGGGGTAGACCAACGCTAATCTCATGGCATGTCAAAAGAGGCAAAGAAATATGTGCTCTTAATGGATTTTATAATCTTCCAGTGAATAGTCATTAGAGGTCAATTTCCATAATACACACTCTTCAGGGCTATCTCAACTTCCCTTAAATGTCATACAGACTTGGGTATGTGTTATTATGCTTAATCGTGTATATTATAGCTAACGATCTTAATGGCCTTAATGTACTAGACAATGTTTGTACAGATTAACTCTTATGACTTAAGAGTTTAAACAGAACAGACTATGAGCCGGAAGTAAGTAAACATCCTACTAAAAACATTTTGGATTATTAAGACCACCAAAGAATGCCTTGGTTGGTTGCTCTGTGTAGCAGTGTGTTGGCAGTCTTGGGAAGGCCTTGAAAATAGGAAATCTAATGATGGCAGCCGTGCAGCTGGAAGAATGCAAAGCCGTAGACTTAATTATAAATGTGGTAAGATGGTAAACTAACAAGTGAGATGTCTGTAAAGAGTTAAAAGACTAATGAGGATCTGTGCAAGGTGCTTTTGGCCTTTAAGTTGGTGAACATACAGATGAAGAAATGACATCATTTGAAAAACCACGATAGGACCTAAACATGCAGTGTTAATAATGGTGAGGACTTGCATGCATGGTCATTGTACAGACAAAAAAGTGATTGAAGATAGCACAGTAAGGGTCCAGGAAGAAGATGATAATGAGCTGTAGGTTGCACAGTGCATTTTATTTTTATTCTAAAACTAAAAAACCCTCAGCTTGTATTCATTTCTATAATGATGGACATCATAACCTTTGTCATTGCAATGTTGGGTTTGCCATGTGCTGTGCCATCCTGAACAGAGAGAAATAGGGATAGTGAATCCAGCGATTCACTTGAGCTGTGTGTCAGGCCAAGGCTGAGTGTATTGTGATGTTAGAATAAGGTTCAAAATAAGCTCTAAGGAACCAGCAATGGCTACTGGATAAGCAACTATCCCTTGGATTTCCAATTGCTAACTGAGAATCACTGGTGGCCGGAGAGTTGAGAGTAATTAGTATGGTAGTGCAGTAGAAAGACAGACCTTGGAAAGTGCAAATGGTACACGTATTTTTGTCCAGTTAAACCAAGAAACTATGAATGTTTTTCTTGTTCTGAAAATGTGAGGTATGACCTCAAGACAAGTGACGAGTTCTACAGGTTACTCATTACAGGTTGGGTGTTTTTAGACAATGTGGCCTCTTAAGCTTTAATATTAAGTACTCAGGGAGAAATCTGCAATTTAATTATAGGTCTATTCATGTAGCTTAAGGAAAATGGGTGAGCAGTAGTGGATTGGAATGAGATACTATTGTGGTTTGAAAATTTCCAGAATTTTCAGAATTACAGGTGTGTGCTTTTATGAAGAAAAGAAAACACCCTGTTGCTTTAAGAGGACTTTCCGCCCGGAACTGTCCCAGGGGAAGTGACCTGTCCCAGAGTCCCGTGGTCAGGACAGTATAAAAGACCAGGGAGCGAGTT
>JAOXOE010000602.1:12233490-12250831 GCA_028565055.1 Phoeniculus purpureus
TGCTGTTGCAGGCGGATTGGACTAGATGATCTTTCGAGGTCCCTTCCAATCCGTAATGATTCTATGATTCTATGAAAAGAGAAGAATAAGAGGAGACCTGATCCACACCTATAAATACCTGAAGGAGCCTTTTGCCAAAGGGAAATAGTTATCTACTAGTGTGTATGTGGTCAGTAAATAAGAGAAGGGGAGCTTTGAATCCTGCTGTCAGGAATACCTATACTTCTATACTTATACCTGCAGGGGGATTGGACTAGATGATCTTTCGAGGTCCCTTCCGATCCCTAATGATTCTATGATTCTATCAGAATCAGGTATGCTTGTTTATACAGATAACACATTTCCAACAAGCTCTCCCTCATGCTTGTAGAGGAGTCAACACTTCTCGAAAAAAATAATCACTTCAAGGCTAACGAAACACAAAAATCAACAAGAGTTCTTCCATTAGAGGCTTCTTCAAAACACATGTTCCAATGCCTGGCAAGATCCAAGGAGTAAGAGATTTTCTATGAGAGGAAGGGGTAAAAAGTAATGATCACTAAAAATCCTGACACTAAGACCCATTTTCATAGACTCCCAGTGGAAATATTCTGATAGATTTTGATGGAACTGGATTGTTAATATTTATGAAGTCAGGCAAGACCTCCAGATGGAAGTTCCTCTATAAGTGCAAAGCTTTGCTATTAATATTTATTAATCTGAAAGTGCTTACTTAGTTTAAGGCAATTTTTGCTTCATCCTTTTCCTAAGCAAACTAACACTAAAGTGGTGAATTCTCAGCTTCCCACTGCTCCAGTGATGTAAATTGTACTTCAAAGACAAGTGAAGTGAAATACAGAAGAAAGTTAAGAAAGTCACAATGTGAAGGCTTGAGAACTCTTTTCAGAGAGCATTCCTTCCAAATGCCAAACACTTGGACTCCACATTGAGTGACATAAAAGTTTTCACACCTGATACTGTGGCATCTATGAATTCATGTGGAAGAAGATTGCTCACAGGAACTTCCTCTCAAGGTCATGAATAGTTTGGCCATGGCTAAAGTCATGGATGTTACTAGATGGGGCTTCAGATCCTGCTGTGGCAGAGGGGTTGAACTAGATCGTCTTTCAAGGTCCCTTCCAATCCCTAATGTTCTGTGATTTTGATTTTGACTCAGGACGGCAAGGATGCACATGACCTTCTTCCCTGGTACTGTGTGGCAATGCCACAGTGTTGCTAGGTTTCCTCTGTGCCCAAGCTGGAATGTCTTCCCAAAGGAATAAGCTTGGGGACATGGTTTAGTGGTGGGTTGTTAGAGATCGTTTAGTAGAGTTAGATCAAGTTTGGACTTGATGACCTTTAAGGCCTTTTCCAACCAAAGAAATTCTGTGACTTCAGAGAATGAAGCACCAGATTTTGTCATTATGTGTAGCATCATGGTCAAGAAGTGCACCCTGCAGCCAGGATTGCACAACTGTCACAACAGGGTATAGTGTAACTCCATTTCTCTTACTCAGGGGCCTAAATTGTGGTACTTAGCTAAAAATCTTATAAAATCTTATTTGTGTAAAAAAAAAAAAAAAGAACAAAATTCTTCTACGTTAGACACTGTGAGACACCTCATCTTGTTTGTCCTTGCAAGCTGAGGGCAAATACATACACACACAATGCAACACAGTTCAGTTGTTATAGTGGTACCTCTCTGAGATGTGTTACACACTGCTCCTTAGAAGGAAAACTAGGTTCTCTCCAGACAACAGCCAAGGTGTTATTTCAGGGCAACTACCAGATGCTTCCAGCATGACTTGGTGTACATATATTGCATATATTCTTCAGTCCATCATTCACATTCTTATTAACTCAGGCTGTGAGACTCAAAAACCTCACACAAAATATTATTCTTTTATCACAAGCAAATATTGACAACTTGCTTTATGGTACAGCTCTGTCACATTTCAACTGATTTCAAACTGCAAGTTTTTCTGAAATTTGACTGAGAATGTACTGGGCATGTTACGTAACAGACCTGCCATTTCTCCCCTACCTGATGTACTACTTCTTATCTGTTTGTCTTGCATGGATAGCCTCAATATATATATTATATATTGTTAAAAAGTTACTGAGACAAGATTTAACCTCTGAGTAATTAATTCAATAAGTCTCCTACTAAACAACAACGTTTCCTCAACTATATAGTGCATTTACTGCCACATTCATTAGTTTTTGAAATTACGATGACCTACAATTGATAAAATGGTTTCAAATTATTAATTTCTCAGCTTCATGTATTTAGAGAACCATAAAAATAATAACTCTAATCTACTACTTTGTTGATCATTCATTGTTCTTAGATCCTTCTGTTCTTACTAACTGCTTTATCCCCTCCTGAGTGTCTCTCCCCATGGTTATGTGTTGTCTTAGGAGAAAACAAAATTAGTATTGTTTTGAGTCTTTAAAATGGCTTTTCAGTCAAGTGCAGTTAAGTTCTAGTTCATGAGGAAAAGGCGTGATCTCTAACACTATTATGGCTAAGGCTTTTGTTTGTTCTGAAATAGTTTGGCTTTCTACTTACTAAAAGAAAATCAACAGCAAAGGCATCAAAGAAAGCAAAAGTAATCCGCAACTACTTTCAGCGTATGGTCAAGTGGTGGAGTCCATCTGGTATCTTAAAATATTTCTATTCCATTAGCAAATAAACAAAGTCAGAAAATGAATCTTCATTCATTATTCTTCACATATGCAAACACCTAAATATCCACTTACTGCAAAAATCCTTACCGCATGAGTGGATGTTTGGTGTACCTTACATAGGGGTGGAAAGAAAACTTCAGCTGATGATGCTTCTGCAAATAATTCCTTTCCTTAAGGTAACCTATCTCTTGTAATAATAATTGGAGAACCGCTAGTCACTGAATATATGGCACTGCAAGAAGTCGATGACTCAGGCAGACAGGGCACATTACATATAGGTGTTGCATTTTTAATACTTTTAATGTTTTTGAGTCCTCTTTCCATTTCCCTTTCCATGTACACACACACACAGACGTACAGTTCCCTTCCTTCCTCCTTCAATTTTAGGATCTCTCAGCTTACATGTGTTCTTATGCTCTACTGATTTGTGAAGGTACTGGCTCAATTAAACAAAAGGAGAAGACAGGTGAGGGGTGAAAAGAGCTCTGAATTTACTGTTCCTTCCACTGACTGGTTCCCATGGATAATGAAGGGGCAACCATGTAATCTTTGGATTTAGACATCTGTGTCTCTCAGACAAAATTATTCAGGCCCTAGCCATAAGGATTGTTGTTTTCCACCTGAGTGATTGCAAAGGAGAAGCGTCAGACTTTGTCTGACGTGCCCAAGAAATGCTGTTTCACAGGGCATATAGCTTTGCTTGTGAATCCTTGGTGCATTTTTCCCTACTCTGGTAATTGTGCAGTGTGGCAGACACTGTTTGACTGCTTCCAGCCTCCCCAAACTTATCTCACATCTAAACTGCATAGATGCAAATCTCTCTTCAGACACAGGCTTAAATATACTGTAGGGCAAGCCAGCACTGACTAAAGAGTATGAGCACAAGCAGCAAAACCTCTCTGTTGTCTTCTTCTGTGTAGCTAACCCCACGTGGCTCATTTGCTTTTGCAGTGCAAGAACATTGCCAGTTTCAAGAGATCCAGTCAGGGCTAGGGTACTTACCAGACAGAACTTCATAAAACATCCCATAAATTGCGATGGGGGAGTATAGAACACCCTGAGTTTAAATTGCTTTGCATAGACAGGTTGTGCTGTCTTGTGTCTTGTACGCAGAGTAGGATCAAGTATTACATCAGGCTGGCTTTTTGGCCTGTCACCCAAAGCATGATGTGTGGGGTCAGTTAAATGTCTTGATGGTTTTTTTTCCCCAAATCAAGCAATTTTCCCCCAGATCACCTGCAATTCATAAGTGATTTGCTTTCAAACCTTCTCTGTGTTGTTTTTATTTCTGCTCTTTAGCACTTTAGCTAAATTAATTAGTTAATATAGTCATTCTGATTTTTAAACCGTGACACCCAAGCACCCAGTCCTGCAGTAGACATGACTGTTTGGTGTGCCTTGGTGACCAAAAGGAAGGAAGGTCACACTCTGCTATGTATGCTATGGGATTCTCTTTCCAAAATTCTTGAAAAGTTCATGACCTTGTAGATGTGATACGCACTGTCATAGGCAAGCTTGTTTCTAGCTTTTACCAAAGATGTAAAAGTGAGTATAAATCTACCAATTTCAGGACACAATGTTTATACCATTCTGAAAATGAATGCTTTCACAGACATAGACCTATACACAGAGGGAGAGATGTTCTTTCCCACTCCCTTTATCCAGGTGCAGAGAAACATTTGGCTGCAAAGAAGCTGGCTTCAATTATTACTTCTTTTATAACAATGGATCTTTAACATCTGGTAAACCAGGTCAGCTTCCCTGAACAACACCCAGTTCTGGTTTTTTAAAACAAGTCCCTGTGTTCTCAGCAAGTACACAAGGCAGCGTCTGAAAAAGTCAGAGGCCTTTAGAAGGAACCATTGTGTAGTATGACCTGTGCTATAACATGGATCATTGATATTTCTGAAATTAAGTCCTGTTTAGACGAACAACATCCCTAGGTTTTAGGAAGGCAAGTTACTGCACATCTGCCCCAGTCATTGGTGAGGTGTTATAAGGGTCATTTACTATCAGAAAGACCTTTATTTTGCCAAATAAAACACATAGTATTTCGTAGAAATATTTATTTTTTTAGGTTGGAAAAGACCTTCCAGATATCAAGTCCAACCACTAATCTAACTCTACCAAGCCCACTGCTAAACCATGTCTTTAAGATCCATTTCTATATGACTTTAAACATGTCCAGATAAGGCAATTCAACCACTTACAAGTGCAGCTTCTTCCAATGCCTGATGATTCTTTCAATAAAGAAGCTTTTTCTAGACTCAAACTTCCCTTGAAGTCTGAGCCTATTCCCTATGGTACTAAAATATGTCTCACAATGCCCTGGACTGGTATCAGTGTCTGTGTGACCATAATTTTTAATTCTGATCATTAGGCTGATCAATTTGTGAAGATTTGGAACATTGCTGCAATATAAGAAATGTCTCTGATGGAACAGTCATGGTTGTGTTTTGAGGTAGTTGTTCAAAGTCTTGGACAGATTTAATAAATGATGATAATATGTTCCTTTTACTCTTCCATCTAACCTTATGCTTAATGGCTATATATTTTCTCCAATACTCTTGCTAAGAAGCACTGCAGATGCAAAAGTCCTGTGTGCATTCAGTACTGAATTAAGAGTCTGGAAGACAGAACCTTTGTGGAAGTAGACATACAACATAGACTTGGGAAACACCTTAAGCTAAAATAATTGGAGATTGAAGGGAGTATTAGGGAGCAAATATAAGATATCCTTACCTTGTTCTTATTCTTTTTCAGGAATAGATTTGAGTTCAGCGCTGGATTCTGACTAGAGGCACTCTGGTAGTGAATCAGTATGATATCTCTTGTCCTTTCTCATGGTGAGTGCTCATCCCAGGGATGAAGAATCTCTTGGGGTATTTTTCTGGTTGACCTGCTACTCAATAGATTCATCAGGTTGTCCATTTTCTTCTGGTTTCTACTGCGCTATCCAAGGATCTTAATCACATCTTGTTAGATCTATTACTCACTACTCAGATCTTTGGGTAGGCGATTTTGGTTATGGTACTACCAATTGAGAAAGTACTAACAGTAAGTGTATGTTGTTAAAACACATTAGGATCTAGAATGCATATTATTATGTTCAGAGTGTTGGTAGGTCACATACTTTTATCAGTATATGGCAAATCTGACCATCACAATAAAAAATCCTATTGAGAATAGGTCACGCAAAGTTGATGTCTATGGTAGGGAATGAAAAACTTGAATGTGAGTTGAGAAAACAAGAAGTATTGCCAGCCCTATCGCTTTTGAGACATAGCCAAATAGAAAAACCAAGCACTGAGAGAATTGCAGGCTTGACTAGAAGCTCGATTTTATGTGATACTTTCTTTTTTCTTTTTAATAAACGTATGAAATGCAAGCAAGTACAGAAATATTTAAACGTAATGTGTTACAAAAATATTTCATGGCATCATCAGATCAAAAGAGAAAAAGCATGCAAATAACTATTTCTTTGCATTTCTCTTCTAAAGAAGACTAGACTGGAAGTGACAGCTCTTTAGAATCCATTTGCTGTGGTAAATCACTAAAAAGACTTTAAAGGTCTATTTAAAAATACATTTATTTGTTATGAAACATATCTTTCAGAAACAAATGAAGAAAAGGAACTCTCGGGAAAGGATTAACATATAATCTGTGCTATTCCAGTGCCAAGAAGAACCAAACCCATGGCAAACTTTTCATAATATGTGTCTTATCAAAAAAGATGGTGCAAGATAGCTATCGTTACAAGATACTATCCCCTAAGATTGCCACAGAGAACAAAAATAGGAATTGCTGTTATGTATTTTTTAACAGAGACAGGAAGAACAGCACAAAGAAATAATGTAATTTGCTGAGTGACAGAAGGAAACTGACAGTTGGGAAAGAAATTCAAGCTAAGATCTCCTCACCTAGTTATCCCTCTCCTTCAAGATCTTTAGATCTTGAACATGCAAATAAAAACAGGACTGAATTTATTGATTTTAGAGTGTGAACTGAGCCTAGCCCTGGGTTACCTCTGTTGAAAATGTCTTCTAGCAACAGGTCTTCTATGCTGTTTTACGTCTGAGCTATGTTTTCATTATATTTTCTTTGAAACATGTTTTTCCCTTCAGTTAAAAGGACTAGTTAACTACTCCTTTGTTGGAAACATGAGCTGGTGGACCAAGCTTTGGTAGAGATAATTAATGTGCCAAAAAGTTTTAATCAACAGAGATTTGCCTATAGAAACATGGCTGCTTCTTGGCTAATTATCTTGGAGTAATGATAAAACCCGTTGATTATGTATGGAAGTACTCAGACTACAAATTCTGGCCAACACTAAACCTTTAACTGTTCAATACCAGTGTTCAGTACCTATCGCAGCTTTTCAAGTTAGATTTATTACTCAAAAGACTGCATGCCAAAGACCAATAGTCAAGAGTGTTGTGTGATTTATCTAAGAAAATAAGATAAACCTATGAAAAATGTGGCTTCATAACACTGCCCTATACTTGTTATTTTTGAGAGAGGACAAGAGGTTCCTTTGTCAGCTCTAAGAAAATTTTCACCAAGTACATCAAATGTTCTGTCTACATTTTTTGTTCCTGACCTCCTTCACATCCTTCCAGAATTTTAGTCTGCAAAATCTAGTCACTAAAAATTATGTCTATTCCATCAGCTATGTCAGAAGTTAACCTTTGTGAGTCATCAAAAGTAAAAGAAACACTTGTTCATTTACCACAAGTAACTCTTGATGAGAGAAAGTAATTTTTCTAAATACGAATGCAAGCTCAAGGACAACATATCTTTGTAGCAGATCAGGAATGTTCCATGAAATCTGAACTTTGTGTACTCTGTGTTTTCTGTTTTAATTGGTGCTAGGAGGGATCTGGAGTTTCACTGTGGCAGTAAATTATATGATTTAGAAAACAAATTTGGCTGCAAATAAGATTCAGATGTTGAAGTTTCTCAGTTATGGAAGTTTTAGTTCAGGGTCAACGAAATATTTGCAAATCCCCTTTTAGCTCAACATAACATTTTAAATACAAGTTTTGGGAGGAGTTTCACTTGGTTTTTTGTTTGGTTTGGTTGGTTTTGTGGTTGGGTTTTTTTGTTGATGAAATTTTTCTAACCTGGTAACAGTCCCACCTAATGTTTCTATCTGTCTGGATTAATTAACATTTCTGAAGGCAAACATTATGCAAGACTTATTTCTTGAATGTCTCTGGTTTTGAAGCTTGTTTCGTTTCTTCATCTGTGAAAGATGAGATAATACAGCCTGAGAATGTTCTCTGAATAAAAGGCAGCAAGTAGCTACTGTATTTCAGAGAAAGAAATGGGGAAAAAACTTATCTCAGCATGTTCCTGTCCCTCTCCTGATTTGACTGACACAATTTGCTGAAGGTATTTCCAGATACACAATCAACAGTGTCATGGGATAAGTCAGTCAATCAATCACACGGGGCAAATCACATTAGTAATCCTGCCAATCCACAAATTTTTTCTTTTTTCTCTGGTTAAATAATATTTAACATATAAGCACTATGCTATAAAAAAGTGACACCCAGTTTTCAACAGATGTTTGCCCAATACCCATATTGAATCGCTCAATTGACCTCTGCAGGGTCAATAACCAAGCAATGACTGGTAGTAATAGTGCTGTAGTGATTCAGTGGTAATCCAATTCCTTGTGTTATTGATCTCACTGAAATACATGACATAGCCGGCAAAGACATCTTCTGCCACTCAACTCAGCCTAAATTATTATGCCATACAATTCCTTTAAGAAATTTGTCAGGATCTATCTTTAAAATGTTTACCCACCCATACCCTTGGAAGCCAGTTCTGTAATCGTACTGATATAGTTGGTAGGATATGTTTGTTAATTTAGAATTCTAATTTATTCAAGGCAAACTTAATTTATTAATGCTCCCAAATTGCCTCTTAATTTAAACATCTCCTTTAGCTCTTCTTTCCCCTTAGAGTTTTATTTTCTCCCAGTGATGTATTCATAGGAGGGATCACTTTTATAATCACCCATATTGTCTTATTTCAGAGCAAAAAGGACAAACTCTTCTATCATCATGTGTAAAACTCTCCATACCTGCTTGTATTTGGTCATGTATTTCTTGAATGCAGGTAGCCAGAACAGCAAAAAATCTTCTAGACAAACTCCCTATATCATGCTGTTAATATTTCTCAGTCCATGATAGAAAACATTTGCTAGAATTATGTCTGAGGTTTTGATGTAGTTCAGCGTGTTGTCTGCTATAAAAAATGACTGCCTAGTTCTGTGTCACTTCCAGTTTCTGAAATCATAGCATAAAGTCCGTTAGTAGCCTCCAAGAATGTGATCTTGTGCTTTACACAGCTAAGTTTCATTCCATTTCTATGAGTGTTTTCAAGGGAATCCAGCTCTTCATGTCTGGTATTCTGACCACCACCTATTAATGATGCCTTTTGACTTAATTATAGCACTCCCACTTTTTCATGAAAACAAGTAATCTTGGAGAAATTCCACGACTAATGCTTCTAGCACAATAGTTTTCATTATAAGACAATCTGTTGTTGTATTGCCTTTGGTGAGCTACTTGCTCACATCAATTAAATGAAAAATGTCCCATTTTTTTCTGCACAAGGAATGCTTTCTGACAGAAGCATTTTCTACCTGATGGCAATAGATTATGAGGGCAAATAGTAGAGGGTTTTTTTTTTCTTCCAACATATAATGCTAAGTTTGAAAAACCTGTACAATTCAGAGGAATCTTGTAGCATTTGTGGGCTGGACTTGATGGTCAAGCAAATCAGAAGTTTACATTTCATGGCTGCCTAAAGAAAATAATTTGTTATGGCAACCAAATTAAATGTCTACAACCTCTGCAATTCAAAACATCAGGCAAAATCAATATAACTCTCAGACAAAACAATATTCTATGGTGTCTTGTTAGCCTGTCAAGTTAATCCATGCAAATAGTCTTTATGTTAACTGTCTTATTCAGACACTTGGATGTAATCCATCAAACACTTCTCATCCATTAAATATAATTATATGCTTTGTTGGAATAACCAGATGTTTAGTGCTAAACTGAGCAGATGTCTGTGCTTCATACCGGAAGGTTATAAACCCATTTACACCAGCAATAAACAAGTATTAAAATGATAGAGGAAATGAGTAGAAATCACTACAATTTGGCAAATTGCCAGTAATTCATTCTCTTTAGATTACCTTAAAAAAAGTGCTAAGTTTGCTACAGGGTAAATTTGACATGAGAGTTCACACTGCTTGGCTGATCTTTTGTAATGAGTATAGTGATGACCACCTTTAACAGACTTAATTAATCCTGCCGTGAGTTTGTATTCAAAGATTTTGATAACAAGATCAATAAAAAGATAAGATTTGGAGGGATAAATAAAAGGCATGTTGTTAGAACCGTTCCCTTTCACACCAGGAATATATTTGGAGTGGGGTATGCAGACTGTGTTCTCAGGACAACCCTTTGAAATGTGATGCTGGGTTTATATAAACTTTTCCCTTTGTTCAATGCGCCTCTTCCTACTCTACTCTGAAATCTGAGATTCACATTCAGAGCTATCAAGCAGTAGTCAGCTGAAATGCCCAAAACAAGTTTATTCTTAGACAAAAATAAGTGATATTCTAGAATTTCTAGTTTTTCATCCATATACCTGTATATATTAACCTGCATGTCTGAGCTGAAATCTATTTTCACTGGTTTATCCGTAAGGAGAACTCTGAAGGAAAAAAAATCATTTCTAAATAGAACTCTGCTAGAAATAGGGATAGGGGTATTTTTTAAAGTGGTAACTAGAACTGCAGAATAATTACTACAAAGACAGCATCTGCTGTATTATGCCGGCAGCCCAGTAAAGCATTTAAACTGTTATGCACACAAATACTTTTACAGAAGCCACTGTATAATAAATTCTCAGATATAAAGGATAAAGATTATTTATTTTACACAAATTTTTATGATCTAGACTTTTTCTTACTTTAGTGTCAGTGGAATTCCTTTATTTCTAAGCACTTCAAGTATCAAATAAACCCAAAATATATATTTTTCTTCAATTGAAAAAGTTAACTGGGACAAATAAATAAATAATTGCTACTTCTGGTTTCTTGAGTAGAAGCAATTTCGGAAAAACGGTGTCAGGAAGAATGACTCGTAAATTAAGAGTCTTAGAACAGGAAAAAATTTAGAATCCCAAAGAAGAAGAGGGCTGGCTTAGGCATCTTCTTCTGCGGAAAACTGTCTTGGATTTATTTGTGTGGGCTGATCCTAGACATGACAGACAGCTTGAGGAGGGCAGTCATATTCCTTTCTGTGTCATAAGTGAGTGCTGCATAACCACTGCGTGCTTTTTTCTGTTGGTGCTGGGTGTTTGCTGGTTTGCTCGCTGCTGCTTACACGTTTAGATATCCCAGATCCTAGCTTGTGTGCCATTGAGCAGAAAAAAAAATCTCCTTTTTCCTTTCCCCAGTAACTTAATCTTTCCTTGCTTGTGTTTTATTTTCTTTGGATCCAGTCTTCTGGATCGTTTTTCCATGCACTCATTTTTTTGGTCTTCCCTCACTCTTGTCTTTATTTCTTTATTATATTTTTTTTTTTACTTTTCCTTTCCTCTCTGTTTGTGCAGAGCTGTTGTTTGAGTCTGTTGCCTATGGTGGTGGTGGGGAGGAGTGTTAGTTAATTTTTAATTTCTTCTTCCCTGGGAGTGGGAAGAGCCAGGGTGGGGCATGGAGAGCCTTTGTTTTCATGGGCAGTCTACAACCTGTGCCTGTACCAATGGTAGTTTTGGTTTTAGTTCCTCTTTCTAACTGTCTTTATTGTTCTTGTTAATAAAAGTTGTTTTCACTTTACTATAAATTCGGTGCTAGGACATTGGGAAGACACAGGGGAGTCAATAACCCTGCTGACTTTGAGAAGAAAAGATTCTGGGATGTAAACTGTGTTGGTATTTTGATCAAGAACCAGGTACTGTGAGGCAGAAAGGGAAGTTAACCAATGTCCTGAAAAACAGTGAAAGGATTAGGTGCTCGCTGAGTAGACATCTGTCTACCCACTTGAGGTTTATCTGTTTTTCAAAGTAGGATTCTTCTGGGATTAGTAAGAAACAGTTACAAGACAGAATTACTCAGAAGCAGACAAAATAATACGACATTGGTCAAAACACAGTTACATCCAAAGAAGAGAATCTGAAGGAAAATAACATAGCTTGTGAAAAACTTACCAGGGACCTGGAAGAAGATTTAGTTCACTATAAGGTACCAATAGTGTGTTTCAGGCCTTGATTCAATAAATAGGAGATGTTTAAAACCGTGGGAAGAGCATCACTTCACTAATTATAAAGCCTTGCTCTGGAAAGTCACACTTTTTTTGTTCCAAATCTGAGAAGCTTTGCAAGATTTCTGTAATCAGTATTTCTCTAACATTCATCCCCACACCTCTGAAGAAAAAATTGCTTTTTGCATGTTTATAAACTATGATCAATTGCAGCTATGCACCCTGAAAATGTGGTTGTAATTGCACTGGGCAACTAAACTAAAAATGGGATGTGAAGCCTTTATGTCCATTACATCTCCACAGAACATATCCCACCCTCCCATAGAGCCTGAAGAATAAATAGATCCTTCTTACACATTATCAAGGAGACAGCTTGTCATTGAATGTTAGCTGACTCATTAAGATTTTGTTTTCAATGATCTAGGCTGATGGAGGGCAATGGAGCTGTTAAGATAATCTCCCTCTAATGTCTGTAAAACACACATACTCTTTTAAAAGTTTTCATGTGGTTTGCAGTTATTAAGTAATATTTTTTACGTCTTCAGAACTCAGTCATGTAAGGTTATCCCAGCAACGGCAAAGCAGTTTGAGATTAAATTCTCTAACAGCAGCTATTTCCTCTCTGTATTTGTCTATTAGTAATACTGGTTGAGCAGACCTGTTATAAGCCTTTCTACCTAACCGTTTTGACAAACTATTACTTTTCATTAGTTGACACTGGGCAATGCTGATGTGCAAAGGAGGGCAGTCTTGCGACAAGGAAGTTGGGTTTGGTTTTGTTCTGTGACACAAACTGTCCGTGGGACATTCGATAAATCACTTTCTTGAGTCTTGATTTGTCAGACAGACATTACTACTTGATATTCATTATGGTTTTTCCATTTCATTTGCACCATCATGACAGTGGAAAGAAAAATCATGTTGACATAAGCGTTCAGCAATCAGGACTTGGCCTCACTAACCTTAAAACCTAAAACTTAATTTCCTGATTTTCTTTGCTACTCATGGCTTCAGGTTGACATTTTGCAGGTAGCCAAAGTTATGAGGAGTGGAATGCCTTTTCACTTTTTAGTAGAAGTTAAGACTGTCTGATAACAATATGATTCCTTCAAATGAGCTCCTAAAAAATTGATACAGCCTGCAAATCTCATTGTAAAAATCAGGACAGATGACAACCGTGGGTGCTTCTTCTGTTGTGTATTGGTACTGTCTAGAACAAATAGAACATTTTACTATGAAACAGAAATTATAATGTTCAAATATCAGTGTATTTATTTATCTAGACCATTCCTCATGCAAATTCATTGACATGTGAATTGAAGTACATGAAATATTGCTGAGGTTTATTTTTGCATTTTTAATCATACCGGGCAATCAATTACCAATCATGCTTCCCAGAGATCCTCTGCTGGAGGAATGGTATTAACTAAGGGACTCAATTATCACTTCTGTTCAGTTTGAACTCATATGGCACCATGATAAATGACTCCTACTGCTTGTAATAACAATACTTTGCACACATTTATTTTCTCTTGTTTACTTAATAATTAATATGCCACCCACAGTGACAATATGCAGGCTTGTTTACAAAACCTTCAGTAATCAATAATTGCTACCTGCATAACAACAACAGAAACTAACCTCAAACATTGCTGTGGCAATTCTTTTCTAATACTTTCACAAAAAAGCCCTGCCAAGCTTTTGGCACTGATTTGCCAAAAGCTGTGGAATGTGAAGGTTGAACAGTTGTGACAGTTTCTGCTCTTGGGAAAGTTGTTTCAAGATAGCCAAGCTAGCTTGCTTAGGGCAGTTTAGCAGTGGTAACACTAAGTGCCATTGGACAAATCATTTCAGAAATGAATTTTTAGAGGTAGTTTGGGTATCTCAGCACTATTTTGTACTGTGGAAGACAGAAACGCCTGACTCAGTTCTTTAAGAGGGGCACCACAGTTTTTGATCACTTACCAAAATAGATGTATAGTCCACTGGAAAATACAAAGAAAGGATGGAAAAATACAAAAAAAAGATGGAAAAGACAAAAAAAAAGAATGGGCAATAATAGCAACAAAAGTGTTTTCCATATACTACTTAAAAACTAGATCAAACTGTGATCAAAGAGTTAATTTTCTCTTCAGTGGGTTATTTACTCTTCGGTTGTTTTTTTTTTTCTGTAAGAGCTTAAAAGACCAGAAAACAAAATATTAATTTACTGAAATACTTCAGTATCAAAATAATCAGTCAAATCTGTTGTTGAAAGTACTAGGTTGCTTGTTACTAAGTGAAAAAGAAAAAAACTGCTTCAGCCCCAAATATCTCTACTTTTCCATACAGTAAAGAATACAGAATCACCATTGTGCTTGTACCTCATACATGTTGTTAGGAGTTTGCCTTAGCTTCTGCCTATTATCACCTTAATCAGGTCCTAGATGAGATTAATTTAGTTAATGTGCTGATGGACTGAAGCAAAAACAAAACAAGGAAGGTTCAAAATCACTTATAAAAGTTGCAGGCAAAACCAAAAGCTTACTTGATTTGGGGAAAGAAACAGGAAGACACATTTCATTTACAAAACATAAAAACCCTAATGCAACGATGTAGAGAAGTTAACCACACGTTCTTACATAACTGAGTTGAGCTGCTTTCTCCAGCTTCCCAGTGGGGAGAAACCTCCAGCAGTTCTTTTCCTTCTGGGGACATGATGTCCTTTCAGTTTGTGCGTCTCCCCATCAGTGTAATTGTGTACTTTAATGCCTTGTTCCCTGTTCCATGTCCTCCATTTCCAGGGTGCCAATTCCTATGGACCATGAATAGGGTAAAACTCATTCCCTTTCAGCAAAGAATGGATTGCAGACAAAACCTTTCCTTCTCTGGTCTCTGAGGTTCCAAAGTTCCCACTCTCTCCATTCACCATGTTCCGAGGGCAAGATGGCTATCATGTCCAGCCTAGTGACATGTGGTCTTCTCCAGTCAAAGACCAATCAGAAAGTAACTCCTCCACAATGAGCAGGGAACAGGAAGTTCCAAATTAATCATACTAGTTTTTCAGAGTCACAAATTTATCCTGGAATTCAAAGCTGATTTATCACAGGTTGCCATAGTAACTCCTCCATCCCTGAGGCTAAGAAATCCCCATGAAATCAAAACACAACACATGTAGAAATTAATAACAGAAAGGAGAAGATGGATCTGCACAATGAAAGACTTTTCCTTTTTGAATTCCCATCATATCTTGCTTTAGTCTGGCATCTGACAGGCATTTGCAGAAGAGAAGGTACTGGATTCCTGTAATGAGCCTGCATG
Source organism: Phoeniculus purpureus (assembly GCA_028565055.1). Lineage (NCBI taxonomy): Eukaryota > Metazoa > Chordata > Aves > Bucerotiformes > Phoeniculidae > Phoeniculus > Phoeniculus purpureus. Next base: position 12,248,751 of record JAOXOE010000602.1, read on the forward strand.
AGAGGTTAAAGATTTTCATTTGACTTCCATTGCATCTGTAAAGAATTATTCTGTTCTAATGGTACTGTACCCATGGAAAGCCAGCCGGAGTCCTACTGACTTTTGGATTGGGACAATGTATTTTTTTAAGGAAAACTGGAGCAGTGTAACCTCCAATGAGTCTGAGACCTATGTACTATACCATCACTACTCTGAAATCCTCAATGCTCTCTGGACCAGCAAAGCCTGGATAGTCCAGTTAGGTGCATATCTGACTGGGTGGTGTACATTAGCCACATTCATCCAAGTCTTAATTACATTCAAGACCTTTGTGTTTTTCTAGGAAACTTGGGCTTTTAGCTTGCTGTTTCTCTGAGATGCATGAGTCGTGAAAGGAAGCAGTTATGCACTTCACTCATGGGAGAGAAATAACAAGCATATTTATTAAAACAGCAGATGTGACTTTAAAAAGAGTTCGATGGAGAGGTACACCTGGTTATTTACTACATGAAAGACAAGATAAAGCAAAGTGTTTATATTGTGAGATTGTGTATACAATGAATTGAAGTTCAACCTTAATAAAGACTGAAGTTTTATCATGCTATGATATGACTCACCAAGGATCTGTTGCAGTAAGGAATCATGCAATCCTGGAAAGTATGCTTGATAGGTGTCCACCGCTCAAGGGGAGATCCTGGGATACAGCCAGCTGCCATCTCTGATCTGCCTACAATTTATGGGGTAAGATAATTGACTGGTAGCCATATTTCCATATTCTCCTTACTCAAGCTCATTGCTCAGGTCAGTCCTTGGCAAGGTTATTGCTATCCAGCTTAGCAGGCTAGGATCATCTCACCCTGATGCAATTATAACGTCAAGATACAATTGTCACATCCAAGCAGATAACAGGAAGTAAGGGTCATGTTGATGCGGAGTAAAACGAACAGTCACACTGTGACAATCCAGATGCCATTGCTCTGTGCTTTCAGTGGATTTCAGGCAGAAGAAGGGGAAGCAGGGATGTGCATGGCTGTGGATAAATAAATGAACAGAAGTTCTTGTACATAAACAGATCACAAATAAATCTCATGGGTACCTGGCCACAATACTCACAGGTTTGACTAGGATGGGTTAGAGTGGTGCAGGCATTGCTTTCCTAGGCTCTGCATTGTTCAGCCCCACTTTGTCTTTTATGGTCCATTTCAGCATCATTTATTTGCTCAACACTGTGCATTGCCACTCTATGGGGAGGTAACTCTGAAGGAGAAGTGCTAGCTTCTGTTTTACTACATTGTACATATAACAGACATGTAAAAGTTCATCTCCAAACCTCAAGTTTGTGTGCCCTTGAACATCGGTTTCTTCTAGGCACGTTTTGTCTAAGTTGTGCACATGTATTTATGGAAAATGCTGTCAAATACAACCAGTTTAAGTGTTGTAACTTCCTTGATTCTTAATCCAATCCATTCTCTGCCAGAAGTGGTGAAAAGAACTATAACACGATCGCATCCTACTAATCACCTATATAGCCAGGACATAAACTAAGTTTTATTAGAGGTCACTTTTGTACCAGCGGTAGCCAGAGTAAATGTGATTGCTCCATAAAAATCCAAACATTTTTGGCAGCATTTCCAGAAAAAAATCTTGTTTTCCAGTCTCTTTTTGTGAAATAATATTTGCTGGTTTTTGCCATTGCTACTCCACCAAACAGCCACTGATCAGGCAGAAGAGATTAAAGATTAGCCATTATTTGAGCTGTAGATCAGATTATTTAATTAATTTTGCTTGTCAAATAAATTGTTTTAACATTGGACTAATTTGTTTATTCTCTGTCTCTCCTAACCTGGTGAGATCAGCGGACTATGATCCACTGCTGATCTTCCAGACAGGTGGGGAGGAGGCAGTACTGCATAGCCTGAGGGGAATGAAGAAAGACCTTAAGGCATTAGGACATTTGGTGAAAGAGTCAGGAGCACAAATTGTATTCTCATCATTTTTTCCATTTTGGGGTGAGGATACAGGCCAGAATAGAAGGACTCAGTCCATTAATGCCTGGCTATGAGACTGGTGTTACAGGCAGGGCTTTGGGTTCTTTGATAATG
>JAOXOE010000602.1:12258716-12280081 GCA_028565055.1 Phoeniculus purpureus
TATCTGAAAGAACATTGTGGAGATGTTGGTGCTGGTCTCTTCTCACAGGTAATTAGCAACAGAACCAGAGGGAAGGGCTTTAAGCTTTAACAAGGTAGGTTTAGATTAAACATCAGGAAGAAATTCTTCATGGAGAGAGTGGTCAGGCACTGGAATGGGCTGCCCAAGGTGATGGTTGAGTCCCCATTCCTGGATGTGTTTGAAAGTCGCTTAGATGCAGTGTTGGGGGATCTGGTTTAGGGGTGATCTTGTAGAGCAGGGTTGATGGTTGGACTTGATGATCCCAAGGGTCTTTTCCAACCTGCATGATTCTGTGATTCTGTGTGTGTTTCTGAGGTAAACGGAATATATGCTCTTCATGTGGAATGTTGTTCCTCATAGTAAGTTATTCTTCGTCTGCATAAACAATATATTTAAGGAAGGATAACACACAGGTGTTTCCAATATGCATTGAGCTTTACACGAAATAAAGAAGATACTGTCTTGCAAGAAGAAAATGCACCAAAAGAGAGTGAATTTTCTTTCTGTTTCTGTCATTATTTAATTAATAAAGGAAAAGTGTAAAATTTCTTCACTGGGATTTACTGAAAAATATACTATCCAGACAATTCTTGACAGAAAATTGGATTGTAAGCATTTTTCAAGTTCTTTCTGTCAGGTTTCTGCACTAATCTGAAGATGTCATTGCAGAAAATGACACAAACGTAAGAAAAACTCAGATGTTAAAAAAAAAACCCCAAACATTAAAAAGTGTAAAGATAATGCCGATGCGTTCTTTAATGACATTTTCCATGGAAAAATAAAATCTGATTCATTATATCCACCATGTTTCACACAGCATAACATTTCCCTAACAGAAAATGCCACCTCTCCTTCAGCAAAGAAAATGCATTCACACAGAACCACATTCAGTTAACAGCCTGCAGGCTGTCTGATTTAAAACTGATGTAGCTACAGCGTTCTAAAAAACAAAGGTCCATTTTCTTCAGGAGAAATAACATTATTTTATGTTACCCTCCAACGTGCTTTAAAGCTTTCTTTAAATGGTACAAACTTGGCCCTATTTTGTTTAGAGATGGCAAAAAGAAAGTCTCGCTTAAAGAAATAGGTCCTGATTCATTGTGGGGACCATTAACCATTTGCAGAGTGTGGACTAACTGCACCACAGGCCCATGAAGACTTCAAGACTTTTTTTTCCTCTGTGTTTAAGTGGTAAATATTTACATTATTTAAATGGATTTTTTTTTAGGTGATACCTGGGGTACCTATGCTCATACCTGGGGTACTTTTGCTACCTCCTTGTGATTGTTGCTTTTGTCTTTTTATTAAGGAAATCCATTAAAAGAAAGCAATCAGCATTTATTTTGTAGGCAGAAGGAACATATTTTTAAATGAACATGAAAGAAGCATTTTTGACTGAACTTCTCAGAAAGTATTGCCTGGTTTGCTCAAGTGAAAAAAGAAGCATTTTTGGCATTTTCTTAGCCTGCAAAAGGCTAACTGTATGAAAACTGGTCTTCCTTTTGGTTCTTTGCAATACTTCTCCCTGGTACATGTGCTGGGGGCAGAAACTAGAGGGAAAGAGCAGCTGGGCTAGATCTGGAAAATTCTAAAGTCCTGTTTAAGCATCTTTTTTGGTAATCCTGCCTGGATGTGGGTCTGGAAGAGCCCTTCAATGAGCGATCGGTCTCCTTTTCCTGAAGGCTATGTGGTATTCTGAAACTCCGCCAATGAAAAAGAACAGGTGATAGTTCAATCTTGAGGAAGAATTAAGAGTGACTCATTGGGTAAAGTTGAAAAAGAAGGGTTATAAAATTAAGTGTTTTGGGTAGATGCTTGTCTTGTTGTAGCTGCTAGGAGGTGTACTGCGTTACAGGAATAAGGAAGCAGACTGTGGTGTAGTAGAATTCATACTCACACTCAGTGATGAAATTTGTTTCAAGAGCCAAAGCGAGACTGACGAACATCACAGGAGCTGAAGAAAATCTGTAGCACAACATTGTCTGCAGCACACTGGGATCCCAGGAGGGCAGAAGCCCAGAGGGAATATTTAATCAGCATGATGTCAATTAGGAATTGGTTTTATTGTGGGATAAACATTCTTCTAAAGCAAACACTGATGGGCACCTCTAAAATACTGAAGAGGGTGATAACATTCAAATATGATGCTTTAGTTTCACTCTGGATCCTGGGTAGAGGGACATAATAATAGTAATGATGATGGAAGTAATCACGGTAATCACAATAAATATGATCCTGTATCATCATTATTTTTGTTTATTCCTCTTAGAAAGTTTTGAGCCCAAGCAAAAAAGCTTTTCAGGCTCTGAGCAATAGGACTGTGGTATGTCAGCAACTGCAGCAAACTGCTTCACTGAAGCCTTGATGAGCACCCTGTACTTTAGGTCTCTGCTGGCTCCTGCACTACAAATCTGCATTGTACTCGACAGATAAACACTGTTATTAGTCTGAGCATTTAGGCAAAGCAATGCAGTCGGTTTTGCTTCACGCCAAGTTTCAGTCAGCACCTCACAGTTTCAGTAAATAGGTTCTTAATGCGACCTTGAATCCTCGCTTTTCTGCAAATCTCCCCTCTGTGGCACACGGCTGGCTTGGCAGCCCGGAACGGGCGCACAAAACTCAACAGTGAGTGAGCAACATGGGCAGTGGCTGCACTACGTTTGAACCTTCTGCTAACGGGACGTGTTACTCTTGGATAAAAATGCTTCTTCCAGCTCAGCAGCACCAGGAAATTCTGTGGGTCTTTTAGAACTGCAAGTTCTGCACCTTGCAGCTGCTAGTGGGGCCAGCCCATCAGCCACTGACCAGGGCTTGAAGAGGTGGCCTCTGCTCTTGAACCATCTCCCGCTGTCATCCAGAGTAAGTTGTTGTATTTTGTTCTCTCTCTTGCCATTCTATCCCGGCTTCTTACCTCTCAAACTGTCCACACTACCTCTATGGTAGCTCCTGTGTGGGCTCTGCCCCACTTTACGCCCCCCTCAGCATGGGACCCAAGTGTGATCTAAGGATGGGGTTGACCTCATGTCATGGCCCTTGTCTTCAGCACAGGCAAAAGCAGATTGCCCCAAATTGCGCAGAGGATCCCTCAGGGTAAAGACAATCAAGATTTGCCCCTTGTTCTGGAAGGTGTGTTGTATTTCTGTGCTCCCACCAAAGACGGCATCAGAAAAGCTTCCATTTCTCTGTGACTCCCTCTCTTAGCGGTAGCATGGAGATGAAGTTTTCCTTTAGCTGTCATGTCAGACAAGAGAATGTGCCCTGGGGTCACATTACCACCAGATACACTTCATTAACATCAGCTTCACCTCCCACCTCTTCTGGCTTAGAACCTGTCACTCGGACCATACAGCAAGTTGACCTTTTGCTCTCCCATCACTCAGGCAGTATATTCCCATCAGAAGAAAACTAAAATTGTGCTGAACACTTAGAACCTGTCGAGAAAATGCCTGCCAAATTTCACTCTCACTGAGGCTGTTTCATACAAGTGGTGATCACTCATTGCACGTTATTTCCTTGAAATGATTAGAGATGAAGTGCTGATAAAATACATTAGGAACCCAGGAATGTGGGTGGAGGACCAATTTCATGTTAAAGCAAGCCATTATGGAGATGACCTAGTGCATAACCCCAACAGAAGGGCCCAAGCTTGCATACTAAACAGAGATCAGAAGGTTAGCACATAACATTAAACAACACCATCCTTTTCAATCTTCCCAAACATGGCTTGCAGCTCTCTTGGTAATTTATCATCCTTCTTGGTCTAATGTCATGCTTTGCCCCTGAATGCTTTGTAGGACAAGACAAATTGCTTATTAATATACTTTCATAGAAAGAAGATGGGAGCAAACCAGGCCTGGGATATCATTCTGTTCTGCTGGTTTTACGCCGCTGTGATTTCAGCGCACACCAAAGTTCAAAAATTGCAACGGTAGCAAACCAGGTCCTCCAGATGAGGAGGGTTAATTTGTTTATGAATCTATGTTGATGGAACCCGACGGTAATGATCTGGCACAGATTTATGCGTTTATCTAACCTTATTCGTTGAGCAAAGCCTATCTCTGCATGTATTTGCATGAGTCAGGCCATTTACTCAGGACCAGTGACATCTCTGACTCTCTTCACCTCGGCAAATACACAGAAAAATGCAGAGCGGCAGCCCTTGGTGCCACACTGCACAATTTCACAACTCACTGACTGAAAAGGAGAGAGGAATGACTTCGGTTTTCATTTTATTGTCTAAATCCTTTCAGCAGGTCCCAAACTTTTTCAACAGGTCATAGGTTTTGCAAAGAGCTAAACAGAGGAAAATGCTTAGTAGTTCCCTGTCTCCGCGGCTGATGAAACGTTTAATCTCTGCGACCCGTGTGCTCAGCTTAGAGCCGAGCAAGAACTTTCTTCAGCTTCCATGTTGTGTATACCTGGCAGTTTAGGAGTTTGCAGCTTGTACACACTTCTTAAGAAATTAACTGGAGTACTTCAACACATATAATAGGTAACACACACACATTAAACTTCACGAGAAGTCTGAAAGATGCTGCTTTTCATGTTATTTGTTCACTTTTTGCCGATGTAAGCATCAGGCTTCTACCAAAAAGGCATGAAACATTCTGTCTTTATCTTGTGGAGAAGGATGGTAAATGTTCCTCAGCTAATGAATTCACAGCCTTGTTGTTGTTGGTTCCCAGTATATACATAAAGAGAACTTACTGTTCCATTAAATCTGATCAGAACTTTGCTGTATGTGAAGGCTGAATGATGACTTTCCTTATAAAGGCTATAAAGCAGAAAACTGAAGGCTTATTTTCTCATCTGCATAGTAGAGATGGGCTGAGACCACAACACTCTGCCGCAAATAGGGGAAAAATACCTGAATGTTGCAAGGAATCAGCTAGTGCTGAATAGAGGAAAAAACAAAAAGAGTAAAATACAGTATTTTTTTCATCCTTTAATGGAAGAAGTTATAGGAGGTTGCTCTCTGGCTTAGATTCCCTAATACCTTCCATGACAACACGTTGTTCTCATAAACCTATATAGTCACTCAAAAATTAGGAGTGCTCATTTTTTCCACATGAGCTGCCTGTTCCAGTCTGGATTTGATTTTCAGTACTTCTACAGAAAAATCAAGCACTTTCTAAGAAAGCTGTTCAGGCTACAGGGAAATTGCTTGTGCAGATGTTTCACAGAATGGTTGCCCTCAGCCATGCTGGCATAGAGAAAGCTGTAATTGGGTAAGCCATGTGCCCCATCTAGTTTAGAAGTAGCCCATCAAGGCTAGAGCTTTAGCTCTGTTCTAGTGCCTTGAGAAGATGGGCATGTTGCCCTGTGGTCCCTTGGCAACAGAAGTTAGAAGCAGATCACAAGAGCTGACAGAAGAGGCACAGTCCTGCTTTTGTGTAGGCTTTGCCTAGAGCTGGTAGCTAATGCTACTGTCCCAGGAGACTCCGAGATAGCTGGGATACTGCTGCTGGTGAAGGAGGCCTCCCAGAAGGGTATCCATCCATGTTCTAAATAATCTTGGAGGGTCCCATCTTGTGTAATCTTTTGTCTTTGGTGTTGAATTTGCTTTCTTCCACATGGGACAATTCTCTGCATATTTCCATTCTGGGGAGAGCCAGACCCTTCCCAGGTGTCTGGGGCTGAAAGGAAAGACTAAAATGTAGATTTCAGTGATGGAGTTAGATGTTTGAGAGAAGCATTTCAAATCCTGCGAAGAGTTAAGAGGGTAAACAGGAAATTCACCAACACACAAGAACATCCAGTGAGAGCAGTCAAGCAATAGGGGTAAACCAGAGAACGGTACCATGTGTTACCAACTAGTAATAGGTCAAAACAGCCAAACAGTGTACACATTTGTCGATCCAAGGTTGTTAACACAGAAGTAGACATGCAAACTTTGGCCTGGAAATGTCTAGTAAGCAGACTGAAAACCTGGGGCTGTAAAGGGAGGGAAGCGTGCACATGGGATGAGCAGCTTTTCACTGCTCATGTGCACAGTTCACATGGTCCCCAAGACAGGTTAACAAACATGCACAGGGTGTGACTTCTTAGTCTAGGATTCTTACTTCTTAATCTAGGATTGTCTTCATAGTACCTAAGGCTTGGGCAATTTTCTTCTAAAATCAGTGATTTAATCCAAGATTAAAAATTTCCCTAGTGGTGTTTCCCTTCTTTTATTCAGAGTACAAAAAACATCAAGGGAACCAGGGAGAATAACTACCTTGAGTCCTTGGCAGGAGTCATGCATAGACAAGCTGCAAAATGTGACTAAAACCTGCATTCCCACACCTGGCCTTACTTCTGGTTTTCTTGGAATGGGCGAGTATTAAGTTTGACTGGCACAGACAACTTTAAATCCGAGCCAGGAACAAAACATTTGGGCAGATGTCTGTTAGCTGGGAAAAAAACCAGCCAACCAAGTCCCCAAAAAGTGCCAAGGAATTACCCTTGATACTCATGAGGCAATAATACTTTTGCAGTAAAACATATTGGGCTAAGCTGAGGAATGCCAGAAGTTGTGCTGAATGTTTATGCTTGTGGAAAGCCATGAATATTTCATTTCTGTTACAACATCGCTGCAATTTTTCCCTGTGTCCTGCAGAGTGCAGAGTGGTGTTTTGAAACCAAGAATCTGTGAGTCTGAAAAGAGGATAAAGTCTAAGCCTGCTTGCAATTCTCTTTGGTAACAGCAAGGAGGGCAGGCTACTCTGAGTTATGAAGGTGGCCTTTTAAAAATGGAAATAAACAGACAGAGAGCGCAGATGACTTTAATGAAGAACTACCAGTGTCTTTTTTGGTCTCAGGTTCCATTAGCAAATGGAGACTGAAAAAACAGTGCAGCTCTTTCAGGAACAACTGGTCACCCCTCTGCACCTGAGCGTTCTTCAAACACACGCACCTGTCACTGCAGAGAAAGTCTGAAATGTCAAGGTGTATCTGCAGCATCAGCCTAGTGGGAGCCTGAAGTGCTGAGGACTGAAGTTGACACATGGATGATTCCTTTTTCCTGTAAGAGAACACCAACGTCCAGATTTTTTGGGGAAGTGTGGAGAAAAACACTCCCCTGGCCTGCTTTGCCAGAAGGAAGCAGCCTTGAGACCAAGAATCTGGATTGGATGACAACAGGTGTCTCCTTCAGGGGGAAGTTATTGAAGGAGCACTGCAATATGAAAGGGAGGCTGCTTGCAGAGACCCCCGGAGAGATAGAGTTGTGTTGTCTCTCTTGGTGGGGCTCTCCCTCTCTGCAGACACGCTGCTGCAGAAAATGGTTCTAATCTGAATAATGATGTGGACTGTAAGTTTGATGGGTGTTTTCTATTATATATTTGGCTGGGCTTTCCTTTTGTTATGGACTTTCTCATTACCTTTGGGTTCTCCCTCTGGATATTTTTGGTTAGAGATATTCTCTTGTGTCTCAATGATGATGGGTTATGCAAACTTATCTTTTCACTATGTAGGAACTGACAGTCAACTGTGCTTGCTACTCATGGCTGTGCTCCTTGGGCTGTGTTATAGATTTGTCCTCATTTAGGACCATGAAAACCTTTGCGAGATTCAACCTGAGCTGAAGAGATCTGCTGTGTGATTAAGTCCAAATGCCTGACCATGCGTCTCCTTGATTTTGCTTTGGCCATGAGTTCCAGGGGTCTCCAGGCATCTCAAAAGTCAGTTTGGAAGCCTGGGGTATTTCCTGTGAAGTACTAAACACCATCCGCTTTTCTGGTGACTTGAACAGCACCATTGTGCTGTCCAGAAAAACTTGACTGCCCTGATATGAACTGTAACAGTCTGAGGGACAGATAAGACAAAGTAGGTGAGCACGGTGGGGTAGTGGCAGAGGCACCAGCCAGTGTGCCCTTATGCTGTCTGTGACTTGCACTGCAGTGCTGCTCAAGGAGACGTGCAGAGTGCAGATGTACCTGCGTGAGCCTGAAAACAAGGAGAGGAACAGGGTAAAATCTGCCCTAGATTCATAAGGTTAGTCTGTGCTAGACTGCAACAATACAGAGCTCTTTCTGCTATTCCAGAAAAAGACTACTTTTTTTTCAGTCTACACCAAACCAGTGTCATCCAAGGAAAAGTCTAAAGAATGTATCTGAGATAAGGGGTTTCTTGAAGCCTATGAGTAATTCATGAGGTGTTGCATTGCAAGTAGATTGGTGCTGATCTGCAGCAGGATCCTGTATGCCAGTGTTGACCCAGGAATGAAGCTCTCACATCCCCACACTACTACCCTCAAATGTTAGAGCACAGCATACACAGAAAAATAAAGCCCATGAATAACCAAGGAGGGTGGAAAAAGGGCAGCCTGGATCCTACAGAGCAGCAATTCTCTCTTGGATCTGAAATGCCTTGTGATAGAGACAGGTTAATTCACACTCATCAGCTAGCTGCAGGAGACTTGGGCAGCCCTTGCTTCTTCATGGTTGTGTGTGCAGGGCTATACCTGTCACAGATACTGGATGAGACAGATCTTATATTGTTCTTATACCTTTAGGGCAACTGGTGGTGGAAAGAAGGGAGAAAATCTAATCAAACACAGAGAAAGAACACAAACAAAAACTTCCCGAATGTCTTCTACTTTGACGGGGGGCAATGGTGACAGTGTCTGTGCTGGGAGCCACTGTCAATTATTTATTAACACCTTGAACACAGCAGAATAGCTGAGCACATTCCAATTTGGGTCTTCTCTGGGTCTGTGTGTGACTGAAGTTTGTGCAAAGGACAGAGAGCTCTTGGAGTGAAGACATGTACCTTTGCAATTCTGCACATGGCACAGTAAAGGCAAATTTCTGTCTCCACCTTGCAGTGACTTCCTCTGAACCCTATACAAGATGTACCCTTCTGGCTGCTGACAAGACAAGCTATCCACCCTGACAGCAGTGTCGTCCCCTACCAGAAAGTCTGGCCTCATGGATGGTGTAAAAAGCTGAATTATGTGATGGGGTGGTGCAAGTGGTGTCTGCACCTTCCAGAGTTTCTCCTCTTAAATGAAAGCAGACAATACTTTGATCCTGGTGAGTGCAGACACGTGTATTTTTATCCTTGCCTTTTAGGTCCTTCAAGGACAGCTGCCCTTTTAATTTCTAGCCTGACAGTGGGAGATAGTGATCCTGAGCTTTGCTGATCATAGTCCTGTGGTTTAATAACCAGTACAAGTAATTTATGGAGCTCAGAATCGCTGCTTCCTACTTACTGGTTGTAAATAACTTAATGGGTAAGTCATTGTCAAAGACCAGTAAGTTATTAAGTGACTGGCACTGTTAGTAATTTAGTCTAGTTTTAGATTTTTTTTTAAATCTCTTGAATGTCTAACAATGATTGACATGCTTCTGTTTGCTCAATGGGTTCATGATAGCTTCAGTGTTGCTCTCCATCACAAACGTTTTGGTTTCTTCTTCTTTTGCCTGTAACAGCTGTTGTTGTCTATGTTGTTAATTATGGCTGACAAACTTGGCTACAGCAATAGAAGGTTGTTTGCAGATGTTGACCTGTGACTGAGACCTACGAGAGAATTTGGAATCCACACACTTTAGAAATGCCGACTTCTGTTTATCCCATTTCTCTTCCACTCACTATATAACTGTTTGGGGTGGATGAAACGTTAGGTATCCGTGTGTGGATCATGGATTTTCACATTCATTTTGTTATAGAATGTGTGATAGAGGAAATACTTCGTTATGACTTCCTGGTGCTGTGTGGACCTGTGACATCTCTAACTGTTTTCCTCCTTTTCTGTTTTGCCAGTGAAAGGCAGAGGAGTGTGTAAAAGGATTAGGGTACACTGATACTTGTGACACCATGAGCAGCACAGTGAGGAGTATACTTTACATTATGAGAGTGTATGTTAGGACAATATCTCTACCTCAAAAACTCCGTAAGATGGGTGAGATGCCAACGAGAGCTCAACTACCGAACTTTCCTAGGTAGTATGGATAGACTTGATGCTGACTCTCATACGTACATTTAGTGAATCCTTGCATTTAGGCTGCTAAGCAGCCTAGTGATTTCTGTGGGACAAAATACATCATAGAGCATAGGTCTCAGTACCTAAGAACCTTTTCAAAATGGTGCTTAGGTTTTGTCTTGCGTATATTTAAAAATACAGCTTAAAATGCACTTAAAACTAAAGTCAACAGGTCATACATTCCTAAACAAAGGAGATTTAACGTGGAGGTAACAAATAAGGTATAGTTGCAAGTGCAACTTCTAGAATTAATGGTGGGTTTTTAATTTGAGGAGCTCAACTTGGAGACTTTGTCACCACAAAAAGAAAGGTGATGCCATACGGGTCAGTGAGCAACATGTGGAAAAATGAATAGTAAATTTGATCTCTTCCTACAAATCTGTCACAGTTGAAATGAATTTGAAACCAAGGGACATCTTAATTGATGACTCCCTGAGATGTTCGGATGGGTGGTGAACATCTAGGTGGTTTTTAGAACCCATAAATTATCAAGACAGTGATATATCAGTGACTGAATGAATAATGCAGAGATCAACATGGCTTATTTAAATTTAGCTTAACCTTTTCTTCCATGGGAGAGCAAGAGAAGAATAATTGACTCAATTAAATTTTAATCTTGGAAATGTTGCTCTGTAGCTGGGTTTGCCACAGACTAGATTTCCCTTTCCCACACAGGTGAGGCAAGGCACATAAGCTTGAAGTCTCCATACTAATATTGACTGTAACATCCTCAGAAATTATGCAGGGTAGACATTTATGTGTAGTAAGACTCAGGGACAACCCCAGGGGATTAGTTTTGTGTTCTTATTTCTGAAGCACTCTGTGAGTAAAATGGAGATGATCTATTTTTAATATACAGCATACAGATACCATTCCCCCCCCAAAAAAAAAATCAACAGGAGATGGGGAAAGAAAGACCCTTCACTTGAAGAGCATTTTGGATCATGTCTCTGCTGTACATGATAATAGGATAATAGCTGACTTTAATTAAAACAGAAATGAATATAAATAATGTAAATGGTGCAATTGACTGCAAGAAATTAGTGTTTCATGATGTCACCTGAACTGGCAAGAAATTCCTCATGAGGGTGGTGAGGCACTGGAACAGGTTGCCCAGAGATGCTGTGGATGTCCTCTTTCTGTAAGTATTCAAGGCCAGGTTGAATGGGGCTCTGGGCAACCTGGTCTAATAAGAGGTGTCCCTGCCTAGGGCAGGGTGGGGTTGGCATTAGATGATCTCTGAAGTCCCTTCCAGCCTATGATCCAATGATTGTGTTAACCAGTTTCTTTGAGGAAGCCATAGCTTATTAGGAACAATACCACAGGTAATGGAAGTGACAGGGCAGGTAGTTAAAAGTATTCAGACTAGGGCAGAGGTCAGCTTTTCTAGTCATTCCACCACCATAAGAATACTCCATCACTTTTCAAAGATGTTGGGTGTTCAAAGGCAAATAAGGAAAAATACTGTAGTGGGGAGAGAGGGAACTGTGAGAGGGAGGGAAGCAAACCTAAATGGAAGTTATAAATGATGCATTATTATATAGGGCCAGAAACTGATTTTCACTATAATTAAGATGGATTACCTTAATTATCCTTAAGGGCTTGATTCAGAACTACATTACAAACCATTTACGTGAGGTTTCTGCACTCAGTGTCTCTGTGAGGAATTTGCAGGTGTTTAAATAAGAAGAGGGAAATTCAGAGTTTTTATATTTCTTCAAGCAGCCTCCTCTGGTTTGGAGAGATGTGTGGCTGCCTCAGATTTATGTGCGGAGGAGAGTGTCTGAGCCTTGATAGCACTCTTGGACAGCAATTAGCTGTAACAGATTTTACATCTGAGCACACACATAGATATATACAGGGCATAGCAATTTGGCTAGGGGAAAAAAAACCCCAAACCCACCAGAAAACCTTTTGTACACAGAGGAGCTGCTGTTTAGATTAATGAGCTGCAGAACTAACTTTCTCCTCTACAGATGTCAGAAGTGCCTTAAAAATCTCCTCCTTTCCCTTGCAAACACAGAAGGTCTAGAAAAATACTGTGCTTCACAAATGGAGCCAAGACTATCTGGGAAATCAGAAGGCAATGTTTCCATTTTCACAAGAACATCTTCATGTGAGAATGAGAAAAATGCTAAAGAATGCTAAAACTTAGAAGGAATATTTAAAGTTATGGTATTTCAGTGTTAGCTTATAATCTTTTGAACTTTGTTCTTAGTTGTGCCTGAGCCCACAGATAGTAATAAATATAGGAATGGTTCAATAGATTGTGACTGCAAGATGGTGGGGATATCTTACCACACCATCTGTACGTTGGTGGGCTAACTCCTCCATTGTGGTGTAATTTAATTTCCAAATATTTGGAGTCTGAATAATTTCTCAGCTCCAGGATAAATTCCTTCCTGGTGAACTTTCAGTTCTCGAGAATGTAAAGGACAGCATTCACTTCCCTCCCAGTCAGAATGCATTCAGATTATTCTCATTGAGACGCTAATGTGGGTTTTGCTCTATACTGCTATAGACTGAACACTTCTCACAATGTCCCTGCCATCTGAAGAGAAGCTGTTCTTGGAAACAGAGTCCCAACTCAGTGATCTGGGACAGAAAATACCATCTGTGGTACCCTCTGTTCAGGAGGGCTGATAGATCCTCATGCTGGCATTTAGTGAAAGATGCCTACGATGTGGAGTAGAACCAGTGGGAGCAGGACTATACAGGAAAACACAGTCAGCTCCATGATGTGCTATCTAGCCCCAAGGAATCTGCTCTGGTCCATTTTCCCAGCATTATCTGGCCACAGATGCAAGAACATGTCTCTCTGTTTGCTTTTGTTCTTCTTTCTGAGTAGCAGTGCTGCACTACAAATATTTAGAGTTGTCTTTCATGCTTCACTGTCTTACTTGTTGATGAGGTTGTGTGAGGAGGAGAATCAGAGCATTGTTTGTCAGTTTTGAGCTTTGTGTTCCTGGAATACTTGCTGTTGAGCAGCACAATGAAGTAATCACTTAGTAGGATCTGAATAAGTCTGGCAAAACAGAAATGATCTTGCTCAGACAGGTGTATTTATTGCTTTTGCCACTCACCAGATCACCTTCTTTTCCTTCTGGTTGGCCACAGCGCGCTACAGAGATGGAAGTAGCATCATTCCCTGCAGACAAGTGTAGCTGAAATAACTCATAGGTAAAAAGCATAGGAAAAAATCCACTAATTAGGAAGATCCCAGTTTGCTGTATTTACTTTGTATGGATTTATTTTAATTTTATTATTTTGCTCCTACCCTCTTGGTTGTTTATCTACATTTTTTTATTTACCAGCACTGCCAGGACAATTTGGATCTTAACCACTGTGGTCAGTGGTAGTTAGGTGGCCAAATACTTTTATAGATTGGATCCCAATCCTCTTAATGTCTTTATGTTATACTTGATTCCTGAAAGCTACCCTATCTATCATTTAATGTTTATGGCAATGAGTTCTTCAACAGCTCTCTGCTTTGTTTTATTTAAAGGTTTCCCAGTGTTCCAAAGCAATGTGCAGTTTCATCCTGTATGCAGAGAACTGAATTGCAGTGTGGATGTACACATTGATTTACAAGGTGGAGAACTGAGTACCCAATCCAAGAACATCACCATCACTCATGGTACTGCAGCCCCACAGCCCCTCCAAACATCTGAGAAGCTGTGTGAGGTCAAGTATTACAGGGTCTGTCTTCAGTAGTGGTGGTAGCAAGAGTCAGTAAGTACAGAGGGAGTCTGGATGACAATTACATTGAACATTATTTGATATTTATAAATGATTCCCTAGTGGTAAACCTCAGTCATCTTGCCTTTCACTAGCTTTTTTTCAGTCTCTCTTTGAACCTGACTAAACTGCATCTCTAAAATCCTGCTTCGCACACATAACACACTCCTAGAGGAACCACGCACTTGTTCTGATCTTCCCTCCTAGTTTTAATTTGAAGTACCTTAACTTATGTACTGGTGTATATATATATATATGCCTTTCTCTGGTATATCTAGTCAACATCTATAAAAGTGTATTATAAGACTTCTTGAGCTGAAGAATTCGGTTGATCGTCAAAATCAATAGCTTTTGATGGACCTCTCCTCCCTGAATTTGTCTAATTACTTCTTGAATCTATTTACATTTTAACATCAAAAATATTCGCACTGCAAATATGTACTGATTTGAGGAAAATTTACTCTTCTGTTTGCTCTGAAACTGCTGCCTGATTGTTTCCTTCATTGTCATGTGCTGGGAAGTACCAAATGCAGTGTATGCTATTTGTCTCATCTGTGCCACTTCTGTTTTTATACAGACCTGCTCCGGTGTCCCAAGTCATGTTTTATCAAGCTGAACATTCCCAGATTATTAATTATGCTTCCTGGAGAACCTACTCCAAACCTGTGTGTATCTGTGTCTCTATGCTTCCTCTACATATCTTCTCTGTGGCCTTTCCAATAGGTGACTGAGATCTCATGTGGCATATAAGAGGCAGAAAGAACTGATGCATTCTCATCATTCAGTTATGGTCTTTAAAGTTCCAAGACAGAGAATATGTGTAAATGTGTTAGGGTCCAAGACCTGAAAGCACTGAAGATTTTATGATGTCCCTCAGCTTCATATGTACTCATGTTTCCTACATATACGTATGCTTCCTTTTCTTTTTGAAAGCCATTTGAATTCTGTTTTCTTATTTTTTTATATAAAATACATGCATACTATGCAGTTGTGTTTTTCTGGGTTGTTGAAGACAGTTGAAAGTAAACAATTAGTGAAGACAGTAGGACATCTAAAAATATATTGTAATTCTTTGTGGCCAGGAAAACTGAAGAGAGCACAAGGGATTTAGATGATCAGTTCAAAGGTACCTCTGGTTTTGGAAAAAATAATTTACTGATGATCTGCGAATGGAAAATAGGAACTGCTGCATTTCCCTACCAATAGTCAGCTCCACCTCAGTCTAATAGTAAGGGAAAGTTATTACCTACTGGTTCGTCTGATATCTCCATGATTTTCAGTTTGTTTTCTGCCAAATGAGTATTCATATGACAAAATCAGAATAGATTCTTCCTCACATGCATAGTCTCCTTTGTGGATTGTCCTTAATGAGAGAAATGCTAGTGCATATTCCCTGAACTTCAGGATGGCTCCTGAAGCTTTTAATACGTTATTGTGCCAAGTCCACATCTTGCTGTTATTCCCCTCAAGGCCCAGTAAGAGGAGTCTTTACCCAATAAATTTTCATGACAAACCTACAGCCTGATGAATAATACATAGAAAGGATGGGACAGGGATATCTGTTGTCATTTCTGCGGATGTTACTAGTAACCAGTAAAGTCACTCCTCTGGGGATGCTGTTCTAAAAGACCACCATACTAAGGTTGCAGACCATCTTGCTTAGTGTGTAGAACTGCTGTTTTTAATGAGGGTTGAATTTGCCAGCACGCATACACACACCAAAGAAACCCCAAAGGTGAGAAGAGGTAGCAGATCTCTTATTGCTGAGAAGCAGAAAAAGCCTTTGTGCTGGGAGATAGAAGGATAAACAGTGTTTCTGTAATGTGCTTCTTGACAAATAACCATTTAGGAGACATTAGAGAAGTAAGTACAGTATGAAATGGAAGTGGCGTTTTTCTTGCCCTGAAGGGGGTGTCTCTTATTTGGCAATGTTGATGAATAAAATATGAACCACACAAGAGTTTTGTTTTGTATTTCTGTATTTTTATTAAAATGTTCAGGCTTTACAGCTTAATAAATTGCCAAAAGACAAGAAATTAATCCGGAAATGGTGGTGTTTCCATCCCATCTGTACTGTGGCAATCACAATGCCAGGACTGGGCAAATAAATTAATTTAAGCTCATACTGCTATGACAGAAAGTCTCATTCAAAATGTCTGACTTCTTCCCCTCCAGAAGCTATCAGTTCTCCAAAATATACTGTACCTTCTTGCTTCACTGTTTTTTGGTAAGAAATACTTTTTTTACAGATTTTATTGCTCAGCACCTTTGTTTCGTTCCAAGTGGTCTGCCTGCTAAAATGAATGTCTTTACTGTAACTACTGAAATCCTCTTAATTAAGGACTAACACAAACATTCCTTCTTGGGTTGGGTGAAAGTTGGTGATTTTAACTCTTTTTAACAAACCAGTGTTAGACACAAGAGAGGGATTCTTCTCTAACCTCTAGGAAGCTTGGACCAGGCAAGTGTGGTATTTGGTTTGCTCTGTTCTTACTGGTGTTTACACACTGAACAGAGCCTCAGACTCAAATTTGCAGATGCCAAACACATTTAGTTAATACCAGCATGCAAATTCAGTATTAAGAAAATGGGTTTCAATGTCAAAAGCCTTTTGGCTTACCAGTTATGCTGTCCCAAACAACCTACAGCTGATGTTCTGCCTTCCAGTCTGTTCTCTTCTATCTTCTGCTCTTTTTAGGTGAAGAATTGCCAGATTTCAAACATGCCTGAAGTTTGTTTGAGAGAAAGAAATATATATATTAAGATTTTGGCTTGGATAATTAAAACTTGGTTTACCTTTGTTCCTATTGAATACAGGATTGATGCTGATTGAGCTATATGTGGGTGGAGGCAATTCACAGTGTAATGGAAAAATATGCCTGATACAAAAAAAGAGGATGGTCCTGCAGCTATTTTTTATATTCCCTGTCAGTCTAAACAACAGTGAGGGAAGCAAAATGCTTACAACCCCCCATTAAATCACCAGAAAGGTCCTTGGCAGGTCTGAGTGCAGATCATAAAGCCAGACAAATAGAAATGAATTCTCAGTAAGTAATGTCAAGGTTTGCTTCATATCTAAAGCCATGAGTTCTCAAGTGCTCGTCCAGAACAGGCTTTCCTGTACTCAGTAAAGAGAAAGAAGACTTGTTTGGGGCTGAATTTTTTGATAGAAGAGAAGCTATAGTTGTGCTTGACAAAAATTTTGGAACACTAATGTGCTTAAGCAGCTGTATTGGTGTCTCAGCTACAGAGACATTTATGTTTCTCCAGAACAGCTGGGCACAAAATCAGCTTTGATCATCTTCTATTGCAACTTCTTATTTATCCCAGCCTCCTCCCATAATCTTGCTCACTTGTCATTTACAAAGTAAGAAGGCCAACGGCATCCTGGGGTGGATCAGAAGGGGCTGGCTAGCAGACCGAGAGAGGCTCTCTTCCCCCTCTACTCTGCCCTGGTGAGACTGCATCTGGGCTATTGTGTCCAGTTCTGGGCCCCTGAGTTCAAGAGGGACACGGAACTGCTGGAGAGAGTCCAGCACAGAGCCAGAAAGATAATAGAGTGGAACATCCCCCTGATGAGGAAAGGCTGAAGGAGCTGGGTATCTTGAGCTTGGAGAAAAGGAGCCATAATGGATGATGCTGCCTAGCTATTCAGTTTGCACACAGTAACTACAGCTAAAAGCTCCGGATAGATTTCATGTGTTCTAGAGAATCACAACAAAATAAAGGAAAATGTCCAGTGACAAAATGTCCAGTGACAAAATGTCTTGAGGCACCTCCAGTTTGGAACGAGAGGAAAGTTGAGGAACAAACCCTTGAGGAAAGGCTGAGGGATCTGGATCTCTTTAGCTTAGAGAAAAGGAGACTGAGGGGTGACCTCATTAATGTTAATAAATATGTGAAGTGTGGGTGTCAGGAGGAAGGAGCCAGGCTCTGCTCAGTGTCATCTAATGATAGGACAAGAGGCAATGAGTGTCAGCTGGAACACAGGAGGTTCCACATCAATATGAGAAGAAACTTCTTCACAGTGAAGATGATGGAGCACTGGAATGGGCTGGCCAGGGAGTCTCCTTCTCTGGAGACGTTTAAAACCCCAGATGAGCCTTGATGCTTTGTCTGGTATCCCATTACTGCCAGTCATGCTCTGCTCCAAAACACATCTGCAGACTGCTAGCTGTTGTAGGCTAGACTGGTACCACAGAGCTGTCACAGCAGATTGAAAATCTTAGAATTCTAGTCAATGTCCCTGAAAGACACCATGAAAAGTGCTACTCACTCAGCCCTTCTGTGTTCACAAAGATTGTGTTTTGTGAGAGTCTGAACTTGCTCCAACCACAGAACAAACATGAAGAAAAACCTTTGGACAGACATATCCAGCATCTCTCCGGGTTGTTTTGTAAGGAAAAGAGGCAAAGTGCTGAACCTTTAACATCAAGAGGTCTGACAAAGCCTGAGAGCATAATTAGTTCAAGCTATATTGTGGGAAAGAGACATTACTTCCTAATGTGTGTGGGCAAGTTTATGATGAGATTAAATCAAAATAATAAATGGCTTCATTCAGATATCCACATCTCTGCCTTTTGCCCAACACGAGCTGCTGAGAACAACTTAATTCCATTTGCAGTCTAATCACCAGTATGTTTACTAGGGGAGGGGAGTATTTTCAGTTATTTAGAGAGTAAATTTATCAAAGACATACATAAGCCCCAAACCAGAATCTGCTCACACCCAGGCTGAACAGACAGGGTCAGTCGCATTAAAAGTATTAAAAGGATTAAATGTGCTAGCAGGCAGAAACCTAGTAGAGTTTTATTAAGATTGAGAGAGATGAATATTATTAAGCCTGGTGATCATACGTGTCATTTTGGGAGAGAGGGTATTAGGAATGGAAGCAAACATCATTAACAGCAACTAGAAGCACAGTTTCATCTGCATACATAAATATTTTAGCCCTTGCTCTTCCTCCGGGTAGGTCATTAAAAAAATGCTGGAGAAAAAAATACTAATAAAAAAAGAGGGTGAATCATTCACCCTGAAGGCATTCAACTGAAAAATAAGTACAAGGTTAAGGAATGCCGGGAGAAATAAGAGTGAAGGCCCAGACTATGAGCACTCTGAAAGCAGAGTAACCTGTGATGTGTGTACCAACAAGACTAGCAACTGTCTCTGCCATATCAAAGATGAAGTTTTGGAATAGCAAGAGGTGATGGGTTTTGTTAGTTTCTTGTGAGTTTGGAAGTGAGCTCGCAGACATATCTGTGCCTCTAACTTTAATGGATAACTGGGAGCAAGTCTTTGAGGATGTGGTTTTCACAGGTAATTACCTCCTATCATGGCTTTTGCCTTTGAGAAGGATCAAGCAGCTGTTTGAAATGAATGGAGACACAATGTGGGTAGTTTGGGTTTGCTATCCCTACATCAGAAAAGACATACTGCTGAGGTTCAGATGAGTGTCATCCATAACATCCATAACATCACATGGCTCTTGCCCAAATCCAACCAAGGTATGATCTTGTTTGAGACTCTTTCCAGAACTAGTACTGATGTCTTGTATTATTCTCCTTTATGTGTCAGTATAAAGTCACTGCTTCATCACCATTCCAAAGCTTGAAAAGGAGGGCTGTCTTTGCCATAGTGAAACATGAGTCAGTTTTCCTAGGTTTATAACACAGCAATGTTCCTCTTCAAATGGCAATAAACTGTTTCCTCAGAAGAAACCTCTTCCCTCTTTCCTGTCATCAGCTCACAGTGATGCTGCTCTATCTATAGAGTTAAAGGTAGCAGGTAATTCATCATCCTGTGCCAAGTTGACTCATTAGAAATCCAAGAATCTATGTATTAACTAGCTCCTTCCTATGATTTCCTATATTCTCATTTCACAAAGTTCCCCATCCCTCTGTTTTATCCTTCATTGCTAAATTGCAATTATCATGGCTTTTTGATCTCTTCACCTGTGGGTGGCACACCCATCCATCACCACTGAGAACTTTTAGACACTAAAAATCTAAGATCTAAAAAGAACGGAACACTAACATTTACCTGTAAAACAGCCCTCACACTGTAGGAAAGGAGGCAGGGCTTTACCAGCTCAGCAAACAAGTACAACCTAAAAGATCATTAGTAACTATAAAACCAGATTTTATTGATTTCTAAAAGGTATGTTTGTGGCTTTTTTATTTTAAACTTTCCTTTGCTTTGCAAGATATTGCTTATGTCTTTCTTTTTCTTTCTGATCCATGGCAAAAGATGAACGTTCTACCTCTATCAATCACAGAATCACATAGCATTAGGGATTGGAAGGGACCTCGAAAGATCGTCCAGTCCAATCAGCCCGCCACAGCAGGATCACCTAGATCAAGTCGCACAGGAACATGGCCAGGCGGGATTTAAATGCCTCCAGAGAAGCAGACTCCACAACCCCCCTGGGTAGCCTGTTTCAGTGCTCTGTCACCCTCACTGTGAAGACGTTCCTTCCGATATTGAGGTGGAACCTCCTATGTTCCAGCTGACACCATTGCCTCTTGTCCTATCATTAGATGACACTGAGTAGAGCCTGGCTCCATCCTCCTGACACCCACACTTCACATATTTATTAACATTAATGAGGTCACCCCTCAGTCTCCTTTTCTCTAAGCTAAAGAGATCCAGATCCCTCAGCCTTTCCTCAAGGGTTGGTTCCTCAACTTTCCTCTCGTTCCAAACTGGAGGTGCCTCAAGACATTTTGTCACTGGACATTTTCCTTTATTTTGTTGTGATTCTCTGGAACACATGAAATCTATCCGGAGCTTTTAGATGCAGTTACTGTGTGCAAACTGAATAGCTAGGCAGCACCATACAGTATGGCAGTTCAGTATTTCCCAATACTATGATACCTATTACAGATCCCGGGTACAGCTGATTTGCAAAAGATGTTATGAGGCTGTATAGATTTTTCTGAATCTGAATGAGATGTGTTAAAACTATTGTGCTTCCTGGATATACATGAATCCCAGAACAAAGCAGAAGATATCCCAAATCTACTTCTGCTCATTTTTGCAACAGAAAAATAGAACTTTGCCCTTAATAATGTCTACTTCTCCCTCAATATCAGATTCAATACTTCTATTCCAAGACCACTTTAGTTTTTCAGAACTCAGTTTTACCTGAAGTAAGTTGCATTTATATGAACATCTTATAAGAGATTCTGTTTTTAAAAAAAAGAATAACATAAAAACTATTAAAGACTATCTAAGACTTGTTCAAGAAAGAAAAGAAGGAGGGAAGTTGTAATTGAAGACTCCCTTCTCAGAGGAACTGAGAGCCCCATATGCCAGCCAGACCCACACCATAGGGAAGTTTGCTGCCTCCCTGGGGCCAGGGTCAGAGATATTACTAGGAAACTACCTAGTCTGGTACAGACATCAGCTTATTATCCCTTGTTGGTGTTTCAGATTGGTAATGATGATACCAGGGAGAGAAGCCTCAAAACAATTAAAAAGAACTTCAGGGCCCTGGGGAGATCACTTGAGGGCTCAGGAACCCTGGTGGTGTTCTCCGCCATTCCTTTTGTAGCAGGGGGGAATACTGAAAGAGGCAGGAAGACCCACCTCATTAATAAGTGGCTGAGAGGCTGGTGCCACCGACAGCATTTTGGGTTTTTTG
>JAOXOE010000602.1:12288776-12304267 GCA_028565055.1 Phoeniculus purpureus
TGAGACCTGACTGCTTTGGTTCCCTTTCCCCTTAAAACCTGGGAGCAAAGCAGTTTCTTAGTTTCAACCCGTTACACTCACTTTTATCATTGTGCACGAATTAGACCCCTTTCGCTTATTACTTTTAAATATGACCCTGAATTGGATTTTAATAGACAAATATAATGAGATGAAAGAAAAAAGGGTTACTATGTTACCTGAATATATTCAAAGAAACTATTCAGAAACATGTCTAAAATACAGGTCCCTATTTCCAAGGAAATCTATGCCTTCTGTGAAGTTTGTTTCTTACGACCAAGCAATGTGAAGGACAGGAAAAAATGATTGACCATTATAGATTCTTACTCCAAGACTGCAATGAAAAGAGCTACTCATGATACAGAATAGCAGTGGTCATAGGCAAAAATCAATAAATATGGTGGGTGTCAGGAGAATGGAGCCAGGCCCTTCTCCATGTCATCTAATGATAGAACAAGGGGCAATGGGTGTAAGCTGGAATATAGGAGGTTCCACATCAGTATGAGAAGGAACTTCTTCACAGGCTGCCCAGGGGGGTTGTGGAGTCTCCTGCTCTGGAGACATTTAAAACCCAGTTGGACATGTTCCTGTGTGACTTGGTCTAGGTGATCCTGCTGTGGTGGGGGGATTGGACTGGATGGTCCCTCATGTTCTGTGATTCTATGATCCCCAAAGAAGCAGAATTTCATTCCAGAGGCAGAGGTCTCATACAGTCTTTCAGAAACAACAGGCTTCCTTCTCTGCTTTTGTAATTTATTACAAATTTGTAGTGTATGACACAAGGAAGGAACTGAAGAACTCAATGACACGCATAAGTTGGTAATTCTTGTGTAAAGCACGAGATCACAAGTCCTCTAATAGCAGCATGTTTTCAAGCCTTATCAAATAATAATAGTTGAGAAGAACCTGTTTCTATGGTGGTGTTGGGAATCATAGAGCTATTCTCCAGAATGAGCATATTAAAGCAAATTTTCTAATATCTTACATCAAATCAGTACTTTAATTGCTGCAAAGAGCTTTGAAGCACTCTGTGGCAATTTGGAGAATGTTTCTGGGCTCAGTTTCTGAATTCTTTTTGACAGTGGGAGCTCACTATGTGAATCTCTGCTTTCTTAAAAACTTTGTAAAGTGTGGGTCTTTTTTTCCTCTTTCATTTGCCTCCCAATTGAGCCAAAATTAGAGAACAAAAGGAAACATTTTTTATATTGCTAGAGCTGGGCTAGTACAAGGCTAGCAATAAGGATGATGAACTTTGGTATTGCCCATTTAAATGAAGCCTGCTTGTCAAAAAAATACTTCAGTTCAAGCTGAACCATTCTTTCAAGTCTAGACTCTTGGGAGAGACAGAAGAAACTAAACAATGGGTGATATACTGAGAGATCATAATCATTTGCTAGAGCTTGTCAGGGTGACTATAGAGACTAGAAGTTAAAAATGCACTTTAACCAGCCAGGCTGGAGGAGATTTGAGCAGGGAAGATCAGTTGAAAGAACAGTCATATGTTCCTCTTCAGAATGGATTGTATTCTTTGCCTTTTGTAGAAATCTAATCTATTGTCTAGAAAATGCTCATGGCACAGGAAGCAAAAAACACAGAAACAAGGTTATCCTGTCAAGAGCCTTTTTTCTTGTACTAGCCAAAGCGAAGAGGTCTGGAGGTGTCTGTGGTTGCAGTAATGCATGGCATCCCAGTAGGCCAACTCAGAATCAGTATGAACAATCTGAAAAAATACTGCCTTTCAGATTTGGTGAAGCAACATGACAATCCTGTGCCCTTTATATAAAGGGATAGCAAAGTTCAGAAAATGCAGCAAACATGCCAAAGAAAGAGCCAGAAATGCTTTCTACTTAAAAAATCTTGGTGTCAGCTGAATGCTGTGTAGACATGAGTTACCTGGCTGTGGAATATTAAGGGGGCTGTAACGCTGCTGGGAATCTAAGCACAGTAAGCCCTGCTATCACATGCTCCCTCAAAGGTGAAGTCATCTTACAAAATCTTTTCTACTGCAACACTGACCTGTGTTCCTCAGTCATTGCAGATGAAGCTGGTCTCTCTGCCTGGTGTGTAAAGACTTCTAAAGGAGGTTCACGCATCTGCAGTATTACCACGAGAGGTTTTCTTATCGGGGCAACAGTCACATGATAAATTGCGTTCAGATTAAACTGAAGAAGAGGCTGAGGTTTGGGTTTCATACACTGCTTTGATTTCTCCTCTCCTGCCTCCTGAAGATTTGCTAGAAATTCTAATGTACTGCAGTCATGAATGTTGTTCTCTGTTTCTCATTCTGCTTTCATTTTTCCAGGTGAAGAATAAGAAAGCAGTTTTCTGGTTTGTTTTTTTTTAAAGCCATTTATTTATTTTCAAATGCACCACTGTCTTCCTGCAGAGGAAACAGTAATGGATAGAAGCTCCAATAGACTATTAGAAGCTCCAATAGACTATTATCAGACTGATGCTGAGAATAAAATGGGATGGATAAAGCTTTGATGGAGCCCTGAAAGCCTCTGTAACTATTTGTAGCTTAGAATTATACCTGCAGATTACCCAGATCTGTCTGAATATGTTAACAATATCTAACATGACCCTAGTACTTATGGCACCAGGCTTCCTTGCCTGCAAGTGAGATTTTGCAGTGAAGAAACAGGCTTGTCTTTCACTAGCGTCACTAGATGCTTGAGTAGTCTATGGCCAATGGGATTTGTTTTAAAAGCAGCAGGTAAAGAAAGCAATGGACTTGGCATGCTCTTGTTATGTCAGTGGCCCTTGAGCTGAGAGAAGAACACAAAGGTTTCTGTAAGATGACACATCATGCAAAACATTAGCACTAGGGACAAGCTGTAGCTAGAGCTTGAGAGCTTGCCGTCATTTTCTTGTATGGACTTTCTTATGGAGCTTCTCACATAGGCAGCCAGCTGCCATGGTCTGGGGTTAAGCCTTTTGGCTCTTGCTGGGAAGTCAAATCAGCTGCATCCTCTGCAAAGTAAGTGGACTCACAAGACAGACACTCTGTACATTTCTGTCTCCTGAGCCTGAGGTTTGTCCTGGGATGGTGCAGGTGGTGATGAATAGGCAAACTGTTGTGATACAGGGCCACATGGAGGTCAGAAGTGGTTTAATTGCCCATACAGGGACAAAGGGGGACATTGCATACCTGCAGAACACTCTCCCTTGCTCTATCCTACAGCAGTGGTGCTTCTCTCCAGCCTGTTTAGTGCACGCTCTAGCCAGTGCTGGGTTAAGAAGGCAATCTTTAGAGGTGAATCCACAGGACAAACCTGCCTCTCTTCTCATGGTCCTTCTGCCTGAAACCTAGCAGATATGTCAAAGTAGCATGGTGCTGGAATGTCATGTCCTCGTGCTAGAAGGACCCCATCTGTCTTTGGGCAGTGAGAAGCCAGGCCCAGAGGAAAGGGAAACGAGCTGTTAAGTTGCATACAGCACATTTGCTACTGCTTTTTGTATTTCAAAGTGATTTAAATGTCTCAAACTCTGATGCCCCCATCACTATTCCTGACACATTTTTTCTCTGGGTAACTCATCTCACTATTTGCATTTTTCTACATGAAATTCAGAAGCCATTTCCCCTCTATTCTAATAGTTTAATTTTACTGAATCCTTTGCTACAAAGTGCCCTTTCCTTTTGATGTCTCCTCGTGCTCCCCCTGGCTCCTCTACTGTTCCTTTGCAGCTCCCACACATGATATGGTGCCTAGAGTTTTTGAAATTATTAAGAAAAAGGGTGAGTTTAGATTCTTAAAATCAGGTCTTGGTAATGTACCCATAACTAGGGCACTAATCCAGGTTAGGAAATCACAGACTGCTCTGCCAGTGGCTTCTTGCACTCCACTATTCACTTCCATGTTTCTTATCACTGTTATAACCCATAAAGTATCTCCCAAGGGAATTGAGAAAAAAATTCAGAGGATGCTGAGGCTGTGGGATCCATGTAAGTACGAGGAAGCCCTTCAAACCATTTAGCACTTGGTGTAGGGCCACAGATCTTTTTCCCCTTTAGTCTAGAAAGGTATCCTAGACATTGCCATTGTTGTGTACATAATGAATGGGTTTTGGACCCGATTCTATCATTAGAGGAGATACTGTTTTCATAAGCTTTAGCTGTGTCTTTTAAAGCAAAAATCAAGATGGGAAGGTTGTCTAGGTAGCTTTGTCATGCCAATTTTTAAAAGACTAAACAATCAAAGCAATTCCTAGGAGTTATGGAAATTACGTTGGGCAACAGGGTCTATTGATTTCAGTGCTGTTGTATGGAAATCAGAGAGGCCTATAGGCAACCTGGGACAACCAAACAGATTTGTGTTATTTACAAACTGTAATGATATCCAAATGTGGGATTTTTTTATTAGGATCCTTTGAAACAGAGATTGCAGTGGGTTTAGGACTATGAGCATTTTAGGCATACTATAACCTATGAGTTTAATAACAATAAGTCGTTTTCTCTGGCTGATTTAAAACCTACTTGTCCCATAAATGTATAGTGGATGGTTTTAATTAACATCTCAACAAAAGCAATGTTTCAATGGGGGGAATGAAGCGTGGGCTGCATTTAAAGTTATATCTAGTAAAAGGAAATCTTTTTTATGCTGCTTCTCTCTTACAATAATTTGTTACTGGAACTGATTGACGTTACACATCCTACCCAATTCTTCTTGTGTTTCAAGAACCGTAATATTTTGTTGACTTATAGAACCTCTGTTGCATTTCCATAGGGTGGAAAAAGAAATTATTAGGATACAATAGCAATCCTTAGGCTTTAGGAGCATAATACCTCTCACTAATGAAAGCTTGGACCGAAGGTGTCCCTGTATTGTTTCAGTTTTTATGCATAGGGCTCCAAAAATCTTCCTTTGAAGCTGCTGGTGTCTTAGAGATAGGAACAGAGGTAACGCAGAGCCTCTGTGGGGCTCCGTCCAGTGTGCTCTAGCCTAACGTACGCCCAGTGCTGCAGCATACATTGGATTTGTACATTCTTGAAGAGAGCAAATCCTACAGACATCCAGTCTTGGAGAGTGGGTGTTTTAATTAAGTGACCTGCTTCTGAAATTAAATGGCTAAAAGAAAACATGTCCCACATGGAAGTCTGGAAAAAGCATGTCTGCAATGAGTCTCCTGATATGCTAAAGATTTCTTCTGATATATTTTCCTGTTTCTCTCTTCAAACTAGTTAAAACTTTTGCTCTGCTTGTCCTTGTGAAAAAATGATGCAGACCATGACCACGGAATCACAGAATATTAGGGATTGTGAGGGACCTTAGAAGATCCTCTAGTCCAATCCCCCTGTAGGATCCCTTCAATCAAGTTGCACAGGAACATGTATGGGCAGCTTTTAAATGTCTCCAGAGAAGGAGACTCCACAACCCCCCTGGGCAGTCTGTTCCAGTGCTCCATCACCCTCATCATGAAGAAGTTCTATGCTCCAGTTTACACCCATTGTCTCTTGTCCTATCATTAGATGACACTAAGAATTGCAAAAGGCATTAAAGAACAGTCAACTGCAAACAACTTTCACTTAGAAGAAACTACCAGAAGCTTGAGCATACCCAGCTCCAACCCGAGTTTCTGTGCAACCCAACACCATGTAGGCAAGACAATCCACATTATTTAGCTACTCCATGAGGGACTTAAGAATTTACTTGAGTAAACAGAATCCCAGAGACCAAAACCCCTAATCTCCCATGTGCTTCAAATCACAAGTTCAAATCTGCATTTGCTGCTCCTGCAGAATAGCAGGAACTAAGCTTGATATGGTGCATTGCTGACCAGCAAGGCACAGCGAGATCCAGACATCTAGTGAATTCAAATAATGCCCCCTTTCACAGGTACATAATCAGTCCCTTACAGCTTGAATTATTCATATTATATATACTGTCATTTCTACCACATCTCTTGCACATATTCTACGCTAAACAAACATCTTATCTGATGAAGAAGCACCACCACACCTCCAGTCAGCAGCTCATGCCATAGACCTTGAGCATTATGAGTTCAGTGGTGCCTGATATTTGTGGCCAGATGTAGGATTTCAGCAATATCAGACTGCCTTGGAGCCATTTCTTTACATAAAATTTGCTGAAGAGCAATGCTGTGCAGATTGTCAGCAAGAGTTGAAGGTATTATATGACTGATTTCAACTCCTAACTCTGCTTACAGGCTTTGGCAGATTTCTTTACCAGTTTGGGTCACACCAGTGGCTGCCACACTTGGAAGATTGGTCAGCTGATGTTGAGATTGCAGGACAAAAATCAATTACTCTTTAAAAGGAAATTCCTCTGTTGCCTTTGGATGTGGAACTCATATCCCTCAACTGACCACATTTGAATCATAGTATGGTTTTGGTTGGAAGAGACCTCAGAAATTATGTAGTTTGAACCCCCTTACCATGTACAGGGATGCCTCTCACTAGACCAGGTTGCCCAGAGCCCCATCCAACCTGGCCTTGAACACTTCCAAGGATGGAGCATTCACCTGCCTCCCTGGGCAATCTGTGTCAGTGTCTCACCAGCGTCAGTGAGGAATGCTAATGCTCAAATTGAAATTATTACAGGATACAGTAGGAAATCAAAATTATTTATTTTTCTGTAAGTCTTCTCCCCTCCTTTGACACTGCTTTTTCAGCTCTGAAGTTATTTAATATCTATGCAAAATAAATTTAGGGTAAAAAGTTTTAGCATTAAATTAACTTTTCGTTCCATTTTAGCATTTTTAATCCAGCAGACAAAAAAAAATCATTATTTTCTTAAATTTAATTAATTTACTAAACTCCTCATGGTTCATTGAATTCAATCCTGTATCTGCAATCTTTCCAGGTCCATTAAGCTCCTGGGGTTCAACTTCATCTCTTCTAACTCATAAAAATCTCATCAAAATGGAAATAAAATGCAGTTTTGAACTTGCTAATGAACGGAAAAAATGTTAACTTTCCAGTGCTGTTGAATTAATGAATTATCTTTGCCAGTCCATTTTAAAGGAGAAAACTTTCACACTGGGGCAAACTTATAAAAGAGGGAATAATTTCACAAAGAGGCATTAGTTGTGCCAGTATTATTCACTGCTTTACTCTAGCACTAATATATTACTGCATTACGATTTCTTTCCCCTGAGCTTGCTTTGTCTTCTATCCACGAAAGATGGATATGAGTACTCTTACAGTAGATCACATATTGTTAGTAACTGCAGAAACAGTCTTAGAAGTCAAATGCTCATTAAGGCTTCAATTCAGTAAAGTTTGCACCTGTAAAACTTTAAGCCTGGGGAGTAGTCATAGATTACTGGTTTGTCATAGGTTATTGGTTTGGAGCAAGGTGTTTTGAGAGTTGGAAAATGAAAGTGAGCTTCAATTACTTAAGCAGTGATTAAAGAATTTAGTTGGGGAGGAAGAGGCAGGGTGATCTTTATTCTGGTATTTTTGCAGATGACGGGTTATAACCAACATTTTTGTTTGCTACCTGTATAGTCTGGCAGTTTCAGCTTGGCTTGGTAGCATCTTCTGATCTTAAATCAAGGCAGAGTTACAAACAGTTGAAGACTGCGAAGCTACACTCCAGAAAAATCTGTTTTCCAATGCTATAGAAGATAGTTTGGCCTTCTTCTAACCCCAAAGTATATAAAGGAGAAATAAAAATTTTAGAAATAGCCATATTATTGACTAAGTAATTTTTTAATTGCCCCTTCTAACACAACATTTTATTTTGTCTGTTTCTTCCCTTTTCTTGCAAAATAATTCATATATATTTTTCATATATTTTTCTTCTCTGTATCCTTGTACTGTCTTGCCTCCTTTTAATCAAAATATTTCTCAATGCTATTTCCCCCAAGGAATAACTGGAAAAAGACAACCCTGGAAAATAACAAAGATGAAAAAAAAGGAGTTGTTTAAACCTGAGAAAGTAGAAAAAGGATACAGAAGAATTGAGAAAATTATTAAAGTAGAATTAAAAAGTTACTTGTTTAACTATGAATTGAAAACGAAATCAGAATTCCACAAATGAAAAGGTAATTTCTCAAACATTTCTGATGTAGTGCAATGTGTGTGGGGAACTAGATTCATAAACAAGTAATAAACAAGTGCTCTCTATATTATTTACTGTCATTACCATCATTATACTGTATGCACAACTGAATGATGCTCAGGGACCAAGCCAGACTAGGCTAATGCCTGTGCAAATCGTGCACAAGCAGTCATCAGTTCACTGAGTTTTTCATATTAACAGCACTTAATTACCGTGCTCCAAGCACACCACCTGAATGTCAGATGAGCAAATCTCTAGGAATAACCCTGATTATATTTCAGGTAGACAAGGAGTAAATCTAGTGACCCCAGATATGTAGTTTTGTCCCATCCTTCCATTTCCCTTCCTGGATAAAACACAGATAGCTGAATGAGGGCTTGCTAGGGTGTGGATGTTCTTCTCTGAATGCATGTGGCTGTATTTGGTTGTCAGACAAGGAGACTTTAATCTTATGCACATTGGATACAGACAATTATGACTTTGCATGGGCAGCTATCAGGATTTTCTGCTTCAGAGAAGCAAATCTGAGCACGCTGCATATCTCCAACTAGTTCATCATGATGGCATCTTCTCAATGGAAGTGTTAATGTATGACTCGAAACTTTATGCTTTTCAAAGGTGGCTGATTTCTGTGCTCTCTTGAACTCCTTTCTGACTGACAATTAACCAGCTAGCTAATCTTCCCACCTACACACATGGTCACTTTATAAAACTTCATCACAGCCCATAAGAAACCTTCTGGTCTTTATCCTGGAATGACTTTTCCATTATGTGCATAATCTGAAACCTGTTACCAATTAGCCACACTAACCAGGTCTGGGACAAATTCTAATTAGCAAAAGTGCTAATGAACAAAGGGACAAGCTCAATTTGGGTAAAAACAAAACATATTCAAACAACAACAAAACCCTACCATCCAAAGGTAAAGAGAGCAATCACACTGTTCTTACATGCCTGAGCCCAGCTCTATTATCTACTTACACTTAATGAAAAAAAACCCTAATAGTTCTTGTCACTGTGGCAAAGTCCTCCTCACACCCCCACAACCCCAGCAGAAAAGTTGCCTGCTCCATGGCCTCTTGTTTTTCTTCCATGGGCTACAGACAGGACTGCTTTCCTCCATGCATCTCACCATGGTTTTGCAGGAATTCTTCTCCTCTGCTGGTCTCTGGACTCCCCACAGACTCATTTTCTCCTACATCACCATGCTCCCAGGATAAAATGACCTCTGCAGTGTGCTCAGCCAAACAACCACATGGCTTCTCCCAAAAATAAAAGGCCAAAGCCAACAGGAAACTTATTCCACAGGTTTTTCACCTCCCCAAAAGACGTTTATAAAAAGAGATGCTCTTTTTATACGAGTGGTTCATGCTCACTCTTTCAAACTCATAGAGGCAGGTCAAGAAACACATCACCACAAGGGCCGTGGGACTTCATGTACAGGACAACAAGAGTGGTGGTTAATGGAGTTAAATCCAGCTGGTGGCCTGTCACCAGTGATGTGCCTCAGGGCTCGGTGTTGGGACAATCTCTGTTTAACACCTTTATTGATGATCTTGATAAGTACACTGAGTGTATCATTACTAAGTTTGCAGATGACACCAAGTTAGATGGGAGTGTTTATCTGCAGGAGGGTAGGGAGGCTCTTCAGAGACACTTGGGTAGATTGGAGCAATGGGCCAATGTTAACGGCAGGAGCTTCACTAAGGCCAAGTGCCAGGTCCTGCATTTGGGCCACAACAACCCAATGCAAGGCTACCCAATGCACCTTGGGGAGGTGTGGCTGGAGAGTCCTGAGGCAGAGAGGGACCTGGGAGTTCTAATAGACAGGAAGATGAATGTGAGCCAGCAGTGTGCCCGGGTGGCCAAGAAGGCCAATGGCATCCTGGCTTGTATCAGAAACAGTGTGGCCAGCAGGCGTAGGGAGGTTATCGTCCTCCTGTATTTGGCACATCTTGAGTACTGTGTCCAGTTTTGGCACCTCAATACAAGAGAGATGTGGAGGTGCTGGAGCAGGCACAGAGCCTTTGCACCAGGTCTAGATCCTCCTGCCTGGATTAAATACATATAACCTGACCCTTGGCCAAAGCAAGCATAAGCAGCCAGCATAAGAGATTACTCCACAGGATGAGCCCACATGGATTCTCTGTGGTTGCCTGCTTCTCCCACTGAGTACAGACTTGAGGATGATCTCATTCTCTTGTTAGATACAGAAAAATAATTTGACTAAATGTATTTCATAGAATCATAGAATCATAACGGATTGGAAGGGACCTCAAAAGATCATCTAGTCCAATCCGCCCGCAACAGCAGGATCACCTAGACTAAGTCACACAGGAACTCATCCAGGTGGGTCTTGAATATCTTCAGTGAAGGAGACTCCGCAACCACCCTGGGCAGCCTGTTCCCAGGTATTTATTTGTTTGCTACCTGCCCAGAATAGGAATTTAATCAATGGAAAGAAAATAAAGTTCCAATAAACTCTTCTAAATAGCCAGTACAGCTGAGGTTACCTGGCTGCGTCATTACCTCTTGCCAGTTAAAACCAAAGGCAATGGAGAATTAGATGAAACACAGTGAGGTGATCTCTAGAAGCACCGCTTCCTGGAGTGGAGTGCTCTGTGTTGCAGTCCCTGCAGCTACTGCCAACCTGGCAATGTGCACTTGTCACTTCCTTAATCCCAGCTCTTAGAGCCCCACAAATATTTAGGATCTTGGTTGCTGTTTCTTAAAACACGATACTAGTCTGAATGAATAAAAGACCTCACCTGGCAACTGTGATATAAAAGCAATTTCGAGATTCAAAACTTAGAAGGAAATGAGTCTCCTACGTATTGCATTCTTACAAACCCTTGTGTGTGAAGATGGAACTGAGTGGCAAGGAACAGGTCACGGGTTATTTCACAATACTTCTTGTCAGTACAAACAGCTTGAGGTGTGGTTCAGTGTCCAAATTCCCTATCCAGACAATGTGTTGCAATAGCATTAGTCAAAGAAAAAACTCTCTAAAAAGTAGGCATAGAGATATTTCATCTGCTGTTTCACTCCTGCTTTGATCACGCATAAATTCTCTTTGTCCCTATGGAAAGCAGATAAATACCAGGCATTTATTTTTCTACAGATTTGCTCAGAAGAACCCATTAACATCCACTTATTTCTATTCCATTCATAGTCTTTATTCTCTCCTTTGTCCTTTTCTCAGACTACAGCTTTCCTCAGAACATGAGTATTTTGAGAAATCATTAAATCTTGCTAATTTACTGCCTTTAGTTTGTCAAAACTGCTACACTCCCTCCACAAACACACCTCTGTCGATGTCTGCAATCATGTTGGCTTTATAGTTTTGACATTATTAATTGAAAAATTACGTTAAAATTACCCCACCGGGGTCCCATTGGTTGCCTCATGGAGTTTTTATTCAGATGGTGAATGATGGCAATTAACTTTGTGCCCTAATTATTAAATGATTCACGGCTAGAATGATGTGTTTTATGTCAAGCTACTGATAAAGTGATAATTATTAATGATTCTCCAACAGACAAATCACTTGTCCTAAAAGTGTCCTTTACTACATTTTTACTTTTGATCATAATTGCTATTCCATTGTATTGGGATGCAAACTGCGAGGTTTGAAAAACACTGCTTTTGGTGACGATTATCATGCACTATGCAGAAACCATACCTCTCCAGCCTTTATAGGGTTGAACATGGACACCAGCATGCCAGCCCTGACATTATTTTCCTAAAGGAAACACCCTGAATAAGTCCCACTGCAGTGGACTTGCCGTACTAAACCGAAACTCCTTTAGGGCAGCTTGAGCTGAGCACTCGCAATAGCAGGCAAAAAAACTCCTTAGCCTCTGGGTCATTCTCCTACACAAATTCATTCCTTGTGATCAGGATGATCAGGCAGTTGACTGTGGCTGGGAAGGAGCTTCCCAGAGGCTTGTGTTCCCCTTTTACAATATTACTGTCACAACTGGTACCACAGATGGCACCTGTGGTCTTTCCCTGTCCTTGCAAAGTTCCTCTGGAACTGAGGGGCCCAGAACTGGACACAATACTCCAGATGTGGTCTCATCAGGGCAGAGTAGAGAGACAGGAGAAACCCTCTCGATCTACTAACCATCCCCCTTCTAATCCACCCCGGGATGCTGTTGGTCTTCTTGGCCACAAGGGCACATTGTTGGCTCATGGTCATCCTGCTGGCCACCAGAACCCCCAGCTCCCTTTCTCCTACACTGCTCTCCAATATGTCAGTCCCCAATCTATACTGGTAGCTGGGGTTGTTCTTGCCCAGATGCCAGACTCTACCCTGCCCTTGTTATAGTTCATTAGATTTCTCCTTGCCCAACTCTCCATCCTGTCCAGGTCCTGCTGAATGGTAGGTAGCACAGCCTGCTGGGGTGTTGGCCACTTCTCCCAGCTGTGTGTCATCAGCAGGCTTGCTGGCAGTGCACTCTGTTTCTAAAACAGCCAGGAATAGAGGTCAAAGAACTTGCCCAAAAAAAGAGGAAGCTCTGTCCGAGCTAAACTCTTCTGGGCTATGTCTGTGCTTTCCTCACGTAAGAAGGTTTGCTGCAAATGCTTAGCCTCTTGCATTTGTGGATTAGTTTTTTTATTACTCCTGTGAGAGGTCTTATATAAGAACAAAGAAAACGGATTGATATTGAAAAGTTTGACTTCTAAGTGAATAGAATTGTTTAAATTTGATGGTTATATTTAGGCATTTATTTGAACATTTGAATGATCTCCTCTTTTAGATTATGGCATGGCAAGGACAGACAGACAGAAGCATAGACTGAAGAATGAACTGGTGATACGTAGCTTATCAACCCCAAATTTCCAGATGTTTGTTGAAATTTGACACAGGTGATTTTTTTCTCCTGGAAGAAACTTGATGATATGCAAACAACGTTTTCCAAACTACGAAATCAGTTGCAAAAATGGATGAAAATCTGCCATTTGAAGAAATCTGCATCTAGAAATGCAGGGAAGACATGTAAATAGATTCATATCTCTACATTGAACTGTTTACACTTGAGCGTTTTGGCTCAGAAAATACACAAATTAAATACTTTCACCATTTCAAAACATGTTTCTCTAAAATATTTCAAGGGGAATTAATTATTAAAAATCCCTACCCGCTTCAGACAAATCAAAATGTTTGTGTAGAAAACAACATCATGACTCCCTGAAAAAAATTCCCTTCCAACTGTGTTGGAGGCCAAGACTGAAAACACTTAGATATTAATAGGCAGACAGCGCTGATAAGCACAAAGGAAAAACCCTCAGAGATGCATGAGCAGCTCTTTCCTTTTCAAATTAATTTCTGATACAAACTGAAATATTTAACCCAATCAAGTTCCTTCGGCTGGGCACCTCCCAGCCGTGGTGTGAGCTGAGGGACTGTGAAAGGTGGATATTGTTCACCAAAGTTAACAAAGGCCCTTAACGCTGAGGCAGAGCTCTGAATCCTATGGATTGGTGGTTTCTGAGATCTTTGGATGCTATAATTGGGTAACTGCTAACAGTGAGACTTGTACAATCTGGTCCAGAGTGAGAAACACTACAGGTTGGTTGTACAATGTGACTGAGTTAATTCTGCCGTATGAACCTTAGTACCTTAATTTTTTTGTGCTTCTTAGCTGGTTTTGATGTTAACTGTGCGATCTTAATGGGACTGTAATGAACTCCTTTGCTAGGCTGCGTCTGCAATGCTGTGCTACTAAATCTTTATTTCACACCTTATTACAGCCCTTACTGCATGAGGCTGCCCAAAGTCATCAAGCAC
Organism: Phoeniculus purpureus; assembly: GCA_028565055.1. Lineage (NCBI taxonomy): Eukaryota > Metazoa > Chordata > Aves > Bucerotiformes > Phoeniculidae > Phoeniculus > Phoeniculus purpureus. Next base: position 12,302,616 of record JAOXOE010000602.1, read on the forward strand.
ACAGCGGTATTATTGTCTGGTGCAGACAGAGCAGCTTAGCAAAAATTGCCTAAATGGTAGAGCTGATGGTGGGTACCTCACAATGTCTGCCTTAGAATCAAAAAACCTAACTCTGCCTCATTCTTGTGCGTGCTGACATTTCCAAAAGGTCAATAGTTATGAACTGCACTTCCAAACAAAGTGTGACATTTTTGTTGTCCCCTCTGGTAGGTGCTTCTATGAGACACCACCACCACAGATGCCCAGCAGGTGTTTTGTCTTCCTTAATCAGTGTTTACAGGCAATTCATGGAGACAAACCTACAGTCTTCCAATCTCCTTCTTCATCTACAAGTATTTCCAGGCCTAAAGACAGTGACACCACTCTGGGTTTTGGAGACAGAAGTACTAGGCTGGCTCCAAACTCAACAGCATAATGAGACCAGAAAATTTGGACATGTCTTGGTTTTGGCTAAAAGCTGCTCAGTCACATGAATAGCAAAGATAAAACAGGATGATGCTGGGCCATGGATCCAAAGGGAAGTACAGTATCAGTGCAACTGCTTGGGTATATGTAGGGGTCACAAAGGTACCCAACCTCTAGATATACCATGAACTCTGTAGTTTAGTGTCTTCAAAAGAAGAGTGAAGCTTAGAACTTGCTAGAGCCCTCATGATTAAGCCTAGGTCCCTTTGCAGTGCTACTTTAAAAGTACTCCTTCCCAAGCATACTGCTTTAGAAAACTTCTACAGTCACCAATGCTACCGCTTCCGCCTGCTAATAAGAACTGTTGGCATGTGCTTGCATCAAATTATCCCCCATTAGATCCAGCTGACATTTCTAAGATCATTGGGTCTCGATTTCCCCCATCAATAATCAATGCACAGCTATGGGTACATATTCCTATTCAACTGCATGAGACGATTCATACTCTTGCTGTCTTGTCACCGCTCTCTCTTCATGAAATATGAATGTTCTATTTATCACGTTCACGCACAAAATATTTGCAGCTGGAAATTCTGAGTGAATCTGGCTGGCAGCACTGGCATTGTGGCAGCACAGGTCTAATCCCATGGAAGAACTTAGAAATGGACAAGATGCAGCACAGAGCTGGAGAGAATTGACAGAGGATGGCATTTCAAATTCATGAGTATTATACCATAATTATGGTAGTTTCTGATTTGCCTCCGTTTTGCCCCTTGGGATGGTAAAGTATGAATGACAAGCAACTTTCATGTTCCATTAAAATTGTAAAGAGATGCCAGTGGGTATTGCTAGAGCAAAAATGGATTGTTAGTTGAAAAGTAAAAACCATGAAAGAAAAGACAATTTTAAAAATCTCTCAGAAAGATAGAAATGGTCCCTCCATTCATTTTAGTATTTAGACAAGAACGTAATTCAACAATAGAATCACAGAACCACAGAATCATCATGGCTGGAAAGGACCTCCAGGGCCATTGAGTCCAACCTTTATCCTATTATCTAACTGCTAGACCAGATCCCTAAGCGTCACGTCCACTCATTCCTTAAACACATCCAGGGATGGTGACACCACCACCTCCCTGGGCAGTCCATTCCAGCATCTAACCACCCTCCCAGTAAAGAACTTCTTTCTAACATCCAATCTAAACCTCCCCTGACGCAACTTGAGGCCATTTCCCCTCGTCCTATCA
>JAOXOE010000602.1:12308620-12327803 GCA_028565055.1 Phoeniculus purpureus
TGATCGCTGCTGCCAGGGGTGTTTTAGTTGCTCCCCAACAGTGTGGGGGACTTTGTTCTCAGGGTCTCAGCCAAAGCTCTGGCCAGTCAGTCCTTGGAGAGGTGGCAGCTCCCTGTGTTCTCAGGGCTGATGCAGAGGTTTGCAGACACATTGTCAGAGCTGTGGGGCTGCAGAGGGCTGATGTCTGCCACTGGCTGCAGCCTCCCCAGTTACCCTGCTCACAGATGATCTTCTCTTAGCTCACGATGGCTGGAGCCACCTCACCTGTTGTTAGTCACAGGTGGTGACTAAGTCTGATGGACCTGACCCAGGCTGACTGTGACCGCTGTCAGGTGCTGTAAACACCCTCCTGTGTCCTACAGGAACCAGTCAGGCTCTCAGATGGTGCAGTAGGTGATGTGAGCAGAGACATGATGCGAGCAGGACCATCCTCCCCTCTCCTGCCACTCAACTGTGTCTGGAGTCATCGATGGGGTGTTGCACTGTTGATGTGATAAATTCCATCATGTGTTGGCTGCGGTGGGAAGCTGGTTGGCTGATCTCCTGGCAAAGGGGTATCTTGTGTGTAACCTCCTCTGCAAGAGTCCTGGGGATAAAGTGAGGTGTTTGAGAGCGGGCTGCATTGCTGCGATGCCCTACTCACTGCCTCCTCTCTGACAGGTATCCAGGAGTCGCCGGTACCCAATGGCCATTCCCTCCCGGGCAGAGATTTCCTTCGGAAACAGATGCGAGGAGACCTTTTCACCCAGCAGCAGCTAGAAGTGTTGGATCGAGTCTTTGAGAGGCAGCATTACTCTGACATCTTCACTACCACTGAGCCCATCAAACCAGAGCAGGTACGATTGCAGGTGTCCAGCCTTTTCCTGATGTGGTGTCGGCCGGTGGAGATCTGCTTGGTGGGCACCGCCAAGCTCCGAGTTCTCAGAGTCTCGGTAGGAAAACATGGAGAAACAGGTGTGGCACCAAGCTCCTCATCCAAATGCAGGTGATCCGTGGAGTGCTAAGGAAGGAAAACGTTTGTTGCGTAGACATCAACAAGTGTTTGGGTGTGAAACTACACCTGACCTGGGCCGGTTACATCAATGAGACCTTAAAGAACACTGAAGCAGCTTCTGCAGCTGCTGTTGGATCAAATGCTGGTAACGAGGAGGAAAAGACTTGGTGCCTGACTTGGGTTCATGGTTTGCATGATCATGAGCATGGACTAGATTTTTCATATCCAGAAATGGCTTGTTAGGTAGGTAATTGGCCATTTGCTGAGAGGAGCCCCCTGCTAGCACGTGAAGGTGAACTACTTGCACCTACAGATCAGCAACTGGTGTGAGGAGGCACTGTTCACTCTGGGAAAGCTCTGTCTTTGCAGATGGTTGGACTCAATGATCCCAAAGGTCTTTCCCAGCCTGAATGGATGATTCTATGATTCTAGGAGTGATGCAGAGAACTGATGAGCTGCATCTCTCTCTCTTCTTCTTCTCCTCCTTTTCCTCTTCCTTCTTCTTCTCCTCCTTTTCCTCTTCCTTCTTCTTCTCCTTTCTTCTTCTTCTTCTTCTTCTTCTTTCTATTATTCTTCCTGGGTGGCAGCCTTTAATTTAGCTGCCGAGAGGGATGCCGAGAGGAAGCGCACACACCACTGTCAGCACCAGTATTGGTCTAGCCTGCTACTTAATGATCTGCTTGACCATTAATCTTCCATGTTCTTAATGTTGGATGTGCTGCTAGTGGAGTGGATGGGCTCTGAAGCTGCAGATAAACTCTTAATTCTAAAGTTTTGGGGAATCTAAACTTTTGAGGGCCACTGGAGGTTATCTCACAGCATCCTGATGCTGCTCTGGGTAAAACTGAGGAAAACACGAGGTGCTGACACTCCAGGTCCTGCAGCAGAGCAGATGTTTCTCATGTCACTAAACTCACCACCATCACCAGTTGTCTCATTCATGGAGCACTTTGCTTTCCACCAGCTCGGGCTCGCTCTGTGGTTTCCCTAGCTGATTATTTTCCCTGGCTGAGGAGCTTGGCAGGTCTGAACCTGAGCTTGGAAAATACGGGAAGGTTGTGAAGGTCTGTTTGTTGGGGTTTTCAAAATGCTCATTAGGAAAGTGCCATCATCTAACCCCAGCAGACAATTAAGCACCATGAGGCTGCTTGTTCTCTCCCACCACAGTGGAACACCGGGGAAAGAATCCCTAACTCTCTTGGGTTCAGTGGCAGGGCAGAAAAGGGAAGAGTAGTGCTAACAATAATAAAGACAGTGAAGATAAATAATGGCAGTTAATACTGTTCATGAATAGCAATTAACAGCAGCAACAGCAGTAGGTGCGAGCATCGCGCCGTGCCGCCGCTTAGCGCTTTCTGACCATCAGTCTCCACGGTGCTGTGTGCCCCATCCAGCTCTCCCCCAGTATGTGTACTGGCCAAGATTTTGCATGTCCTGGTGTATCCCTGTGGTCAGCTGGGATCAGATGGGTCCCTTCTCACCTTGTTGTGCCCTCAGCCTCTTCACTAGTGGGTGACCATGAGAAGCTGAAGAGTCCCTGACTCAATTACTCAGCATCAGGGTGTTACCACTCTGTTCTCATCCCAGTGCCCAACAGCAGCACTGGACCAACTTCTAGGGGAAAAACACTGACCTGTTGGAGAGCAGTGTAGGAGAAAGGGACCTAGGGGGACCTGGTGGACAGCAGGATGGCAAGAGCCAGCAGTGTGCTCTTGTGGCCAAGAGGGACAACAGCATTCTGTGTGACTTGATCTGGGGCATCCTGCCATGGCAGGGGGATTGGACTAGATGATCCTTCGAGGTCCCTTCCAATCCCTAATGATTCTATGATTCTATGATCCTGGGGTGGATCAGAATGGGGGTGGTTAGCAGAAGGAGAGAGGTTCTTCTTCCCCTCTACTCTGCACTGGTGAGACCACATGTGGAGTATTGTGTCCAGTTCTGGGCCCCTCAGTTCAAGAAGGACACAGAGCTGCTGGAGGAAGTCCAGCGTAATGAGAATGATGAAGGAAGTGGAACACCTCACTTATGAGAACAGGCTGAGGGAGCTGGGTGTCTTGAGCTTGGAGGAGACTGAGAGGTGACATCATTAATGTCTATAAATACGTGAAGAGTAGGTGTCAGGAGGATTAAGCCAGGCTCTTCTCAATGTCGTCTAGCGATAGGACAAGGGGCAATGGGTGTCAGCTGGAACATAGAAGGTTCCATATAACTGTCAGAAAGAACTTCTTCACAGTGAGGGTGACAGAGCACTGGAACAGGCTGCCCAAGGGGGTCGTGGAGTCTCCTTCTCTGGAGATGTTTAAAACCCACCTGGGTATTTTCCTGTGTGACTCAGTCTAGGTGATTTTGGTGTGTCAGGGGGATTGTACTAGATGTTCTTTCGAGGTCCCTTCCAATCCCTCATGATTCTATGATTCCATGATAATAAGGTATTGACTTAAGCCAGAGATGTCTCTTCAAAAAACAACAAATAATGAAGTCAGCCATGTGAAGGAGAAAAAAATTTAATTACTATTTCCAATGCACATAATAAATTGATGCAACCCATTGCTTCAAGATATACGAACATCTTGGTTTCTAGCGCAAATGAAAAGCATCAGAGTTCTTTACACGGTGCATGGGAATGTTCAAAATTACATAAATTAATGCATAATGGTGGAGAATAAATAGAAAATTTTATGAATCATGATGTCAGCCAGCATTTAATGGGTAGGAGTTAATCAAGGTAATGCATAATTGTCAGCTGTGAATTTACATTTTCCTTCTGAGAATACAGTACCAGACTTTGTGCCAGAGACAGGATACTGTACTAAATAGTCCATCATTTTCTCCAGTAAGATGATTTCTATGTTTCCAGTGATGCAATCTGCCAATGAACAAAAATAATATCTCTCTAAATCTTGCATGAACTGGCCACTTGCTAAAGTGCAAAGGAACTGCAGCACAAAATTGCAGTTTCCAAAATGCCCAATATTTAATAAGCAATGTGATGCAGAATGCAATAACTATTAATAAAGCCACTCCACTGAATTGATTTTAGCACGATTAAACTTCTCTTTACCTTATTTCACAGTCCATTTAAAACGTTCTATTTTTTCTTTAATGGTAAAGGAAAATCTGGGCTTTAATAAAACACAGCAGCATAAATTCCAGGCAGCATATGGCGCAGGTGAGCAGAAAGCAGTATCAGGAAAAAGGCAACAGCACCAAAATCAGAAATCCAGGCTCTGATACCATGCAATTGATTTAGGTATAAAAGTGTCTGCGTGCAGTCAGCAACGGTCAGTAACAGACCACTTAACAGTTTTTCAAGTTTTTTGAGAATATGGTAATGCAAATAAATGCATCTTAGTGGGAGGTAGGAGGAGGAGGTAGGAAGAGGAGGAGAGTGTTTGTGAGAGGTTTACAACAGCTGGAGCAGTAGCTGGTGTGGTCAGCTTTGGGCTTTTTCTCTTTGGGTAAATCCTAGATCAGTTCAATATAATTTCTACTTCTCTAATCACAGAAAGCCCCTTGTTTCAGAAGTAAAGCTCCAATAAATGCAGGCTGTATTTTACTGTATTGCTTAGGATGAAATGTTTCCCATATGCTTCAGGGTCGGGACTGCTCAGCCATACTCTTCAGGGCAACAAAACAGACCTTGTTTCTCATAGAAACAATATTGGCAGACTAGGGACAGAGAGCAACAACTGTCTGTGGGTGAAATGTAGCTCCAGATTTGAAGTTTACAGCTGGGTTTAGAAGACCATCTTCTTTATCCAGAAAGAAGATGGTGTTCTTTCCTCCTTCTTCAATGAGCTGAAGAGACAGTACCAGCACTTTGCAGCTAAGTGGGAACTGTGGTCATGCATTTCCTCTGTATGAGCTCTCTAACCCTTGAACTTTTGCATCAGATAGTATCTTCTCTGGCAGACTTTTAAGAGGGAATATAAGCTGTTAGTGCATGTTATGCTTATAGTCCAAGGCCATCTGTGTGTGTGATGCAGTTGAGAACCTGCTGTTTATACTGTGACTATGCACAGTCATGTGTCAGCTGTAGACTTCTGCTCCAGTGACAGTGGTGGAAGCTGCATAGGCAACACTGTCCAAAAAATGTTAATATTAATGATTTTGTAGTTTTTGCAGTGTAAGGTGAAGGTTTATGGTGCAGACACCTGTGTCTGTCTCTGAAGAGGGTTGGTTTTGTAGGTATGAGATGTGACTTGATTTGGAAATGAAAATTGCCAGGTGTAGGGCACAATAGTATTGATAGGTGGTGGACTGAAAATGAGGACAGAAGAACATGATGGAAAGCATTTACAGCTCTGCAATAAATTGAGTTCTTGCTCATCAGCCATCAGCTGAGCCAGTGTGACTGACTGAGCATACATTCACGCTTGCTCTGGCTGTAAAGTGAAATGTATTAACTTAAACCACCACAGTTTATGTTCCGTTTTCCTTTCTAATGGGTGTAGGTTATGAGTGTTCACAAGGTCATTCCTGGTGCCTCAACGTCTTCACTGACAGATGGCAACTCGATGAGCTGTGGTAAAGCCATCATTTCTGCTCATGTGCTTATGTCCCAAGGAGTCCTGAGTATTTGCAGCTCAATAAAATCCATGATCTTACTGTGCTTCAAGAGAAACAATTATAGAGGACACCACTTCCCATCCCATGGGACCACAGTGAAGAGGCTACAGAAGTTTTCTTGCTTTCCCGTCACACCATAGACCCTTTAGCAATTCATCGCCACTGATGTTTTCAAACCTGTCTCTCTGACAGCTCATGTTACAGCAGACAGACTGTCTGGGAGATGACAGCTTGATCTGTATCTCTTTCACACCTCTTTAGGGATAATTTTTTTGATGTGAGGTATGTTTTGATCAACTACCTCCTCTCTTGTATGCTCAGCTAAACAAGGTGTTTGGGTTTTTTTTATTGTGATGGGTAAATATGTCACTCATGTTGCTGAACATGCTGGCGACAGGAGATGTAAATACGTCATAGCTGACGGTTACAAGCTTCAGTGATCATACAGGTTTGAATGAGGGGTTATTTTTGTACTCCCTTTGCAGACACTAACAGCCAGTTCTGCTGCCTTTGAAATCCAAGAAAGATCTTGGGATCACATGAAATGAGTCAATTACCATAAAACACACTTTTTCACATTCACATGGATTTTGTATTTATGGGAACAGATAGGGCCAAAGAGAGAAGCAGGTAAGAATGACTCTTCTGTAAGAGTCTTGAGTTGGCCAGGGGAAAAAGGATTACAGAAACATTTCTAGATGCTCTTGTCATAAGGCTTCCGCTGATATCACTTGGACACCCCCAGTTTCCCTGCAGAAAACAACAACAGAACATGTTTTTCCCAAGACTGCTGTTCAGTGAAGCAGCATTTTCATTCTCCTCTCCTCTCTCCACAGAGGTTTGTGTGTAGACAGCATGTTCACAACTCTCACCCTTAAATGTCAGATTGACAAGTGCAAGTATAAGACCTGCTGTGTTGAAGGACATCAGATTTTCTTCTAGGTAAGTTTCGTGCATCCTGTGGCTTCCCCAGGAGTCTTTTGGTCCTTCTGGCTGCAAGGACTATATCTAAGAAATACTGTATTTTACTGTCCTCCACCTCTGTATGGACATGGTATCAGGTACGTCGTGGCCAGACTTGTCTCTTGCTATATGTAACAGTCCCATCTAAGCTGTATCTACTGCTAGCCAGCATCTGTCTTTATCTGATACTAGTGAACCTTTAATTTTATTTCAATTTGAAAACTGAGGAGGTTAGGATGAATCTTTAGCCCCTCCTCTACTTAAGTGATTCTGGGAACCACTTCTACAGGGGCTTCTACTTTACTTTATCTATTTTCCCCTTTTCTTTGTTAAATGATTTTTGGTACAAAACAAGAGTTGAAAATCCACGTGCAGGGGAGTGTCAAGAATCAATATTTACAGTCTGTTAATGTTACTTCTGTCTTCTGATGTGAGAAATGGAAGAACAGCTCTGTCTTTTCAAGCTGATCACCAGCCTTTGTTCCAGCCAGCCAGTTTCCTTGCTGATAGGGTTATGCTCCATGGCCATGTAAACTCCGTAAGTGTGCATTTTTGACAATCTGTCAGGACTAACCATCTGGAGTGATATCTTGGCATAGTGTTTTTCTCACTTAAAACACCAGCCAGAGACAAACAATTTAATGACCATCTTGTAAAGCGATGTTTTAGAATCATATCAGCAGGGAAATGAATGTGCTAAGAATGCTGTTAAGCACGTGTTCCAGGCGGTGGAGTAATTGAAGGGGTTTATTGCGGATTTGCCACAAGAACGTTAACTGACTTAAGACAGTGTTGCTCTAGGAGAAAGCAAAGGTTTTGACCTTCATTGGCACAGAATTTCTGGATCTTGCATAATTAGTTTGAATTTTTCTCCATAATTAAAATCTAGGATGGCCTTTTCTGTGACCATGAAATATTCCTGAGAAAGCCAAATGCAGATTTCTTCTAAATGAGTACAAAAGCATCTAGTAATGGATTCTGAATGCAGAGAGATACCAGTGGAATTCTCAGAGAGAAAGGATTTCCCCACACTCTTCTCTACAATAATGTAATTTCTTAGGTTTTTTTTTTTCTCTTAAGTACTTATTAACACCACCCTGGGGATGATGTTCTCACTATAAAACCATAGCCTTGGGTGCCTTTGGGGACTGACTGTTACTAGGAAATGCTCAGTACCAGTGGCAGTAAAGACTATCCATTTTTATCTGAAGCTGTCCAAGCATCCATGATTTGTCAATTAGTAGATTTTAATTAACAGGTGCTACTGCACTAATTAATTGGCCATTGCGCTATCAAGATCTGTGTCAGTGAATTAATGTCTTCAGAGAAGGATAAATACATTTTTCACAGCAGGGACTCATTGTTCTCTGTTTGTGTTTGTATGGCATCTATCACAACAGGGGTTTGATTTTACTTTTTCATTCATTATTATAGCTTAAAGATTACAATATGGATTAAAGCACTGTAATTATCCCCCACTATAATTTTTGATGAATGTGACTGTTACTTTTAGCAAATAGACTTTGCAATACATAGGAAAACAGACAGTCAGCCATATTTTCCAACAGCTTTTTGCAGCTGTCCCTTAAGATACCTCTGTTCAGCATTTGACAGTCAGACTCCGTTTTGCCTGAGAATACCCATCAGGTACCCTTCAACGGATCCAAGTAAAGGACTGAGCACTCCTTCAGAAGTTTAAATTGCAAACCACAGAAGCAACCGTTTGCATACATTTTAGAAAAATGTTTGTAGAGGGATCTCTCTTCCTTAGTACCTATAGTGCTATTAGCTGCTTTGTTTTCACTTTTTGCTTTTTATTTAAAAATTCTTCTTATTTATACAGCCCCTTTTTTTCATCCACTGTAGCCTGTTTATTTCATATATCACAAGCTTTTTTGTTGTATTTTACTAGTGGATCTGAAGTCTGAAATTGTTGAAACTAAAGCCCTTTTGGCATACTTTATATTTCCAATGTCTTGTATTTGTTTTCATTAATCATGGCTTTCTTCACAGGTGGTTTCTTTTATTACCTTGTTATTGATGCAAGCAAAACACAATTTTTTTCCCCTTCTTGCCCATTTAGTTCTCCCCATTTGAATTATGCCTGTTGCATTTATAAATGACCATGTCTGCAAGGCATTTGGGCACTTAGATGCGAAATGCTGATGTTGAAGTCAGAGCTTTGAGACACCTGTGTCCATTTGTGGTTAATTTAGGCAGCCTCCACAGCTCATGGATTTCTATCTATCTGCATCCAGATCTCTGGGTAGTTGTGTTCTGCTGCTTGCATTGCAAATAGGGGAAAAAAAGCAGAGTGGTGATGGTGGTGGGGAAGCAAATGACAAATCTACAAGGATGTAATAAGAAAACAAATGAAGAGTCAAAAACTGGTCTCGATGCAGCACTTTCTCCTCCATATGCTGAAAGAATTATGTCTATTCAACTTCAGGAGAAGACACATTACAAGCATTTGATAAATGGGAGTAAAACAAGGTATTGTATTTACACGGCAAACCCGGCTTTATTCTTGGTCTTTTCTACTGGTAGGAGTCACTTCAGGGCACAGGGTAGGGAAATACTTAAAGATACGCTGTTTTTTGCCCCCCTCAAGGGACAATATTCATAAACAATATTAAATAGGGAAAACCATTCTCTTGTCTTCTAGATCTCAGGCATGCATGAGGCTTTGAAAAACCCCTGTTATTGCACTACTTAGAATAATAACACTAATGAATTTTATAAAAATACCGACCTCTGAATTCCACTGTGTAATGCTCTAACTTCTACTTTATCCTCTCGATGTTGAGTGAAAGGTCTAGAAAAATACAAGGAGGTGATGGTGGAACTTACTGTACTTTGACAGAGTTCATCTAGGAGGACTCTTCTTGTCAGCTTTGACAGTGTGCCAAAAGGGGACACACTGGATCACAAGACAGAAGAAAATTGCTGCAAAAATGTACTTGAGGCAGCAGAGCTGACAGCCTGAAGTGTAGCTCATGGGAATATTAGAAATGGTTTCTGCAAACTGCTTGGAGTCCTTCAACTAAGCTTGCTGGGAGCTGACAAGACAGGGCTCAGCTAGACAATTTTTTCATTAATAATATTCTGATACTGCCTTAGATACCTAAGAGTCAAAATGTAAATGAAGCCAACACACATTCAAAACTCAGACTCCCTATGCTGAGCTCCCTGAATATAGCCTGAGTGACAAATCAATGACCTATGTGTCCTTTATTCCCTACTCACTGCTCTGTTTCAGTCGTTTGTGGAAGTTGCTCATCCCCCTCCTGTTACAATTGTTCCTGAATTCTGGGCTGAATATGTTCAAAACTGAAATAAATTCTTCTTTTCTCTTAAGTAGGTTTGGATCAGGGACTCTGAGGTGGTAATGGCAGTTTAATGGGAACCTTTAGCTTGGGGAAGAGAGAGAAGAGAAAAACACAGCTGCAAATAAAGCTGAACTTTCTCAAATGGCTATTGTGGGAGCAGACTTGCTGTCACAGAGCACTTAAGAGTTTTTCTCCTTCCTTTTTCCTCTTCAGTATACTTTGACAAAAGCAGATGTTTTTCTCTCTTGATGCAGGAAATGGTATGTTTTTCATCTTGTAGCAGCATACAAACCAAAGCCATTAAAACAGTCGAAGACCGTCAAAAGGCAGTGTGGCAGGACCATAAAAATGAGTCCACCTCTGGCCTGGAAATGGCCCAGTTTTGTGTTCTACCTGCCATGTCGCCATAACGAATAGGAACACCTTTGACCAGATCTGCAAACCTTGTGGGAAGGGTATCCCTTATTTGTCCACCAAGGTTCAGTATAAAAATTGAGCTCAGCCTCTGTGCACACAAGGTCTTTTACTTTTCTTTCTCCTTTCAGCCTCCCCGTCTGTTATTAATCAGGAGATTTATTATTGCTTGGGCTGGATTTTTATTGCATTAGATACTAGGAGTCAGATCTTCCCTGCTGCATAGTCTGTAGGTGGCTTAAGTACCTGCCTTCTTTGCTAGAGGTCAAATCTGGTCCTAAATGAAAACCCAAACTCGCTTGTCTCCTAATTCTTACAGCATTTATCCCAAGCAATTTCATAAATGCTGGAGAACGTAAAGCTGTCCTGAGAGCAGTCAGAAACTGGCTCATGGGAGGTGCAATTCCAAACACTAACCACATTTTCTTCAATTTTTTTCAGTCAAAAGAAAAGGATGGGTGTTAGCACGCTGTTAATCTGCCATCCCACAGTAACACAGTGTTTGGCTTAGGTATGTCGCTTGGGAAATGTGTCTAAAGGTATCAGAAGGAATGTATTCAATATGAATAATGTGAATGCCTTTTTCAAAGAACAGTTCAAAACTCTGTATGAGCTGACAGTATAGTCTACTGAAGTGAGCTGAGCTGCTCCAGAGTGACCTTAAGCCATTCTGTGTCGTCTCCTCTCCTTTTGCTCTCCTGGCTTTTTGCTACCTCTATTTGTATGCATCCTGGGGTGCAATGAGACTCTGATTAGGCTCTGTAATAGAAACAGCAGGTAGATTAAAAACAAGTTGGGTTTTTTTGCTTGCTTTATTTGAGTAACCTTTAACACTCATGACTGTGGAGAAGAGTTTAAAAATCCTTGAGCCCAAAATCTAAAATGCAGAAGATACATCAAGCAAACCTCTCCTCTGTTCCCTTCTGAAGTTGCTTCTGCAATGTGAGGAGTCCTGATCTTCAGTTTTACTGAAACTGCAGTCCAGGGACCTGAAATGAAAACCATTTTTACTTTGAGTTTAAAGAAAGACTGGGACAGACATTTCTATACTCTTCTGCAAAGCTTGGACCGCCAAGAGTGTGGATTTGCTGTCTCGGAGAAATATCGTGTCCACTGGGCAAGGCACTGAAGCCCACCTGGGAAGAGTGCCTCTTCATCAGCCAACAACCAGAATGACAACGCAGACTTACCAGAGCTTCCACCATGCAAACTCGGAATTTTTGCAGCACTTTTCTCCTTGGTGGGGGCAGGATCCATCTACATCAACTGAGTGTCCAGCTTCATAGATGCCTTGGGTGCACTACTGATTTATGGCAACAGAATATCTGGGCCTTATGTAAATTAAAAACACCTTCAGGCCACCTCTTAGCTTTTCAAAGATCACAGGGCTACGCTGCTATTTTACGTATGGGTGAGAAATCAAAGCATGTGTGTGAATTCCTGTTGCTGGCAGAGGCAAGTGCTGGGTCCTACTTGGACAATCCGTAGAGCCCTACTAACAGCTGCCTCTGCCCTGTCCTTCCCCTGGCCAACTAAAGGCTAGCTGTAGACTAGAGATTTTGTCCCGCTTTGTCCTACTCCAGCCAGCCTGGGAAGACCTGGCACAACACAGTTGTCAGCCAGATTGGCCCTGACAGGTATCATATGCTTTACTGCACTCGTTAACTGCTTTTCTAACCAGCCCTGCTGTCCTTCATCCCCAAGAGCAGGTGCGTTAGCCTCTTTGGATAACAGCCTAAAAGGCAATAGTCACACTTGCCAGATATAACTTGTGCAGGAAGGCCAGGGTTGGACAGTCTCTTCTTTACATTTGTTGGTGGTCGTCCCTGACCCCTCTCCTCACAGCCTGTCCTGGATGTGTCATACAATAGCTACAGAACACTTTTAAACAGATTCCCTGTGGGTAGAAGATGCCCCAGTGCTCACATTACTCACACTTGTCAAACCAAGCAAAGACAGTAAAATATCCCTCTGCTGTCCTGAGGCTTTGGGCTGGTTTTTCACACATTGTACTTAAAGCACCCTTTGACTCTGGGTTTCAAGACGAAGACGTTTGCATGCCTGAGTGAGGAAGACTGCTCAGATAGGACTCCTGAGCCCTACTCCTGCTCTTCCAAGCAGCAAGGGACTTGTAGGATGGATCTAGCTTTTTAACTACAACAGAGTTTTGCAGCAGTTAACACCAGCCCATAATCACTACTTCACATTAATCACCCAGTTGGCCTTGGAGCTCATTTGGGATCTGCTTTCTAGTGTAACATCCTCACAGAATCACAGAACATCAGGGATTGGAAGGGACCTCGAAAGATCTTCTAGTCCAATCCCCCTGCCAGAGCAGGATCACCTAGACCAAGTCACACAGGAACATGTTTGGGCATGTTTTAAACATCTCCAGAGAAGGAGACTCCACAACACCCCTGGGCAGCCTGTTCCAGTGCTCCGTTACCCTCACTGTGAAGAAAGTTTCTTCTCATATTCATATGGAACCTCCCATGTTCCAGCTAACACCCATTGCCCCTTGTCCTATCACTAGATGACATTGAGAAGAGCCTGGCTCCATCCTCCTGACACCCACCCCTCACACATTTATAAATTACAACTTTCTATTTCTTTAATTTATCAAAGTACAGACGTTACGATATTTGGAGCCTTAGCTTGTTCACATGGAAGCTAAAAGCAGTTGTTAGGGGTGGAGTGAAGTGCCTAGGTAATTTGAGGTCATCTATGGTGGGGAAAAAACAAGTTGGAAAAAATTAGGCTAAGATTTTTCTTTCAAATGCAGGTAGATGAATATCCATCAGCAAGGCAGGGGACATAGGAGCAGGTCTTACCAGAAGTCAACACAGAAGTTCTTCAGCCTCTGCCCCTTTAGTGTTTGTGTAACCCTTGGGAGTTTGGGAAAATTGTCTGTCACTGTTACAATATGGGGCTTTGCAAGACGACAGCTGAAGTGGTGCTCTTGGCAAGTTTTCCTTTGATTTAAGCAGGCTCCAGGTATTACTCTGCAGCATAAAATACCGTTATGAATTAGCAGCCTCCTTATTTGTCACAACAACTGTCTCACTCCCCTACCCATGTATCCCTTGAAATGTCCTGCTTCTGAGGTTGTGAGGGCAGTGTGATTCAGACAGAAAGAGGAGGAAGATAAGGGTAAGGCATGACTTGAACAAATATTCCCAGTAGGATTTCCTGGGACATCTGTATACATCTGCCTGGGTGCAGTAGGGCAAGAATGCAAATGAGCAGAAGACAGGGATCAGAGGCAAAGAAAGATCAGACCATGCCTGTCTGTCATTCCTAAACTAACTGTGGAGAGGTGAAGCTAGCTTTTTTTTTATAATACTCCTCCTAGCCCAGACAGAGTAGTTCAGTAACAAACATGTGACTTCTAGGCGCTGCCACAAAATAAATGGTTATAATGGTGGGGGATTGGAGTAGATGATTTTGAGGTCCCTTCCAATCCCTAATGTTCTGTGATTCTGTGTAATAGACTTCACATCTGAAGACCTTGAAACTGCTAGTACCTCACACTGAGTAAAAAACTCAAACCCTAGTGCCGGACAGAATTTGCTTGGGTGGGTAACCCACTTGTGGCACTCCATGGATGGCTGCCTTTTTCCAGCTGTGTACCTCCAACTAAAAGAAGCTGTAAATTATTTACCGAGATAGAAGATTTATGCCAAGAAGCACTAGCACCTTAGTTAGTGCTCAGTGAGTCATACATAAAACATTCTTACCTCTGTGAGGGCATGGTGTACTGGTGGAAAGCAGGCTGAGGAAGGAAGGGCTGCAGATGTGCAGTGGCAGGGGTGGGAATACTCTAGAGCCAAACAATGGGACAAGTGAGTCCAAGTCAAGTTTCTCAGGTGCTCTGTGACTTAGCATGATGGGAAGGAAAAAGTAAAAGTAAAAGAAGTAGTATCTCATTTAAAATTTAGCAGCAAGTATTGGAGGTGAGGCTGGAGAGAATGGTTTACTTTATTTATCCCTTCCAGGTATGTTTTCTATGCATATGAAGCATGGTTATAAAAGAATTCGGCTTTATGAAAAAACAGCAGGAGCATTAAATATCCCTGGCTGTCTGCCAGGCAGTGAAATGTGCGTTCAGCTCCACAAACCCTTGCTGCACTTGCCTCTCCCAGAAGACTCTGTTTCCAAGTGTGCTGAGCTCTAAAGCACCTTTGCTCTAACGGCACCAGCATAAGCAGTTCCCAGCTCTGCTAGTCCCTGCAGGTGTCACACATCTCCTATGGAAATTCCTCTCATGGCTAGTAACAAGATTTTAGACTTCTTAGTCTGATGAAGCCCTAAGGTGCTTTTTGTTTTTTTTAAATTCTTTATCCTGGAATAAGTCACTGCATCTTTGTCTGAGTTTGGAGACAGAACCAACACATGAATTTATCCCTTAAAATAAGAGGTGGAACATCCTTTCATCTGGTCAAGGTTTCCCACAGTCTTCAGGCTGTCCTGCAAAAATATATTAATGAAAGATCTTTCAGACAAACCTGTCTTGGTGTGAGGCAGATTTTGGGGCAAACCACGAAGCCACTTTGGAAGACAGCAGAACATTTCTGTTTGATATTTAGTAGGCTGTGGATCAAAAGAAGTCTGATTTATTGGTGCAGGGGTGCAACTATTTATCTGCATCATTAATGGACTCTGTTGTGGCTAGTGCAATGTTGCACTAGGGTTTCTCTCTCTTTCCATTTGTTCAGGGAGGATTACCTGTAGCAAGGAGTGGACACTCCCTAGCAGGTTATGAGCATTTTAAAAGTGGTCCCCAGGTGCAGGTGTCAGTCACTGACTGAGGCAGCCTGGACCAATTCACCTCACTCAGAATAACTTGGAAATTGTCCATGTGACAGTAGCCGAGGCAGCCACTTCCTTGCAGCGTATGCATGCTGTGTGTGAGTGTGTGACAGTCATTTGATGAGCTTTCTAAGCGTCTGGAGGATGTTATAGGCTCAGAAAAGATTTCCCAGAAAGGAAAAGAAGAGAGAATAACCTCTAATTACAAAATGAGTAGAGAGAGAGGCGACTTTACCAAATTTTGCATGTCTTGAGCAGTTCAGAGGTAGATTTTCTCTACCTCTAAGTAGTCAGCACCACTTAGTCAGGTTTTGGGTCCTGTTTCTCTTTGCCATCAAACCAAGCTCCGGCAGGAATAATTTGGCATTAAGCAGTTAATTAAATCTGATTCTGTCCTTACAAATAGCATTAGAAGGGTAACACTTCTCAGAATCCTAATTTGTAGCTGATGTTTGTGTGGGCAATTAATTCCTCTTGCCCCTGCTCTCACACGGTTTTGAACAGGTTCCATCTGGGTTGTAATGAGGTTGATGACTGCTGGTGCCTGTGACTATTTAATAAATTAATGGTAATAACAAATATCTATGCAGCCTTCATTAGGTAATATGGAAATAACTGTACTCTGAAGCCAGGGTTGTTGGAGCTTGGCAGCTTTGCCAGAGGGGTGGACATGGGGGTTAGTTACTCAATTTATTAAGTGTGCAGCACAGAATTTCTCCTATCGCCTCCTGGAGCTCTCAACCTCATGAGTGCTCACTGCTAACTTTAACCAGCCATAAAGGAAAAAAATAAAAGAGGAAAAAAACCAGTGGAACCCTCCAAGAATCAAAGGAAAGGAAACTTGTTCACAGTCATTTATGTCTCCTTGTTTTAGGAATGCAATTTGTTATCTCCAATACAATAATTTGGTGAGGTGATGTCTGGGGACCTCTTTCATCTAGCAATTGGCTAAGAAAATCTCAGAGGAACTGTAAGACCTTCCTTATTCAAACCCACTAGGAAGTTAGTCTTGACTTCTTCCAAAATGGTTCAGAGAAAACCAAGAGAAGAATAAATTAATGAGGATTTTGAATTCATTTCAGCTAGTAATTTTGCATCAGGGTCCTTTGGGCAGTTCAGTAGACTTGGTGCTTTCTGAATTAAGAGGAGACTACAGCTGTTTTTGCTCATAGTTTGCTGAAAGTATCCCACATTTCTGCAACTGAGGGTGGTGAATACAACTGAATATGGTGTTAAAAATCACCGTCTGAGCAGAGCTGACAGGCCTGTGATTCGTGATTGCTAGCTGTTTTCCTTCCCTAGCCCTCCTAGGGCAAAACTCGCTGGAAAATAAAAAGAAAGGGAGGATTCAAACGGTCTTGTTTGCCAATCCTCTACTTCAGTAACATCTTTTTCTTGCTATAGTTGTGTGCTGTGAACTCACCTACGCTGAATCCACTGCATCCCATCTTTGAACCTCAGTCTGAGTTATCTACAGCAGCGTAGCTAATACTTGGTCTGATACAGAGCTCTTGGTGGCATCCCAGTCTTTTCCACAAGTTTATTTATTTTGCTTGTAAAGAATAAATACAACCCTAAAGTGTTTCATGTCATTAGGATCATTCCAGACTTAAACAACTGGGACCATAAGCTAATGATATTTCTGAGTTTTCTTCAGAGTGGGTCCCTTTGTCTACAGAAATTGGAAGGTGGTAGAGTCCATAAAAGATCAATTATCTTGATTTTCTCTGTACTTGAGATTTGTCTCTTTCTGATCTTGTACTTCAGTTCACTCCCCTGTAATAAAACTTGGATCCTAGATCACCTGGCCAACATCACAACATCTATAAATGGTGCAGGATGAATCAAACAGGACAGACTGTTAATCTATCCTGACTAGTGCATTCTCCATCCTGCAGCTCATTAATTTCTATTTGGCAGTAATGTCTGACAGTCAACCCAATGACATCCCACTCGCTACTACCCTTTGCACTGCAGCAAGAGTGGAGTCTCAGAAAAATATGGTACTGTGGTTTAATCATTCTTATTTAAGTCATACTAATAGTGGTGTTGTGTTGCTTTTGCTCTGAGCTAGGTGCATGTACTGGTTTTCTGTGTACTTCACATGTTTTAAGTCACAATTTTACAATACCTGTAATTCTAAGATGAAGCTGAACTAAGAATATACCAAGGACTGTTTTGAAGCTCAATAATATGGTTTATGTTGTAGTCCCACAAGGTCAGCAGACTGAGAGAGACTGCTGTTCTGGGGAAGGAAGAGCAGAAACTAGGAGAGAGGAGTGCAGCGAGATAGGAACACTCAATACTCTTCTATGAACTTGGCACATTGTAAAACTACAGCCCTGGAGAAACTATGCATGGCGAAAGATTCGCAGCAGTCCCCAGGGTAAGCTCTAAATGCTTTGATGCTGCTTGTATTTTTGAGCTGATGCATTTTCCTATGAGAAATTTGGCATACTTGAAGATGAAGGACAGAGAAGAACTTGCAGCTGGCCCCGAACACAGAAACAGAGATCAGAAGGGATGTTTCAGCTCTGCCACTGCTTCTGAGCTTGGTTTTATCTTTTCCCTCTCATTAAGAGCAAGAGTGGAGACAACGCACCTACGGTAAACAGAAATAAATCAGAAATTATTTAGGTCACTTTCCAGCTATTTCAAAAAATGTTCTTGTCATCTTGAGTTGTTGCAGAAAAGCTAATACCAGATGCTGCATTTTTTCTTACTGAAGGTACTAAAATGAGTCCCTAGTAGTTTGAGTTACCATTGATTTTAAATAAAAAAAATACCAAACCAAACACATCCTGTTTTAAATTTCAATCCTTCACCTTTTCCAGATGGAAAGTACAAAACCTGTTTGCTGCAGAGGCTTAGAAAAATTCTCACAGGTTTTCCTTCCAACTCAGACAGTAACAAAATCCATATTTATGTAGCGAGAAAGAAAGCAAAGTTAAAAAGAAAGCTGTTGAAGAAACTCTCTAGTGTCTATATTACACTGATTACACTTACTCACTGCTCGCTGCTGTAGTTGCTTTGAGATGTCCATTTTTTATTCACAGGGACAAAAGAAAGCTGGTGAAGTGGTAGATTGGAAGTTACAGAGTATCAAGCTGCTGGCAAGAGCAGTGGACGTTTTTACTGTTATTATTAGCAGTAGTATCAAAAGCATATTCCCAAAGTCTGAGCTAACAGGATTCCTCTGTGACACCCACTAGACATATATATGATGGGAGAAATTTCCCTTCCTTCCCAGCCAGTCTGCAGAAAAGCAGCCAAGACAAAGAGAGTATACTTTTTCATCCTGAGCCTCAGGCGTGACAAACTAAGCCAGAGAAAGGCTGAGTTGATGTAGACAGGAATTTCCCACTTGACAGAGAATCCACAGTTTTGGGTGCTTTGTTTATCCTGCTTAGTTGTTTCAACAATAAGGAGTTCCCTTTCTCACCTGGAAATAGCAGAAGTTGGTGTAACTCTGTGCAGCCCAGTGCCCAGCACATAGTGCTGCAAGGGGAGCCTAATGAGAAAGGTCACGATTATGACAGTGATGGGAGTCCACAAAGTTGTAAGATTCCTGACCAGAACTTTTTTACAAGGCTGCTTTTTCCCTTGTGGTAGTTTTTTTTTTTTTTAAAAATATCTGCCAATTACTCCTGGGTCTCTAGACATCAGACACCTCACCTAAATCAGAAATTCAGACCAGTCTATTTGTTACAACCAACCCATTGTCTGCAAAAGCAGAGAACAGAAATCTCTGTCTTTTGCAAGCAATGAAATGACACTGAGATTGTTTTCACAGCAGTGATCTGCAGGTCTGCCACAACTGAGGTGACCTGGCACGACCAGGTATTTGTGATCATGTGAAAATATCCTTAAGCACTGACACCTGTGACAGCACAGCTGTTCTCTAACCTTATCCGTTTCTATTTATGAAAGAGGGGAAGAGTAGGCCCTCAGGAAAGATGATGTCTGGTAGTAGCTACCACCATCAGAACAATTCATCCAACCTTTATGTCCTCCATACAGAATCACACAGAATCATCATGGCTGGAAAGGACCTCCAGGGTCATCGAGTCCAACCTTTATCCTATTATCTGACTGCTAGACC
>JAOXOE010000602.1:12339318-12370020 GCA_028565055.1 Phoeniculus purpureus
GAAAAGAGGACCAGGAACTCGCTCCCTGGTCTTTTATACCGTCCTGACCACGGGACTTTGGGAAAGGTCACTTCCCCTGGGACAGTTCCTGGGGGGGGAAAGTCCTCTTACAGCCACGGAACGTTTTCTTTTCTTCATGAAAGCACAAACCTGTAAATCTGAAAATTCTGGTAATTTTCAAACCACAATAAACCCACAAGGCCATATTCCTGTGTGACTTGATCTAGATGATCCTGCTGTGGCGGGGGGATTGGACTGGATGATCCTTCAAGATCCTTTCCAATCCTTAATGTTCTGTGATTCTGTGATCTGAAACTATAAGTCACACACTGTAAAGACAGAAAAAATGTTATTACAACTCTTTTGTTATTTTTCCCATGTATGTTCAAGATTTGCTCTTGAAGTTATAAGTTTTTTCTCATGCTCTGAAAAGCATATTCCTAAGAGATTTCACTTTGAGTTTCTCCAAATGTTTAATTTAGGTAAAAGTTGACCATGGCAAAAAGGTAGTGTTATAGTATTTTAATACTGACTTCAAGAGTATTATTTCAAACATTACTGTGTCATGAAAAATCAAATGAGAATGTTTTAGATGGACAGAAAATTAAGACACTTGACCTTACTTAGGCAAATTTTTTGCAGTGAGACTTCCCAGTCAGGTTATCCCTGTAAAACTTTGCATTTCATCAGATCAGCGCTTTCCAACACACTGTTGTTTACTGGGCAGTCCTTACCCAGTTCTTTCACTGGTACTGAATAGTCTAATTCCTAAAAAAAAATGAAAGCATTTGGATTGTGCGTGTTTTAAACTCCAGAAAAGGATAAAAAATGAGGAAAATAGTCTGTGTTTTCTGGGGCACTGGGGTAATATAATTAATTGACTTAAGTGGATTTCTGACAATGAATTCCCACCGGTATGCCTGTAATTTCCATGATATCTCACTGTCTGATGGAACTATGAGGAAAGACTTTTAATCCCTTTATACCCCTGTGTTTTCAAAGAATCTAGCTCCAGTCAGAGGACCTAATTTTCCTTAAGATCACTCTCTGTGTGTTGCTCACTAAGTGACACTTGCAGACTGGTCCTTCCTGGCTCTACGAGTTGGATCTGCTCATGGATCACCCTCCTCTTTATCATAGTAGGTTTTTCTGAGGAAAAGTGGCCTTGAGCAAAGTTAAACCTGCTGCCCATTGCTACAACAAATGCTGACTTTCACCAAAGTAGTTTACAGTTGCATTGAAAATAAAGGGCTGAATGTGAAAGGCCATAGGTATAAAGAAAATACACTTGCCAGTGGCTGCAGAGAGCTGGCAACATTTTGCCAGCTGGTTAGGGGAGAGGCAAGGACAGAGCACGGTCTGCGTTGTAAAGCTCACCCTTCCTCCTGGATTCTCAGCCTAACAAAATGGCTTGTG
Source organism: Phoeniculus purpureus (assembly GCA_028565055.1). Classification (NCBI taxonomy): domain Eukaryota; kingdom Metazoa; phylum Chordata; class Aves; order Bucerotiformes; family Phoeniculidae; genus Phoeniculus; species Phoeniculus purpureus. Next base: position 12,340,735 of record JAOXOE010000602.1, read on the forward strand.
TGGGATGTGAGAAACTTTCCTTCCTTTAACCACCAAAAAAGGGTGGAATATGGCAGAATGGTCTTTTTTTCATAGCTGAAATCAAATGAGACTCTATTCCTTTCTGGATGTTCATAGGAAATTAGTCCAGTTTGTCTTTCAGACATGAAGTGAATCTTTACACCAATTATTTACGCTACCAATTATTTATACTTCTCCCCCACTAGTGCAGCCTCTTCTCTTTCCTGTTTTTTACTAGCCTCTCTTATCTCTGCTGCAGATCTCCTGGCTCTTGAGATACACAGAAGCATCCCAATAGCAATTGGTTTTCCTTCTGTTGTTGTTGCCTCTGTGTTGTTCTGTACAAATGTACAGGGATGTTTTTGACTATCAGCTTAAGTGCTCTGGGCAATGTTAGCATTCAAGCTATCACACTACTAAGGGCCTGATTCTGCAGAATGTCTTCTAAGAGATGCTGAAATATTTGTGTGTTTCTTGATGGACTTGGATAGGTGTGGAGGACATTCATCCCTTCAGGCAGAGCTGAGGATCAGGCCCTAATTGGTGTTAAATTTAGGACAAACACCCACCAGTGTTTAGCAAGGATATGTGTTTGCTGGAGAAGGAGCCTCATGCTGTGTTGATTGATGCTGATTTCCATTCCATTATTTTGGGATGTGCACTACATTCTACCGAGAGGCCAATTATCAAAGGTTGTTTAAAAGACACATCTCTGAGTATTGGGATTCATCATTAATTCAGAGGTTTATGCTTCTGCTTTTCCTGACGCCTCTATTCTACCTACAGCAGGAAAACTTGTTTTACATATATTTCCAGAATTCCACATCTGAATGTTGTGCCTGGCTTCCTGGGGAACTTGATTCTGTGTTTCATGAACCCTACTATATTTGAGAGACTTTTGTCCTTACAACATCATTGATTCCAGAATATCAGAATATTCTGGCCAAAGAAGTAGCAGCCAAAACACCGTTCACCCCAGTCGTGTATACAGTAGGTGATGCTCCTGGAGGAAACGTAGAGTCAGTTCAGCTCAAAAGGTGGCTAATTACCACAGAATTGTAAGTAATCCTTACTAGCCAAACAACAAGTTGAAGGAGGGGAAAAGTCAATGGTCCTGAGATGCAAACCTTTGGCACTCTTCCACTCAAAGCATTCTACTGATCAACTTTGTCTGGCATAGAAGAGATGATGGCCATCAGATTTAATTTATTGGATGGAACTGACTCTCACCTTAATCCCCATGAAAACATCTAGCAGCCAGAAATATAGCAAGGCTGTAGGACAACAGGGGTACCTGGGGAATTCTGCTCCAAACTGTAACCTTCTCTTCCCAGAGACAGGTCACATTAGCTGGGAAGACCAGCCAGCCAAACAGCCAGGGAGAGCCGAGAGCTATACCTGCCACCTGGAGCGGTGCATAGAGGGACAACTGGTGAGACAGTGCCACTGTCATTATCCTGTGCCAGCCAGATGGGACCAGTATGACTTGCTCTTTTTACTCTTCTGTGCTCAGCTCAGACCTTGCTGCATTCCCCAAGCTCATCAAGACCTGATTAAAACTTAGCATTTATCCAGGTCTCTGCACATGTTAACTAATTAATAGTCACAACGCCATGGTGAGGAAGATGAAAGCAATATTATTATCCTAATTTTACACATGGGGGAGTAGAAACAGAGGGGAATGCTGAGCTAGTATTAGAAGTGTCAAGCTCTTGCACTCACTGTCTGCCCCAGCTGTACTCTTGAGTGCATGGTCTGGATGGGTACATGTAATGAGTCATCTACTGGCTTTTCAAGATGCTGACCTTGCTGTAAGCCTCAGTGACAGTCCATAGAGGTGAAAGTGTTCACCCAGTGTGAAGATGTCTGTCTTTCAAAATTTCAGCCTATGTCTAGTGTGTCATGTTTCAGGACTTCATTATGCTTGTAAATGCAATCCTATTAATGTGTGGTCAAAGCCTACTCAGATTCCTTCTGGGAGAGGTGTGGGTTCTGATCTGAATCTACAGAGACACTTTTGTGATATAGAAATTAAATCAGCCAAAGCAAATTTTTTTTGAAAGTATTCCTTATGTGATTGAGAGAGAAGGGGGTTTTAAGACTATTTAATTAAATGTAGGTAGAAAGAAATTAATTCTGTTCTATTCTGTAGGATTATATAAAGTAAACTGTAACCCCCTCTCAACACATATTCTAATAATGCTTCGTATTAATGGAATTTGCTCTTTGTCAGCCTCTCTTTCTGATTGTCACTCTGAATGAAATTTGCCCTGTGCATCTGTTTCAGTCAATAGAGAGAAACAGACATTTTCAAAGCAAAAATTCTTTCATCCAAATATAAGTCGGGTGAATTGCAATTAAAGGGAATTCTATTTTCTTCTCACAGCAAAGGAACACTAGTTCACCTAGAGCTGACTACATTACAGATGTTGAAAATTAGATGAGATGAAACCTACCCACTGTTTTATCTGTCTCCCTGTTTTAAACTGTGCTGCTGATATGCTGTGTAATCATAGAATCACTTAGGTTGGAAAGACCTTTAAGGTCATTGAGTACCAACTGTACCAAGCCCACTGCTAAACCATCTCCCTCATCTCCAGATTCACACAACTTTCAAACCTATCTAGGGGTAGCAATTAAGCCACCTCCCCATCAGCCTGTTCCAGTGCCTGGTGACCTTTCAAATGCAGAAGTTTTCATTAATATCTAAACTAAACTTCCCCTGGAGCGACGTGAGGCTATTTCCTCTTGCTCTGTCACTTGTTTCTTGGGAGAAGAGACCAACACCCCCTTCCCTACAGCCTCCCTTCAGGTAGCTGTAGACAGCAATGAGGTCTCCCCTCAGCCTCCTCCTCTTCAGACTGAACAGCTCCAGCTTCCTCAAGCACTCCTCACAAGGTTTGTTGTCCAGACCCTTCACCAACCTTGTTGCCCTTCTTTGGACCCGTTCCAGCATGTCAATGTCTATCTTGTATTGAGCTGCCCAAAACTGAGCACAGTACTGAAGGTGTGGTCTCACCAGTACTGAGTACAGGGGGGAAATCACCCCCCTACTTCTGCTGGCTATACTATTTCTGACCCAAGCCAGATTCTGATCCAATACCATTGGTCTTCTTGGCCACCTGAGCACAACCCCCACTGTTGATCAATACTTCAAGGTCTATTTCTGCCAAGCAGCTTTACAATCCCTCTCCCCTAAGCCCGCAGCATTGTATGGGGTTGTTGTGACCAAACTACAGGATTGATCCAGTCAGTATCGATCCATCTGTGCATCAGGGTCTTTGGATCTCTCCATCACCCACATTAGATGTCTTTCTTCTTTTCTTCCTAAAATATCTGCTCCTATGCAGGAATATTCCCAAGATCAGTTTTTTATTTCACATTTTGTATTGCTAAGTTTATAAATCACTGAGCTATCCTTGGAGGTCACAGTTCCCACAGTGCAGGGATGTGAACTTCATTACGGCGCTGCTGTGAAGGTTTGAGTAACTAATGGTCACATCCCACAGCCACCGAGAGATTGCCTGCTCACCTGACCAGCCTGGTGGCACTTTGAGTCTCTAGCAATCCTGTCCTAGTCAAGTAAATAAGAATCCTCTACACAGTGAAAGAGCAGAGAGCATTGCCATAATAGGTCTCTAGGGCTTTACAATACTGTTTTATTCCCTTGCTTAATATAGTTTCTTGCTTATTATTTGCACAAGAGAATGAGCATATTATTTAGGGGACTTTTTCTTCCACTTGGCCAGGCAGGCTGTATGTGTGTATGTGAGTGTATGTTTGTGTGTATACAGTATATCGAGCTTTTTGGTGGCTATTTGCCAAAGCAGATAATAATGTTGTCGTTTTAGTGTCTGTTTATTTCTCCCCTCTCTCCTTCAGCCCCATCTCTCACCTCCCTATTGATTTAGTGCAGCCAGTGAAGTTTTACAGCCCGCATTTAAGGAGGCTGCTGTTTGAAATCCATGAGGGGCTGCTAATCAGAACTAACTGCAAGCATCAGGTGCAGTAGGCATCTCTGTCCTGGCCTATTGGCTTAAGGGAGCATGAAGGGCTAATTTCATGGCTGATAAAGCTTTCTGTCAAGGAGGCCTCCCAAACAAATGAACATTGACTTTTCTTTACAAGGGAAATAAAAATGGTCTTTCATCACAACTGTCTGCTTGTGCAAGTTAAGAAGTCACATCCCTGTGAGACTATCACTAACCACCTGGGATTATTTCAGAGCTGGCTAAGTTTCCTAGACAAGATTTCCAAGTGGATTTGGGAACGTAATTCCTCTTTAAGTGCTCACTTTCCCTTTGATTTTCTGGACTTTTTTTAGCTTTATGACCAGAAGTGATAAAAACCTGTGTCAGATCTGCTGGCTTTGCACATCTCTTTAGGCATTTCCTAGGAAATGGGAATTTGGTGCCTAAATCCTTTTCACAGTCTGGATCCTTGTTGCTTCTTTTCTTTTGGTTTGCCAGTTTAATGCCTCCTCCTTGTTTCATCTGGCTGACCTCTTGATACCATCTGTACTCTTAGGACAACTCTTCTGTCTCCCTGCTCTGCCAGGAAGATGGGCTTTGATTTCTGCTTGAAGGGAGCATCCATCTTCCTGCTCTTCTGAAGAAAATAATTTTTATTTGAAAGTGCATGGCTTGAGAGCTTTTCTGCCAGAGGGAATGAGGTCAACTTGACATCATTCAGATGTCCTTTCACCAAAGGAAGCCAGCGCTATTTCTTAGAAGTATCACGAGGCACGTATTTAAGTGTGTGGCTAAAGACTGAGGCTTTCAATAAACTCATTAACTTACATAAAATTAAGCAAGTCCTCACATTCTTCACATCGTCTATGAAGCTTTTAAAAATGGTATCATTTTTCTCACATTCTTTCATGTTTGGGTGAAATGTGATTTCAGCCAGCAATACAGACATTTCAAGGAGGCAGTCCTTGCTTTTAATAGGGACATCACTGAGATTCCTTCTGAGGTCTTTAGAGAGAAAAGTCTCCTCCAAATCTGCATCCTAATGTCTGCTGATCTTAAATCCATCATTCTTTTATAAGTGTTTTTTTTTAATGACCCTCTTAGAACTGGTTTGCACTACAAAGGTTACACTGAGAGAGAGAGATAATGGCAAAAGCCCCTAGCAGAGGTCTGATTTATTTTGGTAACAGGATTTTTGCATTTATAGGTAAATTACCTGTTAGAAGGACAGACACTTTTCCATTGAAATGTTTACTTTGCCAATGAAACTTCATTTACACAGAGGGTTAGGCAGAAGACTGATGTCTATAAGTGTTGCTATTTAACTTCCCAGCAATACATCAGCACACCTGAATGCTGTGATATGGACTTGCCTTTCAAATTAAGCTGTTGAGCAGCGCCATAAGCAAGTAGTTAAACAGTTTAATCTTTCAATATAAGTCTACAGGCTCATGTTAGTCTTGTACTTAAGGCCATCTTCCTGGTAGATTTCCCTGCACAGCAACTTGTTCAAGAACAGGCATCAAAGGCAGAGAGAGCGATGCAGGTGGGTGTATATCATTGGTATTAGAAACTGGTATGCTGTGCTTTCACCTGCCAACCTCTGAATCACCTGGCTCCGGGTGAAGCTTGTATCTAATTGTCTCCCAAGTCCTTTTTCTTCCCACGCTTCTTGAATGACAAGCTTAGATCAGGAATTTTCTGTCTGCACACTACTGCTCTATGCATGCGTGTTCCCCAACACAGACTGAGAAATTCCTATCGCAGATGCAGACATTTCTTGTGGGACTAGATGCAGCCTGTGCCAATACCTCAGAGATGCTGTGGAAGAACAGATGGTAATGCCTTTAAAATATCGTGTATTTATATCATATATAGCATTTTAGAAAGCTATATATGTTTGTGAAAAAGGGTGCTGAAACAAGCCTGGATTGTGTGCTACTGTTATTAACTAGGGACACAGTCACGGTGAGTAATTATAGTTTATGCTGTCAAGCAGCATTTGCTTTCAGCGGAATTTTGCTCTGGGGGTTTCATGGTTCCTCCCATTGGCTATCTGAAGGTGGTGTTTGTTGGTTTCTTGCACTTGAACAGGACTCTGTTCTTTGCAGTACACATTGTCTTTCCAGTTAAATTAACACAGTTTGCACTTACACCAGTGCATGATTTTTAGGCAAAAGATGTTCTTTTGTTGGTGGGGTGCTTGTTGCCCCTCTTGCTTTATGGTATGTCTGAGAATTGAAGGCAGCCCTGCAGCCAGGCAGATCAACATATCTCTACTGAAATAAATGAGCCTTTGGAGGACACTGGGTGGTCATAATATGCCTGGATGACTACAGTGACACCTCTAAAAATGTCAAACAGAGATAGCGGTCCTTTGAAGACTTGATCTGCCGAATGGATGGGTTTCATGCAGGGATTCTGCATTTCCATTTTAACCACTGGCTTGAAGCATATTTCTGCATTTTCCCTCCTTTCACTACCTTTCTGACCTTCCTTTTCTGATTGAGCTTTTGCAAAAACTTAAAATGCTTCACGGTGATAAGAGAGATATGATTGCAAATGAGGACACACTTGAGTCCCCCAAGGAAACGCCAGTTTCCCCTTTCATCACAATTAAAGAATGCCACATATGAGAATATTTATGACACAGTTTATGTCATTGCACATTGTTTATGCTTATGTAGTATATACTTACATTCTCTGGAGAAATACAGTTTCCTTTTTGCCTCTTCATTTTCTCCTCTATTATGTTTCCTGTAGTTTGTTATTGCATGATGACTCTTAGGGCTTGTTTCGAAAAAAGAATACCTGGTAGGTAGGGCTAACATATTGCTTTGGGAAAATAAACTGGCCTTTGGCTTCTAAAAAGCTGATAGGGAAAGTAATAGAAGGATTAGCTCTAATTGTTAATTTTATTTTAAATGCATTCTTCAAAGATTTAATCTATGAGGTTGGAAGCTGTGCAATTCACATGCTGTAACTTAATAGATTTGGTTTTGTCACTTGAATATAATTTTGTGAGTGCCACAATCGGTTTTTGTCCCTCATTATTCGTTCTGGAAGTAAACACAGAATCCGTACAGACAATGCGGGGCCTGCAGAACATTTCCTTCCTAGGCTAAGGAATATGTGCTAGAGAGGGATGGAGAAGTGTGATAGTTTCTATGGCTCCTAGGCCATACACTCGGCCAGTATAAAAAACTGACTCTAGCGTTTAAATTGAAGAGTCACAACAGATTTGGACTACCTGGGCTGCAGGACAGCGAGATACTTGCTTGCACGGTAACCAACAGAGAAATGCTGGCATAACCTGTCAGGCACCAAAGAGGAGCATCTGATACAGCACCATGCAGGAGCTGTGGTTTGGCAGCTCCAAATTTGGCAGGAGAAATCCTGATTGACTCATTACTTCCTCTAATGCAAGTGCTGTAAAAGGTGATGATGTGCTGTGGATAGGGTTCTTACACTGGGCAGCTGATACTTAACCCCACAGCACTGACTCCAGAAACCTCATTGATAAAAGAATGAGTTATTCCACATCTCTCTACTCATGTATCATTGACCCATGTCCAGCATTTCCTCAACCAGCACCAGTCTCAATCCATGCTCTGCCCAGGCTGTATCTGTGCTTGAGATTGCCCTGACCCAGGTGCAGGACCTTACATTTGACCTCGTTGAACTTCATGAGGTTGGCATGGGCCCATCTGTCAAGCCTGTGAAGGTCCCTCTCGATGGCCTCCCTTACCTTCAGTGTGTTTACCACCCACACCACACAGCTGGGTGTCGCCTGCAAACTAGTTGAGGATGCATTTGATGCTACTGTTCATGTCGCCGACAAACATATTAAACAGCACCGGTCCCAGTGAGGAACACCACTTGTCACTGGCTTCCACTTGGACATTGAGCCATTAATAGCAACCCTTTGAGCACAACCATCCAGCCACTTCCAATTGTCCTTCTGGGTAGTCAAGGACGTTTTTATGGTTCAAGTTTTTAGCATTTTAGACCTTGCTGATTTACTCCTTTTCCCAACAAAATTGTGCTTTAGATTACTGGCAGCTTCTTCAATTTTGCCTGAGCACTGTGGAGATCAGGAGGAGAGATCCTTCACAGTAGTCCTCTGTCTCCGAGGGGCAAATGCAATGCAATCTAAGACCAGCAGCTTTCTCCACGACATCTGTGAACAGCAAATGTGCTCAGTCCAGTCTGTTTCCAATTGCTCCTCTGAGAAGTCCCAACTTCTGCATTGTTCGTGTGTGAGTTAGGTGCAACTGGATAAAAGGAAACAGCTTGTGGCACCCACAGGGTTATATTGCAGCACACGACAGTGGCTGGCCAGGTGTACTCTGCAAAGAGTATTTTATTCTCTTTGTTCCGCCTCCTGGGGTACCCTGGCTGGGACACAGCTGAATTGTTTAAATGCAAAAGCCCAGGCACTGCTTTTAAAAAAATTTAGCAAAGGCTAGAATGAATTACTGGCCCATTTGTCATCCTGGCATGGAAAGCATTTTCCATCTCTCCTCCTAAAGCTGTTCCACTTAGTATAAATAATGAAATATTCAGTGAGACACAGAAAAAGCCCAGCTTTGTAGCCTGAGGGGCTCCACTGAGTATGAGACAGCCCAGGTAAGTAGCTTTATCGTGAAAGTATTGGCTATTCTGGCTATGATCTGAGAAAATTGCCATAAAGCATTTTGGCTTTGATCTAGTCAGCCTTCTGCAACAGAAAAAAAGAGAGAGATACTGTGGTAAATTTTTCATCAGCTCCGTTACAGGCACGCAGCACAAGTGACGGTTCCAAAGGAAAGAGGAATTAGAAGAAGCAGCACTGTGATGGCTACCACCTTCATAATCTATTTCACACTGAGCTGGGCGTTTCTAGAGAAAAAGGAATTTAGCAATTCAGTCTGAACTGTAACAGACTCAAAGCTTTGTGAACTGAAAGGGGGTCCAGGATACTCTCGAACCTGTGAGCTATTTATGCCAGAGCAGCTTACACCACTAACAACCGGAAAGTGAAACTACGTGTAAACTGGAGGAATTTGATGTGACTCCCCTGAACTTCAGCAAGCGCAAAATAGAAACCCACATAGAGGATGAATCTCAGAATCACAGAACATTAGTGACTGGAAGGCACCTCATCCAGTCCAATCCCCCTGCCACAGCAGGATCCCCGAGATCAAGTTGCACAAGAACATGTCCATGTGGGTTTTAAACATCTCCAGAGAAGGAGACTCCCCAACCCCTCTTCAGCCCATTCCAGTGCTCCATCATCCTCACCACGAAGAAGTTCCTTTTCATATTTATGTAGAACCTCCTGTGCTCCAGTTTACAGCTATTGCCCCTTGTCCTATCATATGATGACACTGAGAAGAGCCTGGCTCCATCCTCCTGACACCCACCCTTCTGTCTGTTCAATATATACACATACTCTATATAAATAAAAGGATTACTTTTATTACATCTCCTTACAACTAACCACATTCGTTTTGTGCAAACAAAATGTCTGCAAAATAAAAATGTGTTATATCATACCAGCATTACTCTCTTCCTAAAACTCTGCATAAATCACAGCCTTCGGAGATGTCTGACAGACCAATATCTAGGCCTGTAGCTTCGATTGTAATAAATCTTAACTTAGTGTGGGATCAGAGATTCTGGAATGAAAAAGAAAAAGCTGAAGAATTTTCTATTAGACTGGGTTTAATCAAGACACATGGCATCTCCCTTTTTAAGGCACTTGTACTTTGCAACTGTTGCAGCTAATTAACAGCAAATTCTCACATTCACCAGCTGTACTTAAGAGGTGATGATACTAAGGAGGAGTGCATAGGAAGGGAGACGTAAATTTTTAATACCTTGTTTGCCTTAAGCCCACATGGGAACCTTGAATAATTGATGTAACTATGGTTAACCCAGAGCCCATCAAAGGGGGAATCTTTAAGTGTTATGCATTCCCTGAGCCTCCCTCACACAGAAGGTGGCTTTTTGAGGGGTCAGGCTGTGAGGAGATTTGTTACTACCCGTTAAGTATGTTGATTGACAGGTACTCTCTATACAGAAGCTTCCAGAAAATGCTGTGGCTCCCACTCCAGGCAGTACTCACACTTGGAAATTGGTGTCCTCTCAGATTTGCCACCTGAGCTGCTCAGGGAAGGCTGTAACTTCGGTCAGTCGCAATCAACCAGATAGATTAATGGGTGTCGGTAGCAGGTCTCTGCAGTACTTGATCACTGTAACTGAAGTGGATTACGGATTGATAGCACAGGCTCCTCAGCTGGCTAGTGACCTTCATGGGGACGGCCACCAGGAGGTAACTGGGGCAAGACTTTTCTTCCAGTTGGACAAATACTTGTGAATTAAGACAATGACTCTAGTGAAGGTAGCTGGACTAACAGGTTACGCTTGTGCAAAGGATAAAATGAGAAAGGAGTTGTGCACTTCCCTTAGGGGCAAAATGCCAAACATTCTTCTCTTCTCCTCAAATTGGTCTTGTTCACAGTGCTCAACAGACACACTTTCTGGTCTAGGCTATTTCCTGACCTTCAGCAAAATCTTGCTGAAACATGCAAAAACTCTGCTAGAGAACAAAGTGGAAAATGTCCCCTGCAAAATCAAATTACATTGGGCGATCATGAATCTTGCTCAATCTGCTGATGTAGCCATCTTCACTGTAGCACCTGAGCTGGCTAATGTGCAGCTGATAGAAGTTGTCCTGTTTGTTATACAGAATCACACAGAATCATTTAGGTTGGAAAAGACCCTTGGGATCATCAAGTCCAACCATCAACCCTACTCTACAATTCCACCCCTAAACCATATCCCCCAATACCATATCTGAGTGCCTTTTAAACTCATCCAGGGACGGGGACTCAACCAATCACCCATTCCAGTGCCTGTCTGTAGGGTCTACCAGAGGATACTTGACTAGGATACATCAGCTGCCATGTAGTTTAACAACCTTGCTCCATTTTTTTCTGAATATCATGGGGTGTCCTGTAACTGACAGGGAGTTCCCAGCATTTGATATCAGAACTAGGATAGATTTGCCTTTTTCACCGTTCAGCTGTGAACTTGTGATAACCTTATGATGTAGGAAAGACAGTGGCTGGGACACTGCCTGTGTCAGCTTGCTTGCTTAGCTGGAAAGAACTGATGAACTCTCTATGGCTCAACTGTCTCATTGATGCCTATCAATGAGAATGATAGGCCTATGTACAATGTCAGCTGGGTTTTGGTAGAGGTATCCAAGATAACTATTGAAAAGGCTCCATCTTTTTCCTGAAACTCCGTGAAGCTCTTTAACCATATGCTGCTACTAGTAACTCATAAGTAAAACAGATGAGACATCACGAGGAATCCCTCTCGTCACCCCCCGAGAAATCCTTCTTTGAGGGACTCAGTACACTGGTTATTCTCCCATGCAAGAGTGCAGAAAATACCAGTCTTTCTTCCTTGACACAGCTATTTTCCAACCTAAGGGGTTCTACGATATGACCACGTTAATGGATCTGAATTTAACTCCGTGTTTCAAAGAGTTTGTGTGCTGTCTGAACCCCGTGCAGGCAAAGAGCAAACGGCGCTGATGGATACACAGTGAAATGGCCAGATCTCTGCTGGAAGTCGGGAGGAATCAGATGTTTGACTCCATGTGGCCAGCGAGGTGCTTTACCCCCTATGGCACAATGAAGGAAAGGCTCAGCCAGCAAAGGTCCCCATGGGCAGCTGGGCAGTGAGGAGCATCCTGTCAATGTTGTTGGCAGGTACAGCCACCACACCGTCTGCTCGCAGTCCCACATAAGCACCAAGTTGTGCCCGTGTTGTGCATTGTATTCCAACAGAATGAGATCTGGGGCTGATTAGAAGTGTCTGGTGGAACATTTTACTGTGAAACTTTTAGCGTAGTTCGGCTGTGCTGAGCACATCTGCTCGGCCCGTGCAGTGTCAATCAGCCAAGCAGTGCAGATGAACTAGAGAGGAGAGGCAGGTTTACCCAGCTGGGCTGAGGAGGCATCTGCTGCCTTTATCAGCTGCTGGGGGACAATAAGCACAGGAAAATGGTAGATAAAACTCAGTGCTAGTGTTTACTGTTCTCTCTGAGGAAATGGTGAATAGAGATAAGACCTTAACTGCTGTTATTTGCTTCCAGGATATTTTGATGTAAGGGTATCTCTTGTATCAGCTAACCTCACTCCATTTTAACCATCTTTGAAGCCCCTACAAGGAATTATTTATATCTCAGCTCTCTGTCTCACACCTCAGCTCTCTGTCTATGCACCTTTTGTTCTCTGGAAAACTGTCAGGATCTGTGGTTGCTGACACCTGTGGAACCTGTAGTCCAGAACTCTGCAAAAGTCCAATGCTTTGAAGGGAAGACATAAATTGAGAACTCTGATTTGAAGCCAGTGGGATATGTCTCCTTCCTGCATCCCACAAGCCAGATAAGCAGCATCCTGGTGAGACAGGCAGGGGAAGACGGACAAAACTTCACAAACTGAATGAAGTAACACGCTTGCTCTGCACCCAGTTGCCAGGTACAAACAAGTTTTTTCCCTTTCTGCTGCCAAATGTTGAGAAGAGGCTTTTCAGGTAGTGGCTGAGATAGAGCACAATAATCACAGCAATAATTTTCATTTTGCTCTGTGTTTTTCGTCCCTGAAGGGTTTTTTTTGCCAAGCTGGGAAGAGGACAGACCCCACATACAGATATAGTATAACCAGCCAGAAAAAAGGATGTGGATTCAAGAGTATTTGTTCAGCTTGAAGTCCTGCAGGCAGAAGCTCAAGTTTCCACAGCTTTTATCCTGACTGAGAGGTACTTGTCTGGAGACTCTTGATGAGATTCAGATCTCTTCCTGTGTGACAGGCTGTGCACTGCTGAGACCTTCCTTTACAAGGTGATGTGGGCATGGGCAGGCAGTGATGGGGGTGGGGATTCTCTGGTTCCTCCAGGGAGCCGATTATTTCCTTTTCTGCTTCTGAAAAAATAATCCTGCTTCCCAGAATAATGTTGAGGGGTTACAGGAAGGCCATCAGAGATGGGTGGATGATGAATAAATACCCCAAGATACATACTGCCTGGTAGCATTAGTCTCATATAATCAGTTTATCTCTGCTTTGAATTTGTATCTGCATGAATGGGGCTGCATCTGTCATCAGTGAGCACAGTCGCTGCTGTATTTTTACTGCCTTGCACGATGGGTGAGGACTCCAGTGGGAACTAGTCCCCCTTACAGCTTTCAGCCTCCTCCTTGGCACAAAGGAAAGGCCTGCAAAACAGGAGAGCTTTTCACCGGTTCTCGACTCACTTTGTGGAGGCTCAGTTGTGATGTAGGCTGTACAAACTGACAGCGAGAGAGGCAAGGTTTTACGGAGGGGAAAAGAAAGAGGTTTCCCCTTTGCTCCCACCTACCAGCATGACTGTTGCAGCATCTACTCACCTGCATAGGCAAAAAGGAGGCTTTGGAGCTGCACCAAAGTCTGAGAGAAAGTTCTGTGTCTGGAGAAGTGCGCTTGCCGGTAGGAAAAACTGCAGGTAGGAGAAAGAAGAAAGAATGAAGGAAACACGGTGACAAATCCAGCATCGTCCACAGCCCAGTGACAATAAACCTTTCGTCTGCTCCATCTTAATGTCACTATAACTAGTGGTCACTTTCTAGTGACTTTTTCTTTCCCGTGTGTGCCAGAAGATGCTCTTCGTCGTTCTTTGAGAACTGGCTTTCACCTCAGCTTGATTTGGTGTGAGGCCACTGCTCTTCTGCAAATACAGATTAGCTTGTGGTGGTTTGGGTTGTAGTGTAAACCCTGCAGTGCTGTGCTGAGGGAAGTGAATCAGCCTCTATGCTCAGGGCTTCAGTGAAGATGGGCTGATAAGGTCCAGAGAGACCCATCCACACAAGTGGGAGGGATACAGGATGGGGCTGGGCAGAGGAAAAGGGACCAGTTACTTTCTGCTGTTGAAACAGGTGTTCCCTCAAAAGGTGAGAAAGTGGAGAGATTTCCTCTCTAGCAGCAATAGGATGGATACTAAGCAAAAAGGTCTGACCAGATGGGGAGAGGATTTGCTTTGGACAGATCTGCTGAGCAGAATCAGATGATGGTTTGGAGGCACGGTCCAGGGAATATGCAGAGCTCATGGTAATTTCTGGCACTATGGTAGAAACTTAGGTGACAAATAAACTTTGGGGGAAATTATAATTATCAAAAAAAACCTCCACTAGCTTTCAAGAACTGTCTTATTTCAGAGGTCGTGGTCATTAGAGTCAAGTATACACTTATTTGCCACCTCCTGCCACCTCCATTTCTTTGGTGAACACAGCCAGGAGAGTTGAGGTTGATACTGCTGCCATTGGAGAAGAAATGTGATGTAATTAATTTTGTTTAATGAAAAGTTAGCTCTGTCCTAGACACTGTGGAACCATGTGGAGAGCAGACTGCAGCTTATGGAGAGATGCCTGAGTTAGCTTTAAGCTAACTGGATTGGAGGCTGCAAAAAGCTCATGGAAATTACAAATCCTAGGTAAGGGTTTATCAGGTCTTTTTTCATTATCCTCTCTTAAGTAGATTAGACCATGCTGGCAGAAAGAGAACAGACATGGAATAAGTGTTCAACCCATGCCAGATCTGCACGTACATGTCAAGTTATTATACACACACAGCAATAAGAGGCCGCAGGATCACAAGTAATAGTCGACTTAATGTGTTGTTAGTTACAAACGATTGTACATCCTTTCTCTGCAGAAGAATTGTTTGCTGCACAAGCACATTACGTTCAGGAATAAATAAAAATGTGCTCTAAATCACTACATTAGTGTGGCCTCATTTTCTGTCTCCCGGGATAATACAGATCCAAAGAACTGTTTCTGGATTAATTAGGTTTCACCGAGACACCGTGCACAGTCCATGAGCATCTGTAAACTTTCATAAAGCATTAGCGTTGTTAACAAAGCTGTATGCCTACTGTACCATGGCTATCTCTTCTCCAAAAAGGCAGTGTTTTCTCTGTTTTCTCGTTCCTGATTTGGGAGACACACTTTAAAAACCTTCCAGTCATCTGTTGTTTAAAGGAAAAGGCTCTCGTTGAGCAGGGGATTGATTGCTAAAATCTGGACTGGTTTGGGTCTGTTGTTTTTGAATTGTGAACCTTAGGAATAAAAGCAAGAATGCTAAAAAGAGGAATGCTACCGATGACTTAAAATGTTTTGGGGACCTCTTCCACACCTTCATGTGTCATCTCCAAAGTAGTTCAATGCAAACTCATAATCAGATGCACTATGTTCACTAGGAAGGGAATAAACTGCTAATCAGAACCGTCCTAGTGGTGTAAGGAACATTTGACAAGTTGATCTCCAGTGATCTGGATCCCCTAAAGGACCCATAATGTAGTGTGAATGATGTGTAAACATCTCAAACAACAATTTAAAGCCTCCTTTTTATTAAAAAGAAAAAAAATTCGAGACTTTTTCCTTGTGGAAATTGCCTTAAAATATTACCCTATTGTTGGGACTGACAAGGCTCTGAGTTTTTAAAATAAATAGGTAAAGTCACAGCTTGCCTGCAACCTTACCAGCTGTGCTGCTGCCTGATGCCTCCCCAGCCACCATGCAGCAACAACTAAGTCAATTATGCTCCTGGCAGAGCTGACTGTGCATTTGCTGGGAGCTGCCACTTCTTGGGAAATTTGGGCTCTTTCTTTTACATACTTACCTTCACTCTGAATTTCCTGCGGCTCTGATGGATGCTTGTAGAAATAACCACATTCTTTTTAATGGTGTTATCTATAAGGAAGGAAGAAAGGAAGAAAGCAAAAGCTCTGGAAAATATAACACTTTCTCGACTTCAATTGAGCTTTCTGCCAGTGTTCCTTTGTGTATCTGTCTATTAGAAAGAGAGTGGACAGCAGGAGCGGGGAAGTCATCATCCTCCTGCATTCAGGTGCTGGTGAGGTCCCAACTTGGGTATCACGCTCACTGTTGGGCCCTTCACTACAAGAAGGAAACAGAAGTGTTGGAGTGTGCCCAGAGAAGGGCAACAAAGCTGGTGAAGGATCTGGAGCACACGTCCTATGAGGAGCAGCTGAGGATGTTTAGCCGAAGAAAAAAACAGTCTGAGCGGAGACCTTTTCACTCTTTACAACTACCTGAAAGGAAGTTGGAGCGAGGTGGGGGTCTGTCTCTTCTTCCAAGTAACAAGTGATAGGACAAGAAAAACATGGCTCAAGTTGCACCAGAGGAGATCCAACCTAAGTTGGATACCAGGAAAAATGTCTTTAAAGAAAGGGTTGTAAAGTCCTGGAACAGGCTGCCCAATGAAGGGTTGGAGTCACGGTCCCTGGAGGTACTAAAACGACACAGTTTAAAAAGTCATGGTGCTCAGGGATGTGATTTCGTGGTGACTTCTCATTGCTGGATTAATGGGTGGACGTGATGATCTTAAACATCTCTTCCAACCAAAGTGATCTTGTGATTGTCTGATTCTGTGGTTTTTCCTCTTTCCTCTCCTTAGATCCATAACGTGGAGCTGGCAGGTTTCTGGAGGTTTATGAAGACGCCTCTCCTCTACCAAATCTGTTGTGAGAGACCCAAAGAAAAGGCTGAACAGCAGCGGATGAATATTGAGAAACTTTTACAGGTAGAATAAAATAGAAATAAATATTAAATAATACATTTTTCTACTTCTTAAGCTATTTAATACATCTCTAAATAAGTCTGTAAAATCTTAACCTAAATCTCACCGAACAGTTTTAAAGCCCAAGATCTCCAAACGCTTCCCACTAGTATTAGGGCACTTAGCTTGAGATGCCCCACACAGCAGGAAGCTATCAGAGTGTATGTTAGGAAATACTTTTAGCTCTGATTACAGCCATACAAGTGTTTCGGTGTATCAATAGCCCTACTGAACTCAACGGGATCAAGAGCACAACTTAAGCTAAAATATCCTCTTGAGCAAACTGAGAGGCAATACATCTCAACAGGGAGCTTTTCCTTTCTTTGATGAACCACCCTTCCACCTGAATATGGCCCAGACCTCCTGGGAACTAAGATTTTCAGTGCCTGGAAATTAAAAGGCAAAAAAAAGCCCCTTAAAGCCCTTTAGTTCTTGGATAAACAGAGTGGTTTGTTTGCCACAAAAATGTTGTTGGATTTTTTTGCTGTTGTTTTTGAAATAGGTTTTACTTTTCAATTCATCGTGTGCCTTTAATGAAACTTCACATCAGTTTCAAGACGGAATACTCAACATCAGCTGCTAAAAGGTTTCTTTTAGAAAATACTGTGATTAGTTTTTTAAATTTCTTTTGGTAACCATCATTATTTTCTGATTTATTTTTAAGCTCTTAGAAGATTCAAGATGTATTCTCAAGGACTCCAGTCAGCTGTGATCTTCTTCTCCTGGGGAAAACCAAAACAAAACACAATAAATAATAAATAAAACAGATGAATAGAATATCTGACTGTTTTCTGTGTTATTCTCTTGTGACTGTTTAATTCCTCTTCCAGTTTTTGTGTTATTAACCTTTATTAACTATAAATCTAGTCACTGTCCTTTCTCTGGGCTTAGGTTAGGAAATGTAATTTTCTGTTGTACTTAAAAAACTTACTCTTCTACCACACATTTCATAATATTACATGGACATTGGCAACTGTAGAGACCAAATTTCTTCCTAACGTGGCCTAATGCCACCACTCAACATAGGCACAGGTATATGCCCAAAGAGTTTTGCAGTAGCTCCCTTCCAAGTGGAAATGCTACTGATGCCAAATGAATAATGCTATCAGAGCTTCTGCTTTATAACTATAGACGTCTTTATCTGATCCTTTTTTTTCATGGCAGTCATTCTTGTCCTGTGTGGGAGGTTCCACAGAGCCATGGGAAAGAACCTTTTCATGGTAAGCATGATGGAGCACTGGAGCAGGTTGCCTGGAGAGGTTGTGGAGCGTCTCCTCTGGAGACATTCAAAACCCACCCGGATACATTACTGATCTACAGGGTCCTGCTCTGGCAGGGGGATTGGACTAGATGATCTTTCAAGGTCCTTCCCAGCTCCTAACTTTCTGTGATTCTGTGATTGTTTTCACAGAAGCATTAAGCAAAACTGAATATGGTGATTTCTAGCTTGAGTGGCTTTTCTTCCCTTGAGCTTTTCATTTTGACCTTCCCTCTTTCTTAGATTCGACAGCTTGGTTTCCTTTTGTCACCACTTTGTTCTCTTTGGCAGCTTTTCTGGTTGCTAGAACTAAAGGGAAACAAACTGTTTTCCCTGTTTAGGCATTGAAAAGAGCTGTTCAGCCCATCCCTATAACCTGATGCATCTCAAGATCTCAAAGCCAGTCACTGGCCCTTTGACAGCGCCATAGGTAGTGAGCACTGAGCTGAGCTACCTTCTTGCCCTTCCTCCACTGCACTCCTGAGACTTGTAGCCCAATACCCTATGAAAAGAGAACTTGCTTCTTCGCTCTGGGCTGTGTGGGAGGTGCCTTGCTGCCTGCAGCCAGTTAATACCAGTTCAAACAGCTTTCAGTAAGGCCTGACTTGAAGGACTTCACTCCCAGGTGGGATCTCTTTGGACCTCAAGGGGCAAATTCAACCCCTTAATTTCCACAGAAAGTTGAAACACCTCAGGTTTCTTTCGCAGACATTGCCCTCATCCTGGTGAGGTCTGCTACTGTAGTCGTTGCTACCTGGCTTGCCCTGGAAACCAGTCCCATTTCCTAACTAACTGGGAGTGCACAGTGCTGCTGCAAAGCCAACAAACCTTTATTGTGCCAAGAGGAGAGCAGGAAGGTGCCAGCAGGTTGACCAGCTTTCCTAACTAAAAACTACCTCTCCTCTGCCTAAGAGTGAAGCATCTTCTGCCTTGCTCCAGCAGCACTGTTATTTTCTCCTTCTCACAGTCTGAGATACCCTGTAATCTGACACATTTATGAACAACTTAGTTTTCAGCAGAACCCTTCATGTATTCCCCTTTACTTTAAGTCCCTCCAGCTAGCTGCAAGCGTATACCCCTTTCTAGTAACCTTGTACTTTCCTTCCTCTCCCAGATTTCCTTTTATTTCTATGGCAGTTTGGCCCCTCCGTAAACCTTATCATTCTCCTTTTTTACTCTTCTCTTTCTACCATCTAGAGACACAATCCTATCATTGCCTTCTCCGAGAGACTTGACTCCAGCAAGGGACCTGTATCTTGGTGGCACATCAGTGTCACTGATGGATCTCTTAAGCAGGACAGTCAGAGGACCCTGTACTGTCCATAGTGGAATGGCTTTGGAGAAGGATTCGAGTCACTTCCTCACCTGCATTAGGTCCTCTCTGGGGCTACTGCGTGTAGCACTATTCTGCTTATAAAAACAACGCAAGGAGGTCAGGGAGGAATTTTACAGCACACGACGTTCTGGGAGCTGCAGTGTGACATCTTCAGAAAGAAAGTGAAGACCCATTTCGCATGAAACAAAGATGCCATGCTTCCAGAAAAAAATGTATTTCAGACTCCTCTCGAGATAAAGGTAGTTAGCAATAACATCTGCCAAGAACCGGGGTGAAGAACAACCAGAGGAAGCTATTTGTCATTTATCGGCTGTACCAGAAGGTGTTATTTCAAAAGGAAAAGACAATTTCCCCTTGTGTAAAGGGTGTGGGAATAGAGTTGCTGAAAAGTTGCATCCTCTGTAACACAGGCTGGGTAGTGGCAGTGAAGGCAGGGACCTTCTTTGTGTGAGGACAGGAGAGCAAGGGTGGCAAAGGAAAAACCACTTTATCTGCTGGAGCCCCACACTCTCTTAAACATGCCCACGTTTTGTCCTGAAGTGATCAGTTGGTGGTGTCATTTGTGAGATGAGGTGACACAAGTGTGCTCGAGGCTTCTGAGGCACTTGTCACCAGCCATGTTTATGTAGTTTTTTGTTATTATTCCTTTGCTGATTGGTGAGAAGAGGGTTTGCTGATGTTTAGGTTTTTTTTTTTCCAAAGGGCTGCCACCACTTGGATTTTTAAATATTTTATATTTTATTTATATATATTTTTAAAAAAATATAAATATCTATATTATATTTTATTACAGACATTACAGTCCCTTGATGGCAATGAGCATCCTCTGGCTGTTACATCTCATTCAAAGTTCCTTCTCTGTGTAAGTTTCTTCTTTAGAAATCTCGCTGTGAAATTGAGGTATGTGAAATAGGAACGGCCATTTGACATCCCTCTGGAGATTCATCCAGAAATAAGTGTGGTGAGTGTTAGCACATTTATGTCTGATGATCACTAAAACCTACAACTGTGCTGGTGCCTCAGTGCCTGTCTCCAGTTTGAAGCGAACTGGAGAACCGAGGAACATCTGAAGTGGGAACGAAGTGTTTGGAAAATTGCTCAGAAACCCTTCTGTAAGCATGCAGTAAGAAAGCTCCCCTGGTGCAGAGCACCCACCTGCAGCACCTCAAATAAGCGTAGGTAGTGTGACTACGTTGTTGAACAAGCTCCTGTTTAAATGGAGTGTTCCATTATGTGCCTCACTTGAAACAGGTAAATACATACAGTAGAGATCTGAGACTGACATATTTGAGGAGCATCCAAGGATTTCAGCTGTCAGGATTAAAGCATTTATCATATCTTGTTATCATTTAGCAAGAAAAAAGATAAATCTGCCTTTTGGCTTCAGCAGATAAATTCCTAATCTGAGAGTAATATATATGCCTCATCATCTTCAAAAGTCAAGGCCTTCCACAGTGATAGTCACAGAAGGGACAGCCGGCGTTACTGTTTCTAGCTTCCTGGTGCTGCAAGGAACTGCTTCATATAACTTCTTTCATACCCTGAGTCATTGTTTCTCCTACGTACAGTCAGGAAGTCAGCCTTCCCTATGGCTGGCTGTTCTTTCTACCTTCTGTGCCCTCTTGCACAGACAACAATTTATTTGTTTGTTTGTTTGATTTTCGAGCCTAAGTGTTTTGCTGGAGAGGATGAAATTGTTGCATCTTACTAAGGTCAGACTAAGAGGCTTGAAATTGCCAAGCTCCCATCCAGTGTTTCCTCTCCAGTCAGTACAGGCAGTGCTTCTGCTGTTGTCCAAGCACATAATGTCATTCGTAAAAGCTTGACAGATATATTAAAAATCCTTATACCTGCCATTTCCAATCAGCGGGGCGAATACAATCTGATTTTTTCAGGTTTACCTCATTCTGTTCCGAATTTGCCTTCTATCTCAGATACGGTCATGCTTTCTCTGCTCTCTTGTCCCCACACTGTACTTATTCCAGTGGCTGACATCTCTGACCTTACCGAAAAGAGAGACAAAGTATGCAAGACCATGCTGAGATTGCCTTTTGTCTGTGTTCTATCCTCACTGCTTAGTAGCCCAATCTGTTGCCTGTCACCTGAAGGGGTATCGGAGCCTCAGGATTATTGGTCACATTTATTTTTCAACATATGTCTGGAAGCCAGTCTACCTTAATGATACAATTCTCACTAGTCTCTCTCTTTCTCTAATAACGTTACAGACATTGCTATTTATAGCCAGTGCTGAACCTGGAGGGGGGGAGCATCCATAACAAACTTCCAGCACTACTCAATAGAATTTCTTATTACCCTTCCCGTAAGCATTTTTACACAGATGTAGTATATTTTACCCATCCTGCCCTTTCTAATTTATTCTGCTGCATCAGGCGAGTCCATTCAGACATCTTTGCATTTCTTTCTGTTTTACAAAACCGTAACAGCTGCAGTCATTGTGTTGTGTTCTAGGACCCCTGCTTTATGGCACAAGCACCTTGGATTAGCATAGGAAGTTTCACCAGTGATCCTCAACGTCAAGACCAAGACAGGTGAGGTCATTTTAACAAACGTATTGTGGTTCTAACAAATGGGGACTTTACAAGCTATGTGGTTGTCCAATAGCACACCTCTGCCACCACACACTGATGGAGCCAGTGTAGACCACTGGACAGTGAGGACCTCTGGTTTGGACCAGTGTGATCATTACAATATGCCCATCTCAGCAGTGCTATGTTTCCGTTCTCTTTGCTTATAATTTTCCTAGTCAGTTCTACACCCTTAATTTGTATTTTCTTGTTCATTTTATTTTTCTTTCACTCTGCAGTTGATGCAGGGTGGACTCTACAGACTTAATGTTCTTCCTGTTATTTAACTTGAAGCTCATCTGCTTGGTCACATCTGCCTTGGCTCCATAATGCCATGGCAGAGGTCAGTAACATCATGATTTGCATTAGGAGTATAAACAAAGAAATATTACTGAGAGCACAATACAGGAAACAAGGAGCCACCCCATGTAATCGTGAAGCAGTGAGAAAAGGAGAAAAGGAGACTAGGGGGTATCCCCAGTAACGTTGATAAATATGTCAGGAGGTAGGTGTCAGGAGGATGCAGCCTGGCTCTTCTCAGTGTCATCTAATGATAGGACAAGAGGCAATGGATGTAAGCTTGAACAGAGGAGGTTCCACATCAGTCTGAGAAGGACCCTCTTCACGGTGAGGGTGATAGATCAACGGAACAGGCTGCCTAGGGGGGTTGTGGAGTTTCCCTCTCTGAAGATATTTATAACCTGTCTGGACATGTTCCTGTGGGACTTGGTCTAGGTGATCCTACTTTGGCAGGGGGATTGGACTAGATGGTCTTTCGAGGTCCCTTCCAATCCCTAATGTTCTGTGATTCTGTGATGAAGCTATACAGAGACCATCTCTTTCTGATAGGGCCAGCAGCACATTTGTGAACCAACATACTAGTGATCTTTTGAAAATACTTTTGCTGATTACTGTACTGACTTGAAAATGTATGCAAATATTAAAAGGTTCCATTTTTTCAAAAAAATTCCCAGTAAGAGGATTTTTTTCCCTCAAAGTAATAATACTGCCAGAAAAGTGGATTATATCTGTTTCATTGCTATCTTCATGGCTGAATATTTCATCCACTGAACTGTAATGCAATATTTGCTTCAAAATACCACTGAAGGAAATAAACTGCCTTGTTTCGATCTGGCTGGTAATCACACAATCACAGAATCTTAGGAACGGGAAAGGACCTCGAAAGATCATCCAGTTCAATCCCCCTGCCACAGAAGGATCACCTAGATCACACAGGAACATGTCCAGACAGGTTTTAAATGTCTCCAGTAAAGGGGAATCCACAACCCCCCAGGGGCAGCCTGTTCCAGTGTTCTGTCATCCTCACCATGAAGAAGTTCCTTCTCATGTTGATGTGGAACAACTTCTGTTCCAGCTTACACCCATTGCACCGTGTTCTATCATTAGATGACACTGAGAAGAGTCTGGCTCCTTCCTCTGGACATATTCATCCTCCTTTCACATATTTAAAAACATTAGTGAGGTCATCCCTCAGTCTCCGTTTCTCCAAGCTAGAGACTCAGCTCCCTCAGCCTTTCCTCATCAGGGAGATGTTCAACTTCCTTTATCATCTTTGTGGCTCTGCATTGGACTCTCTCTAGCAGTTCCATGTCCCTCTTGATCTGAGTGGCCCAGAATTGGACACGATACTCCAGTCGTGGTCTCACCAGGGCAGAGTAGAGGGGCAGGAGAGCCTCTCTCGATCTGCTAACCAGCCCTCTTCTGATCCACCCCAGGATGCCGCTGGCCTTCCTGCCCAGAAGCTGTTTTTCAGATGCAGCTTTGCCTCTTTTGCTACAATACAGCTCCCCTCATGCAAGTAACCACAGAGCATCAGCACGTTTTGGTTAAATCAGCTTTGCTGTGCTCACTCCATGGGAAAATGAGGGTACTCCCCACTTTCTGCTCTCCTAAAGCTGCCACTGTTTAGATTTTGTGTGGTCATTCCTGAACTTCATTGGGAAAATAAATCCAGACTAAAATTCATACACTGGGTTTGAGGTTGTAGCTCACGAGCTCCTGAAGCCGTATATTATGGATATCCATCCCTAGGTTCCACAGTTCTCATGAAATGTTTCATTGCCATCTCACAACTACTATAACAAAAACATAGGGTGTCTGTAATGAGGGTGTTAGTGCTTGTCTGATTCCAAGGCATGCTCTAGAGACAACCGGTACGTGGAATATCCTTTGAAAATCCAAAATGCTGTGGAACTGCTAAGAGTTTTTGTTGTGCTTATCATTAGGCTTTTCATCAACAGTGACTCTCATCTCAGTCAGCAACAGTTATGGCCAAAGCATGGGTAATAAGAGAATGACCCCTTAGCAGGGATGACTGAACAAACACAAGACTGAGTATGCGTTGCTTTCTGTGAGAAAGGTGCTGAAGTGATCGATTACTAGAACTGCACACACCTGTGCTTAAAATTAAACAGTGAAGGAAGTTCAAGGACATGTAATTCAGAGCTGTTTTTTTAACATCCAGGCTTCACAAGGCAGTTGGGTTCAGGATCCAGGACAGTTGATTTGATATATTCATTTTTCAAGTGATCCATGGTGAATTTCAATGTTGGCAGCTCATACGTCTTTGTTTTAATTTACCACAGCAAAGTGACTGGGTACTTCTAGCGGCAAATCAGCTCA
The DNA here is from genome assembly GCA_028565055.1 of Phoeniculus purpureus. Lineage (NCBI taxonomy): Eukaryota > Metazoa > Chordata > Aves > Bucerotiformes > Phoeniculidae > Phoeniculus > Phoeniculus purpureus. The sequence continues at coordinate 12,365,196 of JAOXOE010000602.1, forward strand.
GATGAAAAACATCCAGAAGGTGCTTGGGGTTTTTTGTTTGATTGGGCTTTTTTTTCTATCAACAATATATTTCTTGCATCAATGGGTTTATGACACATGAACCCGTAGGACTATTTCCTGAACTGTACAAAGAGAAAATGAATGAGGGAAAAGCTGCAAAGCAACACCCCATTGCCCAAAACAGACCAGCCTGAATGAGGAGAGACGGAAGAAAGCTGGCTTTAGTTCTAGAGTTTTATCAAAGTGAGAAGTACCCTGCAAGTGTGAGGCTTGTGGTTGAGTTTTGGCCGCTGCGTAGCCTTGCACCGGTAGGTGGCTCTGTGTGTATCTGGAGTTTATGCTCTGGGCTCCGCTAACAAAACAGGACAAAGCCATAGCTGAAATTACAGAGTGGAAACTATGCTTTATGGCAGTGCTTCCTTAAGGCTAACAAATAGATGACTGTAGGGGGAAAAAAACAACCCAAAATACGGAAAAAACAACAAATGCATCCTCGGAAAATCTCTTCTTGCATTATGAAACTTATAAAGAGTATCTGGGTTGCCAGCCAAGAAACAGTCAGTGATTCATTTGGGTTTGATAAGAACTAAATTCAACCAGCTAACTGACAGACGAATTACTTCAAGTGTGAAGGGAACATTATATTTTCATAAACATACAGGAAATTCGAAACAGCTGAAGTTAAAAATATGTTTTTCTTTTGCAACCAACCACTCAACATCTGTCAGATTGTCCGAGCTTTTATGCAAATATTTTACCCGTTAACTGATGCAAAAATCTGACATAATAAGTCCTTATCTGCCTGTATGTTGCTAGGTGATCCTCTCCTCCTTCCAGCATCGCTGTCACTAGCACCACTGACCTCAGTTTTTCACAGATATCTGTGAATAGTCAGTTGTGTGTTCGTTCAGGAAGTCTTGTTGCTATAAACATTATTCATATATAATTCAGAGAGTCACAACAAGATTGATTGCCTTCTATTCCTATTTTCTGGAAAATCAAATGTAACACAGGATAAAACACACTTTGCAGGTCTTAACCAATCCTGCAACTTTTAAATTCTTTTTTTTTCAGGGAAAGTTCCAGAGTTTGACCTGATTTTTTTTAACATAGCGTCTGCCCTTTTTCTTAGATTTACATGAAAGGACCTTTATAATTCTTGCATCAAGCTGACATTGTGTTCCTAAGAGACCAAAGGACCTCAGAGAGAGGAGACATGCACAGCAGCCTGTTAAGCAGTAGAGAAATTACTAGAGCAGTTTGGGGTGATGCTGGTGCAGGTAGAAGCCTGAAATAGGAGAATGGATGGATGTGGCAAGAGGCGAACTACAGATCAGAAAGAAGACTGAGAGGGCAGGATAAGGGAGCCATGGAAGAAGGAGTAATGATAGTACAGGACCAGAGGGTTCAGTTGAAAACTAGCTTAGTACTAGGAGTAAAAGAAAGTTCAAGGAGGTCAGCGCACTCTTCTTGGAGAAAGCAGTGATGCATTGCAGAAAACAGCTCCAGGGTTGCAGTAGATGGGGAGGCCATTCTGAGGTGGTCTTAGAAACAGACACCAGGCTGGCAAGCTTAATTGCTGAACTATTTGAGCAAATCAATTACGTAAATGTTGCATGTTCCTCATTTAACAAATGGAAAATTAAAGAGGCTTAAATTGCAAAGCAAACAGCAATTAAACCTGCTGCATCTGCACATGTGTGTATGCACCTGAATGCCAAACCGGGCACTGCTAGCCAGGGCCAGGAAGGCTTGCTCCAGTGGTAGCAGCTGAGGGGTAAAAGTGACAGCACTACACACTGATGAGAAATCCAGCAAGTGCAGCAGCGCTTTTAGGGAACACACTTTCACCTAAACCATAAATATTTTAACTGAGTTATTTTCCATAAATCGTTCTAATGTATATGCAGGCAACAGAGGACTGGGAAGCAGAAGTGAAATCCTGTGGTACATCAGCATGCGTGCCTGCGTATTTGTGTTTGGAAATAAATTCGGTGTACACGCGATTTGTTTTTAATTAAAGCAGAAGAAACAACAACCAAACAAGCCAACCAAGGAGTGGATGCAATGCGCAACACAGAGGTAAAGAGAAAAGGGTCGGGCAGGATGTCAGCCTTGAAATTCAGATTAAGGCAATTACTCAGACTAAAGGCACAAACAAGAAAGGCAGATGTAGTGAGCGTTGGAACAAATGCCCTCTTCAGAGGAGAGCAAGCAGAGCGAAGAGCTGCAATTCACCCCGAAAGCGATGCCCTAAGGCTGAAATACGACAGCTGGGGAACGACTGCAGAATTTCGACTGAAGTGCAGATCACCTTGATGTTGGGCTTCTGTGCCTGGCATGTGGAAAAGGGTTCGGGCCTTCCCGAGAGAGCGGGAACAAGGCAGGTTCTCCTCTTGACAGACGCATTGTCCATGGCGTTCAGGGTGTTCCTTTGGCAGGGTCAAAGCACACTGATGCCCAGCTGCACAAGTGCACTGGGAACTCAAAAAATACATTGATTTCAGGTCTTGTGACAAACTCCTTCTCACCTTGCCATCTGATAACCTCTCTACTTCACAGATGCTAACTGCTTGTTTCTCTTTCTCAGCTCTTGTCATTCGTTTCCCTTTGTTAAGAGCAGTTCTACTCCTCTTGGAGTAGAATCTCCCTTTCCCTTCAAGTACATAATGGATAAATACATTTAGGCTAACCTGAGGGCATCGTTTCTAACCAGTGGTCACAGCTTGACTCTTGCTGCATCTTTGTTGGGACTGCTGAAGGAACTGCATACCTAATGGCTTTCATGCTTTTCTATCCCTAAAAGTTGTCAGATACAGACTATGACTCATAAAATGAAATGGCTGCTTTGTGCCTCATTAAAATAAATTTCCTGAGGAAATTCACGAAGATTTTAAACACAAAAGAAGCAGAAAAAATAAAGGAGATAAATATGTCAAAGTCACGTACTTTCAAGCCTGCACTGAAACCCCTGTGGGGCAGTTATCTTTCTTTCGACTACAGGAATTAGCAGATGCCCCCCAAAATATCTGCTCCACTCCAGAAATAAGAGTGACCCTGGAAGCACCTGCAGTTCACCTGGATAGGAATAAATCTTTACCGGTAGCCTTTGTGTCAGCTTCCAGGCATGAGCACAACTGCCTGTAGCTTGTGATGCGGAGCAGCCAATCCAGATTCGAAGGTAACTGCAGTGATACCCGTGAAATAGTCACTGCCTTGTTCATCCTGCCATAACAACAGCCCGACACGTCCAGTTTTCTCTCAGACTGTTCAAAACAGGGACTGTCTGTGCTGCTGATCAGTGACCGAAGCACTTAATGCCGGCCAATGTTTGGGTTTCACTTCTCACATTGCACTCGAACCCACAGATTTATATCTGTGCAATGTACAGTTTTGAAAATACATCAGTGCTCTGTCTAGCCACAAAATGCTTCATTGCCCTTGTAAAGCAGAGGGACAGTTTTGTAGCCTGTGAACTACAGTTAGCTAGAGTTTTTGATAACAGTGGGAGCAGGGTGAAAGAAATCAGCCCGTGAGATCCTAATAGAAATGAGGCTGATTGTGAAGCTTGGGGGGGCGTTTCTCAAAATGTTTCTAAACTTGGCTTCTGATTCTGATCAAGACTTCACTAATTTGGTCTGGGGCATATGAATAAATACTTCAATGGAAGCTCGAAATCCTTCTTGGCCTTCCTGCTAATAGGCTTTCAGACCTTGGGTGCAGCACTCCTTCACAGAACATTAGGGATGGGAAGGGACCTCTAAAGATCATCTAGTCCAATCCCCCCACCACAGCAGGATCACCCAGATCAAGTCTCTCAGGAACACATCCAGGTGGGTTTTAAATGTCTCCAGGGAAGGAGACTCCACAACCTCCTTGGGCACCTGTTCCAGTGCTCCATCACCTTTACCATGAAAAAGTTCCTTCCTATCCCCCTAGGCAGCCCGTTCCAGTGCTCTGTCACCCTCCTTGTATGTTTGAGTTTTATTCCAGGGTTGTTGTGCTCCTCTTGTAAAAATGCAGCTGGACTTCTGTGAAAACTGTATGGACTCTGCTCTTGTCCAGTTGGGGGTTTACGTGTGTGCCAGCACTATGAGAAAATCAACCTTTTAACCAGTGTGCTGTAAGCCTGGATTCCCAAAAGGTCCACGAACTGTCTCCACAGAGTGCTCAGAAAATGACTTTCAGCCAAAACATTAGCAGTCACAGGTTAACTGCAATTCTCCTAAATGTGAGGACTTTAAACGTGTCCTCTTCCTTTTGTTCTCTCTGAGCCTCAGGGCTTTTCAGTACAGATCTGCTACAATTTCTTTTGTTTACTCAACTGTATAATGCTCTCAAAGAGTTTCCTTCTCAGAACCACAGGCAGAAAAAGTCCTAGTGTGCCTGCTGGAGTGAGCAGCACTCTTGTTCTGCACTAAATCAAGGGAAAGTCACTTTTCCATAGCCAGAATTTGAGGTTACATGGGGTTTGTAAAGACAGAAATATCCCCACCACTAACAAAATTCTCAAAGCACTGTGGATGATAGAATTCATCATAGGTTGATCACATGAATATGCATACCTGTTCTCTTCCAGAGGGCTGCATGCAAGGAGAGGGAGGCAGGCAGGGAGGACACCCTAACCCCATTGATTGGTAGCTACCTGATAAATGCTAAGGTCAGTCTGCCACAATTCGTGCTCTTCCCATCTGTCCTCATATGAGAGGTGCTCCAGCCCTCTGATCATCCTCCTGGCCCTCCTCTGGACATGCTCCAGCATGTCCACATCCTTCTTGGAATAAGGGCTCCAGAACTGGATGCAGTACTCCAGGTGGGGTCTCAC
>JAOXOE010000602.1:12370120-12380686 GCA_028565055.1 Phoeniculus purpureus
CTCTCCAGCCTGTCCAGGTCCCTCTGGATGGCATCCCTGCCCTCCAGCGTGTCTGCTGCACCGCACAGCTTGGTGTCGTCAGCAGACTTGCTGAGGGTGCACTCCATGCCGGCTGCTGGGGAAGGCAGTCACAGGACAGAAAACTGCAGCAGTCTCTGAGGCAAAAGGCTGAACTGGATTTTGCCTGCTTCATTTTTCCTTTCACAGGTGGGGTCTCACCCCACTGACTGATGCAGTTGGATGGTGTTCAAGGTGAGGAATCAGCAAAACTGGATTCCTCTTTGATGGGTCATCAGTCCTGCTTCCCTCTCTGCCTTACCGTGAGAAAGATATTTGAGTTGTCTCGAGCAGCGACTTTCTGCCTGTTCAACACCCAACATGTGGTGGCTACTCCCCACTGGGACGCCTAGGTATGCTGCTATAACATGCAGACTCCATGGCTGAAGCTGCTTTCCCCAGATCATGTGGTGAGTCAGGCTGTTTGCAGGCTGCCTTAACCTTCTGCTACACATCCAAACTGACAGCCGTCTTCCTAGACCAGCAAGAGCACTGACTTTTGAAGGGCCAGTTTCTGGGCAAGTTTTAGCAAACTCAGTGTTTCCTTTTTTAATCTTTAGGTGTGAGGACCTGTGATTCACCCTAGAGGGTCTGAGAGAAAGGCCAGGGAGATCAAGCTGTGATAAGTGTGCTCTAAATAGGAAGGAAATCCAAACCCGATAAGCACACACAGGTGAGCTTGGATCAAAGACTCCAGATCAAAACAATTTTGGGGAAGTTCAGAAAGCTGTTTTGGGGATATAGATCTAGATCTTGCAGGAGGCTTTTCTTTTCTGATAAGCTGAACCAAATTCCTACATCTAAAGGTCTCACACTTTTCAAATGCCCAAAGCTTGATGCAGATCTGAATTCCATGGTGGGAGCTGGGCTCCATCCAACAGTACACGGGTATGCTGCTCATCTACAAAGCCCACATTTGTCCGTAGTGCCCCAGCATGGGGCTCTGTCCTGGGTAAACTGCGTGACAGGCTTATGTGAAAGGGTGCAGATAGTTGCTCTGAGCTCAACTAGCAAACCGTGAGTTCTAAGGCTGATTCCCTGTTGCTTGTGAACAAGCTAGGACTTAAATCACTGGCTTGAGGGTGGTAGGGAGAGAAGCTGTAAAAAATGTGTTGTTCCAGCTACAGAATATTCAAGCTGAGATCCAAATGCGTGTTTCCCACTTAGTTTGGCAAACACAAAGGACTGATCCACAGCCCAGAGTTTTCACAAACACTAATGGCTTAAATCTGAACTCAGCAGCAGACAATAACAGTCTTCATGGGTTTGGCAGGAAGAATGAAAGTTTCAGAAAGGAAGAAATGAGCTTCTAAGAAGCCATTAATGGCCCAAATGGTTTGTACCAGATGATGAAGAGCCACAAAGATGATGAAGAGAGTGAAACATCTCCCTGATGGAGCTGAGGGAGCTGGGTCTCTTTAGTTTGGAAAAAAAAAGAGACTGAGAGATGACCCCATCAATGTTTACAGATATGTGAAGGGTGGATACAAATATCTGAAGGAGGATGGAGCCAGGCTCTTCTCAGTGTCATCTAATGATGGGGCAAGGGGTGGTGTGTGGGAGCTGGAATGTAGGAGGTTCCACATCAATATGAGAAGGAACTTCTTCATGATGAGGGTGACAGAGCACTGGAAGTGGCTTTCCAGAGGTTTGTGGCGTCTCCTTCTCTGGAGATGTTTAAAACCCATCTGGACATGTTCCTATATGACTTGATGTAGGGGATCCTGCTCTGGCAGGGGGATTGGACTAGACGATTTTCGAGGTATCTTCCAATCCCTGATGTTCTGTGATTCTGTGAAAAGCAGTTGTTGAAAAGCATCTTAATCAACCTTTTCCTTAACACAGGCAGGCTGTCCTCATGTCGTGACCCAGACAAGAATAATTTACACAAAACTTTTCAGGAAAAGTTCAGGCTTTTTTAAAGGAAGGTGTTCCAGTTCCTTCTTTCCTTCCTGTTTTCTCAGAAAAGGGAAATTGTTTTCACAACAAAAAAACCCAGAATTTTTCATGTATTTTTGAGAGAAGCTGGGACTTTGCAATCTCAACTTCTTTTTAACTTTTGATGGAAAATTGTGGCTTGTCTGGTGATTTCTAGCTGAAAGCTGTGCCAAGCAAAGGAACAGCAAAATAAATACTGCTCTTAAGTGCAGAAAGGAAAAGAAATGAAGTGACAGCAGTATGTCCAGCCTGCAATCACTTTTCTCATTGTCTCTCTTTGTCTCTAGTAGTCAGGCCATGCTTCATTAATGTAATTACAGCTCTCTACCCTCCTCAGGTGGCTGCTGTATCTGAGAGTAGGGAAAGGAACAGCATGGCAGAGAGATTCCTCCGACCCTTCATTTTAGTGATTCAAAGCATGGCATCTTATTAAATAACATCTTAATTGCCAGTGGCTCCAGTGCTTTTGTAGATCAGAGGTTAATTCTTATTTTCTCTTCCTTGCAGCACAACAGCAGTTCTCTAGCAGAGCGTGTCTCCCTCCGGTCACCAAGTTGTAGTGAACCTGGATGGAGGGAAATGATGTCTCAGAGGTTTGGAGAATGTCTCCTCTGTTTTCAATTTCAGTGGCCTGGTAATTATAAAACTCTACTGCCACCCACGCTGTTAATTTTCATTAAAAATAGACAAGGGTAATCAATCCTCCAGCTTGTGTTTAGGGACCTTTTTCAAACTGCCCAACCACGCTGCTCCGAAACGCTGCAGATTTGGTCGACAGCGGAGAAGCTGAGAATTGAGCTGGAAAGGTAGGTGCTGAGCCATCCCGAGGTCTCAGCGCTGTATAAAGATTGGCCTTCCTCAACCTGAACAACTGATGTTGTGTCATCCATCAGGATGCTGGACATTATGTAAGACCATCATTTACTACGAGTAAACAGATTGAGGCTGCTCCGCAGTCTGAGTTTGGTTCAATATTTAATGACTCGTGCGTTGCGTTTTATTTCATCTGCGGTAGTTTTCTGCCACCTTATTTATTACAATCAGCTTTATTCCCAGCAGTAGCACCTTGCAGTCTGACTGTATCCCTGGCTGCTTCGAGGGGTTTAAGCAGCCAGCTACAGAGCTATGAAGAAGTGAACCCAGAAAATGAGAGAGTGAAGGAAAGACAAGATGGATGGAGATTCACACAACAGCAGAGGTCTTGTTTGCCTGTTTCAAATAATGGGACAGAGAAGACCTTATTTGATCCTGTTTGCGACGGTTTCACTTTCCATACTAAACCAGTACGTGGAGGTTTCATACTCTTTGTAATATTTTACCTTATTCCACCTCTGAGGTGAAGCAAAACTATCACCCCTGTTGTGTGATGGGGAGCTATGTATTGCTCCCTACCTACCTGGGGTACCTCAGCTAGCAACCTGATCTCTTCTCAGCTGCTGGAGGCAATCTGGTGCTTCCAAGGGGTCAGTCTGATTTTAGGTGAGGTCAGAGCTGTGGAGAGAGAGGTCAGAGATCTGCTCACAGCTTAGATGCCCAACTCCAAAGGGTATTTCCTCAAAGAACTGGGGGGTGCTTTGGTCCAGTGTCTGAGCTAGGACTGGAAAAACAGGAAAACGAGCCACACAGCTGGTGTTACAAACGTAAGGATACCGAGGACAAAGGCAGGTCAGGAACACTGAGGAAAAGGTCTTTCATTTATATCAGTGTGATGATATAAAATTCCCTATTTTCTGTGGCTCTGTGGTTAGTGAAATACTGTTCCCACCCACTGAAAAGAGGTGATTGCCTCAGTTTTTTTAAATCACAACCTTTTTATTAAGGCACAAGGTCAAAAACAGGTACTTGTTGGCTAATTGACTATAGCAAAATAGATTTTACTTGGAGTAGGATTGAGTTTTCTGAAAGCCCAGTTCAAACTGAACTTTTTCCCTTTTAGGCTTTTGTGCCATTCTTTGAAAGTTGGACATCTTTTCAAAAGTTTCTTGGTGTCTGATGTTTTCATGCTCTTTTTCCATCTTTTCTCAAAACCTTTATTTAAGAGGCACCAGATGAGGTTACTGGCAGGCATGGTCAAGTTGCTTCTGAGTTCGTCTCTGTGCACTGCCTGTGTGAAGGGAAGCAGGAGGTATAGCTGGAGCTAAGTACCTTACAATGTTCTTTAACTATTACTGCATTTGTTTAGGAAAGGGAGCAAGAGTGTCTGTTTATAGCATCCAGTGCTAAGATTAGAGGAGCTATTTCAATCCTTAAAGTAGTTGAGAGGAGGAATACAGAGAGATGGCAGTAAAAAGGTTCTTAAGGAAGGACTTGAGTGCCATGCTGGAAGGGAAAAGGGTGGCAGGGAAGCAGCTTGCAGCTGCAAAAGCACCTTGGTGAAGTGACAGGTTTAGTCGTAGTGAAGATGACAGAGTCAAATGCAAGGGTAGCTGTCCCCAGTGCCCACAGCCTGAGGACCTGCCGGTGTCTTGCACCAGCACGTTGCTAGTTATGCAATGCAATGCAGCAACTGCTGCTGCTACTACCTTCAGCAGAATCACCCTGGCCTTTGGCAGTGGAAAACTCTTCCCTGCATCCCTCGTACTGAAATCTCAGCTCCAGTTTGGAGCCTGACATGTCATACCGTGTTTTATGGGAACGTTAAATAGTCGACTAAAAGAGCATAATCAATGCTAATTACTGAATTGCTTTACACACTCTGGCATAGGGATACGTTGCTGATCCAACATTATGTGCCTGAGTAATGCCAAAGGGTTAGCACATTAGCTTCTGTTACTGCATATTGTCAAGGTGCTGCTGGTGTTTTTCTCCCTGTAATACAGCTTCACTCATTATAGTAGAGCAGCACTGTCAGACACATAAAATAAGCCTTTTAAAGAAAAAGCCTGCTGTGTCATTCAGGTCTGGATGAAGTCCAAGGTGTAATATTAAAAAAAAGGGTGAGCCATAATTACAGTGCAATGGGATGCAGCAGCTGGTATTGAGCTGATGTTAGGTTCAAGGTATTGTTTGCTTCAGACTTCAAGAAGGTTTCAAGAAAGGGCTTAAATCTGCAGTATCCCCATAATACTGACTGTAATTCCATCTTAGTCATTAGTCTGTGTTGCACCCACGTCAGGGATGTCTAGAGCAGATGAGAGGAGACAGGGAGAGGCAGCATCGGTTGGAGATGTCATATTCTGGCTGTCTCCAAACACCATGGAGCAGAGGCACAATTCAGGAGTGACTGAAATATTCTGTGTGTTTTGTGTGCTTGTCACTGTTACGTAATGCTCAGGTCTCGCTATTAGTAAGTCAATCCATTTGGCAACCTGAACAACGAACTAAAAAACCTCTGAAATTCCTGCCTCTTCCCATCTCTCAAACTGCTGCTTTGTTCCTGTCCAGACCTGGGAAATGGTGTTATTTATCTGATGTGGAGGGAAGATCTAGGCTGGTAGGTGTCTTGTTTAGAAATTATGCTTATCCTTGATTGTAGAGGGACCAAAGGTGGATCAGCCTTGAGGAGGGTTGTTGATCCTTTCCTTGAAGTGAAAGTATCAGGATTATCACACGATCTGAAGTGCCATGTAACTCCCCTTGACCTTCTACTGAGCAGTTTTTTGACAACAGTCAGTTCCGAACTGCTGACTGTGTGGGTGGTAAGTGTCAAGAGTTAACTCTGCTGATACTGATAATGATACTGAGTTTAGGTGATCCTGTAAGTTAGGGAGGAGAATACTACCGAGGACCTCCAGGTAAAGCAGTTTGTGAAACAGATGGCAAATGTAGGGAATTTATCAGGGTCACCGAAACAAGCAGCAGCCTTTCATAAAGAAGATGATGGAGATCAAATCAAAGGGCTCCCTTCTGCCTCAGAGTGGGAAATTGGGATTGAAGTCAGGGTCTGCTAGAGAATTGTGATGAAACAGTAATAAATCCTGTTCAAGGTTATTTACCACGCAGAGCCTGAGTATGCCCCATCCAGCTGTGAGATTTCACTGTGGTTACTGTGGCTCCTCAAAGGAAGGAGGACTGTCATATTAACTAGCCATGTAAGGATACGTAGTGCTCTGGTAGAAGGGGCAGAACATAGTGAACCAAGCAGATTGTCCCGTGTGAGGGTACCCATGGAGTCAGGAACATTGAGAAGCTTTTGGAAAGTTGGTTTACTTTATACAATGGGGTTTTTTGGAGAGGGGGAGAGGAGAGTGCTGTCAAAACTTGCTACAACATCGAGGCTCTTGTCTGTGTCACTAAGAATCCTGGTGTGGGAACTGCTGAAACACGTAAGACTACAGAACAGGTTTTGCTGAATTGCAAGCCCTGTTTTTATTCAATCTTTTTAATCTCTGTGTGCCACCTGCAATTTACTAGTGTCATAAATTTAGTAAACTCAAGAGAACGGTGCTAGGTGTTGGCTGTTCTGTTTGAAAAACGAGTGCATGAGTGTGGGATTATCGTGGCTGGACATATTCTTGCACATCAGCCAAGCTGTGATCAACAGAATGAGTCTCAAATCTTAGAAAATAGCATACATCTTCTGTTAAAGGTGCTGTTCCGTGGCACCCCTCACCAACTCATCCACTGATTGCCACACACTTATCCCTATCCTAGGCTCACATCCCTCCTCTTAGCTCTCCTGTGGACTTTTTTTGGAGCCAGTTTGGCACACTAAGCCATGTGAAAAACAGTTAACTGCTTTCATCTCTTCCTTTGCTAGTGCAAGGCAAGTCAATTTCTTGCTAGTGAGTTATATTTCTGCAGGCTGCCATGCCAATGCTGCTGGAGGCTGTGGCTCCACAGGTATTTCTTGTGTCACTCTGCTCACACTCACCAGCCAGCCCGTGCACTGCTGTCTTCTGATGAAAAGGTCAAATGAATTGTGAGGAAGTCTCTTCTTCAGAAGGAAGAAGCATAGAAGAGATCAGCACCAATGGCTGTGTGTTATGGAGAAAGCCAAGTGGCCACAGGCATGGGGTAGAACTTCAAAGTCTTCATCAATGTAATTGCAGTTAGTAGTGAATAATGTTGTCTCAATTAAATCAGAGCAGCCTTTGGGGTCCTCTGACTGCAACATCAGTTGTGCACAGACAGCATTACGGCGCAGAGCTGCATGGCACGCACAGGTGCACTGGAAGTTGTGCCTTTCTACTTCACAACACTCTTGAAACAAGAAATTAAAAAAAAGAAGAAAAAATCCCAAACAACAGAAGCACCCATCAAAGCACATGTGAGGTAAAACCCAAACCTAATAGATTGGTTCAGTGGTGCTGAGTGACACAAGTTAAGTTTTCTGAACTTTTCTGAAAGAACAGGTCTTTTAACATGAACTCGAGACTATAGAAGGAGAAGGACAAGAAACAACAACCAAACCCTAAAATATTTATATGAGAAACTTACATAAGTGAATGAACACTCAGTTCATTCAGGACTTGAAGGTCAAGAATATTTTACAGATCTGAACTTTGAGTGAAGAGTTGACCCAGTTAAGCTATAAATATGCAGATAGATTGGCAGAGTGTTCCTCCCTCTGGAACTGGATACACTTCTCAATTTTAATCATTTGTGGACTTATGAGTGACCTCTAAACTGTCGAATGCTTCTAAGCATGCAGTGAAAACAACAAACATAACATTTCAATACACTGTTTGTCTTGATGTTTACTTTGACAGAAATGAAGAGATTCCCACCTAGGGAATGAATGTAGAACAAAAGAAATCTACAATTGAAGTGTCAGTGAAAGAGAAAGTTCTGGATACCATAGCACATTGAAGAAGTCAAGAAAAGGATACCTTAGTCTGAGAAGATATCTTGGATTTCAGAATGTTTTGGGAAAGTGACACAAAATCACTCAAGTAGAAAAAAAATTATATGTGAAAATAATTGTATTTGGGTAAAACATAAAATAATTTTGAGATGCAATAGAAAATATTACCAATTCATCTGGTTATGAAAGTCCTCATTTTTCAATGCTCACTATTAAATGTGGCCACAACGCAATACAGAAGAGTGAAAGATACCATGAAACTGGAGCTGATCAATATATTAATGAAGGATAAGTGAATAACAGAGAGTAGTGAAGTGACAGAGTTTACATTAACACGAACTTATTTAGATTTGACAGCCCTGAAGTTGATAGCACAGATAAATAATTGCTGATGGATGAAACGGGGAGGCTGAGTGTTGAGCGATAAATGAAACTCAGTGTTGCTGTGTTCAGTGTAACGCACAACAGCAAAAAGGACTCCAGCTGTCTGCCCAGTAGAGAGTCTAAATTAATCATCGGAGGTGTTCCTGAAAACACTACCCCTATGCTTGGCAGTGCTAAAAAGCTTAATTCAGATCTTAATACAGAAATGCCAGTTGAATCAGGGGAACAAAGACATCTGTGAGAAATTATGAGGAAAGTGATAAGACAAAGGCAGAAAACACTGTTTACGACGTATGCAGGTCTGGGCTGTGTCCGTGTCTCCAATACTGCGTGAGTATAGAGTTGACAAAGTTTAGATGTTAGACAGGAACAGGAGCAGTCTGTTCAAAGTGCTGTACTGATGCCATGGAGCTCTGTGAGAAAACTGAAGCATGACCTCAGGAAAGACAAGAAACAGCAAGGGCTGTCCTCTCCCAAGACCTCTTTGAGATAGCAGAGGATTGTGAATGCTGTAAGGTGTTGCTGGACATCACCACTTACAGGTGACCCCAACAGAGGCAGAAGACGGAGGCAGCCAGTTTTGGTCAAATGCATTGGAGAGGTTTGTTTCTTGCCGTGTTTCTAGCTGCCTATTGCATAGAGGATTTCTGTTATTTAGCTTTGGTAAATTCTTAACTTTGTAATTCAGATTATCCAGCAGCTGCATTGCAGACTATTAAGCCAAAGCTACTTCTCACTTGCAGTAGTTCTGCTGTAATAAATATTCATAGATTCATTATGGGCTATGGTGTCTTGACCTAACTACTAAGGGATTATTTGGGGGTTTTGCTTTAATGATGCACAAAAATGGTAATAGTTCTTTCAGAGCTTTATGCAACAATATGGTTTTTTTCTTCTAAAAGCTGAATAACTCCTGTTTTGAATGATTTAGTAGCAAACTCACTTAGTCGCTGTGTTGTGGTTCAACGGTCTGCAAAATTTTCTTTTTAGAAATACGAACCCATTATGTAAATACTAAAGAGCATCTTCAGGAAAACTGGCTTCAATTTGGTTTTGTCCTTTTCTTTTTGTTAGCTTGTTTTGAACTTTGTAAGCTTGAGATCACTCACATGGGCTTTTTTGCCTTTTAGTATACAAAACTGTTTTCTGAATAAAAACATCGATAGATGTTCTAGCCCAGAAGTAACGTTCCAAAGGAGACTTACAATGCCTCCTCAAAATTGAGGATAGACGAAGAAGGATTAGCAGAGCACAGCCCTGAGAAAGGATGTTTCTTTGGTCAGGAGCTCTGGTTTCTAAACCGAATCGACCTCTATTTTTTGATCCCTCTGTCTTCTTGCTCCTGAGTTTCTCACTTTTGAATTACTCCTCTGCAGAGTGAACTGACAGAACAGCTCCAAAATGCTACCACCTCGAGAAAGTAGGGGCTTAAACTTTGGTCAAGGCTGTGGGGATGGATTTTTCTGTTTAAGCAACTTCTTCCGCAGAGGGATCCTGATTCTCTCTAGGGGGTTTATCTACTTGTGGAATACAGTTCTTGGGATGCAGTTTCTAATAGGAAAAGCAAATTAACTTCTTGAAGATCCTCACGATCTAAAAGCTATGAAAGGATACACTGAATGGATTCTGAGACTTAACCATCTGTCACTAGGAGGACCCTGCTTGGAGGAAGATTTTGTCTCTACAAACATTAACAGAGTAGGTACTAAGTTCAGAAAACAGAAGACTGAATGCCAACAAAGCCTTTTGTAAACAGTTGGGGTGAGACTGAGAAACTAAGAGAGCCTATTTGTAGCTGTGGTGGTGGCGTTTATTGAGCCATTAAGTCTATGTTATGAAGAGGCAGGTCATTAACACGAGGATGCCACGCCAATGAAAAGAAAATGTGTAGGAGGTGGCAATGGCTGGGGAAAAAAGTCACATTTTGGTTTATTTTCCCTGCTCTAAAGAGCACAAAAATAATGTCTTTAATTAATTGTTTGGTCTGCATTTAACAGTTTTACATGAGTTCATTTGCTTAAGTGCAGTAGCAATCAAGAACACATTAGCTAATGTTGCAGCTCAGCAAGAAAAGAGGCTGGAGGCAGGTGCTGGGGTCAGTGTGTGCAGAATCAAGGGACCATCAGTCTCCTTCAGCTTTAATTTGTCTGCAGGAGCTTCCCAGAGTCACAGTGGCACAGCTGAAGTCACTTGCCATTTCCAGCTGGAGCTTTGAAGATTTTTATGAGTAAATCCAGTAGGGAAAGTTCTGCAGTCCAAGAAGTGGGTAGTGATTATTGACACATTGCATTTCACCCCTGCGAGTCTCTTAATTCTGCTGTGTGCCTCATCCACTGCCAAGAAGGATGGTAAAGAAATTATGGCACTGTGCTGGGTTAATGCTTTAAGGACCCAGGAACTGATGTATTTCCCAAACCACTCCCCTCCACACCTCGGTAGGA
>JAOXOE010000602.1:12398375-12426814 GCA_028565055.1 Phoeniculus purpureus
AGACCTGACTGCTTTGGTTTCCTTTCCCCTTAAAACCTGGGAGCAAAGCAGTTTCTTAGTTTCAACCCGTTACACCCATTTCAGCCACTGAAGTTTCCACAAGGTCCGTTTTTGCTTGTTCAATCAGGGCTGATAAGACCCTCTGGAAAACTTTTTTTAGCTGATGGTACTCACAAGTTAGTGGCAGATGTCGACATGGAGGTCTTAGAGGCTATGATGACTCTTTGTCTCTAAGAGGTGTGAGACTGTGGAGCTCCTCGTGGTAACAGTGAGGTGAAGCAGCTGCTCCCAAACAGTCACAACCACAAAAACGTTAAAGTCCTGGTTGGCTGAACTGACTCTAGACATTCCTCTTTATGAAGATAAGTGAGGCATTTGCTCATACCTCTATCAAATGATCCATCCAAAATTAGGAGGATACAAGTAATTCCCTGACGCCATTCTCACTGGTGTTAGTGGCTACAGTGGCACAAAGCTTAACTTATTCCAGACATGCTTAGCAAAAGACCTTAAGAAATACAATTTGTATTGCCATCCTGTCCTTTTAGCTGCAGTATGAAATTCTGTGGTTTGTTTCATCGAGGTGCAGTTCAACCACAGTGTGTTGTTCAGAGTGAATCTGTGACACGTATTGACGTTTCACTCACCATGAGCAGGAACCTAGAAAACAAAGGCAGAAATATGCAGGCAGGGACAGGCTCCCTCCCAAGGTATGGAGAGCTTTTTGTCTTCACTTTTTAATATTCAGACACTGTTTGTAGTAAGAAATATTATTTGGAATAGACTAGTTTAGCAGCGAAAACACTCACTGACATGACAGTGGAATGGGCACATAAATGTTCTGCATCACAGAGGAGATCTCTGCTTTTCTGGAGCAGAAGCCTATGTATCTTTGGCGGGATTATTTCATTTTGCTTGGGAATTTCAGCAGCTAAGCTATGTTGCTGGTAAAAAAAAATGGCAATATCAACATGGCCAAGTCACCCTGGATACCTCACCTCAAACATTTCTTGGTCTGGCTGCTTGATTTTGCCCTTGATTTCTTTACAGAATCACAGAAACACAGAATCATCCAAGTTGGAAATGACCCTGGGGATCATTGAGTCCAACCATCAATCCTACTCCACAAGTTCACCCCCAAACAACATCCCCCATCAACACATCCAAGCAACTTTTAAACACATCTAGGGATAGGGATTCAAGCACCACCCTGGGCAGCCCATTCCAGTGCCTGACCACTCTCTCTGTGAAGAATTTCTTCCTGATATCTAATGTAAACCTACCCTGTTGAAGCTTGAAGCCCTTCCATCTGGTTCTGTCTCTAATTAACTGTGAGAAGAGACCAGCACCAACATCTCTACAATGTCCTTTCTTAGAATCACAGAATGATAGAATCATTCAGATTGGAAAAAACCCTTGGGCTCATTGATTCCAACCATCAACCCTACTCTACAAGTTCACCCCTAAATCAGATCCCCCAACACTGCATCTAAGTAACTTCTAAACACATCCAGGGATGGTGATGCAATCATCACCCTGGGCAGCCTGTTCCAGTGCCTGACCACCCTCTCCATGAAGAATTTCTTCCTGATATCCAGTCTAAATCTACCATGTTGAATCTTGAAACCATTCTCTTTGCTTCCGTCACTAATCACCTAAGGGAAGAGTCCACCATCAACATCTCTATAATGTCCTTTCAGATAGTTGTAGAGAGTGATGAGGTCTCCCCTTAGCCTTTTCTTTACAGCTCTTGGGAAATTCATCATATTTATTCTAATGGGATTTGCTAAGCAAATGAGCTGTAATGGGCAAATATAGCTGCTCTCTTGAGGAAGTCATTTTTCTTCTCCTTAACTCATTGAAGGTGTGTGGTGCCCTTCTATTGTCTCTAACATATTGTACAGCTGAAGGCAGCCTCCTAAACACCACTTTCTGGTTGCAGTGGGACAAAACACTCATGGCAACTTGTTGTTGGGGCAGAGAGAGAATGGAAGTTTTTGTTTTATTGGAAAGGGAAACTCACGGAGCATGATCTGCTGGACAGAGACATGCAAGAAGTCACGTGTATTTTTTATAAGCCATCCCACTGCAGGCTTGCACCAATACACCTCTTGTGCATTAAAGGTTCCTGACCAGCCAAGAATGTGAGAGAAGCACTAGTCTCAACTGAAAGTTTTTATTTGCTTAGCTAAATCCAGAGCAGCTTCCACTTTCAGCTATAACAGTCACAGTTTCTGCTCTCCGGCACATGTAACTACAGAAGACTTCACCTTTGCAGAAGAGCACCAAACTAGTTAGTGTTAGGAACTATTGACTTTATGTGAGATACAGGAGATTTTATATTTAACTGCAGAATCTAAGGGTTTTCCTTATCTTCTTCAGAACCAGCTTTAGACAGGAAAGACAAAGTCAGCTCTGATGATGCCAACTGAAATGAAATTAATATCCCATGAACTGACTACTAGAAACAGAATGTGCTGTGACCTGACTGCATTCTTTTGCACTGACAGATGATGCTGTATCATAGACTCATAGAATCACAGAACATTAGGTAGGAAGGAAAGTAGATCATCTAGTCTTGAATAGATCTCGATAGATCATCTAGTTCAATCCCTCCCACAGCAGGATCACCTAGATCGAGTCACACAGAAACATGTTCAGGCAGGTTTTAAACCTCTTCAGAGAAGGAGACTCCACAACCCCCCTAGGCAGCCCGTTCTAGCGCTTTGTCACTCTCACTGGGAGGATGTCCCTTCTCATATTTATGTGGAACCTCCTTTGTTCCAGCTTACAACCATTGCCCCAGCATTAGATGACACTGAGCAGAGCCTGACTCCATCCTCCTGACACCCACCTTTCACATATTTAAAACCATTGATAAGGTCACCCCTCAGTCTCTGTTTCTCCAAGCTAAAGAGACCCAGCTCCCTCAGCCTTTCCTCATCAGGGAGATGTTTGAGGGATGATGATTAAAAATTTGTTTCCCTCAGACTGATTTTTTCTTTATTTTTTATGGTAGAGAGAAGACAATTATGAGAAGTTAAGAGGTGAATGTTTGTTCCAAAAACATTTTATCTTTAGCTGAGAAATTGTTTCATAGGAAAGGTGTTTTATTTTACTCCACGTCAGAACAATATGCAGAGAGTGTTTTCTCTTAAATCTTCAGTGTTGTCCTGCTTTGAGTGGGGAGATGACCTTTGGGAAGGTTATCTCCATTTACAAAGATGCCATTACCTTTCTTACAGAAGTATCTTTCCAAATGGGCTTTGACAAAAATATCTAAAATTATTTTGTATGGGGAAAAAACCCCACAGGCAAACCTACAACAATCCTCTGCCTCTCCTGAAGACAGGATCTATGAAAACATCAGCCAGAATCTAACAAGAAACTTCCTGATCTTGAAGCAGGGAAGGACAAAAGCTGGGCTGGAGGGCTGGGGTGGAATGAAAAAATTAGAACAGGCTTTCAAAGTCCCTGTAACTTTCACCTCAGAGGGGAACAGTGAGTGAGATGACTTCCTAGGTTAGATAAGGTTTCATGTAATCTTATCCTGAACTATTTGCTCTTCTCCTTGGGCCTGTAAGTCATTTTTCATTGCAGTCTGTGAAACCGCACAGATGAAAGATCTTGTTACATCTGAACACAGCTGCCAGATGTTTTTGAGGGGAGGAAGAGGAGAACGGTATTGAATGCTAAGACTAAGAAAAATACTTTGAGGGGGGCCTGGGCACGCGGCTTAGTGACTAATTCCTGTAGCTTACTTGTAGCCAGTGCTCAGCACCTTGCTGTTCAGGGGAATCAGCTTGTTCCTGGTTTTGCACAGTGGCTTTCACTTTTCATTCTTTTCTCTCACATCCCAGTGTCAGAAGCATCACTCATGTCATGCAAGAAGAAAGACTAAGAGAGTCCTGAGCTTTCTTCATGGAACAACGGTCTTTATGCCTTCATCAGAAAACCAAGAGATGTAATAATCTGTTTGATTTTTCAACTTCTGTTCTGGTAGGGAAGTTTTGCTGCTGCTGAACAGAAGGAAATGGAGATGTTTAAACTCTATAGAAGAATTACGGAGCACAGAGCTGTATTTATGCAGAACAGTATAGGAATATTAGAAAAGGTATGGAGAGCCCTGAGGGTAACACATGCATTTATGAAAAAAAAAACTATGAATGGAGAGGAAAGCAGAAATTGACAGTAAAGAATGGCATAAAGTGCAACTTAATTGAAATACAATTTAAAATCTTATTTGAGCTAAAGATGACTTACACAGAGCTTTATTAAAATGCTATTGATCACTCCATTAGGTGTTAGAATGAATAAAGATGATTGTTCCCAGTAACTAAGACTGTGGTGTTGAGTTCCATTTGATCAGCGTACCCATATGTCTCACCAAGAAGGGCTTTCAAGTGAATCTGCGGGTGATCCCTCAGGGAGGTTAAATACTTTTTCCAAAGATTCCGGAAACTGAGTGACCATTTAGGTCTTGCTGGTCATGAACTAACCTTAGCAAGATTGGCTGCAAAAGGTTTAGGTGTTATAGCTACTTCTTTTTTAAAGCTGAAAATATTTGCTGGGAAGCAGGCTCAATACTGCATGGTCTGAACCTTTTTCTTTCACACTGTAGTCAAAATATCCTGCACCGAGGCTTTAGGTTCAGCATCAGTAATAGAAGAAATGTGAAACAAATCATGTGCACCTGAGCAAGAACAATGCCAGGTCCTGGTATAGATTGGGGACTGACCTGTTGAAGAGCAGTGTAGGAGAAAGGGAACTGGGGGTCCTGTGGACAGCAGGATGGCCATTGAGCCAGCAATGTGCCCTTGTGGCCAAGAAGGCCAAGGGCATCCTGGGGTGGATCAGAAGGTGGGTCGTTATCAGACCAAAGAGATTCTTCCTCTCTGCCCTGGTGAGACCACATGTGGAATATTGCGTCCAGTTCTGGGCCCCTCAGTTCAAAAAGGACACAGAGCTGCTGGAGGGAGTCCAGCACAGAGCAACAGAGATGATAAAGCGAGTCGAACATCCTGATGTGGAAAGATTGAGGGAGCTGGGTCTCTTTAGCTTGGAGAAACAGAGACTGAGGGGTGACCTTATTAATGTTGATAAATATGTGAAGGGTGGGTAACAGGAGGATGGAGCCAGGCTCAGCACAGTGTCATCTAATGACAGGACAAAGGGCAATGGGTGTAAGCTGAAACAAAGGAGGTTCCACATCAATATGAGAAGGAACTTTTTCATGGTGAGGCTGATGGAACACTGGAACAGGTGCCCAAGGAGGTTGTGGAGTCTCCTTCTCTGGAGAGGTTTAAAACCTGCCTGGACATGATCCTGTGCGACTTGCTCTAGGTGATCCTTCTGCGGTTGGAGGATTGGTCTAGATGATCTTTTGAGGTCTTTTCCAATCAGCAATGTTCTGTGATTCTGTGATTCTGTATAAGATGTTTGCTGTCTAATGGCATATATTGGTGAAAACTCTTATTTCCTGTACTTTCTTTTATTTTGTATTTTTTCCTTTACTCTGCTCTTTGTTTCTGCTGTGAGCCTGTCAACTACTGGTAATCCTTAAAACATTAATTGGGTCCCAACACTGTTTTATAACTTTTGTGGCTGATCTCTAATAAAAGCCTTTACAGATCTGAGCTGCTAAAGTACATCGAACAACACTGAAACCCACTGTCAGATGTGGTATGAAGTCAAGGTCAAATTTCCATAATGTGCTGGTTTGTAATGGAGGATCCAGTGCATAGTCTTTAGTACTCTTAACTTCTCTGTTTGGTACTCCAGTAAGAACATTGCTATTGAACCATTTGGTTATTGCTGGTTTCTAAACAGCCCTATGCACCAAAATCCTATGGCACATGTGAGGCCCATTGGTAGGGTTGTTCTTACCAGAACCTCACCATTTACAGACTTTAAACCCGCCTGGATGTGTTTCTGTGTAACTTGGTCTAGGTGGTCCTGCTCTGGCAGGGGTATTGGGCTAGATGATCTTTCAAGGTCCCTTCCAGTCCCTAATGATTCTATGATTTATAACTTAGATCATCCACTGTTCCTCTGGCACCGTCCAGATTTTCACCATGTTGAGGCATCATTTTGACCAAATAACACCCCACTTAAAGATCTGCTGTTTTTACACAATTAGTGATTGATAAGAAAATTATTGTTTCATTTTCTTAGAGGTGTCAAAAGCGTCTCTTGCTCTCTTAATGCAATCACCACCAGTATGTCTTTTAGGGTTTACATGCTCTATAAAGAAAAACTATAGCATACTATTTCTTTTTGATCTATAATCTTACAAAAACCGTGCAACTGACAATTATAAAAGTTCATATTTTAACAAAGAACAGAAATGAGAACAGTTTTTTAAATGCTGAAAATGACAACTTTAATTACAAACTTCTTTGCTTCTTCATATTTCAGCTTTTCTTTTTTCCCTTGCAATTCAAAATATAGTAGATTTGCACCAGCTGTGTGTTAATAGCTTTGGTTTATACAAACAATATGGTCAGCTTTAATGTGCAATTGGCAGTAAGCTTTGAATGCTCTGTGTTCTCTATTGTCATACCAATGTTGCAGTTCAAATAGACTAACACTACATATCAGCTACTTTCCATCATACACACAGTTTGAGACAGCAGAAAAATGGTGTAAGGGCGAGAGGTTCTGCTGAAAGATGAGCACTTACAAAGATGCCTACCTTAGTGCATTTCTTTCTGACATTCCCACCCCACATGGGTAGGAATACAATGTTTGCAGGAAGGACAGTCAGTTTAATATTTGTCCTGCTGAATCCATTGGGATTTTGTCCCAACTGAACAGGGAACAGTCATAAAAGAAGGATTCCTTATTTCCAATTACTGACCATATTACCACCTTGAACAAGAGAAGTATGTCTACTACTACAAATGTTTAATTTCTTTGTAATATGATTGGAATTTTTACTCACATTATTTTTCGTGGATATCTTTAGCTTCCTTTATCAGGTACCTGAATTTCCAGATGTGTGTTCATAGCTTGTTCGGGGATTTGTTTTTTGTATCTTATATGAACTGCTGCTAGGAAGCGTCTGCATTTCCTAAACATGCAGAGCTTTCTTATGTGAAGAACAGGGAGATTTTAGAAGATGCAATGAACAGGTCTCAACACATGTAACAGGAGTACTCTTTTGGTGTGCATTTACCAGCATCGTTTGATTGGACTTCCACATGCAGGGAAGTCAAACACATATAATTCAGCAAATACACTTTGATTTCTCCAAACAGGAATGTCATTTCACTTGATGAAGAACTGTTCTCCATCACTATTGGCATCTAATTACCTTCTTCTTATCTGTATCTTTTTACTAATTGATGTCTTGCCTCCACATTTCCTGTATTCTGAGAGAAATACTTGCAGGCTGCAGCTAGTGGTGCTATCCTACTTGCAGCTATAAATGTTTTAACCCTTTGCCTGCATTCCTTACTGAAAAGGACCAGCCGTTTCTATTTTCCTGTCAAGGTGCTCTGTCAACGATCTCTAGATTTGATTTAAGTGAAAACTTGATGTCAATATTCTGAGGGATCCTATGGTGTTATTTTTAATAATTCCCTGGAGTGATTTGGTCCCAGTGCTCTTAAAAGAGAAAAAAAAATGCATGTATGTAGTTACCTTGACTGATGGCTGATTAAATCCTTCTCAGGACTGCCTTATGAGTAGAGAAATGCCAGAGGCCAAGCCCAGAAGGAAATACAAACTGGGTCAAGTAAAGGGTGGCCAAATACACAGCTGGGCCTGGCTGCTTCTGGACAGAATGAGTCTGCTGAGCTCTAATGCTGTTACAGGGACCCACTGGCAGTACTCATTTTTGTGCAAGGGAGGACTGTACAGACGTGCTCCAAGAAGAAATTGATTTCCATATGTTCAGGCAGAATGGTAGAATCTATGAAGATTGTTTTCAAAGCTAGATGAGATTGTTTAAAAGAAGATTAATTTCCCTTTGCAAACAATGTTCTTTTTCAGTTCCACAATTTCAAATCTCCATGGACCCATGCTTAAAGCTCACCTATATCATCAGAAGTGCCGTGTTTAAATCCTGTTATTTCAATGTATTTTCAAAAACAAAAATACTTTGTGTTCCTTCTTTATCTTCTCTCTTCCAACTCCACCAAGAATGGGCAATTTTTATCCACAGCTTTCCTGAACAACACTGAAAAATTATTCATACTGCTAAATGTGAACCTTTGGCTTTCTGTTCAAAGTGGGATTCAATGAGTTTTCACAGGGCATTAAGACATCAAAAGAAACCCTGCTCCCTTGTTTAGTGAACACTGGAGATTCATGGCACTACATTTAGCTACGGAGCTCGCAATGTCATTTTTAGAACTGATTTCTCTAAAAAACATGGCACGTGTGACCACTCTGTAAATCAGTTTCAGATCAGATTGGTCAGGTTTGATCAATTTTTATGCAGGATTGGCAATCTGAAGATAAACTGTCTTGAAAATTGGTTCTTGGTTAACAGAGAGAGAGAGAGTGTCTTCACTGACAAAAACAGGTAGATAAATAGGTAAGTAAATATCAATCCTTTGCCTTGGGGAAAGCAGTAGCAATCCAGTTGCAAGCCTGGGATACCACAAGTAAGCAAAACCAGCAGTCATGGTTGAGGAGATGGGGCACTGGAGAACTGCAGTGCAAGAGTCTGTAGCATTGAAGGGTTCTGGGATCATAGTATGTGGGGGGGGGAAAAGAAACTCTTTCCTTAATTCTCCTGCTCAGGAAGCAAATTGTTAAAATAATGTAATAATCTGTGACAAAAAGGTGTAGCTGCCAACTGAAATGTCTCTTCATTGTTCGTTGTTCATGTTTGTTCTAGATAGCATGTTGTTTGCAGAAGGATGCTTTGCTAATTAGTCTTAAAAATTATGGGAAGTTTGTAATGCACTCTTCTTGCATCTAAATTAAGTGACTCAAGAGACTAGAGTTATTGTATGAAGGAAAAAATTGGCAGGATAAGGCCATTTGAGTCTGCCAGCCATCAGATGTCATGAGCTTTCTCTATTACAAAGCAAAATTCGTCCTGAAAAAAAACCGTCCAACACCCAGAAAATCTCCAAAACCCTTCTCTTCTTTTGGTTCAGTGTTCCTGAACAATTGTTAAATATGCGAAGTCCTGGAACTCAAAAGAGCACTGTAAAAACTGAAATGAAATTTGCCAGAGTCACTGCTCTGCAAAAATTTGAGGCAGCTCATGAGCGATAGGGAAGCTGTTGCTCTACACTTGGACTGCTTGTCATTCTAGATGAATAAGGAAAACAGAATAAATGGATTTAATGAAGATAATAAGAATGGAGATAGTAAAATACTAGTGGTTCAGGTTTAGGGGAAGCAAGGACACAAAGTCTGGTGTTGACAGAACTGACAAGAATTGGCTGAATTCCATGAACTCCTTTTGTGCCATCAGAAAATCTGGACAGTAATTATAATGTGGACAGTTAAGTTTGCCTCAATCCACCTCTTAATTAAAAATTTCACAAACATCCCCAAACCCCCTCTAATTCAGGTTCCCCTGTGTATCAGGTATGACACAGTTGTCTAATCATTGTCAGCAGGCTCAAGTTGCAAAATCCAGAATGTCGTGACTGAGGAATATATTCCCTGTGTCACTTACACCTTCCTTTAGAGTAAATTTTCTTTAACAGCCAAACTAACATTACACAGTTCCGAGGATATGAAAGGGGACAAAAGGCTGTTAGTCCTCTGTAGATCCTGGAAGAAAGCTTATTGATATTCCCAAGCCTTGCGTGGGAGATGCAGAAGAACTTAAGTCACTCTATTTACCCTCTTGTCAGAGGAACTATTCATATTTTTATTCAGCTGGCAGGTGGAGTCTTCAGTCTTGCAAACCCAGCCTTAGAGCTAAGATTAGTGAATCTGTCCTAGAAAAATAAAACCAGATTCCTACTTCAAAAGTAGAACAAAGTTAAAATACTAATGTATCTGAGAAGGAAACAGCCAGATACATAATATCAAAAGATTGGAGCTCTGCTAGAGCTGGGTTTTGTGCATTTTACAGTGCACTAGCCACGGGACACAATGCTGTTGCGCAATGGTATGTTACAAAAAAAGTCTTAAGCATTTAGTAAATTGGGCATAATTTTGATACTCCTTGGTTAAAACGCAAAGATACAGAGCCTTCAGATGCAAAATCAAACGTATCCGGATGCTAAGAATTATTCGGGGTCCATCTCTTCCAGGTTTTAATTGAGATGTGTTCCTGTGCGACTTGATCTAGGTGATCCTGCTGTGGCAGGGGGATTAGACTAGATGATCTTTTGAGGTCCCTTTCAATGTTCTGTGATTCTGTAATTCTGTGAAAGACAAAAAGATCTCACTTCATTGCTTGCATCCTCAGAGAATATTCTTGTTTAGATTTGTCTTCTCTGAGAGCTTTATTTTGTGACCAGTGTTGATAACAGAGTCCAGGAGATGGCCAAGCTTTGGTGCAAAGTAGTGAACACAATTCATCAGCAACAGAGTCTTGAAAAGAGAATTGTGAATGAATCTGCACACACTCACGTAGATCAAAACACAGCTGAGCTCAACAGTGTCTTATTTGTCATCATGTATATCTCCTCTATTTTCAGTAGTCTGGGGCACCACTGCAGCTGGGGATGAGCAGGTGCTGAGAACAAGTATCCTATTTCTGGAGCTAATTGTGAGCTTCGATTAAGAAGTGAACTTACTGGGGTAAAGACATTCATCACCATGGATTCTTAGGTGAGGAATAAGATCTTTTCATATGATCCACTGTGACTAATCTATTTATTTATTTATAATAAAACATCAATGACCAGCGCAATTCTCTTATCTGGCACAAAGAGTATAGAGGCCCGAGAGAAGGAGACATCAGTGGATGCCAGCAGGATGCAGATGAACAAGTTTCTTTATAGTGTCAATCTTATGTTTGCATTGCTGTAAGATGTATTGGTATCTGTAACAGAACAGGATTAATCTCACTGCAAAACATCCAGAGTCCTGATGGTGGGTTTTCAAGATAATTTTCCAATGAAAAATAAATAAATAAATACTGTGGAAAAATATCTTGCCTTAAAAAAAAATCTAGCTGAGCTCTGTTGTTTCAAAAGGCCTGCTCAAACCAAGATACTTTCCCTTTTAATATCTATCTGCTTGTGTATGTGTGTAGGAAACCTACCAACTAATTGAAGTCATATTTGTAAGTCTACTGCCTACTATGCACTGCACTGGAAATTCCAATACTTCTCAGGCTGCCATGCAGAACAAGTTAGAAATACGTCCTTCATTCTTACATTTCCCATGTTTTCTAGCAGTTTTATTTCTTGAAGTGATTTGATATCTTATGTATATATAAAATTTAACAAAATATCCGAAACTAAATACCCAAACAAATGTAACAACCTTCTTGTACAATAAAATTACACACTTAAGGGGAAGGGGGAGATATCTGGGCTGAAAATCTATTTTGGTCCAGCTTTCTCTAGTTTAATGTTTGTTCTGTGACCATCTGAAATTAATTTTCAGTTAGTTCATACAGCATAGGATGCATCATTAACTCTAAGAGGATGCTTTCCATTGGCATCTGCTATTTTCACCAAATGTCAAGGCTTGACATTTGCTATCTTTATCTGGTTTTGGTATATCACTCATACTGAGATTTGTTTTCTTGTTATCTGATATTGATTTCAACCGTGACCAGCTGTGTTGCTAATAAAATCAACAGGCAAGTATCTGGCATTTAGTTCATCACCAGTAGAGGAAATGAAACAACCCAGTGACAGAAAAAATATGTAAAGAAATACATTTAGAATGTTTGCCTGTATACTCATACTATCCATCTCTTAGCACTTCTGTTGATGTGACATTTCCGATTCGTTCCCTTGGGGAAGTCTCCATGAGGATCCTTGACTCTCAGATGAAATATTCCTTTTTGCTCTCATCCACTGCTTCCTGGAGAGCGGGGTCATTTTTCAAAGCAGCATCTGCGCTTTCGGCAAACTCAGTTCCTTTTGCCTCATTGGTGTGGTAGGTACCCTTATGCCTGTACATGTACCGGATCATCACCACCAGCAGGCAAATGAGGACGAATACCACTGCAGCAATCACACCTGGAGGAAAGAGACCAGTTAAAGATGTTGTTAGTAATACATTTCTGTCACAGCCAGGCATCACAACTTGATAGGCGAAAACGCATGTATCGTAAGATGTTCAGATGTTGTTGTAACATTTTCACCAGCTTTCTTTCAAACCACAGAATCACAGAATCATTAAGGTTGGAAAAGATCCTTGGGATCGTCAAGTCCAACAACCAATCCTACTCTACAAGTTCACCCTTCAACACCACATCTAAGCGTCTTTTAAACTCATCCAATCATCAACCCTACTCTACAAATTCACCCCTAAACCAGATCCCCCAATACTACGCCTAAGCAACTTCTAAACTCATCTAGGGATGAGTCCTCATCCCTCATCTAGGACTCAAGCACCACCCTGGGCAGCCCATTCCAGTGTCTGACCACTTGCTCCATGAAGAACTTCTTCCTGATATCTAATTTAAACCTACCCTGTTGAAGCTTGACGCCCTTCCCTCTGGTTTTGTTACTAATTACCTGTGAGAAGAGACCAGCACCAACGTCTCTACAATGTCTTTTCAGATAGTTGTAGAGAGCGATGAGTTCTCTCCTTAGTCGCCTCTTCCTCAACCTAAACAGCCCCAAGTCTCTTGATCACTTATCAAGAAATTTATTCTCTAGGCTCTTCACCAGCTTCATTGCCTTCCTCTGCATTTGCAAATCAATTGCTTGAATTGGTTATACACATTGGAGTGAAAAGCTCATTAAAAAGTGAGGAGAAATAAGAGACTTAAAGTAAAACTAGTAAGTTTTTTTATTCTTCTGGTAACACATCCTCACGGGAGTTGCAGGGAAGCCAACCCTGCTTCACGCATGTACTCAGTTTCAGGAGAAGTACAGGCCACTGGGTATTTCCTAAGAGATATTTAAGAAATAGCAGGAGCTGTATGACTGCAGTACTGGTCTGCGTTTGCAGCTGCCGTTTCATGCTGTGCTCTAATTAAGAAAGGCTGATTGTAATGCAGGTGGAAGTCACACCTGGGACCAGGAGGGGATTCTGGGTGGAACTTTCCTGTCTCCTGGACTAGACAAAAATTTCTGCAGGTAACCCAAATGTACATAGGACTAAATGATGAGTGGGAACATCCTTAGTGAAGGATGTGGTTCTAGGAGTGGTTCTGCAGAGAACAATGTGTACCCTTGCCGCTCAGAGCTCTATTTTCTTACTTTTCTACAAAGAACGGTAGCAGTTCATACAAGAGCAGCACTGTTGCCAAGTCCACTGTTAAAAACTTGCAAACTTTAACCTTCTCCTGCCACATTAAATTATTCACTTAAAAATTTCTGGAAAAAAATTTTGAAGGATATTCAGCTTACATGATTTCTGTGTTTCTTAAAGAAACTTTTGGTATATGACTTGGGTGCCCTTACAAGCACTTTAGCTATGTATAAGTACATGATACTGAACTGATTCTATATTCATATTACTCTGGGAGTAAACCAAACATTAAAGAAGTACACAGTGGAAAGCACCAGAACAGGACATTCCTAGGAAAATCCTACAAATGGAAAGAGAAATTGCTGTGAGGGTGCAGTAGGTGAGAGTTTATCTGACCCATAGTAGGCATCTACAGTTCAGGAGGACCTATCTTGGTCTTCCCCTACTGTCAGTGGATTGTGTGTGTGATCCCTTCTCTAGATCTGAATTCCTATGTTCAGTCAGATGAATTGCTCCCTGGAAATACCTACTATTCTGCAGAGACAATGAAAGATGTAGACAGTGTCCCTCTTCTGTCCCCTGTGCTTTAGAATGACAGGAGTGGGTATCTCTAAAGCTTTAGTTTTACCAATATCAGAAAACTAAGTGGGGATACACTTAGGGCATGTAAGCAGAGGATTGGACAGAATACATCAGAAGGTCAAATAAAAATGATAACTGTCTCTTACCAAATATGCCTCCAATGCTATCCCACAAATTTTGTGGTGCCTGGTTCTGGAAAGTGAAGTTACTGCTAGCAGAAATGAAATTGCTTATACAAAGAACTTTGGGTTTACAATAATATAACAGTTTCAGTTGGGACTTCATCAGTTTTTAGGACCCCACTGGTATCCCTTGACACAAGAGGCTTTAATAGGTTTTGGATGTAGCACAATATTAATAAGCCTAAGGGACTAAGTACAAATCAATTTACCAGCCAGTTGTTCATAGAAAGCTGAAATTAAAGTTACACGAGATGGGACCTGAGGGAAATATAGCAGAACCTCACCAATTTGCACTAATGATTGGTATTCCCCCTTGTGAATGACTGAAATTAGTGTGTTAGCATGGAAATGAACAAACACAATAAAAATGAGAAGACAGGTTCTCTCTGTGAACATAGCTTTGCTCATTTATTCTGACAACTGTATTTAGTTTAAATGCATGGGAGAGCTTTAATAGAACACCAGGAAATGCACTGTGGTACGTTCTGCAAAAATAAAGGGTCAACTGGTATGAGGTAGCATTGCTTAAATCAAAGATGCTACAACCAGTTCTGCATTAAATTACACTCCTGGTCCAGTGAATAATGGAGAATATCAGAGATTGACTTTGCTGCTGGACTGTTAGGTATTTTGTCTTGAAATAAGGAATGGATGGGGATGGTGAAGTTCACTATGGTTTATGCTCATTATCTCACCTTGTTATCCTGCCAATAGCCCTACTGGGAGCAAATTTCCCACTGGCCTAATTAACTCAAATTGTGTTGCTCCTGTTGTCTTGTCAGCAAAGTAGGGGCTTTGCAAAATGCAGGAAATAAACTGACCTGCTGTTTTAATTCTAATGGTGCTGCTTAGTATGGTCTGCTACTTACCTCCAATAACAGCCACATCTGCTCCAGCTGTGGGTCTTTCAATGTCTTCATCTATAAATAGATTACAATATACAAAAGTTAGTTAAAGAAGAAAGAATTCGATCGCATGTAACAGCAGTGCCTGTACTGTTGTGCTGCATTTATTTTAACCTCAGAAACTCAGAACTTTAACAAGATCTCTCATTAGCAAAAGCCATTTCTGGAACTGCTCACTCCTGTTAGCTGTACTATAACAGCTTTCTGTCACCATAACACTGGCAAATAAATAACTAGCACATTATGCAAACTATCATGGCCCTCCGGGAAACACCTACTGTTTATTATGAGCACTTACCTGTAACATCCTCCAGTGAATGATTAAATTAAGAGCATTTAGATACTGTGATTACTCCCAGAAAGGTATTTTTTGGGGAAAAAATGTTGGTACCTATTTATTTTCTCAATTATAACTCTTCAGACTATGGTCGGTATCTTGATTTGATGCAAATTAAATTTGTGATATTGATTTCAGTTAGTACTTTTTTTTATCTGCAGTATCTTATTTTTAATCTTAGCATTTGTCTTTTTAAAAAATGATATTTGGAACCAAGGCGAGCCTGTTAGGTGTGTGGTACAATACAGAGACCCCGCTTAGTGTGAGTCTTAATTTGGTGCTGATAAATCAAATCACATTATTTGATAGATTATAATTTATAGAAATAGCAAACATTGCAATTTGAATACAAAAGAGAAGTACCTCACTTCTTAAGAAGTAAGACTTTGGTCTGAAAAGTTGTGAGCTGCTGAAAAAGCAGTTAGAACTTGAATGACATTTTGATCTTAGTGACTGCACTAAGAATGTCCAAACTAACTAATGAATACGCAGAAGTGCTTAAAGGTGAGAGAAAAACATGTGAGGATTTTCCTGTCCTTATAGTTTGATACAAACCTGAAATGGAAGTGAATTCATATAGACAAGCATTTATTCAGTAGCTTCGTTGATCAGGGGGAGTTTTCTGCTCCTGATATCACGCTGTTGGTGTTAGCCTGCTTAGTCCCAAATTATGTGGACATCTGAGAAGATGATGAACTGGAAATTTTGCACGCTAGCTTCACGACAGGATGCTGCTTTCTTTGTTTATTATTGTACTGTATATACGTTTCTAAATGATATTGTTCTCTGAACTTGGCCAACAGATTTATGTGAGATCATTTTTTATTTCCCTTCGGTAAGTATTGTGGGCAGATTAAGTTATTTGAAATGGTAAAAATGCTAAATCTGAATTATTCTATAAATTCAATAGTGGTACCATGGCTAATCTCTGGCTCTCCTTTTGCTACATCTGTGATATATGATGCAAGAATATCATCAACTTTCTCCTTACTCATGTCCGGTCTCTTGTATCAAATTGCAGTAAGCAGAGCCAAGATTCAAAGGATGTTCCTCTTCTCAAACATGGGAAATATTTTTTCTAGAAAGTATGAATATTTCCTCCCCCCTAGAGATCCTTCCCACACTTTCTTCCAGCTTTTCACTGACAGAAAGATGAAGCATGCTTTCTGTAATTTAAAAACTCTAATTATGTCTACGACCATTCAAAATCTATGTGCCTCAGAAGAGATTAATTGCTTCAAGGTCAAAGTGCTCTGTATTTCTTTACACACCAAATATACACTGCATGCCAAAAAACCAAGCTCCTCTACAGCAATAAAATCCTTGAAGGTATGAGTTCTAAAGTGCTTCCCTAGCCACACAGCTTGCTTCCAAACATTAATTCCAGATCAAATCATTATCCCTTTAATTATAAAAGTGTATGAGAGGGACTCTCTGCTCTTGCCTGTCATTCCCAGGTGCCTCTCAGATTCAGATAACATGCAGGTGCCTTATCTCTAGTACTTGCCATCACTGTGCCTTTTGATAATGGATTGCAGTACCCCCACTTTGCAGAAAAGTTTTCATTTCCACACTGTACTTTGTAAGTTTTCAGAATAATACTGGAACTGTCTTTAGCTACATGGATCATTTAAGCTGACCTGTTCAGCAACCAGCTAACCCTGTGGTGTGGCTTCACTCACCACAGTTCCCATTTTACTGCAAGCACAAGCATCTGGCTTCTCCTTTGTGTGGTTTTTGAACACACAACAGGTTTGCTGTCCTCCCAGACGGACTTGTGCAGCATCAGCTAGAGTAGGAAGTCGCTGCAGCTGCCACCAACGACCCGAAGTTTCCAGGGTCTTCTCTCCAGATCAGTTTTGGAGCAATTATGATGAAGTGGAGAGAAGGATTGTCAATGCATGCCTTGGTCTCTGAAATTTTGCTTTGTCCAAAAATAGCCAAGTGATTCACGGCAATATCACAGCATTGCTAGGCAGGAGGGGAAGGTATCAGATTCAAGCAGTATCATCCTTCATGAAACATGACTGAGGAAAATGCAAGGCATATGCTCATGAAATAAGACAGTCTTCCCAGAGCAGGGCTGAGACAACAGCTGTTACCCAGATGGGAATCCGTGCTTGGCCAGGAAACTCATCACGGTCTCTCTAAACTTTAGCTCACTCTATGTGAGCAATACACTGCATTACTGTAGGACTGAGTCCTCACTTTCTGAGGCAGAAAATATGTCCAATGCCCTGGAGGAATTTTTAGCTGAAACATTCAGACTTGATGTTAGGAACAATTGTTTCACAGAATGGGTGGTCAGGCACAGGAATGGGCTTCCCAGGGAGGTGGTTGAGTCGCCATCCCTGGATGTTTAAAGATTGTTTGGATGAGGTGTTGAGGGATATGGTTTAGGGGTGAATTTGTAAGGTAGGGCAGATAGTTGGACTCGATCATCCCAGAGGTCTTTTCCAACTGGAGTGGTTCTGTGAATGTCTCTAGGTTTTCTGTGGCAGAATGAAATACTGAAGGAGCTGCAGAAGCAGCAACGCAACTGCAGGGTTAAACCTCTCAGCTAAGGAATGCGACTAGCTTGTGAGAAGAACCAAGTGTCATGGCAACCAGATAACAGAGAAGCCCACAAGTGAAGAAATAGAGCAAGAACTGTTGACACCTGGGCATAGGGAATTGGAAAAGGGTTGCAAAGTACGTGAGCTCTGCTTGCTTGCTGATTGGCCTTGCAGATGCTGAGGAGTATAAAAAGACTTGTGCGCGTGAAGAGGGTTCTGTCAAAGAGGCAAAAGACACATATGTAGAAGTATGAAAAAAAAGAGAATGAGGTAATAAAAAGAAGCTTGCTTTGCTTTGTTTAGAAGCTTGCTTTGCTTTGTGTAGAAGCTTGCTTTGCTTTGTGTTGTGTGTTTGTCCATCATGACTTTGTGTGACTGCTTTCTTGTTTCTTCCTTATTCTGCTCTTCTTCCCAAGCAGAACTTTCAGGGGTTTGCGTTCCAGTAACTACTGCTACACCTGGATTGGTTGTTTTATTCTGTTTCAAGGTCATCC
This sequence comes from Phoeniculus purpureus, assembly GCA_028565055.1. NCBI lineage: Eukaryota > Metazoa > Chordata > Aves > Bucerotiformes > Phoeniculidae > Phoeniculus > Phoeniculus purpureus. Next base: position 12,416,733 of record JAOXOE010000602.1, read on the forward strand.
TTTGTGTAATCACCTGCTAAATTGTCCTTCCTTGCAAAACTTCCTCTCGCTGTTACACTGGTTCTTGACCACAGCTACAATTGGGTCCTGAAAAGCCTTTAGTCGCTGTCATAATTTAGTGTCATTGGCTACTGTAACATGCACAAATAAAAAGATTGTGGAAGACTTGTTTTCCACAAAATCTCTGACCATCAGAATGAATCAGGAACAGAAGGTACAAATCAAATTGCCTGTTGTTGGAAAGTATGTTTCCAAAAGCCAGAGTGAATGGAAAGAAATGTCTTTGTGCCGTGACCTGAAATTCATCAAATTGGAGTTCTGCCCATGAACTTAGAGATATAGAATTTTGCAATAGAACAGCAATTGCTACCTGTCTCATTCTCATCAATCAAATCATGCTGAGAAGGCAGCAGCCTGTGAAAGCCCCAGGAGTATTCCTGACTTAAATACTACAAGCAGATTATTGGCTTTGTTCTTCAAAGGTGAAAAGCCAGTGTTACTAGATTTATGTTAATGCATCCAACTAAATTTGTTGATAAATTTGTTAAATCTCTTCCTCCAGGTGCAATTTTCCAATAAAACTTGGCTTTTATTACCTTTGGTAGTTTTTTATCAAGCTTAAACTGATCCCATTACATTTTGACTGAGAAGCAGTTGTTTGAGTGTGACAGGTCCAGCAATGACGTTTGAGGTTCCACACCTTCCGTGTTTTGCTATGCACTTCTTCTGGCTGTGCTAACGGCTTCTTTTGTTCTTTAAATTGCAAATCTGTGCCACTAAAAGCAGTAAGTCACTTCCCATTGAAGAATTATGACATAAAATTTTTTATGTGCTCTTTCTTTCACACTTGAGCTTCAGTCAAGTCCTACTTTCCTTCTCTACAATACTAATGAAAAAATGCACTTTGTAGATGAAAACTAAGGTTCTGGGGTAATTTTTTGATGCCAGAAAACAGGTCATTAAAGAAAACACAAAGTAGTGTGAGAATCCTAATAAAGATGCAAGATATATAAGTGAGCTACTTGAGAAGCATAACCACATTGAGACATCCAAAGAGGCAACCCATTCTGCTGAAGCAAGTCCAGCACAGAGCCACAAAGATGATGAAGGGAGTAGAACATCTCCCTGATGAAGAAAGGTTGAGGGAGCTGAGGCTCTTTAGTTTGGAAAAAAAGAGACTAGGGGGTGATCCCATTAATGCTGATAAATATATCAGGAGGTGGGTTTCAAGAGGATGGACCCAGGCTCTGCTCAGTGTCTAAGGATAGGACAAGGGGCAGAGGGTCTAAGCTAGAACATAGAAGGTTCCATATCAATATGAGAAGGAACTTCTTCATGGTAAGGGTGATGGAGCAGTGGAACTGGCTGCTCAGGGGGGTTGTGGAGTCTCCTTCTCTGAAGACATTTAAAGCCTGCCTGTACATGTTCCTGTGTGATTTGATCTAGGTGATCCTGCTGTGGTGGGGGATGATCTTTCAATGTCCCTTCCAATCCCTAATGTCCTGTGATTCTGTGATTCAACTTACACGGTAATAGGAAGGGACTTTTGTTCCCAAAGTACTTTCTTCCCTCCAGCACATGACATACAGATTTTAGATTCTGCTACTTACAGAGAACAAAACCTGAATGTGATTCTATGGCTACTGACAGTGACACAAGGGATAAACCTGAAGAGATGCTTTCTAACTTTTTAGACTTTTTGTCTGCTAAATGAGTTTCCAGAATCAGTACCCACATCGGTATTGCAGTCAACACTGTAGTTAACAATATAAGTACCTACACATTTGCTTTTTATATATTCACACACAGAAAGGGTGTGAAAGGAAACCTGCATCTGCCACGGTATTCCTATCAAATCTCTGCTGTGTAATTCAAAAGTGCAATTTGATGGGATGACATAGGTCTTACCACGGCATCTCTCCCATTTCCTAAGATAAAGCTCCAGACTAAAGCTGAACAAGTGCTTGCTGCCTAGCAGTATTGAATATAGAAACAAAAGCCCAAAACCACAGCTCATCACGTCATGATTTCCTTGCAGCTGTAGGTGACACTGCCATTTTGGAATGATGAGTCAAGCTGAGTGAGTATGCAGATATCTATGTGTGATAAGCAGCTTTTACAACAACGTTTTCAAAGCCACTCAGCACCAGTCAAGTAGCACTGCTCTTCCTCCTGCCTTTCAAGAATTTCCTACCCACAAGCTTGTTCTTTTGATTCTTAGCAATCTAAACCATCTCTTATCATGATGCTCCATTGCTGCCTGCTTGTGGTTACGATCTCAGATGAAGCCTTGGCTCCTAGATTACACTCAAGTAGGTCTCTTAAGTGCTTTCTCTCTCGGCAACCCATTTTCTCTCTTGATGTGTCAGTTCATTGCATAAGAAGTGCTTGAAAGTCATTCAATCCCTGTGAATGTTGAGCTGAGTTCCTTACAATAGTAGTTTCCTTCTTAGGGCTGTGCAGATTAGGAAATGTACTGCAAGATTTCATCTCTAATCAGCTCACCTAACCATCTTAGGAAAAACACTGCTGCTAGTGGGCCTTTCCCAGGTGAGGGAGAACACAACCTTGGTATATCCAGGGATGTGTTTTGCAGAACCACCCCAAATATCAAACAGCTTGCTGTAGGAAGTGGTATGTAAGCAGTCTGTAGGCTGAAACTTCTCTTTAGAATTCAACTATTAAAAGTTTATAACATGTTGTCTTAAATATTAGTGCTATCTATCCGTGTACTTCCAGTAAACAAGGGAGATCTGCAGACTGAGTAACATCCAGTTCATTGTCCAGGCCAGATACAAATGGAATTCAGAGAAGGATTTTGCCTCTGTGTTGGTTGTTCTTTCACGCATTCACACATTTGAAAGAGAGCTTTAAGTGTAACTGGAGATTAATAACTGGAGATGAGTCCTTATTGTAAATTTTGGGGGTTGTATCAACTGACATCTGTGGGGTTGTACCAGTTGACAGGCTGCTCAAAGAGGTTGTGGAGTCTTCTTGTTTGGATATATTCAAATCCTGCCTGGACACAAACCTGTGCAACATGCTGTAGCCCAACCTGGTCTAACAGGAAGGTTGTACTAGATGATCTCCAGATGTACCTTCCAACCCCTAACATTCTGTGATTCTGTGACCTCACACAACATACCATACAAATTTTTGCCTTATTTTTAAAAAAATGGTGCTTTTTTGAAGGAAGACTGCCCTTCTACATGAAGAATTTAGGTGTGGTTTCAGAAACACTCATCACTAATCTAATTGCTTCCACTGAAGGCAACACAATTTTGAATTCCTCAAAAGATGCTTTGCATGGTCTTCTGCAATCATAATTCCTTTTGAGTGTAAAAACAGGTCTCAAATGTCCCTGTTGTCACTACTGATGTAAGATCTTTCTACATCAGATCTACAATTTGACCACACATGTAGTATGGAAAAACTAATGAAATCTTAACATGTCCTTTCTTTATGCAACTGTGGTGTGTCCTTCTTGCCCTTTGGTTCGTGTTTGTGCCAACACATTGCATTCATGAGAAAATTGTTGATCTATTAACCTTAGCACATTGATTTGATTTGCAAGTTATAGGTAGAGTTGGTTCGCTGCAGCTGCCTGTGTGAAAATGAGCTGAACCAACTTCTAAAATCTTCATGTTACAAATATGTTAATTGGTCAAGCTGCTCTCTGGCCTGTGTTATGGTATCAGATGCATCACACTGAAGCCTTTCTGGATTTAAAAAAAGGTCATTACTTATTTTAATACTTGCCAGTAAGTATGAAGCACCCTGCCAGAGCTGGCATCTCCTATCCTGAAGGGTCATCATCCTGAACCCATCAATTTGACACAATCCACTGAAAAAGCTATCACCATTTCCCATTAGATAATGAAACACATCAAGGCTGTTCTTTGAAAATCAAAGAACAGTTCCTCATCTGTCAATCTGGAAAAGAGACAGGAATAATTTGGCTTACATTTATACACAAAATTATCTCAAGGACAATAGTGATGACATACTGCAATAACAGCCACAGAATCTTCTGGGTAAGTAACTGAACCGTGCTCCAAACGTAAGGTAAACAATGCAGATGATTTTTGTCTATGAAATTAAAATGCATTGGGCCCAATCCTAACCAGCAAGTGCTTTGTCATTAATTCTGAGGAGACAAAGTCCTTTCTCAGTCAATTAAAATAAGGTCTATTCAATACTTTTAATGCTTTATAATATAATGAGGACAAAAAGGCATAATAAAATCAGATTAATTAGATTAGGATTGCCAATAATTTTAGCAGCTATTCTTTGTACAGTGTCAGCAAAATATTTTTGTGCCGTGCTAGGATGTTATGAAGTAAATAAGAGAAAATATATTTTCCAGTGTTTGCGGAAGTAATAGCTTTACTCCGTAGTTTATCTCCTTTCCTGAAGCTGAACTGCCCTTGGGTCTTGGGGGAAAAATCAAAGAGACACTCTAAGACTCAGCTTATAAAAAAATACTCATAAGGTATACCTTAATGAGAAGAGGGACAAGGATAACCTATTTATGTGGTTCAGGAAATCACATTAGGTGAAAAATAATAAAGATATTTAGGAGTGAACAGATATTCTGTAGTTTGTAATTTAAAAAAGTAATTAAAGAGGTTTAATTTAAAGGATTACAAAATCTAAAAAAAATTACAGATCTTTAGTCAAATAAAACCTTTCTGTTTATCCTACAAAACAACCTACACATCTGCTCCAATTCACCTTTCAGTTTTAACCACGGTATACCTTTTTTTAATTTGCATTTACTGAAGACATAATGTACAGTAAAATATTATAACTCCTTAGCTGAAGGTAACTGAATACCAACCAGCCACTCTGATGGCAATTAAGCAAAGTTTGTCCAGTAAGAGCATTAAAATGGCAATCTCCCTTTAGAAGTGCTAGAAATGTTACAACCTTAAAGTTCCCATTTAGCCCAGTACTTGAGAGTGAGCTTATTGCAGGCCCACGTCCCCTCTGGTAACATATGCACAGAGAGATATATATATCTCCACATATAGAGATATGTATGTACACACACAGAGAGTAAAAAAGAAGCTCAGATGGACCTGTCTGCTGCTTAGAGCATCAGGAAGGGCAACAGGTTTCAGGGTCAGCGCAAGAAACCCAAGGCAGAAAAGTCAGGGAAAGGAGCTGCCTCCCTGATAGTGGATCTTCTCAGCAAGCAAACAATGACATTCACAAAAGGATGCTGCAGAAATCTTGTCTTTAGAAGTGAGAGGTGGGAAGCCACAAAGGTTCACCCAGTGGTAGCATTGCTGCGCAGCCTATTGAGCTGTGCTTCTGTGGGAAAGCTGCTTGATGTCAAGAGCAGATGCTGCCTTCTTACCACACAAAGCGTGCCCGAGGTGTGCAGACCCGGAAGAAGGTCTAGTCTTTTTCAAATAATGCTACATGTGGCAACTTGCAAGTTGTGCCTTGTTTTGCCTGTCTGATGTGTATATGTCACATCACTGCAAAAAGTTCCGTGCTCTTCTGTGGAACTAGGAGTGTCATCAGGCCATCTTTTGTATTTTTCCTTCACAACCGTCAAACGTGGCTTATGCACCAAATGTAAGTCTTGCCTGGGAAGACAAGTTAACTTGCTATTGTTTCATTAAAAAAGAAGTGAAAACGAGGTATGAATTAATCCATGAAGTACATCCTGTGATCAGGATGTTTTCCTGCATGTGTCCTCCTCCCACTTCCCATCTCTTCATAAAACAAAATAAAAATGCTCCCTTTGAGAGCTTTTTAATAGGTAATATTTTGAAAGAAACACTGAATATACAGTAAATCTGCCAAACAATTTCTGCCTGAGTTTCCTCCAAAGTCAACAATTTCAAGCTGTAGTCTTATTTTTTTCTGAATTAAAATGGGAACCAAACAGCCATTTGCTCGTTCACTGAGATTGAGATCAAAGCTAAATGGAAAGGAGTCACTGACTGAATTGATTAGCCATTGCAAATGATTGTAGGTATTCAAAGGAGCTGACTGTGGATGCAGTGAAAGCCCTTCTAACAACCTATAACAGATGCTAAACTCGTAATTCTTGAGAAATTACAAGAAATGAAAGGAGCACACCTAGTCTTTGCATGTTAGAAACACAAGCATAAAAATTCAAGTCAGAAGCTTTCAGGGGAAAGTCAGAGGTCAAGCCTTAGATGACATGGTAGTTCTTTCCCAACCCCTTGCACAAATGTTTGTTTGTGTGGTGCAGTGAGGCAACTTAATTGCTAAACTGCTTGTAAATATTTACCAAGACACGCTTTTAGTTTGCACCTTACAGGTCTACCAGCCTCAGTGCTGACTCTCAGACCCTTTGACTGTGTTGTCAGAGGATAATGTGATCTCTGTGCTTCTTAGTCTTGCTGTGCTTGACCTTAATAACTTCTTAAGACAAGATTTTAGTTTACAAGTGAAACAAGTCCTTTTCATGGATTCGGACCTGTTAAAGACAAACATTAGTTAAAATTAGTCTGCTTAACTAAGAAAGAATTAACTGTTTATTAGTATTTTAAAATGTCACTTGGCATCATTGATTGTCTCTGTTCATGCTGTGTGCCTGACTGTCCTTGTAACCTTTACAAGTTTTGACTCTGTTACTCACCTCCAACTGTTAAGGGAAGCACTTTGGTGCACTTTGCCCTAATTTTCATGGAAATTGGAAGCTGGAGAGAAAAAAGAGATTAGAGCACTCCAGCAGCAAAAGAAAGGCAGTGATGACCTGGCACCTGTAAGCTCTGTTTAGAAGCAGCCAGTACTCCAGTCACCATGTGCTTTCCACTCATACTGCACACAGGTCCAGAGGAGTAGCAGCAAGTTCCTTCACCCATGGGGAGCTTTGTGGGAGGGAGCTGGTGTATACTGGAGATGGGATCAGGGGTGTAGAGATATAAAGCCAAGGGCTAGAGTGTTTCATCAGTTTGATTGCTGGAAAAATCTTGTTTTAATTAATATGAATATGCAAGGAAAGAAGCATGGCTGTTATTTTACTGAGGCTGATAACTATTTTTCATTTTGAGATGGAAAGGCTTGAAATTGTGCTGAAATGACAGGTGATATGACCAAATTACAGGTAATTCATCTAGAAATCACCTGGAACTTGGTGAAAGCCTGCAGTTAAGCATGCAGATATTATCCTGATAATTCAAACAACACAGCATCAGGCTACTATCCTCAGAAAAGTATAGTCATAGTAACAACATGGGCAGGTTTGGTCATTTACGTCTTATGCCCTTGTGGCCAAGAAGGCAAATGGCATCCTGAGGTGGATCAGAAGAGGGGTGGTTAGCAGATCGAGAGAGGTTCTTTGCCCCCTCTACTCTACCCTGGTGAGACTGCATTTAGAATATTGTGTCCAGTCCTGGGGTCCTCAGTTCCAGAAGGATGCAGAACTGCTGGACCGAGTCCAGCGCAGAACCACAAAGATAGTGAAGGGAGTGGAATATCATCCTAAAGAAGAAAGGCTGAGAGAGCTGGGTCTCTTTAGCTTGCAAAAAAAGACACTAGGGGGTGACCCTATTAATGTTGATAAACATGTCAGGAGGTAGATGTCAGGAGGATGGAGCCAGGGTCTTCTCAGTGTCATCAAATGATAGGACATTAAGAGAGGTTCTTCTCCCCTCTTGACTCTGCACTGATGAGACCACATCTGGAGTATTGTGTCCAGTTCTGGGCCCTTCATTCAAGTGGGATGTGGAGCTGCTGGAGGGAGTCCAGCATAGAGCAATGAGGATGATGAAGGAAGTGGAGCACCTCCCTTATGAGGAGAGGCTGAGGGAGCTGGGTCTCTTTAGCTTGGAGAAGAGGAGACTGGGGGATGACCTCATTAATGTCTACAAATATTTGAAGGGTGAGTGTCAGGAGAATGGAGCCAGGCTCTTCTCAGTGTCATCTATTGATAGGATGAAGGGCAATGGGTGTAAGCTGGAACATAGGAGGTTCCACATCAATATGAGATGGAACTTCTTCCCAGTGAAGGTGACAGAGCACTGGAACAGGCTTCCCAGGGGGGTTTTGGAGTCTCCTTCACTTGAGATGTTTAAAGCCCACCTGGATGTGTTTCTGTGTGACTTGGTGTAGGTGATCCTGCTGTGTCAGGGAGATTGGACCAGAAGATCTTTCGAGGTCCCTTCCAATCCCTAATGATTCTATGATTGTATGATTCTATGACAAGGGGCAATGGGTGTCAACTCGAACATAGGAGGTTCCGCATCAATATGAGAAGGAACTTCTTTGTGCTAAGTTTATTGGAACACTGGAACAGGTGCCCAGAGGAGTTGTGGAGTCTCCTTCAGTGGAGATGTTTAAAACCCACCTGGATGTGTTCCTGTGCATCTTGGTCTAGGTGATCCTGCTGTAGCCAAGGAATTGGACTAGATGATCTTTTGAGGTCCTTTCCAATCCCTGATGTTTTGTGGTTCTGTGATTTCCACCATCAACGTTTTGTAGCAAAACAGTGCAGAGGTGACAGTCTTTGGAAACAGGAGCTCTCTGTGCTCTATCCCTTAGCTTATTTGATATGAACTGTATTCAGCTGCATCCAGCTCATACACCAGTGCTTGCCTGAGGCACTGTCTACTAAGCATTGCAAGTGGAAATGTCAGGATATTTAGCATATGCTCTTCGGGGACACAGAGATCTTTCCTGGAGCACTGATGAGGTTAATATTATTAATGGACATACCTGCAGTGGAAACAATTTCCAAACACTTTAAATATTGAGTATGTTAAACAAAGAAAATAAAACATGTTGAAACAGCTTAGACACTTGCAAGGCAAATAGTAGCTCAGGGCAACATTTCTAATTTTCCAAGGATTCTGCAATGATTATGCAGATTTCTCTTGCATATAGAATGCATTTAAAAAGACAAAGCCCATTTTATTATCTGGAAAACATTTATGTATTAGTCCAAGCTGTCTGAATTGAGTTGAGCAATTTTAGCAAAACTTCTATCATTCATCTGAGCAATTCTAGCCAGATTGTGCAATAATTGGTAAGAAGAATAATTGAATGCATTAACAGAGCTGAGCATGAGAAAAACTTCATTGAAGTATATATTAAATGTTTCTTAGTGCAGGACATATACTGTTGTGAGATTCATCAACAACCCATTGCTAAAGCCTCTGTCTCCTACTGAAATGTGAACCGTGAGCACCACTTAGGTAGAGGGCTAATAACTAGCCTGGCAAAAAGTCTGATTTACAGAAAAGGAGTCTGTGTGGTCTAAACTGTCTCCACAGGTGCTGCAGAGGGGACACTAGTTGACAATGGCCTCCTTGATTGTTGTAAATCCCTTCCAAGGGGAGCTAATCTAGACATGCCTTCTTTCAGGGCCATCCATTCAGATCCAACAGAAGTGTTACGAATGCTGGGGAATGGCGTGGCAAGTTTCTCTTCCCATCAGCCAAGCAGCAAAACTAGAAGACTAGCTTAGGTTAGAAGCCTAGCTTTCTGGAGTCTGTAATTAGACAAAATAAATCCCAACCATTAGTGTTAGCCATTAGTGTGCTGAGGCATTTGCCTTTCTGTAATCAGTCTTTTTTGCAGAGCTTTCGGGCACTGGTCACAGAATCACAGAACATTAGGGATTGGAAGGGACCTCAAAAGGTCATCCAGTCCAATCCCCCTGCAGAATCACCTAGCTCAAGTTGCACAGGAATGTATCCAGGCAGGTTTTAAACATCTCCGGAGAAGGACAGAAGAACTAGCTCTCTCTCACAGGTGCTTGATGTCATACACACTGCATTTGCTTGTTAATCTGCAGTGATGTTTATGAGCAATGTAACTCTGCAAAATTTTATGCTACTACATTCCTAACTGAACTCCATTTAGTTTAGTCTCCTAGTAAGGAGCTCTTTTTGGGTTACTGCTGACTGGAACGGGTCTCTGTAGACAAATGTTTGTTTTTTTGTGCAACTTGGAGAATGATAATTTTGGAGGTTTCTGCTACTCTTTCACATCTGTTTGAAACTGGTCAGTGGTTCCAAAAGTTCTCGATGGGAAGGATAGATGGATGAACATATGATTAAGCAGGCAGATATATGGCAGGAATGCATAAGACTCAT
>JAOXOE010000602.1:12426914-12457384 GCA_028565055.1 Phoeniculus purpureus
AAATATTTTAAAATAGTTTAAAAATTGCCATGTTTCTGTGACTATTTCAAAGTCTATAGACAATATCCTTAATGGTTTAATAAGCAAAGGAAAAACCAAGAGGACATTGTCGAGTTTATTTTCAGCTCCTTTTCATGTAGTCAGAAAGCTACCTTTTTATAGTTTAGATTATATTTTAAACCTTTGAAGACAGATTCAGCTTGGACAGTCCTGCCAATTTCAGTGGAGGAATAGTGCGTGTGATTAAGCAAAGAAATAGGGTCTAGTACCTTTCAATAGAAACAAATGCTTGCTATGGCACTCCTTTGATCAACATGTTTTTGAGTTACTGTAAAGCCTTTGGCTGCTCCTTTCCTAAATTTATGAAATATACACGCAGGAAAGCTGAGAGTGAATTTTTGTGAGTTGAGCTGGCTGCTACATTCCAGCAGAAAAGGGCATTCTTATTCCTAACCCTTTTTCTTTCAAGCTGATCCAACAGAAAAACAGCCCACCAAAAGGAAAGAAGTGGGAGGTGTTTACTTATTGGCAAACTGATCCAAGTCACCATTAGGTCTGACTGTCCATCGATCTGTTAATGGGGAGGCGTTCACTGTGTGCAGACAGGGGAAAAAGCAGGAATGCTCTTTTGAGTAGATGAAGTACATTATAAATCTGACCTCAGAAAAAAGCAAGTCCCCAGACCAAAAGCATAAAGAGAAAAACAGCTGGATAAAGCTGGAGATTTCCTTGCTAGATTGCTCAGAACAGAACGGAAAACTCTTTTGCACAGCCAGGTGACTCCTTTGAAATACAGTAGCTCTAGAACACCGTGGAAAAAGTCTGGCTTGGTACTCTCTGTGTACCAAGCAATATATCACAATGTGCTAAGAAGTAAGGGCCCTCTGTCAGCTGTCAAAATAGGGGCTGTAGGACAGAGCTGTTACTCAGTACCACCATCCCTGCCTGGAGGGATGCTGCCCTTCCACAGCTGAATCAGCAGCAATAATGTTCTGCAGTCACTGCAGTCCCATTTACAGTTGTATCAAAGCATGGCACTATTCCAGAATACAAAATGAAACACCCAGTGGCATACGCACAGGGTGGGATTTGCAAAAGCTCCCTCTGTTAATCTGCTTCTGCTCTCTTTGAAGTTGGTGGCAGATCTCCCACTCATTCCAACTACTCAGTTGGGTCAATAGTGGAAGCTTTTGAAAAGCCTATTTTACAAATATTTGAAACATGGTAGAACCAAGAATTCAAGATCTTAATGTATAGACTTTGTCCATTTTCTCTGTTTTCCAAATTCTGAGTTTAATTCACCAGCTGATCCTGCCTAACCGGCTGCAAAATTCTCTCTTCTCAAGCAATTGTGAGGGAGCCTGTAAATTTTTCAAAGCCTTTTCATAACACACCCAAACTGTTTACCATTGCCTCCAGAGAAGTCTGCTTTGTAACAGTATCACAAGGTCAAGTTATCCCTCTGAAGTGCCTATTAGTATAAAGACAATAGAAAAAAATAAATTAATAAACCAACAGCACTAGCACAGCCCTGGAAAATATTAAGTCATAAGTAGAGTTCAGCCAGAGCAGTCTCCCATTAAACTTTATTTAAGAGCCAGGTTCCACCCTGAGATATGTATGAGCTGCAGTTTTTTTCAGGGGGAGCTGTGCTGTATTTTGTGTCAGAGCAAGACTCAGACATCTGTGTGTCTGTTATGAATCAGAGAGGGGTAAAGTCCACTTCCATTCAGCAATTTTTGAGATAGAAAACTGAAAGAAGTAAAAAAACCAGCCCATACTTTCACAGGTCCTCTCTGTAAAATGTAATTCCTTCCTCCGAAAGACTCGAATGCCCATGTTTACAAATCTGCTAAGCTACCATCATAATACTTGGCAGCCTTTTTTGTGCCCTTGACCCCCCCCCATGAAACTTAGGCACACAGGCAGAAGCTACAAGGTTTGTGTTTCTAGCTTCTTGGCTCTTAGGACTCTGTTTAGGAGACTCACAGAATCACAGAGTCACACAACATTAGGGATTGGAAGGGACCTTGAAAGATCATTGAATTAAATCCTCCCACCGTAGCAGGATCACCTAGATCAAGTTGCACAGGATCATATCCCAGTGGGTTTTAAGTGTCTCCAGAGAAAGAAACTTCACAACCTCCCTGGACAGTCTGTTCCAGTGCTCTGTCACCCTCAACATGAAGAAGTTCCTTCTTATATCGACGTGAAACCTTCTATGTTCCAGCTGACACCCATTACCACCTGTTCTATCACTAGATGACATTGAGAAGAGCCTGGCTTGATCCTCCTAACACCCACCTTTCAAAGCGTTCCCTGGCTTATGCACAAGCTTCGTAAAGAAGGGACAGACCCAGCAGTCTGGCTTTACCCCCTTAAAGCCTTCCACTGAACCTTTGTGTGTGACAACCAGGAACCCCAATTAATGAGGAAGGAAGAAATGGCAGAGACTTTCCCTGTCCCTCTTGTGTGCCCAGTCAGGGACTAGTCATGTCAGCAGCCTTGTGCTGTGCTGAGTTGCATGGACAGCTTCAGGCAACAACTGTAACTCTGCTGGGGCTGGCTCCTGCTGGAAAGTTGACTGTTAAAGGAGACGAAAGAGTAAAGTCATGACCACGTGTATTTCTGCATGGCTTCTGGAGGCACTGGTTCGTGGGGGAACAAGGAAGAGGAGTGCTTTGCTCCTGACATGAGCTGTGCCTTCAGTAATGCTGGGTTCCCAAGCTGAATTCATTCTACTACAAGTGAAAAAAAGCTCATCGAAGAAGAAGGAAGAGGAGGAGGTAAATCTCCATCTTACAAAGTGCTGAGTCTGGATGTGAGCAGGTGATTAAAGTATTTCATAGGAGAATCTCTGGAAAATGCAAACAATTTTATCCCCCAAGGAAACCCTTTAAATGCTGAAATACTTATTCTTGCTCAGGAATTTCCCGTGCTTCAGATCCTAGTTGTTTGTCCTGTGCTTTAACCCTCCATTAGGTATCTGCTACTAGCTCTAAAAGGAAAGAGAGCCCATCAGCTCCATGCTCACTACAAGCAGTCTCATAGGTAGAGTTTGAAATCATTCAAATGCTGGTTAGGCAGCACTCAGCACTATCAGGATGAAACCTATGCTGGCAATCACTTACCATGGATTCTATAGCAGATGGGAAGAGGTGGAGGCATCCCTAGGAAAGAAAGTCCCTTTTTCTTAAAACTGGTACAGGCAACCTAACAATTAGTTGGGTCAACCTAACTTGTGAGGGCCAAAGGAAACACAGACAGCTCTGGTAATGTCACATCACGGCTTCACCATGCAATGACAGTGAAACAAAGAATGGGAAAGTCGGTACCAAATCCCATTAGCTGGAAGATGGATTGAAAATATCCCAGGAAGGATGGGGAATGGGAAGACAGATATGAGTGCCATGGGAGTCTGAGGAAACAATATGGCCCTCAGTCACAGCTGGTGTGCCATTGCTTTGGGCCTGCCAAGGGACTGATCTTGCATTTCTTCCTACATCTCCCCTCATCCAAGATCATGTTCAGTGTGTTGGTGAAGTATCCTCTTAGGTATATGAATGCTCACACCTACAGATGGTAAGCTGTTGCCTTAATGTGCCAAACAGTAGCAAGCAAAATCAATTGCAAAGCTGGACATCCACATTTATCAGTATTTCTCTGTCAGACTTTCCTCAAACTCCTACAAGTGCTGCACCTTACTGCAAGAAGCAAGGCATGGCCAGAAAGGGTATTAGATCCTCTTCTCAAGCGTGAGCTGTGAAGAAATTCATTAAGGTAGAAAATGGCATGTGCTAGACATTCCAGTTTTCAAGCCTATTTTCTTCATTCAAAATACACCTCTCTCTTCTAGAATATAGGATGTGTGCTTCTCCTTTCTCTCTCCTCACCACAACTGCTGCAAATTCATATCTGACAAAAACAGGCATCCAGACTTTCAAAGGTTGTAGCTTGTATTTCTCCCTCTAGCCATCTCCAGCATGTGCCAAACTCTACAAGGTCTCAGGGCTGGGCTGCACTGTGTTTGAAAGGGAGAGAGATTAACCAGCAATTCAGTGGAGAGGTAACAAAAACATGATATAGAAATGTTCCCATCTGCTCTGTTTTTCGCTTTTGGAGAAAACAGGATACAAGATGCGCTTCCTGCCTGGGAAAAGCTTGTAGCAGCCTAGGAGAGAAGGCATGACCTTTTCCTTAAAGGAAATGCAAGACATGGGGAGAAATAGGGGGAGGAAGAACAGTCTCATGAAGCTGTACGTTCCCTTGCTCTCTCCCCTTGTGTTTAATGCTGATCCTTACTTATTCAGCAATGACATATTTTAAAGAGTTTCATTCATCTCTGCCAACCCATTGTTGCTCCAGTCAGTCATGAACCTTCTGACACAAGTCAGATGCTGTTGAAATGAATGTTTTCATTCATCAGAAGCAAAAGAAATCATATGAAGTAGCCCAAGAGAAGGGCATGCCTCATTCTCTGTCTCCAGCTCGTATGCTGGGGACAGATGCTTATGTCCCCAGGATGCAGAAATTAAGCATCTCACACAGAATGTGGGAAGAGAAAGAAAAAAGTCTTTGTCTGAGATGCACAGATTTTAATGGATTCTGGAGGTGCAAATCTTTTACTGAGGAACAACAGTGATGTTCAGAGAACTGTAAAAGCATTTATCTCTCCAGTTGCATTCCTGTCTGCCAAAAGTGGGAGAAGTGATTTTTCTCCTCCTTCATACAAGGAAACCACTAGAAGAATGAGCTCAGGAACCACAGACATCCTTCCTTAATGTGCAAGAACATGGAATCAGCAGGAATTGTTCTTCTTTGGGATCATATGGGATCAGTGTATCTTTATTTGCTCCCCACTGTCCCTGCCATCAACAGGGGTTCCTACAAGACCTCTAGTTACCATTGCTAAATCTCTTTGCTCTTGTTGACATCTGTGGTGATAGTAGATGAGGCTGCTGTGAGCTAAATCAAGACACTTGAAGGAGAGGAATATTAAAAAATGAAGGCTGGAACCCAGCAAATTTTTTCCAATGAATGAAGGTCCGATAAGCAATCTCACACTCCAAGGTACAACACCATTGATTTTAGCAACACAATGATAATTTTCAGTGTGTAGGGAATTTCCTGAGAAGCTCTGCAGAAGGGTGAAGGAGACAGCAATGGTCAATTATTTGTTTACATACCAGGACCTCAGTGATGAGACTTTTTGTTTGCAGCTAGAGATGATCATAAAACATGCACCAAAAGTGATGCAAATAAAGTGTTTGATCTGGTGGATACCACTTATTATTGTGTTCTCATTTCTTTAGGAGAAATAATAAGAGAAAAGTCTCATTTTGTCTCACTTGGGCTTTTTGAAGCCACCTGAAAATAATTCCACAATGCTTCAGTTGCTAAGTTAGCAGCAGAAAAGTCTGGTTATATCTATCCACCATAAGCAGACATTTACAAAATGCCACTAGTCTGTAGTAGAGACATAGTGATGGAATGTTGGATTAGCTAAGCAGGGTTGGGCCTCATTTGTACTTGGATGGGAGACAGTCTGGGTGCACCAGGTGCTGTAGACTGACCCTGCTCCAGCAGGGGTGGTTGGACTTAGATGATCTTTCAAAGTCCCTTCCAATCCTGTAACATTCTGTGATTCTGTTACCTTGGTGAAAAAACATGCAGTTGGGAACTACATCTCATTATTAAAATCTCCAAAGAAGCACTCAGATTTGCCAGGTTCCACATAAATCCAAGTCCTTATCACTGCAAGTTACTTACAAGATGAGAAATAAGGTTGAAAGAGAAAATCCAAAGCTGATGGGTGCCCATGAGTCTTCTGTGTGTCTGTGCATGCAAGCAGCATCCTTCATTTTTGCTCTCTGTCAAACATTGTGTCACAGAATTGGGCTTTGACAAGTAGAAAAGTATGAAGATTAGGAAAGTTGCATTTATATTTATATACTACCACCTGCTACTTCACCTCTTCCATGGTGCTTAAATGTTCAAGCATGTGCCTTTGAAACAGGCTACCTTTAATGCATTTAAAACTCTGCTGGACTTCTGGCTTGCTTTGATCTCCACAGTCTAGAGACTGTCTCAGAGAATATAAATAAATACGTTTTGGAGAAAAAATATACTCAAGGAGAAAACTGTAAACTCCTTCCAATTTGATCTGCTTTGCCAGTTGACATCATACCTAAGGTTGTGTTTTGCATTTTATCTTTTTGCTTCAGGAGGTCTAAATCTCTGCCCAGAATGAGCAACTTGATGAGGTAGCTTGGGAAGACACATGTGGGAGGTAGCCCATACCATAAACACTGAAGTGGCAAATAATTATTTGGTGATTTTTGTTTAGAAAGTAGAAAGAAGGAGATGACATTTCTGTCCTGAGGAATGTACAGAATAAACAAAGCAAAAAGGCTACATTCATGCAACTGAGGAAGTCTGTCATTTGTTAAGAAGGAATGGGGAGGATGTGAGGGGAAAGATGTTAAGAGCTTGTTATTAACCATGAATAGGAAGGAGATACTGTTTGGAGAGCTGGAAACAGAGGATAGACTCAACTAACCCAGGTTAAGAGCAAACAGCTTTTTTCTGGGGCTCCACAACAGATGATTCTATCACTAAATGAAGCGACCATGAATCATTGCCTTTGTGGTGATCTCAAACTGTCTCCTGTACAGACAGCAAGTGAAAATGAGGGCTGGGTTCTTGGATCAAGGTGTGGGATGGTTACCTTGAGAGGGAGACATCATAAACTGGGGTGATATAGTGAGCTGAGTGGGCAGGTAAGAAGTATAGGATAAGTGTGTGGAGTGACTAGATCCATACAATTCTACAAAAGGTAGTGAAAAGGTGATTTTTCATTTTTAAAGAATAATCAAGGGTTTTGACACTAACTGTTGCTTGAATTCTAATTATGGAGGACAAGGCACCTCTTAGTGGAAGATGGGAAAGTGCCAGATGCAATCAGCAAGGTTTCAGAAGAATTGGTCCCTTTCCATTTAGTGGACAGAGCCTCCACAGCAATGACATGCAAGGCACCCTTCTCCTCCCTGACCTGGTGCTATTGTTCTTGGCCACGGTTCTTTGTGACTGGAGCAGAGACAGCATGAGTACTTGGAAAAGTGACAGAGCGTGCAGAGCACACTGAGTGGTTTTGAAAAAGAGTGAGGAAAATGTGACTTTCCCTTTTCTCAAAGAAAAGGGAAAGCTGGAATGGAAGCGTGGCTCTCAATATCAGTTTTGTTTCCTGGTCTGCTGTGTTCTACACGTTGTGGAGGCTGTTCTGTAGAGATGCAGCATCAACCTGTGTACATCCCCCTGTTTCTGTCAAGGGTTTAATTGCCATTAGTGAATAGTGCCATAGGCTTCGTTAAGCCAAAAAGGTACTAATGAGTCCTGTGAGGTAAAATCTGGGTTTCTATGCAACAGAGTCCAACAGTCAAAGTCCACTGACACAGTTATGGAAATACAAGAAAGACAGACAATAAGAAAGTCTCCCAATCATGTGATGCAGAATATATAAGCATGTCCTTGGTTGTAAACAAAAGCACCTGCTGATGACAGGAAAGATCTGTAGGAGGGAGATGTTGTTCCACAGCAAGCTGTGAAGATCAGAGAGCAAAGAGGAACCAATGAAGAGAAGATGGAAGGGGGAAATGGAAGATGAGGGAACTCCCAAAGGAAACAAGGCCTCAGCCCGGACGACGACAGGGGAAGATTTATATCTTCCTTGCCTGTGCTTTTCTTCCCATTGCCAGGACTGTGGAATGTTCTTGAAAGGATAGAAGAAATGGCATTTAACAACTAGGACCTGTGTGTTTCTTCTATATTGAGGTATGAGCACTTGTGGGCTGAGAAGGGGACAGACAGGAAGGATTAGGAGGTGCAAAGGGTATCTGATCTAGACAGCTTGAGAGGGCAGGTGTAAGAACGAAATAATAAAGACTATTCTAGTCTTTGAGAGTAACCTTGCATCACAGATGCAGCAAGAATTTAATTTTCTGCTCTCTGTATTGGATAGGACAAGGATTGTCCTCATGACACTTCACTGAAAAGAACTCCTGCTGGCTCATAAGTACTGGTTATTAAAGCCTCAGGAAATAACAGACTATACTGAAAATATAATATCATAATACATTGCTAAATTTCTAGTCCTAATACACGCTAAGAAAACTTTGAGAGCATAGTTCAACAATATACCCACATAGATCCCAGAAGATACAAATGAAATATAAAAGTCCAGAGTGCAATTTTAAACATTATGCAGAATCATTGAAAATGTACAAGTCTCCTGTATTCTTAGACGGCCACATTTTTACAGTAACTCTCCACACTGCACTAGAAGTATTGTTTTCCCTCTAGTCATTCATACGTGCAGCTCTTTAATCACCTGTTGTTAAGCAATTTGCAGACTACTTGCTTTACCTAAGCATTACTTGGTTGCTAAATTTGGTCATCAAGAGCTCTTTTTGATCCCTTGTTAATTGACTAAAATGTTTGCAACATCCCATTAGCAGATTACCTTGCTTTTTTTATTAGTAAGAATGCTTTTTCAAAGAAAACAAGCTAATTTTTCTCTTGCAGACAGTCCAAATTTACCTACACAAAAGGATCAGGTTAACCTGGAGTAACAATTCTGTGAAAGCTATTCCAGTGTAAATTAATTTTCCCACAACCGTATAATGTGGACACAGTTAAATAATATGACTGAACTGATAATTGAGTGAGCATTTTGTTTCCAAAGGGGGCTAGTTAGTCTTTAAAGAACAGTTTTTATTTCGGCATGAATATACCCCAAATGATCCATTTTTCTAGAAAACTGAGAAAAACTGTACAAGTTTCCTTCAGCACACATGAGCTAGTAGACGAACACGAACCTGACCAAATCTCCTGCCTGCATGAGTTTTAAACTTGCAGCATTCGCTGCCTGAAAACATGGCCTTTCCTAAACTGGTTTGTCCCATGTTTAGCAGCGTGATCCATACGGAACACCTGCTTCATCCTTCTTTCTTGCGTATTTATCTTTGCTTTTCTTTAGATCTTTGCCTATATGAACATGGTTCCTGTAATAGTTTCTGAGGAGGATCCAGGCAAATATTGTAGGTGCTTCAGTTCACACCGTTGAGTGATTCAGTGTCTATACAATTGTGAGCTGCTAGGTTCTGGCTCTATATATAATTAGCAGAGGGAGGCTTGAATCTGGCATCTGCAAGGGATGGTTTGCATAAGGATATTTTGCTGATGTTTCATTATATCATTTGAAATAGGTATTTTAGAATGTTTTCTGACTTACATACAGCCAAAATAATCTTCTTGCTTTCCTTCTTGTTACTGAGTTTATGCTTTTGCTAATCCTTCAAAAATCTAGTACATTTTTCTGCTACTTGTGAAGTTCTCTATCATAAAAAAAGGGAAACATAAGCTTGTGGTTACTGGTCTGTGAATAGACGTTAGGTTAGAGAAGTAAAACTCTCCAGGACCAGACTGCCATACTAGTGAAAAGCCCTGTAAGTAATGAAAAGCCATATAAGTAGTGAGAAGGATGGTGTGGCTATGCATATGTATATCTGTATATATGTATGCATAAAGAGATGCAGTATATAATGTGTATGCACACACACTTTGTGTGTGTATATGTGTATATATACATATATACACAGAATTCGAAGACATTTTCTAGGTTTGATGTTACTAAGATAATTTGTGTTATTGCAAGTCTAAACGTCTAAGTGTATGTAAAGCCTTGATGTCTGATCCCGCATTGCTGTGACCTTGTCACACATGCTGCCTCATAAAACTAGAAAAACTAGGTATTTTAAACATGCAGTCCCCAGTAGAATAGGCATTTATCACTCATGATAACATGGAGCTGTCTCAGGGTGTGTTCAAAAGCCCCCCTGCAACTGACTGATAAAAAGCTTAACTCCATTTCAGGGCTTATCTGAAGAAGAAAGAGGTAGACCCTTGTGAAATAACTGAATTTCTTTTTCTTTTTTTTTTCTAAGATGAAAAATAAAGGGAGTAGGAAATAAGAAAAAAAAAAAAAAACTACTTCAAAACTCCAATGCAGTAAAACAAGTTTAACCCATTGAGATTTTAAGTGAAGTTTTCTGCTTCATCAGGAAGAACCCTGTGGTGAAACATATGTCAGAAGAGAAGAGGATATGAGAAACTGGCCTCCTTTGCAGATGAGAATATTAATTAAGAGGAAAATCACTTAGCCAGATGTCTCATTGGTAAAACTACACGTGCAAGGTACATGTGCAATAAAGGAGCAGCGTAGCAGAGACAGTGGATTTGATTTCCATGCTAACACTGAAGAGATAGGAATCTGGTGTCATGCTGACTCTTGAAGTGATGGAGGAGTACAGGTCTTATATCAGCTGCAAATTATAGGCTGCGTGTGTGTTGTTATAACGTTGTGGTATCATTCCTTGATGTAGTTGAGTTATGGGTTACAAATAAATTATCCATAGAAGACAGTCCTTTTCTCCATTCGTGTTCATAAATTCTTGACAAGCCCAACCTGATTTCTCCAAGTGCCACTTCATTCACCAAGCAGCTTTTCAGAATGCTTAGCTGCTGCTGATTTTTTAAAACTCATTACTGTGCTAACACTGTCGAATTCATTTGATTAGAAACTTATGTCTTTCAGAAGTAGTTAAAACACAGTCTGTCCAAATGCTTGCCCATCAAAGGTGTTACTGTACTCTTGTCACTACAGTATCTGGGTGTACCCCAGTTTGTTACGACTTTCCTATCACAACGTGGATGTGAATCAGAAAATTATGCAAAAAAATAAAAATCCTACTAGTGCCAAACACCTTGTTTAAAAGTTTCATGGTCTTTCTGTGGGAAATAAATAGGCCAATTACTAAATTACTTCCTACTTAGGCTTTTTTCCTAAGCGTGCATTATAAAATTAGACAGTGGGAAGCAAAGAGCTCTTGCCCCAGTGGTTCTATTGGAATCAATACTAACTCCTGCCTCCTGGCTGCTTTAAATGCCTTCCCCCAGATAAAAGCTGCTACTCCAGCAGTGCCTCTGGAAAGCAGTCATTTCTCTTCCACCTGTAATCTGTCCTCTCTATGCAGTCTACTAGCCTTTTGAAGAAAGGGTGCCTGCACAGCACCTAGCACAATCAGATCCCTCTGTTGGCTTGAATTTCTCTGTGCTATAGGAATACTAATCCCTCCACAACAATAGAGGCAGGCACTCCACAGAACAGGCACACACAGACTTTCATTAGAGAATGCAGTCCCGAAAGCCTCTTTTACAAAAGGCTTTGCTGATTGGACTCAGTCATTTGAACAGGGATGGATCCAGGGTATATTCCACAAGAGTCTAGAAAGAAAGATGCAGCAGTATCAGCAATGAGATTCAGATGTTGCACAATTCTGTAACACTAGTAGGCTTAAGCACATAACCAGCTTTAACCTGGATCCCGGAATGTGCAACATCTACTCATCTACTATGCAAATCATTGGCTATTTTTTCCTTCTTGTTTCCCCTCTCCCCTGCTTTTTTTTTTTTTCTTTTATGATGTTTTTCCACTGGTGTGTAAAAAGCAGAGCCCGGAAACGCTGAGAACTGTGTAATTAGAAAAGCAGACATCTATTTGGGTGGACATCTCCCCTCCTCGCCATTATCTCCAGCTTAGCAGTTTGCCAATATTTCTGCTGTTAATTACTGAAATTTCAGGTGCATTGTCAGCTTTTCAATTTGCAGACTTTCACATCAACATCTTAGGCAATTAGGGTTTTGGGGAGAGCCCTGGGATATAAAGGCAAGTTTTCCAATTCATATGCAGTGGTGGGAAGCAAATACAAGCAGAGGCATTCCATTTACATAAATGCTTGTGGCACATATTTTGAGACTTCTGTACTAAAAATGAGACATTATTATAATCTTTAGCTTTCCTTGCTTATAATGTTCACAGTTTACTAGTGAAGACCAACATTTTCATAATCAATAGCCTTCGTTTTTGTTTATTAGTCAGTGTCACAGACAAGTGCTTCTGTTGATTAAGAGCAGTGAAATAAAATCTATGGCAAAGGCAGTGAATAACATGATTAAAAGTCTGCAGGGATAATTTTCACAGTGATATTGCTCCAGAAACTTTTAAAGGGCCAGTCTGCAGCCCCAAAATATATCATGTACTGAGTTAAAGATAAGGCAAGGCTGTTCTCAGAACCATACTTGCCATTCATAACTGTAAGTCACTTTCCCTTTATCAGGGGTCACATGTGTCAAGTTCACAAACTGGTGGGACAGTCCACAAATATTAGACTCTTTTTGCCAGCAGTCTTAGCTGTCATTGTGGCAGGAGGAAAAGCTGGGAAAGATGGAGCAAGACCTTCTGCTCATGGGGTATTTCTCATCTGGGCTACTGCTGAGCTACAGCTGGCAGTACAGATGGAAATCAAACAGCTCACAAGGCTTACTTTGCTTCACCTTGTTCCTGACCCTATTTCTCTCTTTGAAGTTGGGGCATGACTGGAGGTCCCGTCTTGCCTTCTGGTTTCCTTCTGGTGCAGTTCTTCTACATAGCAAAGACCACACTGCTTACATCCAGCCAGATGTAAGACCTTATGTGCTGATAGGTGATGAGGAAGAGAAACCTCCACAAACTGCTCTTCTTAACCATTAAAGCCTTTGAAAGATAGCATTTGGAGTACAAGAGCCCCCATATAAAATTCCCAGCATGCTGAGTAGAGACTGAAAGAATATGCAGAACACCTTCTCCAAGTGGATGAATATCTTTGATCCCCAAAGATGGCTCTGTGTAGATCACTGCTTCCCAACACTGAACCTTTGACCTTGTGATGTTTACTTGCATGGATCCTTCACCTCATCTGAGCTGTGCCGTTGCTTTGGAATGGGGTGACTGCAGTATAAAAGGAAGGGCGAAAAAACCTGAACAGAGATTGCCAAGCCTGTAGAATTCCTCAGGTTTTGTAATGAGTCTGGCAGCTACTGCAGGTACTTCTGAGCAGGGGTGGTATGAAGCAGATGCATCACCTTCTGCTGGTGCACTTCAAAGTGATGCACTTAAAAACCAGGAAGCTCACATTTCTGCAGTCAGGCTATGCCCTTTTTCATAGAATTAAAATAATAATTAAAAGAAAGCCCTTGGAGGTGTATTTACTGCACAATATTTTATTGACTCTGAGCCAACAAAATTTGAGCTCAGCTCCATTTTTGGCTTTGGTAGCAGACTTCTTTACTTAGGCATTCCTTTTTATTCCAGCCACACAAAAACATCTATTAACAATGAATGATAGAGTAAATATACAAACAGCTTGCCTAACATCAGCAGGCTGCAGAATCCTCGCTTCTCTGTTGAGTATTCAGAGTGAGGGGATGTCTGAGCCAGGCATGAGAAGTACCCAAGGTTAGATGGAGCGACATCCCTGCATACATTTGCAGGGTTCACAGGGTTGACTGTTTTAAATCTGAAACAGTAGTCTGCTCCCACCTGGGTCGCTAGGATTACACAGTATTTATAGAATGAATAAAAATTCCTTATCAGCCTTGAGTGAATACAAGGAGATAAGCAAAGAACATGAGCAATTAGGTAGCTTAACACTGTTCAGTTTACATCAGTAGACAGCTGCTCTGTGGTCTCACCTGCAGGTACTCAGCAAAGAATTAATATGCTCAGTATAGTCAAAGGCTTTTGCTGATTTTTTTATGCATTTTCACACCCAATTCAAAGATTTTCATTATGGTTATGAGGCAAAATTTCTTTCCAGTTACTCTGCCTCGGTGGCATACATCTGCTGTTCATGCTGTGCAGTGCCTGTCAATACACTGATCTTTCAATATCTTGTTTCTTGCAAATATTGCTGGAATTTTGCTAAGAAGTAAGACCTTTTCCCATCTGAGATCTATCCCCAAACCCATAACCATTATAAAAACCATGCATCAAAACTTGCATTATACAGGAATACAGTCCTATCAGACTTCTTCTAATTTAATTTTGTTCTTAATCTGTAAATATGATCCAGGTAACTAAAAAATAAACCCAACAATTTTGCAAAAAATCCCTAGAACTTCCTGTCTGATTTGGTAAGGGAAATGACGTGGGCACATGAAGAATAGATAGCCACTTTCTTTCTGTCAGGGTACTTCTAGCTAGAATGCAATCCATTTCTTTTCACTGGCAGTCATATGATCTTAAAATTATTTAAACTGAGAATTCCTGCTTAGATTTTGGAAAAAACAGGAAAACATGATGCGTCAGCAGTTTTTCAATATGAACAGACAAAAGGCCCCTGTGGGGTACTAAGTCCTCACCTTAAGGCTTTCTGTGGGGTCTTTTGACAACCTGTATTTTGTCAGAGAAGTGATGATCATTAATTCACGACTGCAGAGCTGGCACTGGACTTGTCACCTGGCCAAGTCTGTCACGGTTACGTGATTGGGTTTAGACCCTTGTTGATACTGCACAGTGAGCAAAATGCACTTCAGCTAGTTAGGACCACTCTCTTGCACACACTTGGAGAGCCACAATGGCACTAATTTTCTCAAGCTTTTATAAACCCAAACTCTCAGAATCCTGAATAAGCCTGTATGTTTCTTTCCTATCAATAATAGAAAATAAGCTGTAACAGAAACAATAGAAAACTGCTGAATAAAATAGAATAAAATATTATATAAGGCTACCATATAATCTTTCTTGTGAGTTAGAACTTGCAGAAAGGACTAAAGAGTAAATAGAAATTGCTGGTCAGGATTTTAAAGGTGCTACTCGCTGTGTCATTTCTGCTGTATCAGCCTGCCTCATTCAAAGCTTGGGAAACATTGTCAGCATTGACATCCATAAAGAGCAAATACTCTTCCAGCAATCTCTGGATCAAATCCTGAATCACAGGCAGCACCCAGCAGTGCTGTCCATACTTTCTGCCTTCATTACTAACACCACGGTGCGATAAACAATTCTACTACTGGAAGTTTGTTTGTTTATTAAAAATAATAAAAAGCTACTGACTTGAATTGAAACAGGAAAGATTATACTAAAGCCATAAAAGAGACACAGAGCTATTGCACCACTAAAAATTCAGTTCTCCCATTGCCTTTTCTCAGCTTCTTGAACCAGAATCTATCTCCTTTCCTTCCACTTTGTTTTCAAATACTGTCCCCAGATGAATGCTACCACGCGGCAACGGAGCCTCTGCTCACTTGTCTGTTAGGGTCAAATTTAATCTTTTCAGATTTCCTGAAATATGCCAAGTTATGCTAGCAGAGGACTTGCCCTCCTGTACCCTCTCTTACTGAGAAACTAATGTGGTTGTCCTTAAGCCCACACTTCTAAACTTCCAGGAGCAGAAACACATTGTGGCTTTAAATATAGACTGTCTGTGCCTCACGTCTCACATTACACACAGACAGCTCCAGACTCTAAACAAAGTTGGGCAACACCATTAGTAACTTAGAAAAGCCTCAGTATGCTTTCGAAATGCTCTATATTTTCATTCCTGAAGGCAAGGGGAGGGAAAAACATTTAAACAAAACTTTTCTAAGTCAGGGTTTAGGCGGAAACATTAACTAACTTTTGCTCGGTCCTATTCAGGAACCAGAGTTTTCAGAGCCTGTTTCAATTCTTCACACACACAGACGCAGACAAATACAAAGAGTAAAACAGCTACACAGTTTCATCAGTTTTTTTTTCTTCAGGATTAGTCCCAGGCTTTCTGTTTTGCATTATGCTTTTTGGTTTTTTTTACATATGAAACACATTAGACAATCTTTTCTTTAACAAGCAGACTGATAAATCCACTCTTATTGTAAGGACGGGGGGATAAGGTTACTCACGTGGTTGAGATGTCGTATTGTTTTGGTAACTCATAATTTACGCCTTTGAAAAGTGCCTTATTTGTGTTGACAGTCTCTCTTCCCTGCTCAGAACCGACGGCAGGATTGAATAGAACAGCTGGAAGAGCCCAGGAAAATGCTTCTCTTGTTCAGGCTTTCCTTGCCTGGCTCCTGACCCCTTTACAACTGGAAAAGGAAACAGCACATGTGTCATTCTCTTTTGCCTGTGTAGCTCACATGAGCGGGGAGGGGCACCCATTTGCAGATAGCAGTAACTGCATTCAAGTTTTGCAAGTTGGATGTAATGCACCCCTTTTGCTAGCCAGCAACTAGTGGAAAGAAAACACTCTTTTCATTCTTAGCTAAATCCAGATGCACCTATTAGATTCACTTCCCAAACCCATACCCTCCTCTGTTGATATAATTTCTTTTTAAGTGGATGCTTGTTCCCCAAACATGCTGGTTCCCCAAAATGACTATCACCAGTGGGTAGATTGAAAATAGGGGTTTCAATTTTCCTTTCCCAGCAGCATCCTTAACACAGCCTAACAGATCCTGTCCTTTTAACAGATGAAATTTGAGAATGCCATTTACTGGGTTAGAGCAGTTATGTCAGCATATATCATGAATCTACACTGTGCACAGAACAAGGAGAAACCTGTGGCTGCAGCACATGTAACTGCAGTCTTGGGTCTGACAGAAGCTTCTTATGGAATCTAAGGCAAAGCATTTCATCTCTGCCTCAGTTTGCCACCTGCAGAATAGAGTTAATACAACTAATTCCCCTCCAGTCTAGGTATTTTTATTTAAATCTGCAGACAGGATATATCTATTGGTCTGCATGAGTTAATTCATACTGTGCATCAAGTTTTTCAGCCTAGACTAAGCTACCAGCTCTGTTGTTTTTATTTCTACCATTTAGAGTTACCTTTTTGGTTATTTACACGCTGTATTGTAACCAGAAGTATGTGGTCATTGCAAGTGTGCATACATTTTGTGCTTGACCTAGGACTTGTAGGTTACACCAAAATACAAGTCATTTTTATCGTTTATATTTTAGACACTGAAAACACTGGACAAAGTTTCCATTTTCCTGGTCTCTGTGAGTCACAGTGAATTAACCACCTGCCTGTAACAGCAAAACCACTGTAACCGTTGGAATGGAAATGGAAAAAAACCAGAGTCATGAAAGCCAGGCTCAGACTCATCCTGTTTTGCAAAACTGTAGCAGGATATTTCTGTGAAGTCATCTCAGTGACCTCCTACAAGAAATCAATGCTGCAAAATTGGATCAGTATTTATTTAACAGCTATAGAATGGAAAACACTGCGACTTACTTATATGCCTACGACAAATAGCAGCCTGTTTGTGAGCATGGACACAGTAGATGACTTTGGTCAGCATTTTCCATGCTCTGGACTTGTGGTGGACAGCCCAGGAACATTCAGTGATAGAGCAAAGCAAGGCACAAAAGAAAGATGAACAAATACTAGCTAAAGCTCTTGACATTGCTCCACTGACTTCAAATCTACAGTGCACCAGACAGTTTCTCTCTGGAAATACTGACGACCATATTATGTATTACTTCTTCTTCTTTCATATCTGAAGCATAATATACAAAGGTGAAATAGGGGAATTCTGTCCTAGAGCGTGTCATGCAAATATATTATTTTTAAAACCTTATGTTTTCTGATCCCTGAGAAGTCTCAGAACTGTTGTGTATAAAAAACTTCTTAGCTGCTGTAGCTGAACTGAAGGATGGAAGATATGGAAGCTTTCATTATGTTAGTGCCAGCAGTCTAGACCCTTTCCAGGAGATTTCTGCTGGACTACTCAAAAAGGAACACACCCCCCCGAGTGGGCTGCCCTAAACTTAGCCTGCTTAGCATCCAGTTCTGGATCCCTTTGCATCTATACAAGACTTCCTGCATGTCTTCTTTGTGCTTATTAGGGCTGCTCTCCTACTACCAAAATCACTGTGAGAGTTATACCCAAGCTGACATAAGAGGAACCAAGCTCACATGAGAAAGTCCCCTCTAACAGCTTGCTATCTTCAAGCTTCTTAGGATATCTTCCTTTGTTTATTGAATAGATTTGTGTTCCCAGGAAATCCGAGAGCTGTTTCCCAAGACTGCTCCTTGCCTTCAAGTAGGCTATTTAACAGACCTTCCCTGACCTTTCCCACTCATCATTAATGGGAAGTATGTGAAGTTGAAAAGGAAAATTATTATGGTAGCTGCAAACAGCCTAGACTGCTTCTTGAGACCAAGGCACAAAACAAAGAGCAGCCCAGTGCTCTCTGCCTGCCCTGACCCTTACTGAGCTGACTGCCCTTAGGGGACAGGAGGCACCTAAGGAATCCAGAGCAAAAAAATGGGACAGTGGTGGTAGTGGAGAAAATATGTGATTAATCATTACATTTCAGCTTGACTGAACTCTCTCTTAAACTTTAATTACAGCTGGTGCTTCAGTCAAAAAAGTCCCCCAAAAGGCAAAAGCTGAAGATAACAGAAGTGTAGCTGAAAGCATTTCTCGTTCAAGGGCTGTGGCATTCATACATGATCCACTGGATCTGTGGGATAATGCAGGTATGCTGTAAAGTCTGTGAGTCAGCCATGTGGCTTTCATCAACCAATTACTTGATCTTTTGAGGCTACCATGTTCCCATTAGTCTGCAGAAAAAGTATCAGTTTCCTGACCTAGTGAGTACTCTGTATCTTCAAGCTTTAAAAGCTCAGAGTGGTTCTCTGGGCAAGGAAACAAAGATCCCCTTTTGTTTTAACAGTGCTTTCAGATGTGGCAGTCCTTTCAGGTCCAAGAGTGTGAGCGACTTCTTTCACCTCTGACATTGGAACTTGCCCTTCTCCTCCTGAGCGCAGCTATGTAATGAATCCAAAATGAATTCATACTTGTGCCCACATGGTTGTTCTCTTTGATACTATCTTGCTTGAAGATAAATGGTATTTCACAGTCATTCAGGCTTGGCAAGCTGATGCCCCATGCTGCAGCTGTTGTTCTTAACAGGAAGGGAGGGTGTAGGCTGCGGTCAAAGGAAAATAAATAAATAACCCACAGGGAAAAGTCTCTCTTCAGGAAGTTATGCCTGACAACAACAGGACATCAGAGTAGAAATCTCCATCTTCGATGGATTGTCATAACAAAGTATAATATAAAATGTAATGCAAACCCTGTATTGTCAGCCTGTAAAAAATTGTGGCAAGGTCTCTTTAATATCCTTCAATGTCCTCCCTTCATAGTCTCCAAGACTCACAGAAGGTGTTTAGATCTACCACCTGGATCTATGAAGGGAAGATGGAGCAGAAGTCGAATAATTTATTGCCTGGTCTCCTATGGGCCTCATGTCCATAGTGACGGCCGCATTTGCATGAGCCAGAGATGTGTCCCACCAGGTCACATGCCGTGGTCAAGCAGCCAGCTTGGCATGAGAGATCGTGTTGGCTTCCCCTTCTGCTAGCTACAAATTTCAGGCCAGGCTGGTGAGATGTGTGTGATTTGACCTGCAGGTCAAGAAGAAATACAGAATCATAGAATGGCTTAGGTTGGAAGAGACCTCAGAAGTCATCTAGTGCCTATCTCCCTGCCATGAGTAGACCAGGTTGCTCAGAGCCCCATCCAGCCTAGTCTTGAGCAGCACTTCCAGAGAGGGAAGCTGTCTCTCTGGGCAACCTGTTCCAATGCCTCACCAGCTTTATAGTGAGGAATTTCTTCCTAAGATCTAATCTAAATTCCTTCAGTTTGAAGCCATGCCCCCTTGTCCTATCACTAGAGTCCCTCATAAAATGTTTCTCTCCAGATTTCCTGCAGGCCCTCTTTAGGTACTGGAAAGCTGCTATAAGTCCCCTCAGAGCCTTCTCTTCTCCAGACTGAACAGCACCAAATCCGTCAGCCCCCTCTCTCTCAGGTGAGGTGCTCCAGCCCTCTGATCACCCATGCAGCCCTCCTCTGGCCATGCTTCGACAATTCTATGTCCTTGTATTGGGGACTTTATGTCCTTGTACTGTGAGACCTCCAGGTGAGGTCTCAAGAGCAGAGCAGAGAGGGAGAGTCACCAACCTTGACCTGATGGTGAGACTTCTTTTGATGCAGCCGAAGTTATGGTATGTAATTTTGTATCTTCTATCAGCTCGAGCTCTTGGCAAGGTTGGATTTTAAGCTCTCGTGTTTTTTAGCAAGGACTTCGGTCACTTTTCCAACTTTTCTAATCTGGAGAGTTCAGGCACATATGAAACACATCCAAAATTGAGATGTTTCTAATCCCAGTATGAACATTTTGATCAAAGCAGTAGCTGGGTTACGTCCAAGAAAGGTGTTGGATGAAGTGTGTATGTTTCAAATCCATTCCCAAGACTGCTTCTCACATTGCAGCAACACAGGACTACGATGGACAAAGTCAGATTGCCAGATGATATTTCCTGAAACATCGTAACACTGAGGCATTTTCTCTCATTTTTGCCTTGCTTGTGTGTTCCTCTCTGGACTAAAAGGTGTCAGATTAAGACTTCATCTGTAAGTTTTTACTTCTTTATACCTCTGGTCAATTCACAACTGGCAGTTTCAGTGCAGGACTACAGGCTAAATTTACATAAAAGTACTTATTCTACAAAATTAATGTTATCCCAGTCATTTTTAAAACCTCACTTTATAATAATGTGCAAGACATTTTCTTAATCATATTGCTGTAACAGCATTCCCTTCAGATTTCACACAGCTTTCAGGAGTCTTGAATCAACTATGAAATCAGAGACACTTCACTGCAGAGTTCAGAGTTTCCAATCACTATCTGAGCACGAAGCTGACGTGTGGTTCAGGCATAGTTACATTGAATGAAGCCATGGCACCATGAGGATGTGTATACTGACCCTGAGACCCTGTTGCTTAGCACTGCTTCTATCACCGCTTTAAAAATAACTGCACAAAACTCCTAGCCCAAGGGAGGCTTGAACTTCATCTTTCTCATGAGTCATGTGATTTTGTTTGCTTTTATTTTAAAACAGCCTTACACATGCGTAGTGTTTTTCTTTCATTCTGCAACTTGTCTGGGCAATCATAAAGATGTTTGTGTTTACAGACTTAGTCAAGTTGCTCCCTTTGTCAAGGGCTTACAAGCAGTTAACACAGACCTCAGTCCTTCCAAGGTCTTTTGGAGTGTGTTCTCATCTGATCACTAGCTATAGTGCTAGCATGTCAGGTCTTGGGAGATCATTGGCAAGTGGTTACTGTATCCTGCATTCAGAGCATCCCTATGACCCAAAGATGATGCTTGGTAGCTCCCAAAGCAATGAATACTATAATGCTGGTATTGTTGGGTTTGGGTTTTCTTTTGGTTAGTGGTTTGGGGGAGTTTTGTTTGATTTGATTTAAATCTTATTCTAAACAATTGCTAAACCAACTCCTGACGTAAACAGTAGACATGAGTTTTCCTTCTCTGCTCACTGCTGTACTCTAAGTAAAAACACATGATTTTTGACCCCTGACAAACAAACATGTGTGTCTTCCCAGTGCAGTAACGTGACTGGGTTTACTAACATCCTGTAGACAGTTTTTTCTATTGCTTTCAGAAAGCTGTTCACAGAAATTAAGCAGATGAGAAAGTGACTGTAAGACCAGAGCAAAACCAAGCACTAGACATGTGATTTCCCACTGTCTTTTAGTGAGGCACGAGTGTGTGCCTTTTTTTACTTTTAATTTAAAGGAGATTCACCCATCTCTGATAATGGTTAGTTCATAATTCTCTCAAACAGTAAAATATTAGTCTCACTGAAGTGACATTTCTATGCCACTGATAATAAATTTGTCTTGCAAGCTTTCTACAGGGAGTAGGAAAGGGTTTCCCAAGTGCAACCAAGTGCACTGGATGTGGCTATCCTTGAGGTCCACTCCCTTGAGTCCAGTTAAAATAGAATACCCTCTTAAACCCAGCTAATCTGTGATCCTTTTTTTTGTGCTAAGTAGGTTTTTGTACAAAAATGGAAATAGCTGTCTGCTATGCTGGGAATAAAAATTTAGAATGAACTGTTCTAATAATAAATTACATGCTGATTTTTCTTCCTTTTTTTTTTTTTTTACAGCAGCAAAGGCAATTCAGTTGTATCTGATTGGCACTATTTCAAGATTTGTGATGTTCAGCAGAAGAATATACATCTGCAAAAACCGAAGCAAAGCAAAAAGCTCTCAAACTGCATATGCTGGAATGGCAGCAAGCCCAACTGCAACAGCTTACCAGACCCACTCACAAATAATAAGGCTCTGGGCCACACAATGAGTGCTTCTGCTGACTAAATCATGCAATTAGTTTTGTCTTAATGAAAAGCCCAAACGTTTCACTCTGGCTACAATAGAATCACAGAATCATTCAGGTTGGAAAAGACACTTGGGATCAACGAGTCCAACCATAAACATTACTCTGCAAGTTCACCTCTAAACCAGATCCCCCAACACTATATCTAAGTGGCTTCTAAACTCATTCAGGAATGGTGACTCAACCACCACCCTGGGCAGCCCATTCCAGTGCCTGACCAATCTCTCCACGAAAGATTTCTTCCTGAGTCTAATTTAAATCTACATTCCCTCTGGTTCTGCCGCTAATTACCCGTGAAAAGAGACCAGCACCAACATCTCTACAATGTCTTTTCAGACAGTTGTACAGAGTGATGAGGTCTCCCCTTAGCCACCTCTTTCTCAGACTAAACAGCCCTGACTCTCTCAATCTGTCCTTACAAGATTTATTCTCCAGGCACTTCACCAGCTTTGTTGCCCTCCTCTGCACTTGCTCCAGCACCTCGATGTCTCCCTTGTACTGAGGTGCCCAAAACTGGACCCAGTACTCAAGATGCGGCCTCACCAGTGCTGAGTGTGAGGGGACAATCACCTCCCTACTCCTGCTGGACACACAGTTTGTAATCCAAGTCAGGATGGCATTGGCCTTCTTGGCCAGCTGGGCACTGCTGACTCATATTCAGCCTCCTGTCAGTTAGAACCCCCAGGTCCCTTTCTGCCAGACTGCTTTCCAGCCACCCTGCCCCAAGCCTGTAGCACTGCGTGGGATAGTTGTGACCAAAACCGTCACCGACTTTCTTGAAACTTACTTAAATTACCTAACCTTGGTTACATATTTCAGCTGTTGATTCTGCAACATTCCCACAGATCTACTTTTTTGTCCCTCTTGTGTTCCTCCTGGATGTAGTGAAATGTACCTACTAATGTATGTAGAGATTACTTCCTTCTTTTAGTGAGCTGCAAGACAATTCTACCATTATATACATAACTCGTTAGGAAATCTGCAATGCTTTCTTCCTTAGTAAAACAAAGACCTGCCAAAGTTGTTATGACTCAAGACAATAACTATAACTGTAGGAAAATATCTGAATAATCTAAACACATATTTTCTTTGCCTGGTGGGTTACTATTAATTTTTTCATATTTTTCTTATTTTTAAGTTTTTTCATGTTTCAGCCTGAAGTCAGGCTGAAAGTATTTTACAGGGACAGTTCAGCAATGGAGTTGGTTTAGATCAGGCATTTTGGGGAAGGATCTTATTTCAGGAATCTCAGGGTACTTGTCAGCTTTTTTCAAACACTGAAATAAGAGCTGGAGCAATTCTGTCTAGTGTCAGCACTGCACTGCTGATTTCTCTCTGGGAGCTCAATTGTGTATTAGGAAAGCACTGACGAGTACTCCTACAGCTACCTTGATTTAAAAACCACACAAAGCATGCTTTTAATTTTAAGCACATGCTTGGGTCTCTTTCCAAGTTTAAAGTATGCTTAAAGTATATTAATTTATGGACACTTCCTCTACTACATCACCCAAATTAAATTCCCTAATCAGACTCTATGATGAAGCTACCTATTGCAGAAATTTCTTAAAGATAATGGGTTACTGTAATTTTGTGTAACTTCAGTGATTAAGATATTAGTCACATAATCTATTCCAGTCTTCTGCATTCCCTCCAGAACCAAAGGAGGACACAGTAATTCACCCTATGGCTAAAATTAGGTGCAATGAACTACATCATGTCCTATATTTTGTCTCCCTCACTACTAAGAAATAAAACAATACTCTTCTCTGCTAAGGTCCAGACATAAAGAATGTTGCAGCATTTCTAGCAATATTTAAATTTCTATTCTGGTGCCACTCCTTAGGGGAGGCATTCCTCTTCACAAATACAAATTGACAGAGTCCCTGCTTTTAGCACGTAGAAGTGATTGCATGCTTTGGAATAGTAGGCAATCAAATTCTCATTTTGTAAGTGCAACTGATTATATGCACTGTGTAGCACGAATAAGCACTCTGTGTTAATTAACACTCTGTATCAATTTTTCATCATTTGAAATCTCACCTGCCATCATCTTCTGGTTTTGGGTTTGGTTTTGGTTTTTTTTTTTCAGCTATCGTCTGAAGTGTCCTGCCTACAGTTTAAATAAATTTAGGTAAAGCATAGTTATTCTGTATTATTCATAATGCAATAAAGCCTTTAATTGCTTGAAAAGTACCATAATTACAGTCAAATACATTTTGTCTTATTTTGTTTCTTTCCCTGCTGTTTAATTTTTTTAATGTTAATTGAAATGTTAACCTTTTTCTGAAAATACCTGGTGGTTTGTAGTTCAGTGTAGACTTTGGTAGCATTTGCATCAGCAAGAACGTCACTCTCAGCTGTAACGCGTTCAGAAACGTACTCAGCAGCACTGTTTTAGTACTGTCTTAGTAGATAGTTAGAACATTAGTGGGTTTTCATAACTATGGAGATATGCAAGTTCTAATAAAAGATTTATTAGATTTTTTAATTTTTTTTAATAAAAGATTCATTTGATTTGTTTTCAAATGAAGCAGTTAACTTCTACTGAAGAAGATTCATTGCAAATGTTTACAAACTGTCCCTCTATTTGTCATATGTCAGCTTCAAGACCATGTTTTTTCCAGTTTTGAACTGGGAATAACACCTAGAAAACTGGGTTTCACAAGCTACCATCAGACCATGCATTTTTTTCTCTTGTACCCCCCAAGTTTTGTAATTTTGCTGTACATAGTAGCCTAAAATAATTAATCTCTGGGCTATAAAATCGCGTATTTGATGTTTGTACACATACTATCGTGTAGTTTTTGTAGTGCAGAAGTGAAGGAGAGGAAGAGGAGCTTATCCAGGGAGCCTGAACCCAATTTCCAGCTTGGAGTAGCTCAGCTGCAATATCAGACACCATCAGCTCCCCTGTCCCCTGCTCAGAAGAGAGGCCTCAGGGAGCCGCAGGCGCGGCAGGTGGGCAGGGCCTGGTCTGTCAGACTGGCTGACGAGGGGACGAGGGCCCTGAGCAGGGAGCAATGGCTGTACGAGGCACATGCTCGAGGCCTCTCCAAGCCTTGCCCCTTCCATGTCTGACGCAGCTGCTGAGACAAAGCCCCAGGAGAGTTGTGAAGCCACCCAGGCGTCCTGGTTGTGACATCAGTACAGGAGGCCGATGGTGAGTTCCACTATGTGAGATGTGCCCAGGGAGAGTAACTCCAGTACTTGGTGGGGGAGCCACAGGCAGAGGTGAATGAGCTGAGGAGCACCAGGGAGTGTGGAGGAAGATGAACCACTGGAGCCACAACCAACCTTACCTAAAATGGACCCGAAGGTCAGACAAAGCCCGTGACATGGAGGGCTCTCTGTCCTCTTTCCATCTGGCTTAACATGATGACTTCTCCAGAGACATTTAAAACCTGCCTGGATATGTTCCTATGTGACTAGATCTAGGTGATCCTGCTGTGGTGGGAGGATTGGACTAGATAATCTTTTGAGACCCCTTCCAATCCCTAATGTTCTCTGATTCTGTGATAGACAGCAATGGTGACCAGTTCCTGCTCAGTGCAGTAGCTGGGGCAGAAGTGTCCCCCTCAAGGAACTGCTCTACTCTTCCAGGTGCCCCCTGTGAAATCGATATGGTGCTCTGCAGCGGGAACAGCATCGTGACAAGCAAGATGGTGCTCACCTTGTCTGGAGGTGCCACTGAGGTTGAGCTGGTCTATACCTTGCATCAAAACAGCTTGTGTAAAGAAAAGAAGACATGTTGTCATAGGTGACTCATTCCTCAAGGGAGCGGAAGGCCCTGTTATGCAGACCAGACCCACTATGGAGGGAAGTCTGTTGACTTCCTGGGGCCTGGATTAAGGATGTGCAGAGAAAACTCCTTGCTTTAGTGGTGATTCAGCACAACTGCCTTGCTGTGAGTCCAGCCCAGCCATGAAGTGTGCTCACAGCTGCATCCTGTTAGCTGTACCAGGTAATAAATCGGCTGCGCCAGTATTTGAGCAATCTAAATCCTTTGTTATGATACCACTTCACTGTTTTATATCGTTCACTAATGTCAGCACTGACATGGTTGGCAATGTGATGGCAAATGGAATGGCCATGGGCAGTACTTGGACATTCCACACAAATGAAAATACAGGCATTTATGATTACAGTCAGCTTTTCACTAGTGTGAGGTAAGTGTCTTTCAAGATTTGGAAGGTATCTGAGGAAATTCAGAAATTCTGTTCATGGGCTTATCCTAATAGCAGAAGGAAAACAGCATCTAGCAATTGACTGTTCTCTGCTCATGAGCTGATTTGCAAAATTGCAGTTTGCTGGCAGAGAGCTAAATATTATTTGAACTCCTTACAGCAACAGAAGATCACCTACAATGTAGTGACAGAAAATGTTGGAAATGTCGAGTTCTTTGATCACTGGAAAGAAAGGTATTTCAAAGCATCCTGCACAGCAAATATTGTCTAGAAAGAGAAACACTCCTATAATATTGAGAGATGAGAGATTTTCCTCCATTTAGAAGTCACATTAGTTTCGCATAAATCAGGTTTAATACCTTAATGTCATTTACATTCTGAAAGTAAAAGTGTGGACAAATCTGTAAGACAAAAAATTGTATCAACTTAGTGTGTCCTTTGAAAATCTACACAAGCACAATGAGGAGCCACTGCATGTCCATCTTAATCTTAACTGATTTCTTTGCCGCACATAGACATTTGACTTTTTCTACCTTTTGGTTCTGCCGAGAAATTACCTTCCTCTGGGTTTGTGGCATAATACTGTGGTTAGAGCTCAATGTTGACAACAAATGAGGTCACTTATTCCATGTGCCCAGGTTGAAAAGCTCCTAGGAGCGCTCCAGGTTTCTGGATAGGCCCTATGCCCAGTAAATGATGTAGGTTTTCCCTTGTATTTTCACTATTCAGGCATCTGTTTTGATGGTGTATTTGTCATTGTGAATGCAGAACACTTGATATACAAGACTTTTTTGCATCACATTTGGACTTTCCTTTTGCCTCTTACACTTCTGCGATGTGAGGTCCATGTGGGAGCCCAGTCAGTGTGAGAAGGTCTCACCATCCCATGGAGAAAGTTGCCTGCAGAAGCAGAGGCACAAAAGTACCTCTCTTAGGCATGCTAACTTGCTTTAAGTGACATTTAATTTTCTTGTATTTACTGTGCAGGTACTTTTGCCCCTTTACATAGATGGAATTCCTTGGGAAATTAATTTGACTGTCAGAAGCTAAATTTGTCCTTCCATTTCTAAACAATTTAATCACCTTCAAATCTTTATAAAAAGTCTGAGATGAACAATGAATGGCTATCCTCACCTCTTCTGAAAATGGTGGCAGCTTGAGCTAACTTTTGTGGTCATCTCAACATCTTTAGAAACAAAAATCATCGTTACGGGGGGGCTTTTTTCTTTTCTGTTTTGAAAGCATAGGAGATGCACACCTTTAAGTGTCATATGTTTGTGACTCATGCAAGGCCATTAGATTAAGAGGTAAAACAACCCTTGTTTGCTATTATCTCCATGAGAAGGAGAAATCAGGTACTAAAAAGGGGCTTTAATCTGGAGGAGCAAAGTTTAATGAGAGTTACCAGCCGTGCATTACCCTGTAACACTGCAAACGAGGTAAAAAACCCCACTTTTTTTAACAGTCAGGATTTGGAACAAACTGAGATAAAGTATGATCTTTTCCTATTTCTTGAAATGCTGAAGACACTTTGCTGGAAGACAAGGTGATGTTATTAGTTCAACATCACTCTGTGGTTTGAGTGGCCTTGAAGTTATTAATCTGAATCAGCCAGTGAAAACCTATGGCCTGTAAAGGGCAGAGTGTCTGACAGCAGGAACGTGATGCCTCTTCTGTCCTTACAGGGAACAGGATGAAGGCACCAGTATTAGCTTGCTTCAGAGTTCACTGCTGTGGGACTACTCAAGAAATTCTTTGTAAACCACCTCTTTGGTTCTGCCTTCATATATGTATAAGCAAACTTGAGACCTACAAATTAAGTCATGAGCACAGAGGGTGCGGAGCGTACCCAGCAAGCTATTGGTGTGACATTTTAAAGCTGCTGGCTGACTGCAGAGTGATATGTAGGCATATACACAAACCATATGGGGTGGCAGGAGACATACATCAGAGACAGCAGCTGGCATAACAGGTCTGGGACAGCTTCCACCAGGAGAGGAAAATAGATCACAGTTCCAGGCCTATAGAGATTTTTATTTAGAGGATTTGTACCATTCCAATAATTCGTTTCCAAGAATAGTCCTTTTACTGTATATTACTTCTGGTCTTAACATCCTGAAACAGCTTGGTTTCTGTTATCTCACTGTAAAACTTGGATTTGTTCTCAGGACTTTTGAGCTCGAAAGAGCAGAGTAACTTCAGACTTATTCCTATGTAAAAGAGAGTGATATTAGGTGTTAAATTTAATATAACTCGTCTCTGTACAAAAGAGAGAGGGATAATTTGACCACTGACTTAAAATGATAGGGCTCAGTTGGAAGTAAAAGAGATTCTGACCAGGGATTCAGAATACCTAAAAGCTACCCAGAGAGAACAATTGGGTAGGAGGAGATATTGTTTTCTACTTTATTTCATGACTTCAGCACAACTACTTGTCTCAGCATGAGCCCAGGTCGTCAAAATTTCTCACTGTAGAGGCATTCACTACTGGTCTTCTCTATTATCCTGCTGTGGACATTGCTGTGATGACACAAACTCTCTGGCATCTAGAGTCAGGGCTTCTGAAGAGATTGGTGTTCCTTGGAAATCATCAAATACTTGTCCTTGCGATGTAACCTCTTCTTCTTGCGTGTGATAAAATGTGGTCTACGAAAACTAATCTGTTTCTTGTTGCTTTCCTAAAATGCTCTTGAAAGGACATGGCTTTTGATACAACAAAGGTTATGATGGCAAAATATGTGACAAACAAAGAGGTCAAGGATTGTTTAGTTCACAAAACTGGTAATTGAAGGTAATCTAATGAGTTAATAAGAGGTAACAACATAAAAATAATAGTATTTAAGTATTGTGGAGTGTAATGTTATAGCAGACAATAAGAAATTAGGTAATAATGCAGAACAAAAATGAGGTGGGGAAGAGCACAGAAAAACAAATGGGAAATATATTCTCCTTCCTTTTAGAAATAGGCACAGGAGTAGCAGAGGAAGATGATGGCTATTCTGTCCAGAGTAAGGTGCAATAAAGTAAATCAACCTACCTCTGAGTGAGATTTTTGTTTAGGTTGTGAGGATGCAAGGGTAGGTGTTTCAACACTGTGTGGTGGAGCTTTTGTAGAGAGGAAAACAGACCTTGCAAAGCTCTATGCTTTTGCAGACATATTGCTTCTGGACATAAAATTACTAAATAAACTGGCTTTTAATGGCACACCCTCCTCACGTAAAGTAGGCATTTTCTGTACCCCTTATAAAAGGTCAGCCATGAGGTTCAAACTGGTCATCTTTTTGAGCATGATTCAAGATTCCTCTCTAATGGAATCAGATAGCCAGCTTTGTCTTGGAACCAAACTTTATAGAGAGTCATACAGTAAGTCAACTCACTAGTATCTCATATACATCTCAGTGGTGAGAACTGAGGTTCTTCTTCTCTGGTCTGACTCCAAGCAATGCAAAATATACTAATTTTTTTTTTCCCCCTCCTCGTTTTTGTTTGTAACATGTGTAGCTCATACTGTGTGTCTGGTCAGTCTGGCAAATCTTTGTCACCTAAAGTTTCAACACTGTCACAAATGCTTATCTCACTAGAAGGAATGGAAAAGCAGTTCAATAAAATAAAACTCAATTACTGTAGGAGCTTGGACATTAGTGACAATGTAGGAAAACAATAGCAACGAGAATGGCTGAGGAAGTTTTACAATGCCTAACACTGTAGCAGCTATTCAAAACAACAGTTCTTTCTTTTTGATGTTTGGTTTTAATATCTGCACTTTTTTTTGGCACCAGGTTCCTTCAAACCATGTATTAATATTGCTTCCTATTATGTTTCATGATGTCCTCA
This sequence comes from Phoeniculus purpureus, assembly GCA_028565055.1. Taxonomy (NCBI): domain Eukaryota; kingdom Metazoa; phylum Chordata; class Aves; order Bucerotiformes; family Phoeniculidae; genus Phoeniculus; species Phoeniculus purpureus. Next base: position 12,457,065 of record JAOXOE010000602.1, read on the forward strand.
GGAGTCCCTGGATTTACTAACGCCTAGACGCTATTTATGAGGCATCTGTTTTAAAGCTGAGGGCACCTGTTGCTAAATTCACTCAGTTTGAATGATACAATCTGCAGTTCTGCTTCTGTTTCTGGAAGGAGCTTCTATCAGAGTGGTGCCATGTGCCTGAGGACAGAGCTGCAGAATTGGGAACCAATTGCAGCTCTCTTGGAAAACTCTCCTGGAGAAGAGGAGGCTCTGAGGTGACGTTGCTGTGGCCTTCCAGTATCTGAAGGGGGCCTACAGAAAAGCTGGGGAGGGACTTTTTAGGATATCAGGTAGTGACAGGA
>JAOXOE010000602.1:12457484-12494498 GCA_028565055.1 Phoeniculus purpureus
TCCAGCTTACACCCATTGCCCCTTGTCCTATCACTAGATGACACTGAGAAGAGCCTGGCTTCATCCTCCTGACACCCACCCTTCACATACTTATAGATGTTAATGAGGTCACCCCTCAGTCTCCTCCAAACTAAAGAGACCCAGCTTCCTTAGCCTTTCCTCATCAGGGAGATGTTCCACTTCCTTCATCATCCTCATTGCTGTACTCTGGTCTCTCTCTTGAACTGAAGGGCCCAGAACTGGACACAATACTCCAGATGTGGTCTCACCAAGGCAGAGTAGAGGGGCAGAAGAACCTCTCTGGATCAGATATGCTGACCATATGCTCAGTGTTTAACAAGACAGATCACAACTTAACAAACATGGTTCTTGTGAACTGTTCTTGCTGGTAACAGTGAATACCATGGATTCTCACCTTCTCTCAGTCTTTTCTCATTCATCCCTTGACCTGTCCTTCTACTCATTCCCTGTTCAGCAGAAAGTTTCTCTTAGAGAATGAATTTGATTTGTAATCCCTTTTGTAATTAAACCCCCTAAAGGACTCCAAAGGGCACACCAAATACATTTTCTCATAACCTTTTGTGCCTCCTTGCACTGGAGTCTCTGTTCTGGCTGATTACCTGTCTGTACAATAGAATGCTTTCACAAGCCTTTATTCATTACCAAAATGATAGCTGAAAAGCAAAACAAGAGGTATCCTTGCCATCTTGATGGCACAGTGCAGAGCTGACTGCAATCTAATGGCTCCCGCAATTACATCTTGATTGAACACCGTGAGGAAGCTGCAGCCCCTTTCTTGAGTGCCGTGTTGTGGACACTTACTGTTGGCTACACCGGGACTTTTCAACATGCCATGGCCCAGCCCTGACTGAGGATTATAATTTGCAAAAGTGAGAAAGGGAAAGCCTAACTGTTTGCTTAAATTTTGCTCATATTCTTTTTGGAAAGTGTCTTGCGTTGGACTTGCAGCCAACTAGTAGGAAACGAGGAAAGTTATCCAGCATTTTTCCTTAACCAAAGGATAAGTGCCTAGAAGCTTTCATCAAGACTAGGTCCCAAGCAGAATTGTTTTCTATATTCAAAAGTCAGAATAAACTTTGGTCCTAAAGAGTTACCAATCTAAAGAGATCAGGCAGGGAAATATACAGAATTACAGCCTGGAACAGGCTGCCCAGGGTGGTTGTGGAGTCTCCTTCACTGGAGATATTCAAGACCCGCCTGGATGAGTTCCTGTGTGACTTGGTCTAGGTGATCATCCTGCTGTTGCAGGCGGATTGGACTAGAAGATCTTTTGAGGTTCCTTCCAATCCGTTATGATTCTATTCTATGATTCTATGATAATTATTGAGGCTGGAAAAGACCTCTAAGATCAATGCAGCCTATGACCTAACATCAGCACAATCAGCTGGACAACGACACTAGTCTTGTTAGGATCTAAGTGGCACAGCAGGTCATTAATTACTTCCTCCTCGATTACAGGAGGGATATTCTGCTTCTTATCTCTGTCTACCAGTTCAGGAGCCCACTTACCCTGAGGTTGGCCAAGTTTTTGTTAAAGTCTGAGGCAGAGAAGGTGTTAAGTACCTCAGCCTTTCCCTTGTTATTGATTACCATGTTCCTCCCTTCATCCAATAAGGAGTGGAACTTCTCCCTGGCTCTCCTTTTGTTATTGATGTATTTATAAAAGCACCTTTTGTCACTCCTAACTGAGCTGGCCAGATTTAGTTCTAACTTTTGCATCTCTAATTCTCTTTCTACATGACCTTACAATATCCTTAAACGCTTCCTGATCCACCTGTCCCTCTTTCCAAAGCTGAGACACACTTTTTTTGTCATGAGTTCTTGCGAAAGCTCCCTGCTCAACCAGGCTGGTCTCCTTCCCTGCCAGCTCATTTTTTGGCACACGGGGAAACCAGCTCCTTTGAGACTTCCCTCTTGAAGTGTGTCCAGCCTTCTGTATATTTCAGGGCAGCCTCCCAAGGGACATCGTCAATCAGTCTCCTGAACAGACCAAAGTTTGCCCTCTGGAAGTCTAAGGTAGCAGTTTTACTAACCCCTCTTTTTGTTTCTCCAAGGATTGGAAACCATTAAGGGTCTCTTCATTATGCAGGAAAAATGAGGCTTAGGAGCCCAAATGTCACAGACAAGATGCTGGGCCAAAACTGAGAGGACAACCCATTTCTTCTAGTTTTAGATTAACTCCAAGTGGTGTGTGAATTTGACACACACCAACTCTGGATCCTGTCTTCATCTGCTCTCTGTGGCCTGTGGCTGTGTTATCTAGCTTTATTTTTTGTTGCTGTACTACGGTTTCCTCTCTCCCATGGTTGTAGAGGATGCTGAGTCCTCATAGCTCTGAACAGACTGAGCTGCTCTTGAGACACTATAGCACAGCTCTGTGGGATGTCACATGAAATAGTGTAAAAACAACTCATGGCCACCAATATCCCTTTGTTTCTCAGATCTGAGCCACAGCCTGATGGAGACCGTGTATAATTTTCTATTAATTCTGATGCATTTTGCATTAGGCAATAAACTCTTACAATTTCTGTCCTTTTTTTCTCTGCTGTCAGTGTTACTCTGTCAAACAAGTAGAAACATCATGTTTCTAACAATGAATAGTTCTTAGACGAGTAAAGAAATGAATGAAGCTTGTTACCAGTTTGGAGAGATGGAGAAAGGGTTTAAAGATGTGAAGACACTAACAGATTGGTCCTTCCCTTTGGGCTGCTGTCACTGAAGTCCAGATGGTACCTGAGCATCTCAGATGCTGGAGCCAAAGACCCTCAGTTCAGACAGATGGTTCATTGTGGGGCAGAGTGGGGACCAGCTGCACAGAGGAGGGTGTCTATTACCGTGTTGGTACAGCTGCCTCCTGCTGAAATCTGCTACATGTCCATTGCTTTGTTAAAGGTTAACTTGTGCTGGGGAGTTTTAATTGTCTGTTATCGACCCTGAAAGAACAAAATATCTTAAAGAGACCAAGGCGAAAAGTTAGTTTTTCTGGCTTTTCTTTGAGTGTTTTTGAACAGGGAAGGAGACCCAGGGTTACACCGATCCACCGGCAATGAATCTAAATAAAGTCCAGGAGACTATTGCTGACTACTGCACTTCAATTATTATTGCAGTGATTGATAATGTGGTTGCTCAGCTAACATGGTGACATGCCTAATCTAAAGGTCAGCAGCACAGCTGGTGAGGTGGAAAACCATGCTGTTGTGATGGGACGGGCTGATGCCTCATGGTCTGTTACACAGCTCTGGTAAATCAAGATTGATTTGGATTACAGTGGCCTACTCCTGGGCTGTTCTGCATGTGGTAACTCTGCAGGATTGGTCTACAGCTTGTCTGTTCGATGTTTGGCTGCTAACTTTTACTGACATGGTCATTACTGTTTGCTGCAGCAGTTAGCCCCGCTCATATCTGATCCCTTCCGTTAGTTTTAAAGGGAATTTAAGTTTCAGAAGCAAAATAGAATGGGTTTATCTCTTCCTGTCAGAAAAATGGTGACATAAAAAATCCTTTTGTAGGGATATGACTAGCTTTAGTTGCTTGTGGGGAATACAATGTGATTTGATAACTGATGTTCTAGGTGATCCTGATGTGGTGGGGGAGTTGGATTAGATGATCTTTCGAAGTCCCTTCCAATCTCTAATGTTCTGTGATTTGGGGAGGGGTGAGATGTAGTGAGATTTCTGGTATTTGACTCACTGAGATATCACGGGCAGAACAGAAAAAGTTGGAAGACCTGCAGCGTGTTCTAGTTAACCTGTCATGATAAAGGAAACAGTACAGTGTATTAAAACACAAATGGTGCTAAGGACACATTTCAGTGCAGATTAATGTTTCTGCTCTATTCCAGCAGTTCAAAACACTTAAGATTAGAGATCTAGTCAGTTAATGAGAGGTACAAAGTTGGAGTAAAGAGTTCCAACATAATGGAAAAACAGGAAACAGGTATACGCTGATAAAGGGGAATAAATTCTATTCTCATCAGTTCCCACAGCCATGGCTGTGAGCAATTGCATTGATTATTCCTTGTATTTTCTTGGGGTTTATTAATACATATATATATAATAGATATTTTAGATATAGATATTTTCCCCCTCTACTCAGCCCTGGTGAGAGCGCATCTAGAATATTGTGTCCAGTTCTGGGCCCCTCAGTTCAAGAAGGAGATGGAACTGCTGGAGAGAGTCTAGCACAGAGCCAGAAAGATGATGAAGGGAGTGGAACATCTCCCTGATGAGGAAAGACTGAAGGAGCTGGGTCTCTCTTTAGCTTGGAGAATAGGAGACTGAGCGGTGACCCCATTCATGTTGATAAATATGTGAAGGGTGGGTGTCAGGATCACCTAATGATAGGACAAGGGGCACTGGGTGTAAGCTGGAACAGAGGAGGTTCCACATAAAACATGAGAAGGAACTTCACAGTGAGAGTGACACAGCACTGGAACAGGCTGCCCAGGGGAGTTGTGGAGTCTCGTTCTCTGGAGATGTTTAAAACCCACCTGAATTCCTGTGTGACTTGATCTAGGTGATCCTGCAGTGGTGTGGGGATTGGACTAGATGATCTTTTGAGGTCTCTGCCAATCCCTAAAGTCCTGTGTGATTTTCATTATTATTATGTTGTTATTATTATAGTACTATGTGAATGATTATAATACATTAGTGATTGAGCCATTCTTATCTCAAACTGTGAATTTTACTTTTCAAAAATTGCCCTACTCATCCCACTGGGAGTGGCTGTGTGGCTCTTACTTGCTGGCTGGGGTTAAACCAGGACAAATCCATACTGAGAAGAGAAGCAGAAAAGACACATGGATTTTGTTGGAATTGGTGAACGCAGGGCAGAGCAAGGCACTGAGAAAGAAGGAAGGGTTGGAAAGAACTGTAATTAGCATCTTATTTATCGTACTGCAATCAGCAATAGGGACATGAAATAAGATTAGTTCCTGAGTTTTGACCTGAATGAGTGAAGTGTCAGGATGTTCCACAGATAAAAATGTTGCTTCTCAGATTTCCTCTCTGGATGAGAACTGTATGGTTGAGGCAAGCTTTCCTCTGGTACTAAATTATTCAGGCTGAAATCACATAAAAATAGAAGATTAGACAGTTTTAAATGCAACTGGAAATCTGAAGACCATTCTTTATTTATTACCAAATAGGGAGCAAATTTGAAGATGCTTTACTGCATTGTTCTATAAATATTGACTGAAGTACTGCTGTACAAGGAGGCATGTAAGTTATTACTCAGTCCTCTGAAGACAGAAAGGGAGAATCTTTCATTCATTTCATTGTACTGCCAGTACCTCCGAAGCCATTCATTCTAGGAAGAAGAGACATCTTACAGTAATTTACTGTATTTGTGGCTTCTGTCCCACGGGCTATAATGCAAGACTAAGTGTCAGCTTCTGCTTTCAGTCTTCATTTCTCTTAGACTACTCCATCCTCTTTCTCTGAGGTGCTTTTCAATGTAATCATTATACTTCAATTTAGCTCCCTGCAGAAAGCCTGAGTGGTATCACTTGCAATAAAGGCTTTGATTGGCTCCTTCACCTAGGGGTCTCTTCTCTTCCTAGAAGTAAATGGAGAAGCCAAGAGAAGACTTGCCTGTACAGTGGAGCCACTGAGCTGCAGCCCGTTTGTGCTTACAGGCAGGAGAGGGCACTGTAGTGACTATCTTTGTCATCGCAGGCAATTGCTGGCCGTGGAGGAAGGCCAATGGATTAAAGATACAATTTCCAAATCTGAGGTGCAGACAAGCCTCTTTCTGTAAAGATTCAGGAAGGGTGTATTTTCAGATGCTTCTGTCTATAGACAGGATTTATCCACATGGGCAGTGACTTCGCTTAGGGATATGGTCTAGCAGTTAGATACTAGGATAAAGGTTGGTCTTGATGACCCTGGAGGTCCTTTCCAGCCATGATGATTCTGTGATTCTGTTAAGCTGGGCACAAAAACACATGCAAAGTATTGAAAGCAAATCATCACATAAACCAAAGACACATATCTCGGTTGAAACACAGCAGTGGTGCTCAAAACCCTCTTAAGCTTCTGGCACTTACAGTGCTCAATTGCTGTAAGTTTTGTTGACATTCAGCTCTTCACACACAGCAAACACAGTGCTTATGTCAGTACTCCCTCCTCTGAAACACATGCACCTCTGGGGGAAACCTTGTGGCAGTTTGCAACAGGGCAGGGGTGCTGAATGAGAAGAGAATAACACAAGATAGCTCTCTTTAGTGAAAGTTACAGGGAGAATAACGAGAAAAAGAAGCTCAAGCCTTCCCAATGGTTAAAGATTCTTGTGTTCTCTTCAGTTAAGGCACAAAGCACCTTTGGCCCAAGATGAAGAATCCCATTCAAGGACAGGATTCACAAGAGAGTGTGTCAAACTCCGCTGACAAACCATGGCGACTCTCCTCAGTGAACCTGTCAGCAGGACAGGAGGTGCAAGATCCAATGTAGTTTGAAAAACCCAATCTTTAAAACAGCTCTTACATGCTCTTTTCATGGATAGATGCTATTTCATGGCTGAGTGCTCAAAAATGTGTCATGCATTGGCCTGTGGAGAAAGGTCTTTGTCTCCTGAAGCTGTTAATCCAGAAACAGAACAGGTGTGACTCTTCTTTCAGGACCTGTGCAAAGTGGGGATGTTTTCCCTGGCCAACAGGGCCAATGCTTTACTTCTTAATAGCTGGAAGCATGTTTGAAAACATCGTCTTCAAGGAAGCCATTTGTTCCTCTTGGAATCTGATCCTATCTGGCCTCTGAGTGCTACGTGAAGGGCCCTGTGCCTTCTGGTTATCATCTTCTTTGAACATGTTCAAAGAAGCCATGAGCAGAGTATCTCTAGTAGGAAAAAACCTCTCATGAAGTTTTCTCCCAGGGACCTCATTCCTCTAGGCAAAGCTGAAGAAAGCGTATGTTAGGAAGGGTGTGTAGTGAAGGGCTTTGGCAAGCTTGAAGGGAAGTCAGATCAAAGAGCACAGAGAATGATCCTTCTCAGTAAGTAGAAGCCCTCCAGACACTGCCTAGTGAGAAGAGATTCTGGATCCTGTAGTGCACCTGAGAGATCTCTCCCCTCTTTTCTCTGTTTGTGAGGAGTTCAGGGAGCACAAGAGCAAAAGACATTATGGGTCCTTCTTGTTTGGACGTGCAGATGGTAAACTGAATTATGCTAAGAAGAACAGACTCGGGACATTAGGAAGCTTGGTTTAGAAAGTAGAAGAGTTCTCTCATTGCAGCTTAAAATTGACTTCTTGTGCTCTTTCTGCTGCCCAGAAGCCCAAACATATTTGTCCCTGCAAAGGGAGAAGGCAAATGTTGACTTGGCTAAGATGAAGAGAAGCACTTACATCAGTGCTTATGTTTCACTCAGATGTGAGATTCTGCCTCCTCTGCATTTCTGTCTGCGTTTGGACAACACTCTTAAGGTGGAAACTGCAGCATGGGGAGCAGTTTCCAGATACACTCTGCCCTACTTTGAGAGAGGAACATACATGAGGGGAACATATGGATGGACAGCGGGGACCAGCACGAGAACTCCTGTAAAAGAGAATTTTCTCATATTGCTAGGCATGGCATCAGGAGCTCAAACTAGCCATGTCCTTTCTGGCTCTGCCCCAGGGACGGTGGTTCTTCCCCTGTCTGAGTGGTTTATATTTCCCCATCTCTCACCTCCCTGGGTGCCTCTGTCAGTGCCAGTTTACAGCACTGCGTTCCTGCCACAGCTCGGGAGAACTACTCGGGCACATGTCACAGCACACAGCACTCTGTTAAGCCACAAAGCACTTCTAGGATTGTCCTGTGCTCGTTTCTGGGTCAGAATTATGGTTCCTTAGACCTCTCAAGAAGTAAGTTCTATGTCATACACTCACACACATGCACACACATATATGTAGTATATATAGACATGCATATAAAACAAATCATTATAAACATGTGTATCCATACATATAAAGTATATATTTGTATATATGAAAAGAATACAGACTATATAATGAGACCTATATATCTGTCTCACTTGATGATTTTTTTTTCCTTTGTAATATTTTAATATCCCCCTCCTGAAATAGATGTTTTGGAATGTATTGAATCCTCTCTCTACCCTAGAAAAACGACTGGTTTTTTTACTCTTCATTCAGTGAATACATTGTTCTGGTTTATTATCTGTTTTACTACTTATGCCATGGTTACCCCTGGAGGTACCTCCAGCACCAGCCAGCAGTGACATGCTGCATGCCCTGACTAAGCTCAAAGGCTGCCTTTAGAGTGGAATTAAAGAGGAATATGCCACATTCCAAGTTTCAGCTCAGGGTATTCTCCTTTCCTCCCACTCAATAGCTTCTCACACTGTCCTTTTCCCCCCACAGAAAGGTGCAAGACCTCAGCAAGTTGAACTGAACTCTGTGAGTGCGGAGCCCTGGGGACTGAACTCTCAGTTAAAGCAGGGCTTTGTTCTCCAGAGCTGTCAGTGTGAAATCATGCCATGGTACAGTGAGAAGGTTCATGATGCCACCTTAACAGAAGAAAACAAGGTAGCCCTAAGCTGTGTTTCAGGGAATAAAAGGACTGAAACAACTAGGGGAAAATCCATCAGATAAGATGAAAAGAAGATGCTCTGCTGAACATCACAAACAGCAAAAAAAAGAGAGGGGGAAAAAATGAAAAAGAAATGAAAAAGCGCCCTGATGTGCCAGGCTGTGAGGCACAGAAGTAGCAATGAGAGTAGTAACTTCGGGGAGCACTGTTCCGTGTTCAGACTTTGATCTTTCCTTTTAATTTCCACAAGGGCAACTCCACAACCCCTGGGTGTGGGATTGCTTGTACCGAGTCTCCAAACACGGGACAAACAGATCACTCTGCCTGTGCCACCTGCTTTGTGCTATGGCACAACTGCACATTGCAGCCCCTGAGCTGGCCACAGTCTCTCTAGTGCATGTGGAGTGCAGGTACTGTCTGAGTTTCAGAAAGGGAGGGCTGACCTTGCCCAGCCCCATAGCAGGGCAGTTTGTGAACTGTTCCCCCTTCCCATGCCCGTGCTGCAGAATGGTCTGTCTCTGCTCAGCATCTCCCGGGCTTCTTTCCCTAGGGCAAGCTCAAGTGCATATTCATGGATGTCTCTAGTTCTCCCTGCAAGGGGCCTCTGGAAGCATCTGCACCTGCTGAGTAGGCAGGACTTACCTCCTTTTAGAGAAATAGCCTTTAGGCTCGTTTCCCATATGATTTTAGAGAGCAAAGGAGAGGTCAGAATAAGCCTTAATACAGAAAATGTGCCATTGCTCATGACCACTACTGTCTCTTCCTCGCTTACCGTTTACCGATGAGGGCTGATTGAGTCGGCTGTCTTAGACTGAAGTGAAACCACCCTGTCCGTGTGAGAAAGATGAGCGCTTCTGTATCATGACATGAGTGTATGGAGGACTGGAGATGGGCTATAGTGCAGACACTGAGGTCTGAAGAAACAGTGAGGATTTTTTGAAATTGCTGAAGGAATTTCAGTCTCAAGTGCCCCTAACAAAGCCAAAAGTTTCTGTTCCTCTTTACTGCATGGCTCAGTTTTTGCCTGTTCTAGATTTGTTATCACTCATATAATTTCCTTGGGATTTCAATGCCCCTGACATTAGCTGAGCTGGCACCTGCCCGTATCTGACATTTTGAGGTCCTTCTTTGCTGTGGTTGTGCACTGCATTTTTAAGACACTGACACTGACCACCCATCTTTTCTTACGGTGTCTTTCAGTCTAGAGCCACGTCTCGCAGGCACCGCTGAAAGGAAGCCTTGAGCACACTGGCCAGTTCTTGGCTGAAACCTAAATTCTGATCAGCTTTTTTCATGGCATTCTCTGAATGCAGCCCACTAGTTCTCCCACAGAATCCGAGTTTACTCACTGAGGTTGCTGATTTCTTCACTGAAAGCATTATCAAATATTGGGGTAGGCTGCCCAGGAGGTGATGGTGTCAACAACCGTGGAGGTATTTAAAAGCCATATGGATGTGGGATCATGATTTACTGGTGACCTGGCAGTTCTGGGACAATGGTTGGATGTGATGATCTCAAAAGTCTCTTCCAGCCAAAATGATTCTGTGATCGGCCACCCTTAACTAGGGCTTGTAGTGGAGCTCCAAAAACTTTCTCTAGTGGCAAGCATTTCTCAACAAATGAGAACTATCTGAGCCTTTCTCCTATCACTATGTTGACTGTGTTGATGGTGCATCCAAGGAAAAGCAATGAAGCTGGTGAGGGGTCTAGAGAATGAGTCGTGTGGGGAGTGTTTGGGTTTGTTTCATTTGGAGTAAAGGAGGCTAAGGGAGGATCTTTTCCAACCTAAATGTCTCTATGGCTCTATAACTTGTTTCCAGTCAGTTCTGCTGAGCCATTTTGTCTGTCTGTCATTGAAAAGCCTGCAAAGGACAGCATTTAAACAACCAGCTGAGCTTTGCTCTGAGCCAGGAGAGACCAGGAGCACCCTGCAAAGTCAGTGTTTGATTAATTTCAGCCATCTTTAACTAAAAATTATTTCCACCTTAACTAATTGTTTTATGAGAAGTGGATGTGGTGATCTGAAATCAAGCAAGGGATAATGTTTCTGTCATCTCGTCAATACAGGGATTATCAGTTCTGGGAAGCAAGTCAGTGTTAATGAATAACCAGATCCAGCAACAGACCCCATCAAACACTAATGGGATCCACCTTTAAATTACTGTATGAATTTACTCCAGTGTAGCAGGTCTCATGATACACCGCCTTTGATATTACAGGTTCTCTCTCTTTCTGGGGACTGTGTTTTATTTTTCATTGTAATGCTCTGTGTGGAAAAGCAGATTATTCTGAAGTGAGGTATGACTCATGCTTGGAATGTCCAGAACAGACATGCCACTAGATGCATTATTTTCAAAGCATTAAAGCAGTCAGCTTGTGATCTCTGAAATTTTTTTAACCCAGTGAGTGCTCAGTCTTCCTTTCTCCAGTGATTAGGACTTTAAGAAATGGCTTGTGTTAGCACTCAGGCACCGGGCACTCGAAATCAGCTGTGACTGCTGAAAATGTATGCTGTATTTAGGAAAGGAAAAGAATATTTATGCTTTTTATCTGAGGCAAAAAATACGTGCACCGGCTTATTAGTTAGTGACTTGATTGACACTGAAAGATCTAACCAACTAGTTTGGGCCCCGTAAGTTTTCACTCTGACTGGCAGGATGCAACAGGTGGAAGACACAAATGAAACAGTGTAGTATAGCAGGTTTGGTGGCTGACGTGTTGGAGAGCAGCATAGGACCTGGGGGTCCTGGTGGCCAGCAGGATGACCATGAGCCAGCAATGTGCCCTTCTGGCCAAGAAGGCCAACAGCATCCTGGGGTGGATCGAGAGAGTTTCTCCTCCCCCTCTACTCTGCTCTGCTGAGACCACAGCTGGAATATTGTGTCCAGTTCTGGGCCCCTCAGTTCCAGAAGGACATGGAACTGCTGGAAAGAGTCCAGTGCGGAGCCATGAAGGTGATGAAGGAAGTAGAACACCTCCCTGATGAGGAAAGGCTGAGGGAGCTGGGTCTCTTTAGCTTGGAGAAAAGGAGACTGAGGGGTGACCTCATTAATGTCTAAAGGGCAGGTGTCAGGAGGATGAAGCCAGACTCTGCTCAGTGTCCTCTAATGATAGCACAAGGGTCAATGGGTCTAAACTGGAGCAGAGGAGGTTCCACATCAATATGAGAAGGAACTTCACAGTGAGGGTGAGGGAGCACTGGAACAGGCTGCCCAGGGGGTTGTGGAGTCTCCTTCTCTGGAGACGTTTAAAACCTGCCTGGACATGTTCCTGTGCAACTTGGTTTAGGTGGTCCTGCAGGGGAATTGGACTAGATGATCTTTCGAGGTTCCTACCAATCCCTAATGTTCTGTGATTCTGTGACTGAAAGCAAGTAAGATAAGATCATCAGGAGAGCAGGAATCACATGGACCACTGCCTGTTTATTGTCCTTAGACCCTCTAAATATACCTTTCTGCAACACATGTGACCTGTAGAAAACTAAACATCTACACTTTTATGGCTTTGAACCTTAGCCATGAGTTGAATAATTTACATTACTGAGCAGTGAAATGGTGCAAAGTGGTTTGAACATGGAGGTAAATGCCTTTTGTGTGAGAGACGCTTAGCAAAGGAAGGGTGTAGGGGATTCAAGATGTGTAAGCGAGACACAGAATAACCTCAAGAGTGATGTGCTTAAGCCTCACTGAATAAACAACAGCAGAATGATTTGATATCCTTCCCAATAAGCTTTACAAATACTACTGCACTGTCTGAACGTATTTCATACTACCAAGCTACCAGGGCGTCAGGAACGGCAGCACCCATTCCAAGACTTCACTCTGCCGTCCTCCCCAGTTAAGTGCAGGGACAGTAAGTTTCACAGTGTCTTTAAGCCTTGTCTCAAACGTAAATAACTTCTCATGGGCTTAGAAAGCAAAAAAAAAAAGGTCTTTGCTGTTTTGCAGGTTTAATGTCAGTGCTGGTGCCTCCTGACGGGTCAGTCAGCACTCAGTCCCAATTTTTTAATGATGTGACTGTTTCAGCAGGTGTCCTGTCTTTTGCTTTTATAGTCAAATTAATTCTAAGGAAAGAAAATAAGATTGTCAGTGAATTGTACCCACAGTGGTCTACCCTTCCTCAGAGCCAGTTACAGATGATATAAAAATATACAGATGATATAAAAAAATAAACTTAACTTCCTTAGAAATTAATATTTAGAGATTCCTTAGGCCTAGAGGGGAAATCCTTCCCCCTAGGAGAAACCTCTGTGGCATTTACCTCCAAAACAAGGACCCCAGCACTGAGCGGTGCATCTGGGGTACGATGTAGTGGGTATCAAGTAGTGCTGAGGTCTGCTTCATAACAAAGTGGGGTAGCCTTTGACTCTCTCCCTTTCCTGTACTGCTCAATGCTTGTGGCCTCTGGTCTTTTCCCAAAAGCGTAGTCTGTCAAGAGTTTGTCAGTGAGCATCATTTGCACTACTTACTTTGAAATGAAGATGGATTTTAAGTTGCTTCTTCCAATTAGAATAATCATAAACATTTTCCTTAATGATAACAGGGGGTAATAGTTTTAAATTGGAAATGCAGAAGCTTTTTCTATTGGTACGGTGTAAGTTATGGGGTCATTAAATATATCATCAGCCATTCATTGCTTGTGTTAATTTTGAGGCACTTAAATGAAAAGTTGATTTCTTTCTTATTAGACCTCAGTAAATGTTCCTTTAATAGTCATAGGGCTTTTTAATGCTTTACAGAGTCACAGTAATTAAATTGAATTGAAGACACTGTACTTAAATAAAAGAGAAATGGAAAAACTCAATAAATCAGGGTAATAAAGTATTTTCTTTGTGCTGTTTGACCTGTGTTGAAATGGATCTGCCTCTTAAACGGACTTACAAAGGCCAAAGTAGCTTAATTGCTTTAGGGTCTGATTATGCCTGCATGAGTCAGCTGTCAGACCGTGGTGGTAAAAGACAGACTTTGGCAGAGAAACTTGAGGATGGATTTTGTTGCTGTGTTGGTAGACTTCCTCCTGAAACAATGACCTGGTCAGCAAAAATATACTGCAGTGACGTCTGCATTGTAGGAACCTTTTACCTAGATCAGGGGCAAGCAGAAAATGAAGAAGGTGTATTTGGGCTCAATTCCTTGTCTCATTTTGTCTCACCTTCCATGGCTTTACTCTGGCATCCAATGTCAACACACATGCAAAAGTGACTCTCAAACATGTCATGACATATATCTTATGAGGTTTATGAAGTGTGTGTGTATGTACATGTATATATTTATATAATATGAGGTATATCTTAAAACATTAGAAACCATCACTTACAAGGAGTGGGAGGTAAACTTGCAGAGAGGATGCTGTTTGGTGTTTTAGGTACTGTTAAAGCTGTCTGAATAGGAAGCAGTCAAAAAGTAGTTTCTCTTCTGTAAGAGTATTAGACGGGGTATTAAGAGGAGACCAAAGCACATAGCTGGAGAGAGCTGGATTTAAAAAGCACAGAAAAATTTAATGAGAATGTGTAAAAATATGGTAGGGATGAAAGAAGTTCAGTTTTCCTAGTCCATAGCAGAAAGGGATTTACTTGTTATGGGCAGTATAAATTCTAAATTCTAACGTGAACACTGGATGCAATTTCAATCTAATTTCTGCGGGCTGACAGAGAAGATGACTATTTTTTTTAAAAAGTGCTGTACAAGGTAAAATGTGTTCTCCATGCATCTACCCCTCCTTGGCCACAGAACACCTCATAATGCCCTGAAACACCAGAAGGCATTTGCAGGAGTCTCATTCAACATTACAGCTAAGGTTCTGCTCCCCAACCATGCTAACTGATAAGTTTTGCTCTGAAAGAATAGTTGGAAGGTTTTAGGTTTATTCGAGAATGGAAAGAAGTATCAACTTATGGGATATCCCCCAAGGACCTTCACTAGCCTGCTAGCTCTGCCTCTGTGCTTAGTCTATTTTTAGATTGGCTGCCTTTACTTGTGTGTCTCAGAAATGTCAGAGCTGGGATTATTGATTATGGCGCACTGGGGATCACCAGATTTCTGCCTACAGCAAGTGCATTCCTCAAGGATCCCTGGCACGACTGTATCCCATCTGTCTCACTGTGCCTTCCCTTCTTAGGCAGGCAGGTGGAGGCACTCACTGGGCACAGTCACCTTTTTTTTTTGGTGCAGAGCTGCATCTACTCTGGACCAGGGCAGCTTCAGGCTGGAAGCTGTTGGTCCACTTGATGAGCATTGTTCTGAAAAACACATTGATGCTAACAGGTGTGCCTTAAACATCTGAGAGGTGTTCCCTTGGAAATAAGTCCTGCAGTGTGAATTTGTTACTGAATTTGTCTACGTACCTGGTAAAAATAAGTTATTTTAAATCACACTTGTTTTGCTAGTTCGGTCACCCCAGTGAAAAGTAGAATTCTGTGATGTGAATGCACACCATCAATGCCTGGTCTTGTCCGGATTTGACAGCTAGCGACTGCGATAAACAAGGATCCATTCTGAAGGGGTCTTATTTGCTTAATGAGCTTGAGCCAGGGAGCTGGGGATAGCAAGCCAATCTGTGATTATCTGAATGCAAGAGCTCAAACGTGATCAGAATTGCTGCACCACTCCAGGTACTTCGCTAGCTGCCTCAGATGGCACAACGCATCAAAAGCTCTGCTCATATCCCGCTGCCCTTAAGTCTCAGCGGTTTCTTCATTAGCTCAGTTAGAAACGGTTACACTTGAAAATCTTCTTGGTGGCCACTTGGCATTCAAATGAGCTGCAGATGAGGACATGTGAAACTCTTGCCTTCCTATTTTTCCTTCTATTATTTGGTTTTTAATTGGTTAGCAGCTACTGTTGTGTGTGGAGGCAAAAAAGGGAGGAAAAACATAAAAAAGGGTCCAGTAGCCACAGCAACAGAACATATTTCGTTACCCAATATTTATGTAGAGATGGGCACCAAGTGCCTTGTAGAATGCCTGCCAAGTCACTTACCCTGTAAATAAGGAAATAAATACAGAGGCATAAAAATCCCTGAGCAGTGACAGGGCCTTTTATGGCTGGTTTCAGGTCAGAAGTGCAATGTTTTGTTTGTTCTGATGCACTGTGTGAGCATTATTCTGTGATTGATCAAACTTCCTAATAGTGAGAGCTTCACCCCAAAGAAGCAGCACAGCTTTGCATATTTCTGCATAAAGTAAAATATTGTAGGCTGATAACTGCTCTAGAGATTTTGCAAGTCAGGAGTCTGACATGAAGACTCGTGATTTCTTGAAAAATTATCTCAGGTTCCAATAAATCCAGTGCTTACTGGTCAATAAATTGATCACTTGCCCGTTGAGAACAGACTGGTTGTATAAAGCCCTGTGGTGTTGCACATTTTGGAGTTCATGGCACTGTGCTGCACAGCTCTGAGTACGTAACAGAGCCTCACTCTTCAAAATGAAGGATAAAAGCTGAAGCCATTGGGGTAATGAATTTTGCAGAATCAGAAGGGACTCTTGATGGTTACACTAGTCATCCTTCTGTCCCCTGTGAAGAAATTTTCAATTTAAACTGTATTCCCCATTGTTTCACCTCAATTCCCCTTCCTGCAATTTAATCTGATTTCTTCTCGTCCTATTCTAAATGGCTACAGAGAGAATTCTTGCTTTCTTTGAGATGCTTTTTGTCCATCTAAACCCATCTTTTGCACACTCTATACTTTAGACTAAGGACTATCAGCTTATTTAGTCTGTCCCCATGAATTTTAATATTCAGATAACAAACCATCATCATCATCATCACTTTGCTGTGAGCTTTTTCACACTGGTCAACATCCTTTGTGGTGTGCAATGTTCACAAGTGGACACCATTATCTAGTCAAAACCTTGTCAGTATTGAGCTGGACTGATGTAACTTGCAGAAGAGGATCCTATTTACATCTTACTATGCCATTTTCACTTTTGATAACTGCCCAAAATCATTTACTCAGGCTGCCATGTACTGTGGTCACCTGCTTTGTGGCAAGATTGATCTTGGAGGTCCTGTGAACTTACTCACCCCCTGTATTTTACAGAATTACAGAATCACAGAATGGTAGGGGTTGGAAGTGACCTCTAAAGATCATCTAGCCCATCCCTCCTGCTAAAGTATGTTCACCCAGAGCAGGTTGCACAGGAATATGACTATATGGGTTTTCAAAGTCTCCACAGGAGACTCCACAATATCCCTGGGCAGCCTGTTCCAGTTCTCTTTCACCCTCAGAGTTAAGAAGTCACCTAGTAACTGCAATGAAGAGCTGAACTGGAGCGGAACCTCCCTTTCATGTTTGTACAAGCAGCCTGGATGTTTTTATTCTCTAATACCATTTACAATGGATTGTGAGCAGCGTTGAGGACCAGGGCCAGATGGTCATAGCTATAGGGAGGTGAGATAAGTTTTTATCTCACTTAAATAAGTGTAAAACCAACAAATTTGTCTATATTTATCATCATCTAAGGATAGAATTGAATTAAAACAATTACAATTAAAACAACCACGTTGTGAACTAGTGTTTCTGAGCAGTTTCAGGGGGGATTACAGAGGTGTCCTAGGAGACTGACTATTTACTCCTGGGTCAGCAGCACAATTTTTCCCCAGCCATCCTCACCCAATTGGCTGTTTGTATCGTACTTATCTGTCTTTCTATTTTATTGTATTTGAGCATCTTTTTTGCTTTAATTTGTGTAGCAGTGATCAATCTTTAAATGAAAATCAATAAAGACAAAATACGCAGGAAAAAACCAAACAAAAAGACATTAGTTAGCAAGTTAACATTAAACAACAGACACGATAGACACTGGAAGATCCTTTTCATGTGGAATGTTGAAGACTCATCAACATTCAAGCCTGAAAATTTGCAGAATATCTTATCGTCTCTGCTTGTCAATGACAAATCCAATATACAAGTTAAAACAGACTCTTGTACTTGATGAATTTTCAGTTGTAAGTACAGAAAAGACATGATAAAAGGAGGAATGAACTGACAAAGAGCTGGAAAGAATTAAGTTTAAAAGATTAGTAGTCCTTCTGCTAAATTATGTCTGATTCACGGGAAAGAAAAGTTAGTTGTCTCATAAATGATGACAGTGCACTGAACAAAACTTTTATGAAGGCATTTTACCTAAATAATTACTTGTTACCAAATAGTGTGGGAGTCGGGTGATTGGAGGGCTTAATAAGAGGTTTTCACGTGACTGTATTTAACTACATGCGGTAGTCAGGTCGTACAAATGATTTCAGTGATGCACATTACGGGCTAATAACAGACAGTGCTATTCTCAATTAAGGTGACGATTCCCGCTGAGTTGTCAGACAATACCAGGGCTGGAGGTCTGAAGGGATAAAATTCTGGAGGGGCATGCTCTTGTAGGTGGACTTTATGAAACCCCGAGGGATCACTGATTCATGAAGGAAAATTTAGAATACACTAACTTATTAACTCAAAGTCTAGTTTTGCTCAAGGACTAGATTCATTTGCCATCCATAGTGAACCTTCATACTTGCCATCCTGACATAAACACAGAGCTGATGGACAGCTTGGCATATTAGCCTGTCTATAGATTGATGGATATGGTAAGAACAGACCAAACATAGATAAAGTCTACTTCACCCTACAAGTATTAGATCATAAACACTGATGATACTTGGGTTGATATTTTTTCACCTAACTTGAGATGTCTCCACTTAGACTACACTTTTTTGTAGTTAACAGAGGCACATGAAACTTTTGGAGAATTTTCTTTCAGAGGTCTATTTTAGAATGAAATAAATAGTTTTTCCTCAGGTGCTTAGTTTAGATGAAGGCAGTCACAAGGTGGACACCTACATTTAATCCTGTATGGTCATGTACTCTTATCTATCTCATAATCATGAGATATGTAAGAGGGTCACAGTCAGGAATACAGGTGAAAAGCATATGGGTCACAAAGCCTGTTGTGTTAAAGCCTTTGTCTTTCCATGTAAATGGCTGGAAACCTGAAGACACGGCTCAAATCCCTACTGCAGAAAAATGTAGTCTTTGGAGTACTGGTCTTTCATGAGGATTGCCAAGAAAATATCACTTGCTGTCTGAGACTGTAGGTGCTCTCTCCACTCTGGACTTTGTGACACCACAAACTGTAAATAACTGATATTTTGGCATAACTTTTCATTGCCGGATGATGCAGCTGTTCCCTAACAGTCCGTCTTATTTTCCTGCTCATTTGCTTTACCAAAGAGACCAACAGAAAGGGTCCGTAACGAACCAGAACTACTTTGAAGCTGAAAATGTAAACACATGCCTGGACAGAGTTGGTGCTTTTTCCATCATGTGTTGCACTTAATGCTCTTTCGGCTCCATCTCTTTGGGTGTTTAGCACCTGGCACCCCCCTAGACTGTACTTAATATCTGCTACCTCCACTGCACAGCATGGACTCCTTGCTTGATCTGATGGTGTTAACTAGTGGTCACCACACTGGGTTTGCATGCTCAAACAAGAAATCTAATGGGTTGGAAAACATTCACTTTGACATTTTTTTAAAATCGCAGCCTGATTTTTTATCACCTCTTTGAGGTTCATTGATTGCATTTGCTGTCACTTCAGGTGTTAAAAATAGAGTTGCATGTGAACCCTCTTCAAGCCTCTCTATACTGATTATGTTACACACTTGGGCACTTTACTCACAGCAAGTCAACTGGAGATAAGCTGAGCTATATTCCAGGCAGAAGTCACTCAGACTTTAATTGGAATAAAAACTGAATAGGAAATACGAAGAACAAGCATCAGGTTAATAACAGCAGGACTAACCACAGCCGGCTTGAAGAGAAACTTTTTTAGTGAAAACTTTTCCAAAAGAACTACACTCCGTAGTCTTTAGTTATCTGAGAAGATTTCTTTATTGAATTATTTTAAACTAAAATAAGAGTAATGTAAATCATTAAAGCAATGGGTATTTAGATATTTAGTGTGTAAAGGAACTGTGTCTCTACTATCCAGCTGAGTTTTACAGATTTTCTCAATGGTTCACTTTTGACTGCGGTGAGTTTGAAGGGGACGTCCCACCCAGTAGATGAGACAAGAACTGAGGCTGTTGGCTAATATAGGTGGAGCCCAACTGATTCAAAGAAAGGTTCAAGATATCTTGTAAGATGTATCTATGGTGTTATCATTCCCAAGGAAAACTGTAAGACTTAGTAGACCTACTGACTGTAAAAGCAGACAGAGTTTGTCTTGGTTTTATCATGGTGCTGCAGGTTCCTGAGTTTCACTTAATACTCTTCACACACTTGCCTTTAACCATTAGCTTCCATTAAAGCACAGTGCTGGCTTTAAGCTAATTTTAAACGCTGTCCACGAAAGCAAACTGAGTTCATTTAGCCCCGTATCATTTCTTCTGTGGTGAACATAAGGAAACATTTAAAGGCAAGTAAGCACAGGACAAACACGTATAACACATGTTCTACCATCCTTTTTGGAACTTAAGGTTGCCTAAAACTCCTGTGGTTTGACTGATCTATAACTTTCAAATGAGAAATCCTTCCAGCACACGTTCAAGTCTTTCCTTGAATGTCTAAGAACATGAGGTTTCATTATCCTTTGGAAAGGATCTCTGTGTCAAAATCCTGTTCATTTTACAGTGGTCTGATACTAGTTGCACTAGTTTCTTGCCACATTTTACAAGAATCAAAGAGATGTGTTGTCTACTTGGGATATCAAAGAAAATACACTTCCAAATACAAAAATTATTCTGAAAGGAAAAACCTAACTGGAGTAGACACATTTCTGCCTGGGTAGAAATTCTGTATGGTATTGCAAAAGGATTTGCAGTGGAAAGATACATGTCCCATGACATCAACTTGTTGTGACAGTAGCTAATAGAGAAAGAAAAAGTCACGGTAATTCTTCTAAGCCAATGGACTTCAGTGGCAATTTACAGTCATAGATACTGATCATTGAGCTCCAAGAGACAGTTTGGGCAGTCTCAACCCTGCTGTAAAGTGTGACATTGTAAATATTTGTCTGAATATATCAGTAGCTGTTTATATTCAGAGGATCCGGAGAAAACCCCTGAAGAGAGTTTAAGAGGCTGGAGGATTTAAAGCCTTGTGGCAATACCAGAGACAGTCAAAGCACCTCTAAGTGTTCTGTGTGGAAAAGCAGAATTGTTGTGTCAGACCATCCCTATCTCTGGGAGGGAGGTTGGTCAAGTCTCTTTGTAAGGAAGCGAAGAATCACAGAACATCAGGAATTGGAAGGGGCCTCAAAAGTTCATCCAGTCCAATCCCCCTGCCAGAGCAGGGTCACCTAGACCAAGTCACACAGGAACATGTCCAGGTGGGTTTTAAATGTCTCCAGAGAAGGAGACTCCACAACCACCCAGGCAGAAAGCACAGTGTCTGTATGGATTATACACAGCAGGAGACAAATTAGCTCTTTTCTAAAGAGGAACTTAAAGAGATTTCATCTGAGAAGCAGTTAGTTCAGAAAATGTTGTATTACAATTGAGTACAATTAACATCTAAGGAGAAGCATGTGGAATTCATGCTTAGTTTATGCTTCTACGTCTAGGGGACCTCTTCTGTGCTCTCTCAGTCAGTTCCCATTAGCTTGGATTACAGTGAGCTTAAAGCATCCATGCAAGCAACAGGTAATTGCTTGGAGAGTGGCAAATTCAAAGGAGACTCCCAAGGATTCTCCCTCTTACTTTACCTGATATCTACCAAATACGTTGTCCAGGTCTAGTCCAGAAACACTGTAGTAACAGTTGAACTGTGTTAGGAACTTTAAATAAGTACAAAGAATTTTTGTATCAGATAGACAGGCAATTCTGCAAAGCAAATGTGGAACACCAGTGTGATTGATGTAACGAAGTAGAAAGTCAGGCTGAAATAATTGCAAGTTACTCCTGAACTCTCAGGATCTCTGCACCGCCAATGTAGGTCCTCCTTCCATTGTCAAGGCCAGCCAACCTGCCTTTCTGAAAAATTCACCAAAGTGTAGAAAAAGAGGCTGAAAATGCCTTGAGAGTGTCCTGTGTAGATGTTTGCATGCTCATGAAAAGTGATTGATAGCTTGTCTTTGAGAAACAGATTTGGAATTCAGATTAAGACAAAGGTAGAGGCTCCTTAGTGGCTCCTTGATCCCTTTTTTCCTTTGTGTTTTAGTCAAGCCATGCTGATCAGATCCTGCGTTCAATTTCAGTGTCTTAACTCCATAACATACTCTTGTAAGTGTTCATGGAAGAGGATCGCTCTGAGTGTCACAGATGTTGTGTGCCAAAGGTCTCTGCTTCTCACCAACTGGGACAGGCAACTGAAGGAACTCTTTGCCCACTCAGTCCTTAATTTGTAAATGAGGTTGGCATGGCAACTCCCATGGTATGGCAAATACTTAATACAAATCCCCGCAGCAAAGCACAGCTAGAGTCACTAGCTGTGTCGGTAGTCACCGAATGTGTGAAGATATTTAATTAAGTCAACATTGGCTACAAATAGGCAAGCCACAGTTAAGTGTTAACACTGAGTGCATCTCTGTAGAAGAGTCTGAGTTGTTTTGTTGTTTCTCATGTCCTTCTATTGTACCGTGATATTGTTCTGTTCCTTGACGTAGGAGGCTTGGGAATCCTTTCCTTTAAATGTTTACCTGTCTCTCTTCTCCCCACAGTCACTCCTTAAAGACTTCTAGAATTGTTATTTCCATTCAGTCACAAATGTTCTTAAGTTGGTCTCCATTTATTTGCTACAGTCTTCAAAAAGCCTCAGCCTGGTTTCAGTTTTAGATAATATGAATAGTGCAGTCTTTGTTTTAAGGTCAGCTTTGACTGATTTCCTCACCTGGCGAGTGCCTGGTCTGTTTTGAGACTTTGAACATGGATAAAACGCCTCCCACTAATTAAGGAAAACATGATTTTGCAGCTTTTCATGTGCTGCTAAAGGCTTTCAGCCATCTCTTTCTTACAGCCTCTCCTGAAAAGCTCCATATGCACTGCTCACTCCACCAGGTTCTGGAGTTAGATGGAAGTAGTTGAAACTGACACTGTTCCTTCCTCACAACTGAAGGGACGAGTCCTTTGCACTATCTCTCTCAGAGCAGTAGAGATTACTGATGACTAGAAGTTATTAAATGAAACTGTATGGAAACATACTAGTCTAGTATCTAAAAAGTTGAATGAGAATGCTTTTAAACATCCTTTTGAAGTCCTCGTTTTTTTTACCCAATCAAAACCCTCAAAACCCATCACTTCTGGCAGTCATGAAGACAATATAAAATAAACGCAAGTTTTGTTGTTTAATTTCAGTTCTGCTGCTTTTATTCTGAATGTAAGAGAGAATACATTTTCCAATCTATTATTAATACTGACAGGGAAAATAAAACATATTTAGATAGATTTGAAGTGACCATGTGAGTTTCTTGTGCTGTGCTGTTCCGTGTCAGGCTAACAATTTATAAAATATTCTACTGTAGAAAGGCTTTAATGGAGCTACTCCTGTGAAAGCAAAAATGTGACCCATAAGAAATACCTGAAACTCTCTCTTCTTCTTTCTCTCTGTCCTTCTGGGAAAAAGAAGACAAAGAAGTGACAGCAGAGAGAAGGAGGGGATCTGTAGCTGCTGTTAATGATTGATGACTAATTATTACTCTCGGAAATAGTGCAGAACAAATACACTTAGAAGTGTATTCTCTTCTGAATTGTTTGCCTGACAGATTCCCTTTTCCTGAGATTCAGTGTCCTTTTCTTTGTTTTTTTGGTTTTTTTTTAATTTGGAAGGAGCTAATTATCACAGAAGTCACAAAAATGACTTCTAGGCTGCTTCATTAATAGTCTTGGGATTAAGTACCATAGCTTGTAGACTCAGGACAGTCAGCTGGGATAGGAACTGAGCTCTGGAGTAACATAACAGAATAAGAGGCCAACATATTTATTCACTACTTATAAAATAAAAAGTAGCTTTTGAACCAGAATTTATCCTTCTGAGTAAGCACAAAGGACAAGAGTTCAGTGCGTGAATTCTATTTCTCCCTTTAAATTATAGGGTCATAATGTCTTAGGTTAGAAGAGACCTCAGAGATCATCTAATTCCAACCCCTGCCATGCACAGAGACACCTCTCACTAGACCAAGTTTCCCAGAACCCTGTCCAACCTGTCCTTGAACAATTCCAGGGAGGGGGCATCCAAAACTTCCCTGGGCAACTTGTTCCAGTGCCTCACCACCCTCATAGTGAGGAATTTTTTTCCCTAAGATCCAAGCTAAATCTACTATATTTTAGCTTTGAAACCATTTCCTCTTGTCCTGTCACCACACTTCCTCATAAAAAGTCCCTCTCCAGCTTTCCTGTAGGCCCCTTTCAGCTATTGGAAGGTGACCATAAAGTCCCTCCAGAATCTTCTCTTCAGGCAAAACAACTGTAACTCTGTCAGCCTGTCCTCAAAGGAGAGATGCCTCAGCTCTCTGATAATTCTTGTGGCCCTCCTCTGGTCCTGCTCCAACAGTTCCATGTCCTTCTTACATTGAGGACTCCAGAACTGAATGCAGTACTCCAGGTGAGGTCTAACAAGAGCACAACAGAGAAGGAGAATCACAGAATCACTCTGGTAGGAAAAGACCCTTAGGATCATCAAGTTCAATCATCAACCCTGCTCTACAATGTTCACCCTTAAACCATATTCCTCAACACCATGTCTAAATGGTCTTTAAACACATGCAGGGATGATAACTTGACCCTGGGCAGCCTTTGACTTCATTTTTGTCATTGTACTGTCTTCTGAGCTCCGAGATAGGGAGGCAGGTATCATAGAATCATTAGGGATTGGAAGGCACCTCGAAAGATCATCTAGTTCAATCTCCCTGTCACAGCAGGATCACATAGACCAAGTCACACAGGAACATACCCAGGAAGGTTTTACACATCTCCAGTGAAGGAGACTCCACAATCCCCCGGGCAGCCTGTTCCAATGCTCTGTCACCCTCACTGTGAAGAAGTTCCTTCTCGTATTTATATGGAACCTCCTATGTTCAAGGAGAGCAGGCTTGTTGTGAACTCACTTTTTTCCTTCCTACAGATTGTGCCTTAGTGCTAATTATATTAACAAGAAAAATCACAGGCCATAATAATAATAGTGACTGATCTATGAGGGTGCACATTAGAAATTAGACCGATCCATTAGGGTGTACAGGTGAAAGCATTCAAGGGATTTACATGGAAACAGTCCAGAGTTGGGATGGGGTGTTGAGGAAAAATGATCAAGAGTGGTGGTGGTGATGGAAAGGTATCGTGTCAGCCAGATAAACACAGCACGATGTCTTAAGCAGCCTATTGATCTCCTATTCAGAATTCATGCAGGGTGACTCCTTGTCATAAAACATTCAGCAGCCAAAATCAATAAGACATGTGGAGCACTGAGTCTTGCTGCTTCAAAGTCATACTTGAAAACAGCAACAAAAAAAAAATCACTGCTACTCAAATGTCACTAGGGCACCAGCTTGGTTCAGATCCAGCTCAGCAATTTCAATAATAGAAGTTTGCTTCCCTTTTTTCCAAGACGGAGTCCAGCTAGAAAGTGACAGGAACTGGATTCAGCTTTCTGACAGGGAATCTATATTCTACCCTTCTCTGTTTACAAAGGAGGTTCAGGGGAAAGATAAACCTAGATAACATGAAACATTTGCTGAGGTAGAGCTTGTCTTGTGCTGTGAATTTGCCAACATTTAGCAGTTCTCTGGCCAAGATCATGTTTTCTAGCTGCATTATAAAAAGCAGCTAAGAAACACATCACAAACAGTTAGAATGATATTTTCTCTAGAGATAGAACTTTCCCAATATGACAAATTGCTCTTCAGCCATATTTTTGCCGTACATGGTCAAGTATAGTATCTAACTTAAGAAGGTCTGTCACTAGATTTAGAAATTAATCCAAGTCTAAGTCACTGAATTCTGACATTGAAACCTATCTTCAGAGCCACAAGCATCCTGTTCATCCAGCAGGAGGCTTGACAGGTAGGCAAATGCATACAGCCTCAGCCTTCTCCATAGGAGTTCCTAGAGAAGAGGTTTCATCTGAACGTTAACTTGTTGCAGGTCTGCCACCCTTTCCTCTCCTCCTTTGTACCGTGTTGTTCTAAAAATATGAAGATATTATTAGAAAAGCTTTTAGTTCAGTCTCATGTGCTGTCCCTGAACAGGAGCACTTGATCCTGAACCACTCTTTGGAAATGCTTGTCTAACAGGTGAGACAGAAAGCCTTACACGGTTTTCTCCTGGCTACCAGTGCTTCCTTGTCCTTACATTGAGAAAGTTTCTTTCCAAATACTCAGTATAAACTGCCTTTGCTGGCCTTCAAGCTCAACACTTCTGTGATTTCTCAAGTGGCTTCTGGAGAATAGATTGCCTACTGAAGATACCTTTTATGTTTTTGAATGCTGTTGTCATGTATGTCATTATGCTCTTCTAGATTAAACAATGTTAATTCTTTCAATCTATCCTCTCAGGTCATGTTTCCCATATGTTCGTGCTTCCATAAAGGTCATTGGCATCTGACATGGTCCTATGGCACACAAGGTTAATTCTGCTTTTACGTGGCTCTGAGCCCAGTGGTTACCATCACCTCATTGAGTGTAAATGCTTTGAAAAGTCAACTCAAAATCTAGGTATTTGTTTCATTTCTAATAATTTCCAGAGTACTGGTGCTGCTATAGATGAATATCTTAGAATTGCACAAATCAAACAGCCAGACAAAGTGACAACTGGGTATTCAACAGGGAATACGCAGCACTAACTGATGAGCTCAGAAAGCATCTGTTGCCACACCACCATCCCTCTGTGGCAGATAAAGTAGCACAGAAAAGCCTGGAAGCAAAAAGCAATGAACATAGACAGTGAAAATTTTGGATTTTATTTCAGCTGGACATTAATGGTTATACAGTGGGAGATCTGTCTTGGGATGGTACCATGAGGTAGCTTGTTCTATAGGTACGTTTACACTGCACAGTGCCTGGGCTGGCTATAAACAAAGAGCACAGATTAAAAAGCCATTGAGGAACAAATTCAGCTTGCCTATATAAAGCTCCACAGGATTACAAACAGCCTGTTTCTTGTATCAAATATTACTTGTTCAGAGGTCTGCTTGCCCATCGATTACTTACACGTAGATTTTAATATTTATGTTCATTAAGATATAGCATTAGTATTGTCTGGACAAGTAATGAACCACACTTCTACAGTGCTTAACCAGTTAGACTGGGAGCTCGGGTCAGTATTTTGTCAAATGACTGATTCACTAGATATTTTTGCAATACATTAAGCTGTTGATTCACATTCCTATTCATAAGAAACGTAGATGAGGCTTGTATTCTGCATTCTTCTCTGCTTTTCTCTTCCAAGGCTGCTGACTCTGTTTCTGACAGTTTCTGAAGGGTGTTCTTTTAGGTGACATTCTAATTTATGCCTCTGAAGGAGGCAGGAGGGAATTAAGTGACATGATGGAAAGTTTGTTAAGTGTAATCAACATTGAGAATAAATGCTGTTAGGTTTCTGCATATTAATATGGCTTTACAGTGAGAAAAACTGTAAGCACCTGTGACAAAACCAAAGGTTAAGGATCTGGGATCATACACTTGGCCTCTCTGACAGTCTATTGTTATCAATATTGTTATATATATCAATAAACTAACTGATTAGATCTCCTGGACACACAGTGGGTAGTGAGGATATGTCAGTCCTGCACACCACAGTGTAATGTTGAATATAACCTGTGTGATTTACCACTCTGCTCAGAATAATGTGACTTTCCTTTCAGTGCTAAGCCATCTCTGGTGGCACTACAGACTTGTTCCTGGATAACTGTAACTTGTCTCTGTGTGGATACAGCCCCAGGTAAGACCTCTAGACATAAATACAAAGTGGTATTTCCATCTGAGATGAAGTCTTAGTTCAATTGCTTAAGCCAGAATCCAAGAGCCATTTGGGACATGGTACCATGCTTGATATTCTGCATGGGCTAAGCAATGGTGGTGTAAGAACTGTGGGAGACCTGTGCCTGCCTTGACACCATGAAATGTGGTTAGAAAGGAGTCACCACAATTAAATGCTGGAAGTTTGATGGGAGATGGCTTATCTGTCTAGCAGAAAAAGGATGGAAATTGAGGACTCTTAAGCACAGGACACTAGTGTTTGATTCTGGTGAGTGGAAACATCCTAACTTATAGGATTATATTTTTTTCAGTAATGATTGGTATATTTGCTCTCACATAAATAATTTCCATCTTTTTCCTTTTACCAGATTTAGTTGCTCTGTTTCAGACTATTTATCTTGCCTACCAGTTCTCTAAATGCTTCATTAAAATCCTTTGCAAGTCTTAAATCATCAAGAATGTGAAAAAAAATGAAATCAAGCATTCATTAAAAAAAATGGTTGTAAATAACAAACTGTCGTTATCTGAAACTACCCCTGGTAGGCTATCAGGAGTCATGGTTCATCCCTAACGTTCAGACAAGAAATAAATTGTTTTTCAACTTGTTAGGGCAAGTAGTCATGAAATAAAACTACCAAAGGTTACACTGGATTCTTCAGTGCTGGACATAGTTTTATTAAGATGGAATATATTTTTGAGAGGTATTTATCATCTTCATCTTCACAAAAATGTGAAGAGCTGTATGTCTAGTTAATAGATGGGTCATATTCATCTTGGAATGAACACTTAGAGAAGCCAGGTTCTTCCATAATGATGTGAAAGGGGTGTATAATCATCAGATTGCCCATCTAAGGAAAATGCCATTTTCTGACTGACCCTTTGGACTTTCCTCTATCCCCTTTTCCTCTTTACTTTTTGCTGCTCACCAATCAGGTGAGCCACTTTCTTGCCACTGAAATTACCATCTCCCTGCACTCCTGGTCATTCCTATGCAAACTGTTTGCACTCTGAATAATTCACAGAATTAAGCACAGAGGGGTACTGCCCCATGCCCTGTGTTCCATATGATGTGTCCTGACACAGGTTTCTTTTTCTTGGGCATCTGCATGAAAGGAGAGATACTACAGAACCCTCTGCATGATTAAAACCCACCTGGATATGTTCCTGTGCAACTTTATCTAGGTGATCCTGCTGTAGTGGGGAGATGGGACTAGATGATCTTCCGAGGTCCCTTCCAATGCCTAATGTTCTGTGATTCTGTGATTACATCATTTTGTCATCATGTGAGAAGTAGAGCAAGTCCTTGTTTTCAGGTAAAAGATCATGTTCTGCTACCACAGAAGTTACCACAATCATTTTCCTGCTGCTCTAGGTTTACCAGGCATCAAACAACACACACTTTTTGTTCTTCCATCAGTCCCAAAGCATGATTAGTGACTGGGAAACAGCTCTGCTACTCTCACAAACTTTTCTGCTCCCTCTTACAGTCTTACAGGAAGCACTGATGTTATTTTGGGGAAGTATTGACTCTTTTAGAGAATAGAGGGCTTGTTAAGTCAAAATAACAGCAACATTTTCAGCTGCTTCATTGTTACTGTTACTATTGTTGCAAGCGGATGCTGAAAGCTGGAGAAAAAAGAAGTAAAGCCAATAGAGAACAGACACCCCAAACGTATCCTGAGCTGAAGATAAAGTGCAACGCTTCTGTTTATGGCTTTTAAGTAGTTGGTAGTCTACCACTGATTTCATAATCATCCTGAAGAGGCGGCAGTGGCACTGAGAAGGACAAGGGAGATAGGATTTATAGAGAGGAAGATAAACTGGAAGCGGCAGGTCACAAAGCAGGGAGATGCTGTACTGAGGCTGTGTTAATACATGTATTGTGTATTATAAACACAGAGAGAATACATTCCAGTGCCATTGCAGACTCAGCTAGAGGCAGTGTGGGGGTAAAAATGAGGGGTTTTTTAAACAGAGGGGTCAAATTGTAACAAGTGAGAGGGAAATCAAGCAGAACAGTAAAATGGCTGGAAAATGAGTCATGTAGAAAGAAGAGTGGTTGGTGCCTGGAAGAAACAGAACTGAAGGGTGACCAAATATAAAGCACAGCGGGGAGCTCTTCTTCTGTGTTTGCTAGGAACAGAGCAAGCAATTGCAAAAGTGGGAGGATTTCTCAGTAGTGTGGAAAACTCTTCTGGGAAAGAAGCAGTGCATGCAGGAAACTGTACAAAGGTATGATTTTAGGACACACTGCTGGGAGTGAATGTAGTAACACAGGAAATCAGTTTAGGGCTTTTCATGTCCTCAAATAGTGAAGACCTGTGTTTCTAACTATTTTTCCTGGAATTCGGAATACTAAACAGCCACCTGTTTAGAGGACACTTCAGACCCTCAGAACAAATCCATTGACAAAAGAAACCAGCTAAAAGCTAAAAAACAGACCAGAAGTTTCAGAGAAGAGCTAGTTTTTGGGTTCTCACCCACCATGTCTGATGGAGGTTTCTCCATCAGACATGAAAGCCTGCAGAAAATCTCAAGCTGGACGTCCAAAGTTGTGTCAAGTGGCTTTTGAAATTCTTGGTCGAGGTGACCTGCTTCACAGAATAGTCTTCAGATGGAATTTTTTGTTCCTGGCCAGGGTCACAAATAGAGCCCGGGATGAAAAAGGATATGTGCAGCTAACACAAGATAAAATGTTGCCTTCGTTAGAAATGTATTCACCTTTCCAAGACACTTCCAGAAACGTAAGTTCTCTGTAGGGGCAAACTGTGGCACATAGATATTATATAGGGAGCATGGCAGGTGTGCAGCCTTCATGAAAACTCAGGAAGGTAGAGGCCCATTTTCATAATCTCTTTCCAGAGCTTGTTCTCACACCTTGCTGTTTCTCTTAATCTCTTTTTCACTTTGCACTTTCTTTTGATTTTTATACCTGAGCAGCTTAGTGGCAGCAGTGGATTGGAGGATGCCCTGGGGGAATAAAGGTTTCTAGAGGACATTCAGTGAACAAGGCAGCACAGAGAAGTTGACATGAATATGACTGTCGGTTATTATTTCCTAGGAACCCTCTCTGAAATTGAACACAAGTGTTACTGCTGGACCTGCATGAAATGTAAAGTGTTTAGGCTATGAGAACGTTCTGGATTTGTAGCCCTTCTACTATCACCCAAAACTGGACAAAAAATTACTTGAGTTTTTCTTTGTTTTTCACTGACACTCCAGAAAAGGTCAGCAGATGGATGCCCTCAAACCAGCTCATGGAGAGAGAGGGCTGCTATTAGAGAAACACCGGTTATATTTTTCCAGCCTTGACCTACCCACCCTTTAGTATCCATGCAGTGATGATGCAAGATTTTCCACCTGCAGAGCTAACTCAGGGACACTGCTACCTTCAGCCACCTTGTTTGCCCTCCACAGTGAACCTTGAGCAAGAACAGTGGTGTGGAGTTTCTTTTTTGACTGGGATTGACACCCGTGGTAGCAAGGTGCCAAAGAAATGCAATGCCTGTGGTCCTTGGGGGGTAGCCAACAGTCAGGATGTTGTGACACCTGTCAAATGGAATCTAACTTTCTGGACGACTAAAAAGCAAGACCTCTCTTATCCATTTTCAGCTGTACTGGGGATTTCTCAGGTTTCAAGGTCAGGAAAAAAAAAAAGTGATGTTTACCTTCTCCAAGGTTTTAGGATGATTTTGGTTGCTTTTGCACTTTGCATGGACCTGATGTCCTTTCCTTCCTTATCTCTCAAGAGATTAATTGGGGTTATTCATGCATCAGTGTCAGCGTGTTGGAAATGTCACAAACAAGACTTGCTGAAATGTAGGACTTGGTAAGACCCCCTTGGGTTATCAAGTCCAGTTTGGGTAATGGCAGGTATCCTGTTATTAAACACAGGAGAGGAGTATAGAAATTATAGTAAAGAAAAAAATATTGTGGAAAGACTATTAGAAACGCAAGAAGGTTCCAAGAGAACACATTGCAGAACATCTATAGGACATTGGGAACCTCAAGTCAGAGCATAGGTCCAAGTATAAAGATGCTAGTGTATATAGAATGTCCTGTTGCTAGTATACAAGCGCTAGCCTGCCTTTCAGACACTATTCAATAGCTGCTCACTGAGATTGGCTGCATCAGAGAAAAACAAGGGGAATCTGCTCTTTAGTCATGATGGAGAAGGAAGTTAAAGATTATCTACTTTGTAGCATACAACAACAGTTTTGAAGGTTATTTTGCACATTATTTTCTCTTGTTAGTGACTCAAGAACACAGCTTTATTGCTTTCCTTACAGTAATGACACTTGTTCTCCTAGCCCTTATGAATCCTCAGAATGAAAGTCCTCATCCCACAAATATATCTCTTTTTTCTCCTGTTCACAAAATATTGCCTTTCCAGCAAGTGAAATAGTATTTGGTTAATTAATAATGCAGTTTAGAAACTTCTAGCTAACTTGCATGATTGTATTTCGACCTTAGTAATTTAATAACAAGAATTACTTAGCAATATGAAACCTCTTGCATTGACAGCACTCAGACAGCATCCAGGCTACTAGAGATGTTGTTTTACAAGTGGATTTAAGTGTGATCTTGCAGTTGGTTCCTGTAGCTGCTCTGATTTAATACCTTTGGAGTGGATGAAGAAAAGAGTCTTGCTGGCTGCATTCCACCAGCAATACAAATGTCTTTGTCAAACAGTGATGATTCTTGGATTTGGGAGGCACAAGCATGGAGCAGATTCTCATCAGCTACAGCAGGCACTGCAACTTACAAGAAACAAAGTGTGCTAGTGCATAGGCAAAATTGTGTAGTGTAACCTCCAAAGATGATAATAAAGTAGTATCTGCTTTCGTCATAGTTTAATGTTTAAGGCTGTAATAGAGTGGTTACCCCAAAACTTATCTTTTCAAGAGGTAAAGACGTCGTGACTGTGAAATCTCCTTGTCTCACATAACTGATAACTGAGGTTTTTCTGCATTGTGCTGTGTACCTCCCTCTACTCCCATCCTACATTGGTACTGAGTACATCTGCCAGAACCACCTCAGGCAGTGCAGAATTGACAGCCAGAAGAAGAGAGGTTGTGAGCTGACAGGAAACCTCCACCTCCCTTGGAAAGCGGTAGAGGTAGGTGGTGAAAAGAGCTTGGTAAAATGTACCACCTTCTACCAGAGACAAGATCTCAGCAGTCTAACAAACCTGAGTTCCTCAAGTCCAGTGCACCCACAGTTGCACAGCAGTTGTTGGGTCTCTCAGACGGTATCCTTTCATACTTGTTCCAACAAGGCTCTGGTCTCTAGAAGACCAGAGCCTTGCTGCAGACAGCTGCCAATTCTGTGCCTATGTAAAACAGGCTCTGGAGTATAAATTAGATATAAACCAGCCATGCCAATCCAAAGGCTTGCTACCCTGGTAAGCACTAACGGTGCCATTAGACCACAAAGAATTAAAATCTGAGTCTTAAGTGTCGCATCTGAAACAAGAGCAATAAATACAAGAGGCAGAAACCAGCAAGACCAAAACTGGAGAAGTACAAATCACACTGTGGAGTAAACCGCAGCGATTCACCTGCTACATCGGGTACTGCTGCCCTGAAGTCAATCTGAGAGCACAGCAGAAAAGGAATGCAACACACTGGAAATAAATACACGCCCTCAACTGACAAAATGCTATTCACTCTGGGTTAAAATATTTCTTCGTGAAATTCAGCAGAAACACATGGCATACAAATCATCCCAGCATCGATACAAGGTAAATAGGTGTGATTAAGGAGGAAGAGAGGAACATCAGCACAGTTGCAACCCATAAAAGTTAACTGTTACTGGATTTCCTCTGCACAAG
The DNA here is from genome assembly GCA_028565055.1 of Phoeniculus purpureus. Classification (NCBI taxonomy): domain Eukaryota; kingdom Metazoa; phylum Chordata; class Aves; order Bucerotiformes; family Phoeniculidae; genus Phoeniculus; species Phoeniculus purpureus. The sequence goes on from JAOXOE010000602.1 coordinate 12,490,759, forward strand.
TACGTGCATCCTCTGACAGTCTGTATTAGCTCACTAGTTTTCCATTCACTGTTAGGCCTTCTTTTTGCAGGACTAGTCACTTAAAAAACTGCTAGCTCCATTTTATAATATTGAATCAGCATAGAATCATAACCTCCAGAGGTCGTCTAGTCCCCGTAACCAGCAGTGACCAAGCATGACCAGTAACAACATACAGCAAGGACACACACAAGGTATAAAAAAGCAGCAAAGACAAACTTTAAAAGGGGTGCAGGGTTGTTATGACAAGGGTGAAAATAAAGAATCAACCTACCTTGAGAGATGACCACCAATATGTGAGGCTGCCCAGATCTGACTCATAAGATTGAAAACAATCAAGCAAAAACAGGCCAGGCAATCTTTGCCAGCAATGTCTCTCTGGCAGCAATAGCTCCTGCCTTCTGCAGCAAGTACCTTTGGGTGAGAGGAGTTCCTTACCTCAGGAACTGCTTCTCACTTCCCAGAATCAGGCTCTCAATTAGTAGTAATGGAGGGATGCTGCATTGCAAATGTAATTGTGACCACCTGCTGCTCCACTGAGTCCTTTCCAGGACACCCACCACTTGCTATGACATTCCTTGACCTGCTCAGAAACAGCTGCTGAAGATGAGTCACAGCAAGGGGAGAAGTTTAGTCCACTGCTTAGTTTGGAGAAATCAGAACCTTTGGGCAGTACCCCTGGTTCTGCAAAGATCAGGTCAGGACTAAACAGCCTAGGACCTACAGACAAGGAGGAGGGCTTTTGGTTTTCATTGTTATTTGGTAAAAGCTAATGGAGATGTAAGTCCTTCTATTTCAGAAGACAGATGTGAGGATTAGAATGACAGTTCAGAGCAACGAGGTGCTTTTCATAAACTTGTTGCTGACTTGCTGTAAGAATCTGAGTTAGTCTCTGTGTCATCCAGTAACTCCTATATCGACATGATAAACAAGGAAAGTGGTGTTTCCTCACCTGGAGGATGGTGAAGGCTGATTAATAACTTGTAAACACCATGAGATTTTTGAAGAAAGTAACTGCTACCTTCCCAGCCTGCAGCAGCTGTCTTTGCTGCTGCCAGCTACAACAGGGAGACATTTGTCTCCTTTCACCTCCTTGCTTCTCTTTCCCTGTACCTGGTCTCAGTAAGTGCTTTCTTGTTCCTCATTTTCTCTGATGGAAAAGGGACTTGCCAGACCTGGAGGCCAACAAGCACTTACCTTCCATTTTCTGAATTAGCCTCCAGTCACTGCCTCTCACCGGGGCACAGCAGCAGTAAAACTGGTTCATTCCAGGTCCCCATGACAAGATGCTACATTTAACTTGTAATTTTCACACTGGTCTTTTGCAGTCTGTACTCCTGGCAATAGGTGTGTCCTCACTAATCTTTGAAGGAATAGTATTACTTGTTAAAAAATACATATAAACAAATTTGTAAAAGGATTGTGATCCAACAGCAACACGAACACGTTATGATAACGCCAGTAAATCCACCTCACAGCAGCATTCTCTTTCCAGAAAAGGGTCTGTGCCCTTGGTTTTGTGTAGACTTTCTGAGGTTTGGTTATCTAAAGCTGTAATTTTTTGGAGAAATACCGTTAGAAGGGTGCAGGTTATCTAATTTATGAATTCATAAATGCAGATGTGGTGTCCTTGTCAGCAACAGCATCTCTGGGTTTCGGTTAAGGATGAGTGCGGCGTTCATCTCAGAGACACACTGCTAATCTGAAATTCCTGCCCCCAGGAATTTACTGCCCTGTCGTGTAGTGAGAGAAATGGTAGAGGAAACAGAACACAACATCAATGTAAAGCTGAGGTCCTGGCATGCTGAGCACATGAGAGGTTTTGTCCAATATTTCACCAGCACCAAAGGTAGATTGAATGGAGAGAGGGAGTCCAACTCCCTCCAGAAAGAGGGAGTCCAACAGTGCTGTAGGGATTTACAGGTAATGCGTTACAGCAGGTGAGACCATGACAGAGCCAGAGGGAGAATTGCACAGATGGCTTGCACTTCTCCAGAGCATGCGTGAACCAAAGCCTCTTCAGTAAATAAAAACACAGAAAAGGAAACCGTATTTGAGATTCCACCTGGGTATTAATATAGCAACTGTGAGTCAAGTACCTCTGACTCAGTGGAGGGGTGTTGCAGGGGGGAGATTTGCTTCTGAAAGTGGAGCCAGGTGTGTGAAGGTGACCGTGCCCAGGGTCAGGACAGGGAAGAGACTTTGCTTTCCTGTGTGTGACTTCCTCTGGGTGGATGCCTTAGATTAAAACATTCTGTGAGAGATCTCCTGAAATGTAATCCAGGCAGATGTTTTTTGTGCAGTAGAAAGATCCCTGCAGTGCTTTGTCAGTGCTCAGCTAATGAGGGAGAGATGGTGTTTTATCTTTGTTACCACGGAAAGTTAACCACAATTCAACCAGTGATTTATAGTTAATGATTCCTGTCACACTTGCATTCCGTGCCTCGCATGAAAGTCATCAACATACCTGCTGCTGATCAGAACTCCAGGTACCTATCTCCATGTTTTATTCACAGTCTAATGATCTGCCAGGGCAAAGGCTGGATTTAAAGCTGATTGCTATCAACGTTTACATTTGGGAATACATCTGAATGTCAAGGAGTGTTTGGGAAATCGGTTGTGAGATCAGCTGGGAAGAAACTTTGGGGGCTCAAAGGTCACACGGAAAGAGTTGGGAGAGGGCGGCAGAAAAGAAGAGGTGTATCTTTCATGGAGAATATGGTGGTGTGGGTGGTGGTAAGCAACAAGGTGTGCCATGGCTCCCACTTGCCCACAGTAGGGTGGGGTAGGTATTGTACACATGCAATTGCTTTAGAGAACGTTTTTTCCAAGAGTGCTTGCAGCTGTCTGCAGATGGCCAGATGGATGTTAGGATTGGATACTCACACAATGGAAGATGTTCCTCAGCACTGGGCACATGGGCTCCAGCCTCCTGGCACGGGCTTTCCAGGGCTCAGCTGGGTGTCGGGAAAGGGGGAAGAACCTCTCTGCTCCCTTATTTGGGATCAGCAAAGGGAATTGTACCTGTGACAAGGTGCTGTCGGCTCTGAGGTCAAGGCAAAGCAGGAGGCAGTCACATGAGGATCATGTGTGCACATGGAATTAGCTTCTATTCTGCACTCGTATGCAGATACTGGTTGGGGAGCAACCCTTCTTAGGAGCATGTACTCTGCTAGAAAAGCTGGTGTTTGGAATCCCGAGGATTAACTGAGGTTTATTTATTCCGTTCCTTATCAGCACCTATAGAAGTCACTGAGAGTTCTGCTGGAGCAGAAACAAGCCTTTATTTTAATTTTATTATTTTTACTGTGTGATACAGAGGACAGGTTATGCGTTTGTCAGCAGAGCTGCACTAAGGCCTGCCTTGTTTCTGTACCTGGGGAAAATGGCAAAGCAAAGCAGGGTGCAGGATGTGTCACTTTCCCACACACGTTTACTGGACATATGTGCGTTTGGTCACGGCAACCCCGTGCGACGCTACAGGCTTGGGGCTGGGTGGCTGGAGAGCAGTCTGGCAGAAAAGGACCTGGAGGGTTCTAACTGACAGGCAGCTGAATATGAGCCAGCAGGGAGCCCAGGTGGCCAAGAAGCCCAATGGCATCCTGGCCTGGATTAGAAACTGTGTGTCCAGCAGGAATAAGGAGGTGATTGTCCCCCTGTACTCAGCACTGGTGAAGCCGCACCTTGAGTATTGGGTCCAGTTTTGGGCACCTCAGTTCAAG
>JAOXOE010000602.1:12494598-12538348 GCA_028565055.1 Phoeniculus purpureus
CTGGAGACATTTAAAACCTGCCTGGATGTGTTCCTGTGTGACTTGGTCTAGGTGATCCTGCTGTGGCAGGGGGATTGAACTAGATGATTTTTCGATGTCCCTTCCAATCCCTAATGTTCTGTGATTCTGTGAAAGGGCACGCTGAAGTCTCATAGCCTGAGAGAAAACTGCTCAAGGAGGCTGGTTTGCAGACTCCTTTTGAAATAAGGAGATGGATGGGTTGGAACTCTAGGCTCAGAGGTTTAACTTTGCTGAAGATAGGTGCTGTGAAACACAGTTTTGCTTTACCGGGGATATATGTTTTGAGACTTGTGAAGGGTAACGTGGATGTGCTTGAAGACTTGCTGAGGATATTGTGGGGGTAGTAAAACAAAATGTGCCTGGTAGAAAGGATGAGTAAGTGTGGTAGTGGACACTGCTTCAGGCATAAGACATCATAGCTAAGGCATGCGGCTAGCTGGCGGAGAAGAACCGGGTGCCATCGATACGAGATAACGGAGAAGGCCAAACAAGAGACAAGGATGGGGGCACCAGGGGCAGAGCAGGGACAGCTCTACTTGCCTGCCAGCAGAACTGAAGGAAGAACCAGTTGGGAAGCTAGCTAGAAGGCGTGACTGTCTCGTGAGCAAGATAGCACTACTTGTTGCTATGACCTGTGGGATCATGTGGAGGGAGATAGTACATATAAGGGACAGGTTAAGAACTCATAAACGACTTTCCCCCGTGTGCCCGGCACTGCAATAAAGCAGACCTGCTCTTAACTCTCTGCAACTTGGAGCTCGTTTCCGCTCGCCACTTTTACTCAAGACTCTCTGCTCACATCCATGTTCCTGATAGATCCTGCTGGGAGGTATCACAAGGGATGAATTTCACACAACTCAACATCACAGAGCAAAGTGGCAGCTTCTTATTTGATGTATAAATTATCCTTTTTCACTATGCTGGATGCTTAAACGCGCTATTTGAAGACGCATTCTCTTTTATAATAAGGGCTTTGACTTTTTTAATGTGACAGGGGAGCTGGTTTAGAGGATAAATCCCCTGCAGCACACACTAGTTCTGCCCTGCAAATGAGGCAGAACTAGTCATCCCAAAACAAGTCCCCAAATACTATGGATGCAAATCCAGTATGTTGCTGCAAAAGGTTGTCCTTCGAGGGAAGGACAACCCCCGTGCTTTGTCCAGCCTCAAAGTAATGCCCTGATCCAAATTCTGTCTTTAACTTGTTTTGTGATTCTGCTGGAGGAAGGCTTTAATGTCAGAGCTTAATTCTTCCTGCCTCACTAAGGCTGTCTGCTTTATGGGAAGCATCATTTAGATGAGTAACCAAGGCTGATTCAATGGCCGTTTATCAGCTGTTAGAGGAAAGAACTCAGACAAGCTGGTGCTGTGTGTTCCTCCTGCTTGGCTGCTGGTCCTCGCCTTGCTTCTGGGGATTTGCTATTATTACACCATGTCTTTTTTCCTTATCTCTGACTGTTAACGTGAATGATGGACCATATATGCAGCCTGTTATCTCTTCCTGTGCTTTAAGCAACATATTGTCTAGGTTGAAATGACCATTAGGTGGTTTTTGGAAGGAGTGTAATTTATATCAGCCTCGAGGCAGAGTGTACCGTGGTGTCCCACCATCTGCCTTCTCCCTGCTCTGTAGAACAGCTCCTGAAACAAAAGGATTTACCCTCGAACACCAGAGTACCAGTAGAAAAGAGATTTTGTGGGATGAAGCAGGTAGTGCTGCAGAGTGACACCACCAGCCTTCTTAGCACATGTTGTCCCCATGAATCTGATTTTCTTCCAGACCAAGCTGGAACACATTTAGATCCTGCTGATGTGATTCTATGATATCACATGTAGCTTTCTAGGATTTTACTTTTGCTGAGAACGTAAATTTTGGATGTTTTAGCCTTGAACACGCAGCCCTCCGAGCCACATCCCTTTGATTTTGAGAAGGAGGCTGCCTTGACTTTGTCTGAAGTCCAAGTCAGGGAATGTTAACCCATGTGAGTCTGTTCCATATTCTGCCTGATCCATTGTTTGGGAAGACTGTGAATGGGAAGGGGTTTTAAGCTTCCTTCAGATGCTTTTAGATAAACCCAGGTGGTGTTTTTGGGAAGATGTTAAGTAGCATATTTTAGCTCTACTACTGTGTTGGTGGATTACAAATATCTGCCCTTTGTAGTTGCTGCCTTCAAAGTGACAAAGAAGAGCCAGACTAGTGCATCTCTAAGCCATTTGCATTTGGTGTTATTTCTGTGCAATTATGTGTTTGAAGAGAGAATGCTTTCTTTCTTCTTTTCTTTGTTTCCCTCCTTCCAAAGCTCCCTTAATTATTTTCTGTTCAGGTTGACTTACCATCTTTTTCTTAGCAATGAAAGTCACATGGGGAATAGTGAAACGTAGTCTGAAGTCAAACAGTCTGTCAAGTTGAATACGAAATGCACTCGTGGTTCATTCACTCCTGGTGGGGAAACAGAGGAGCAGATGATTCTCACTGAACACCTAGAGGAGAAATGAAAAAAGATCATTAAAGCAAATATCAATGCTGCAGCTAGGAGAGGGCATGAACACAGCATGCTCTCTGTCTCTGAAGTGCTGCTGTGTCAGAAAAGCACAGGAAATAGTTCACATGAGTTTCAGGAGTTCTTCTGTGTTCCTGTTTTCCCTTGCCTTCCTTCTCCACAGGGCCATCAGCCTGGATGGTGCATGATGGAGTGATGCAAAGCAATGCTGCTTCTGTTGCAGTTTGTAGAGTCACATGGGTGAGACTGAAGTGAAGCCCTATGATTTTCCAAAGCTGGGGAGCACCTTGGGAAGGGAAATCATTTTGTTGAGGGAACTCTGCTCTATCCCCTATAGTTCAGATCTGGGACAGGATGTAATGTTGTGGGTGATTGCAAATGATCTGTGGGCTGTTGTGCTTTCAGGTCCTCGTCCCTACCCAGAGTGCTGTAGCTGATGGAGGTCTTAAGCAGAGGTGGGCAGCTGCAGCTGGACCTCAGCAGCCCATCAGGCTCTTCTCACTACTAGCATGTGCCTGCTTTTCCCATCCAGGTGTCTTGGTTATTCCTATCTCTCAGATCCATGACAAAACAGTAGGGGCTACTAAGACTGCAGACTCTGCCTGCTTGTTCAGCTCTGTGGAACACAAAACCGTGTGTACCCTTCCTCAGGGTGGGACTCAGAAGACACCACTAGGTCTTCCCCTCTGTGCTTCACTTTTCGCTGTCTGTAAGATGAAGGAAATGTTTCCAGACTTCCCCAGCAGGTGCTTCTGGACCAGTTCATGCAGTGTGGCACATGAGGCTGACTGGGCACTGCTCCTCCAATCTCCTCAACCCCTTAACTGGGAGGATCTGTTTGAGCAGAGGGTTCCTCATTTTCAGTTCATGTGGTGCACCCTGTGGCTCCAGCAGCATTTCCAAGGTGGGATGGCACATGCAAGGTGGTGTAAGTGCTGACTTCTGTAAGTGCTGACTTCTCTCTGGCTTGCAGGTGTTTGCTTGGTTTTTTCAGCTCACTGCCATTGACTGGAATGAACTTTAATGAGTTAATGTGGCTTAGATTGGAGGCAGTTATAATTAATTCCATGTGCACATGCCAAATACATGTGTATCAGGAATCACTTGATCAAAGAATTGTTTCCTTGGAAAAATAAAAGCTGACAGTGCCAGCAGCTACCCAGCACCAGCCTGGACTATGCAGCCTTAATTATGCTGTGGCTGCAAAGCAAGCTCCAGTTAGTCCTAAACTCTCAGACCACAGGCAAGGTTCCTCACCATCACATGCCTCAGTTTCCCCTCTCTGCAAGGTTATTGGTACTGGAGTCACTGTTTTAAAACATTTTTGAGGTCACTTTTTAAAGCATGCAATGTGAGGGGAGTGGGTGTCAGGAGGATGGAGCCAGGCTCTGCTCAATGTCATCTAATAATAGGACAAGGGGCAGTGGGTGCAAGCTGGAACAGAGGATATGCTCACATCAATATGAGAAGGAACTTCTTCGTGGTGAGGGTGACAGAGCACTGGAATGGGCTGCCCAGGGGAGTTGTGGAATCTCCTTCTCTGGAGATGTTTAAAACCCACCTGTGCAACTTGGTCTAGATGATCCTGCTGTGGCGGGGTGACTGGACTAGATCATCTTTCGAGGTCCCTTTCAATCCCTGATGCTCTCTGATTCTGTGACCAAACAGAGCCATGTAGGTAAAGTTACTACATGGAAATTACTCCAGAAGAGGGATGGCGGCTTAGCTCTTGTTACTATCATTTAGAATACGTGAGAGTGAGGAAAAATTGCTCATCTTGACATCTCTCTCAAAAGAGGGGCTCCCTTAACACCCCTGGTCAGAGTGTCCTTTCCACATACCTCAAGAAAGGGTTGGAAGGTTGCCCTGTGCGACTTTTTCAGGCTTTTCCTTGTGGCTGATTTTTCCTTTTCAGATGCAGGGCTCTGTGCTAATGAAGATTAAAATGTCTGTCTGTCTTTCCTCAGTGCAGGCACAGAAGAAGTCAGTCAGTGTCAGTATGTCTCTAGCTTTCCTCAGGCCCCTTGTGCAGGCAAGACCACAGAGAAGGAGGCGGATGGCTGGTGAAAATGACCCATTTGTCTCAGCAGGCAGGAGTGTGAGAGGCCCTGGATGGCTGCAGCGCACCGGGCATCCTTCTTTTAGGAGCTCAGAGTTAAACATCTCTTTTAATAAGGATTAGACACTCACATTTGCATAAGTGTCAGCCTTAATGGGACTTTAATGTGGATGAAACAGCACAGGGATCACTCCTGTACGATTGGAGAGGCTGGCAAGATGGTCCGAAAGGAGTGGTGCTTGTCTTCCTGGCATGGAGGGCACTGCCTGTGATCCTCCCCAGCACCTGCACAGGGTGCAGTCAGGAAACTTAATAAACTGTGCTCCTTAAGAGACCACGGAAGAGCCCCAAGCTACACAGCCTAACATCAGAAACCGCCTCCAGCATGCATATTAAAAGAGATGCTGTGAAATATGGGGCTTAGACAATTTTCCAAATTAAAGCAGCGCAGCGTGTTACTGGGAGCCGGTTGGGCACTGGTGACTTCCCCTCTGTTCACATGTTTTTAATGTGCAACTGGTGCAGCACGATGAAACTACTTTCTTTTCTTTTCCTGAGGAGAAGCCATGCTGCATCTTCTGGGATGTTACCATGGGCTAAGGAGGACAATCTCTGTAGCCCAGCTGCTGTGTAATAACATGCTGATCAGCAACCTGATGTTCTGCTCAAACCTGATTTTGAGCCTGAGCTTTGAGTGTGATTCGATTTGAGTGTCTCTTGGGTGGGATCACAGCTCGCTGTATTTTAGTTAAGCTTGTGGAGGACTTTCCACAAAGTCCCTTTTTTCTTGCTTCCCTGACTCTATATTGTCCTTTTCCTGACTGGAGGATGTGAGAGCCCACAGCAGGGCCAGGGTGACTTTGACATGATGAACTAAGAGAGGTCTCTGCAGCTGTACGTGAGCACAGGACTGGTCCTTTGGCAGTCCAGTGGAGGACTTTGAGAAGATGAGGAAGCAAGTACTCACTGCTGGCCAAGAGGAAAGGATCTTAATTAATCCACAAAACTCTTCTTTGTAACTATTCCCATCCAATTTAGAGTGACAGCATTCTCAGACAGTTGCTCAGTCAGCCTTAGAGGCATGACATCTTTACCTAGTCTTAGGAAAAGGTTCCCCCAGAGCTGCCATAATCTCTCTAACTGGACATTGACAGAAATCTGCCATTTTCTCCCCATGGCTACTGCTGCCCTGACTTACTGAGCCCTTCTTTGGGGATCCTAGCAGGGCTCGCTAATTGTGGTGCACCACTGTGCTGAGGCAGAGCAGTGGCTGCTAAAAGGTTCCAGTAAATCAGAGGGTGGCCAGGGGGCTTGGATACACTCCAGCTGCCAGCGTAGACACAGCAAATAACATATTGAGCGAACTTGTCTATGTCCCCTTGCAGGGATCATCAGATCCTGGTTCCTGCTTCACAACAACTGAAGCTGCTCTGACAGGAATGACTGATGCCTTTAGATCCAGGAGTCGCAGGTCAGTTCACGTGCATGACCCAGCCATGGTTTTCCAGAAAACTATTTCTTTGCAGTCTAGATTTGGCTCTTCCATGGGAATGCCGGTGCCTCAGAAAGGTTATTCTGAAGTTGCCTTTACTTCTGTCAGACCAGCTCTGTTTTTCTAATTAGAGCTGCCTGGTATCAGTTACGATTACACGTCGTACTTGATATACCTTTCCAATGCCTTAAAATTCCACTCATCTGGCCCTTGGTTTAGAAAAGGCTAATCCCACAATCCCTTTTCTTGATGTCAGCAGCAGTCCCATCAGGACTGGAGTCTGAAGGGTTAATTGGAAAAAACAATTAGTGAGAGTTTCATCTCCCTGGGGACATCCCGCACCAGTGATTAGAAAGGAATTCTCAGAAAAGGAGAAGTTCTGAACTGCAACAAGGCAGATTGCTCATCATCTTGGTAACCCCATGTAAGCTGGTAGGTTCTTGGTTCTGAAATGGTTTTGGATTCTGTGGCCTGATCAGTCCAATCCAGTCCTGCCCAAGATCCAGTGGCCTGCACAAGACTTGGTCTTGCAAAGAACTCTACTCCTTCTGCAAACCTGTAAGAAACTTCATGCTGATGACCAGCAGGACCTGGTAGGACCATCCATCCTAGCAGTATAGGTAGTCCACATGACCACGTAACCGTGGGCATTTCTCTAGGGCATTTTTGAAAGAGCACATGTAGTCGTCATACGGGTTCGGATGTGTGGATCAGGAACCCAATCGCCACGCTTTTCAGCTAGGGTTTGAAAACGCTAGCACGCAGTCCACTTGAGTTTGTGTGACCCTGAAATGAAAACACCTTGGTAACGTCTCTCTCCATCGACGAGGAGTGCCACGCTGCGATACTGCACTGGGGTTTGCCCCGGCTAACGCACTGAGAAACTAAGGCAATGCCTTAAGCTCGGCAGCCTTTCCCGGTGCACCAGTGATGGCTGGAGGCTGCTGACGATGGGGAGATGCTGCCTTTCAGCCGTGAAACTTTGTTCGGAAGTGGAAACACGTGGCTTTTTAAAGGAGAGTCTGGTGGGTGGGAGAGAAGTACCAGAAGAATGCATGCTCTCTCTCTCTCTCTCTCTTTTTTTTTCACTTAAGACGTTAAAAGCAGCTGTCCTAGTCCAGCGGGGGACACATGAAATAATTTTTAAATGCACAGAGAAGTGAGACTGTTTCTCCTTAACCATTTTCTGCAGGTGAACAAGAAACACTAACAAAACCTGAAACAACAGCGAGGAAGTCCAGAGGCTTCTCACAAAGTTTTCGTGGCTAAAAGGCAGGCTTTTGCTGTGACTTAGAGGGTAGCTGCTGGCCAGGACAGCCTTTCAAGCATTTGAGCAAAGAGACAGGCATACGTGTGTGTGCCTGTGCGAATCCTTTGGACATCTTGGGGTGAGGAAACAAGCCTCGCTGAACCTCGCTTCATGAAAGCTGGAGAAGACAGTGTAGCAGTTAGCATCTTCAAATGCTCCCCCTACTGTCTTTGAGAAATCACACCTGGCTTCGTATTTCCCTCACAGACTAGGATGAAAATGCTGGCTTTCCTAATGAGCCCCACACTTCCTGCACCTGCCTGCATAGCTTTATGCACAGGCACACAGTGGCTTCACACACACAACTGTAGTCATGTACGTACATGAATAAGAAATCTCAATATTGTTGTGTTATCAATTTCCTTTTGATCGTATCTTTTCCTCTACTTCTTTATGCTCTTCTTTTGTAATTTCCTTGCCTACTAACACATTTTTCCATCTTTTCCCCAAATCAGAGCCTGTGTGGCCAGCCGCTGTCTTTCTGCAAGCGTCTTGCTTACAGCCAGAAGAAAAGAAATACAAGGCTTTGCGTGTGTGATTTTCTCTGTTCCCTGGATAACTGAAAATAAATGGTGATTAGATTAAAACGAACAACCATGTGCTACTACACCCTGCTACTGCGACTGGACCTGAGAAATGGGAGAGATTGCTGGTGTGGGGCTGTAGTAATCATAGCTTGGCGTGATGGAGCACCCTTCAGGCACAGGAAATAGACCCCCAGCTTGCTTCGTGTTTTATCGGTCTGATCCTGTGGAGCTGCGTTGATTTACCAAGCAGAAAGAAACGTGTTTGTAGATGTGCTTTAGCGAAATCAATTCACTCATTCCAGAGCACAGACTGGTGGAGGTTGAGCACAGCAGGGCCTCTGTGCACAGCAGGTGAGCGCTCAGGACAGCAAGAGAGGGGTAGAGGAGGCAAATTTTGTGTGGACAGGACATAACCACATGAGTAGGAAACTTGTGTGGTTTTTCATGGTGATGGCCGTTCCCCTGGCCCCATACCCACTAGCTCCATGAAGGCACCGTGGTGGGATATTTCCAAGCCTGCATCGCTACTGTGTTGAACACCCTCCACCTGCTGGAACACCCCTGGGATCAGGGTGTGGGGTGGTGTGTGCACACCTCATCCTGGCGTATGAAAGACTTGCATGGGTTTATTTCCTCTGAGGTCTCATGCTGTGCTCTTTGGTTTCCAGGTGCCTCCTCTGGACTGGGATGCTGCTGGTGTTGACTCTCTGATGAAGGTCAGTTTGAATACTGGTGATTTTTCACACTCAGTTTCATCCTGGCCACTGGGTCAGTTTTAAAACGTTCCACTTGTTTACTACAGCTGTGGTGATGGGGCACAGCTCCAGGCTATGGGTGGAATTTTTCTTCAGCCTTTCCAGCTTGGAGGTGCTGATGGTTCTTGCCTTTGTCCACCCTCCTGGGCACCTGATGAAAATCAGGAGCTGCCTGCTACCTGGCCTTTTCTGTCTCCCCAGCACAGCCACACAGGATTCTTGTGGGGAAGGCGTATAACCTTGTGGCCATGTCCTTTGGAGTGAATTTTTCTTGCTAATGAATGCATTCTGAAATACTCAGTGTGAAGGGTTCCCTCTATGAAAGGCATCAGAAACCAAGGTGATTGGAGGAAGCCGGGAGTGAAACATCTGAATAAATAAGCAATTCTGTGATTAATGGAGTGACTGAAACATTCTCAATCATCTTTTCTCCCCCTTCTTGTAACATCTGCAGCCTGGGCAGACTTTCAAATATCAACTTCCACCCAGTGCAATGGGGCAAGCAATATTTCAGCGTATTACTGAAGGCGTTTGCAAGTGTGGAGAGGAAGCTTTCCTGAGACAGGGCCGGCAGAGCTTGCAAGTTAGCTGAAAGCACAGTGGAAGTGCACCACTTAGGGAATGTATAAATAATTCCATACCTTGTTCTATAGCACATGAAAGAAAGCACAGAGCCAGCCTCACACGCTTCAGCAGTTTTTGCTTCTGAGTGTTTTAAATGAGCTTGAAACCCTCTCAGATGCTTTTGTTCATAGGTGAATGGCTGTCCAATGTACCAAAAGCAAAAATGTAATTAAACTTTAAACTCTTAAAATGCCAAGTACCGCTGGGATAACACACGGGTAAAACACAGTAATTGTTTATATTTACTCTACGTCTAGTTAGCATTTCTTTTCAGGTGCCTGCCAGAAATGCTAGCTTGGGAAAGGCAAAGACGGCAAAAATTAGTTTGTCTTTGTGAATTCAGAGCTTCAAAGTCTTAATTGACTTTTGATGTGGTGTGATCTCATTACCTGCATGCTGAGAAGAGTGCTCCACTTGAAGCTGGTAGTGCAGTGGGGCTTCTCTCCAATATATTTCAAAGCCCTCCCCAACAACACGCAGCCTACATCCAATCTCAGCGGATATGAGCGTGCTGTGTGCAAGACCTTGAGGCTGCACTTTTAAAGCTTTTATGAGTCTCTGCTCTCTTTCCCTCAAGTCCCTTCCCTATTGTCCTTAGGCCATGGGCATTTCAGAGGCATTGAAATAGCTGTGTCCTGGGCATCAGACAAATATCTGGTGATGAGGCACCAAAACAAGTTGCCCAGGGAGGCTGTGGATGCCCCTTCCCTGGAAGTGTTCAAGGCCAGGTTGGGCAACCTGGTCTAGTAAGAGGTGTCCCTGCACATGGCAGAGGGGTTGGCACTAGATGATCTCTGAGGTCCCTTCCAGCCTAAGCCATTCTGTCATCTGTGTCCTGTGTTGCCATCTTGGTTGGAAAGAAGGAACTAAGCCCTTACAAGAGTAAGGACGAGGAAAGAGTGTCTACGTTGCCACTCCAAGAACGTATTTCGTAGCATGGCAAATCATGTTGCACCTGTAATATCCAAGAGTGAGGCACTATACCAGAAGTGTTTTGGGGTTTGTTTTTTTTTGGGTTGGTTGGTTTTGGGGGTCTTTTTTCTGTTTATTTTTCCATTTTTTTCCTTTTTAAATTTTTCATTCTCTGTAGTTCATCAGGCCAGTTTAGCCACCAGCAATGCAGGCATCTACGTCAAACTGTGTGGATTCCCTTAGTGGTGACGGGGCAAAATGGTGTTTCCAAGGGGCTGTTAATGCTTCAAGGAGTGATACCTGCTGGGAAGGGTTAATCCAGCCCTGTTCCCTCAGTGTCTTCTATAAATGGTATGATTACAAGTCCAGTGTTGCCAGCTGTGTGGTCTGGAGACCTTAGTTTAAAATGCTCTTTGGTAGCAGTTTAGCTCTAGACTCAGTCTGCCCATACTGCAGAGCCTGGAGAATGTGAAACAGCGATCCTGTAGCTGGCTCAAGACAAACTTGTGGCAATTACTCTTTCTCGGTATGATCTCAGACTATCTATGGGGAATGGCAAGTCAATCCTTTTAGAAGCCTTAGCTGAGTGCTGTGGCCCAGTCTTTTATTTCCACCTTGCCTAGATAACAGATGAAAGACTCATGTACAAGAAGAGGCTTGTACTGAACACTGTGATCCAAGGTAGCCAAAAATGCAATTGAAACCCAACCTGCAGGAAGATGATCAGACAAGCCACGTGCCAGAGAACTTTCTTTGCTTTTAACACCAGGGAGTCTGCAGGCTTCCCGTCCGATGTCTTTTGCTATTAACAGCCAAGCAACAAGGCAGAAGCAATCTCTGCTCTCTTTTCAGACTGGGAAATGTTAATGGGTGGGTGTGAGACATTGTATTGGGGTGGGGATGAAAGGTGAGCTATACAGACACATGCATCAGGCTAGCTCCTCTTGGCTGCTCTAAGCAGGTCAAGTGATATAAGAGAGTTGAGGAGCAGTGATGTTAGCACCCAGATGTACGCATCCCCTGTTAGCAGGGAGATGCCAGACCATGGGGTTTGGCTATTTTGGATGGGAAAGTACTTGTCCAAGCCAGAAGTCATCACCAGCTTCTCCTTGGGAATAAGGTTCTGGCTGTTCTGTTCCAGAGAGAGTAAGTGTGGAAAATGTGTCACATTTTTGTCACAAATGTGTGCCCCATATTTGCTTTCTCAGGACTCCTCCACTAAGACTCTTTATAGACAGATGGGGGCTGGTCTCTTCTCTCACGTGACTAGCAATAGGACAAGAGGAAATAGCCTCAACTTGTGGCAGATGAGGTTCAGATTACACATTAGGAAAAATTTGTTCACTGAAAGAGTAGTGAAGTACTGGAACAGGAAGTATTGGGGTCACCATCCCAGGTGGTGTTCAAAAAATGAGTAGATGTAGCCCTGGGGGTTGTGATTTAGTGGCCATGGTGCGGTTGGGTTGATGCTTGGACTGAATGATCTTGTAGGTCTCTTTCAACCTTAATGATTCTATGATTCTATGATCTTCTCTAGTTTCAATTCACTGTTTAAAACCCTCCTTTCACTTCCTCATGCCCTCCTATGTATCTGTCTTTACCTCTCAAGCTGTGACTCCTCATTATTCCTCTTTAATTTTAGGATTTCTCTCCTGTGCTGCTTTTTGGCTCTGTCTCACCCAATGTTCACCTTTCCGTATGGCTTCACTGCAGGGAGGATTTGCAGACTGTGTATTGACCCTTTCCGTCTTATCTTCCTAACTTCTTTGAGACAGGGAAGGTGCTGTGTGTGCGATGTGGGCTCGGCTTGCCGTTAAACATTGCAGCTAAACAGTCAGAGGCTGCGTACAGCTCTGTATGGTTACGCTGCATGGTGTGGGCTCCACAGCACCATCAGGTTACCTAGAAGAAAGTCTGCAAGAAACTGAGATTACAATTCTTCCTACTAGGTGGTGAATTGTGATTAGAGAACCCAATGGAAAAATTGAGTTGCTTCATTTAGTTCTTCTCTCAATTCATCAGACTGAGAGTTAATCTCTTGCCTGCAGCCATGGCAGAATGAAATAGCACCATTTGTTCTAGCAAGTGGGCAGAAAGGACGTGGCTAACCTGCTGAGCTGCTCTCTGCCAACTGGCGGCTGTTTGGAGATGTGGGCTGAAGTGAAGTTCTGCTTGTCTGTGGTTTTGATCTAATTATGCTCAATGACCTTCTGACATCTGTTGTGTATCACATCTGAAATTGGAAGCAACATTGCTACTTTAGTCCTCAGGCAAAAAGGGCTGCTTAGGTCCCACCTGTGTCTTTGTGTATTTGGGAGTAGTGATCAGTGTTTTATCTTCCTAAGCTCAAAGATTTAGCCTAACAGGGGCTCTAGGACCCTTTTATAGGATGCCTTAAATTAGATACCGTGGTGTTTGGCTCTTTAATTACTTCTGGGAAACGTTTCTATAATACCAGGAAGCATGGATAAATATTGCAGGATTATTATGGCTGTAGTTTCTTTTGTGAGGTGAAAAGGAGAGCATCTCACTTTCTCTGTTTTTCCAGAAACCTTAAATTTAATGAAAATTAGTTTGGCTTCATTCAGTGCTGGAAGATCTTTTATTGGAAATGCTGGTAGGGTTACTTATCTGTCTTTTAAGAATCATCCTGGGTACAACAGCATCCTATCAAGCAACAAATGTTAAAAGATAGTATCTGGATACTCAACTTATCACTGTTTTTTTGTGCTTATTATCACATCCCAGAGGCTTCTAATCATTACCTCATTAACCTAGCAGGTGAGATTCTACTTTTCTGCACTCCTAGGCTGTGCCTCTGTGTATCTCTCAGGCTTGCTTATGCTTGAGTCAAGAGACTTTGAATTTTTAACAGCATGCCATAGTACTATTCTAAAGTAACCCTTTAAAATTAACATGGAACTTACACTGGGATAAATGGAAAAACTTTCAGACTCTTGACCCACTCCACATTAGTTTCGAGCTAAAACAGATTTAGATTAGAAAGGAAGAAATTACTCACTGTGAGGTGCTGAGGCATTGGAACAGGTTACCTAGGGAGGCTGTGGATGGCCTGTCCCTGGAAGTGTTCAAGGCCAGGCTGGATGGGGCTTCGGGCAATCTGGTCTAGTGAGAGGTGTCCCTGCCTATGGTGGGGGGGTTGGCACTAGATGATCTCTGAGGACCTTTCCAACTTAAGCCATTCTATGATTCATTGGTACAGCCAGCAGCTGCTGTGAGTGAAAGCTGGTGAGCAGCGAAAGGATGCGTTTCACTGAAGAAGACATCAGGAAAACAGAGCTGTGGTAGTGGTTGTGTGTCTGAGGCTCTTTTGTATTCATGACAACCCGCTCATTGGCAAAGAGCACAGAAAATCAATCAAAATCAAATGCAAACAAAGAAATGATAAATTAATGAATAAAGCCATGGGCTAATCAAACGGCACCCTCCTCAATTACTCTAATAGAAAAAGAACAACTGCTGGTTGTGGCTCCTGGTTTGGAATGGCAGGCTTTGCAATCAAGCACTGAGTCAGATGTTAGTTAATTAAGTCAAGGGAGCTGTTTGGAACAGGATTCCACTTTGGGTTTTCTTCATTTAGTAAGATAAATGGATTCAGTCTCCCAGTTTCATACACCTTCCCCAAAGACTGTAAAAGAACCATGTAGATAAATTTGTGTTTGTGCAGAGCCTCATGGCTGTGTCTTGCAAAGGCAGGGCTACAGGACACAGAAGAGCTCTGCTCCACAGCAGACCCTTATGCTTTTACACTACGTAGTAAAGTTTCAGCTTCACCACATCTGTGTTTTTCTTGTTCTAGAAACCCTCTTCTCCACCTATTAGAAATAGTTTCTTAGTCCCCAGGTTGGCTGTATCTAAACTATCTTGTATTCAGCTCTTTCAAAGGCTGAGGGTCTGTGGTCAGGCTGTCTTCCCTCATGTGTGATGCTTACTTGGGAATGCGACTGTTGTCATTTGTATCACAGAGAGAATCCACCTTGACCATCAAGAAACAGGCTCTGGCCACTTTCTGATCTAGATCTTTCTGCATATACATGTGAAACTCATTAAAAATACAACTCTGTTCATCTGGCGCAGTATATTCCATTGTTCATTGCTCGTCTTCTAGTACAAAGCCAAGGACAAAACACTAACTTCAGCTGGTTTGAGTTGTCAACAAAGGTTGTGAAAGGAACTCTGCAGGTTGAGCCTTGGGCCATTACAATAATTTAGGTACTGATTTTTGTGCTTAGGTACCTGGGTGATCAATTGATTTTGGCCCCCAGGCTCTTGGTGGTGGCAAGTCAATGAATTTGAGAAATCCTTAAGGTCTGCAGAGCTACCTGTCAGGCCTGTGCTTGTGTATTCCATGGCCATAGGTCATGCACAGACGCTGTCTGCAACAGCAAGGTACTGCCTCTGATGTTGTTTGCACTCTGTGGATCCTTTCAGCTAGGCAGTGGATGCTTTCACGAAGCTAGGCATCACCTGTCGCTGCCTGACCAAACAAGGCTGCAGATTCTCCTGGATAACGCTAACATGTCTCTGGTGCTGGAGCGTAACAACCACCTCTGTGTTTAATGATGACTCTTTACACTTCTCGACTGTACCTGACTAACTGAAAACGTTTCCTGTTATATTCCCTTGTTCATGAACAAGCCAGGACTGGGAAACCAGCAGCATTTACTCAAAATCCAGCTTCTTTCAATCTTCTCCAAGAACTTTGCTTCCACAAAGTTTTCCATGAGCTTTTTAGTTTAATTCTTTCTTTTCTTTCTCTGTGAGAATGAACCTTGAGTCAAGATAATGAGCTTCATGCATTCGAATCAGGGCCTGAGTGTTAATTAGGTCACTCTTACTAGAATGATTTATTGACCTATATTTGGTATTAGCAGCCCTAAGTTTTCCTCCACAGAGAGTCGATGAAAATCACCTTCATCAATCTTCAAGACATTGATAATCTGATTTTTTTTCCCCTCTATTTTAGGTTTTCAGAGCAGATTAATAAATAATCTACTCTGAAGGCCTGACCGAGTAGTTCTTCAAGATGTTGGGAAGCCCAAAATAGAGGGGAAAAAAAATAAAAATCTTGATTTTTAGATTTTTTAAAGCTGAATAATAAAAATCAGCTTTTGGAGACTAGTTACCTATTTCAAACGGAGCTGGAGGGCTTCCATTGATTCCAGAAGTCAGAGGATGATATTTAATATATCTTATGTAGAGAAGATGGCCTCGTTAATTACGTCGGGAAAAAACTTACAGAGGTTTCCAAAGCCAGTCACATACCTGATGTTCCAAATAGTGTCTCAGGAATGTATGTAGTGGCATTATGACGGAGCTTTCTGCTTTGCGTGTTCTACTTGCTCGTGCTTTTTCTTCTTTCTGTGCATAGCTATAGATTTAACAAACCCCTTTTGTTTTCTCTAAGTTGCTCCATTGCCTGATGAACACTCATCTGAGGCCTCACTTTGAGGTCTCACTGCCTTTATTTCTGGCTTGAACCCGTGACAGCATCCTCTTTCATTTGGGAAAACGTTTAACAGGATATCCTGAAGGCTGGAAAAGCACTTGGAAAGCATCGCAGCCTATCTGCCTTATTCAAATATGTTTCCTAGAATAGAGGGCATTAATCACCGATGGAGGAAAGATCCTGGATCAGCTGGTCCTCTGTCCTACCATCCTTGGCGTATGTAACCATGCTTCCTGTGCGTGCCTGAGCTATGTCCATGCCCTGTCTGCACGGATTCTGTAACGGATTGAGTTTTCAACACATTTGGCAGAGGTAGAAGTCTCCAACGCAGCCAGTTCCTCCACTTTGTAAAAAAATGGTTAAGGAGAGTCTATGTGTACTGCCCTTGCACGATCGCAGCTTTGGTAGACACCAGAATGGCTACCTGGGACTGTGCTTTGACTACGGTCCAAGCTTGGCAAAAAACTTTCATAGCTCACGCTCTGTTAGACGTTGGGCGATCCATCCATAGACACAGCCAGTCAAACAGCTAATTTCAATTACTTCTCATCTCAGTGTTTGCTTTGCAGGATCAAACCCACAGAAATTTATCTGAAAGAAAATCACAGTCTTTTTCTTTGGGCCTGATTCATCACGGGTAAAATGGACTCGTGGGAGAAGTGAAGCCCTTTCTCCTCTTCATGAATTCAAGGATCATTAAATGTTCTCAGCAATGATCCATGATTGGTCTCTGCAGAGCCCCCATGCTATGATTTTTTTATATAGTACAGTTTGTTATCAAGATCTACAGGAAAGGTTTGCAGAGAGCACCCTGGAGTACTTGCATTGGGATCCCGGAATCAATAGGAGAGGAAGAAAGCCTCGTGCCAGCCTGTGGGTAGGAATAGCAAACACACACTGCCCAATTCTGCATCCTTCACTGCTTCTCAGTTAGGAAGTTCTTCTTACCAGAGGCTAGCTGAGTGCAATGAATTAAGTCAGTGCTTAGGAAGAACGGGCAGGAGCAGTCTTATTGTGACCTGGCCATAAGGAGGCAAACTGGTTGCAGCTCTGAGACATAAACACAGGGTTGGAGCTGCTACTGATCCTTGCCAAACCCAGCTGGGAAGATGCTCCTGCACTAACAGCCCCTCCTGGATCTGGTGCTGCATTAGCACTACACTCTGTTAGCAGGGCTTAAAGGCCACTCAGGATTTCCCAGCAGGGAACAGGAACGTGGCAATATATATGTGTTTCCTGCCTTGAAAAAAGAAGTCAAATCAGCTTGTGCCAGCTCTCCCTTATCTCCATTAAATTTCTACTCCCACATTTCCCTTTCTAATAAGATCAAAAGGGCGTCTAAAAGTAACAAAAAGATTTTTCTCTCCCCTAGTGAACTTTCTTCTCCTGCCTGGTGATGGTCCTGATATAACAGACCATAAATCTGTGCTTATTCATGAGAGTGGTTCTGGCCTACAGGTCCTTACAGCTGACAGACAGCAAGTAGATGACTCGGGACACATGACTGGATGAGCACAACTAATTGGTACACAAGGGTGGGAACATTCGCAGGGGTGAGAACTCTTTGCAGGGGAGACTAGCAATAGTGAGAAGTGTCTTCTGCTCAACATTTCTGTATGGGTGCAAAGGACTGGCATTTAGATAAATGGGAAAGAGAGCACTTGATCAGCAACAAATTAGCACCAGCTAGTTATCATGAGCTAACACTGAACTTGAGCTGGATAAACTACATGCAACTAGTTGTTATGCTCAAATGAGTCTTTGTGAGCACAAAGATGATGCCAACAACTGCAGGGATGAGGGTGAAAGGCAAGCTTAGGGGGAAGTGTTCTATGAGCTCACTTGACTACCAATGGGCATCTCTTAGGTGCTGTGGAAGGATACTGGGACAGACACTTGTTTAAACCCAGACTGACTGTTCTTAGGTTCTTTATAACGTAATAGATCATAACTTTGGCTAGAAAAGAAATTTTCCTTTCATAATCTTATGTAGTAAAGAAGGGGGAGAATGAGTTGGATTGAAAAATGTGCACCAGGAGAAATGACCACAATATGGAAGGGTTTTGGCTCTTGAGTTAGAGATGGAGTTGTTTGATTCTGTTGATGCATTTCTAGCTTTCTGGCCTTTAGAAAAGTTTCTAATAAAAATCAAATCCCAGAAAGTGAGCAGCGATTTCTCAGAGGTGGAAAATAACATCAAAGTCGAAATGACTTTTTTAGAGCTGGCATTTCTGAGGTGTTTAATGATAAGTCGAACTTGCCAGAGCAGAGAAAAGCAGACCTAATGCGCAATGATCAGAGATTTTTCCCTTGACTACTAATCTAATACTATTTAATACTATCAGCCTGTCCATATGTTCCCTGCAAAGGAAGGATGGGAAAGTACCAGCTCATGATGATATGTAAAGCTTGTGAATCGCTCCTTTGCAAAAAGGCAGATGTTCCAGATAGACTTTTTTATTCATATATGTTTATGAGTAACTAGTAAGTGAAAGTCAAGTTCATTGGAGAAAATCCTTGCAAAGCTTCTCCTACTTAATGCAGAAGGTTACTTCACTGCTGTAGGAAGAAAAGTTCCCTCCTTCTGAACTTGGAACTGCTGAAACATAGGAGGCAAAATGGGTGCAAAATCTGGTGGTGCAATAGGAGGTCATGAGGAGGAAGAAATCTGAATGAAGAGGTGTTGGCTTATTGGGGAAAGACGTGGCTTACTGATGGACAGCAGAGCAGGACTCAATGTTGGACTTTGTAGTGCTCGTATTTTTGCTGACCAACTGGGAGTTGAACACAGGTGTATTGCTAGATTGGAGAAAGATGGTTAAAATCCTGATCTCTTGATTTCTGTACTCAGCAAGAATCAGCAGCAGGAGAATTCAGGCCCCCAAATCAGTTTAAATGAGGTGCACAATAAGAAGCAGCACAGAAGGAAAGGAAATTGCAAGCGTGAACTGGAGTAGGTATGAAATGGCTGCTTTGAACGCAGTGTTTTAACATAGGGTATGAGCTGGTTTTTGTGTCTGGGACAGGTGTGTATGCAGGCTCGGGGAAAGCCTTGTGTTCCGAGTATGGCACAGATCTCTTGTTTTTCTTCAAGGACTAGCAGAGACCTACATCCTGGACCCCTCTCAGAAGGTCTATTCCCAGGCCTTATACCTACGTTCTGCCTACCAAGAAGTTAACAAATCTTAAAATAAAAACATGGAAAGGCAAGTTATAAGTTTCAACAGAGATTTGGTTTTGCTCTCACCATTAACAGTGGTTTTAGGATTTCCTGACAGTATTGATATATGGTATGTATTAAATTAGTGAGTGCTTGTGGTTTGTGGGGAGGACATACTGCTGGGTTAAGAAGCTCATTAGCAATATTTGCTGAATTCATATTTATTCCCAGAATCAATACTTGTAATTAAGTCATCTGTTTAGGACAGCCCCATGCTGTAGCAGAAGGAGCCTTCCCATCATGACACATGCAATACAGCACTTAGATCCCATTATTATTAATGAGCACTGCAGGCTTAATTCCTGATGTGAGTCTCTGAATAGGCAAGCACAGCCTCATCCGTCTGCTGAATGTTTTCAGCGGTGCCTCTTCCAGGGCTGAAGTTGCCATAATCTTCCCAGTGCCTTTGCTTTGGGGTTGTGAATGGACTTCAGCAGCTGTTCCAGAGCGACCAGAGGGCTCTTTATTATCTTGGTTGACTTTGGAAGAGGTACCAGGGGCCTTCCCAAGCAAACCAAAGGGGTAAGTTGGATGTGATGGACCTGTAGAACTGCACAGAAGAGTGAGAGCATCCAGATTTCCCCTTGTTCCTGGAGGCTGAGTCACTTCAAGAGGAAAGTAGTAGTGTCTCTGGCTATGAGCTGTATTGCCCTCAAGTTAAAAAGGTAACAGTTTTGCTGATTCCTTGTGCTCAGTATTCTTTATTGAAAACATGAAACACGCTATGATGTTAATTTCTTTACTTGTACTAGGGCACAGTTTTCTACCCTGGAACTTAGCTGTTGACCTCAGTCTTTCCTTAAGGGACTCTCACTGTTGGAAGAAGACATGCTCCTGACATCCACCCTTCACATATTTATCAACATTAATGAGGTCACCCCTCAGTCTCCTCTTCTCCAAGCTAAAAAGTCTCAGCTCCCTCAGCCTTTCCTCATCAAGGAAATGTTCCACTCCATCATCTTTGCTGCACCGTGCTGAACTTTTTCCAGCAATTCCATGTCCTTCTTGAAACGAGGGGCCCAGAACTGGACACAATATTCCAGATGTGGTCTCACTAGTGCAGAGTAGAGGGGGAAGGAGAACTTCTACGGTCTTCCAACCACCCCTCTTCTGATCCACCCCAGGATGTCATTGGCCTTCTTGGCCAATTGCTGGCTCATGGTCATCTTGCTGGCCACCAGGACCCCCAGGTTACTTTCTCTCACACTGCTCTCCCAACAGGTCAGTCCCCAACCTATATTGGTACCTGGGGCTGTTCTTGTTCTGATGCAAGACTCTACACTTGCCCTTGTTATACTTCATTAAATTTTTCCCTGCCCAAGTGTCCAGCCTGTCCAAGTCCTGCTGAATGGCAGCACAGTCTGCTGGGGTGTCATCCACTCCTCCCAGCTTTGTGTCCATCAGCCAACTTGCTGACAGTGCACCCTAATCCCTCATCCAAGTCATTAATGAAAAGATTGACTAGGACTAGTCCCAGTACCAACCCTTGGGGGGACTCTGCTAGAAACAGGCCTCTAACTAGACTCTGCCCCATTGACCACTACTCTCTGGCTTCTATCCTGCAGCCAGTCCATGATCCACCTCACTACCTGATTGTGCAGACCACACTTCCTCAGTTGGGCTGTGAGGATGCTGTGGGAGACTGTGTCAAATGCCTTACTGAAGTCAAGATCCACATCCACTGCTTTGCCATCTTCTATCCACCTGGGTATGCCCTCATAAAAGGCTGCCAGGTTGGTCCAGCATGACTTCCCTTTGGTGAAGCCTTGCTGACTGTCTCTAATGACCCTCTTGTCCTTGATGTGCCTAGAGACAGCGTCTAGGACAAACTCTTCCATCACCTTTCCTGGGATGGAGGTGAGGCTGACAGGTCTATAGTTACCTGGGTCCTTCTTCTTACCCTTTTTGAAGATTGGAGTGACATTTGCTAATTCAGCGGCTCCAGTTGCACCCTTGCTTCTGAAATCCAGGAAACAGCCAAATCCTCTGCTGTAATTGGAGGTGGTTGGGTGTGCTTGGAATTAGCTACTGAGTTGGAGTTTCTTCCTTCACTGCAATTCCTTGCACCCTTTTTGCCTTTGTCAAAACATCAAGGGGATGATCTTTCCCTTACAGAGTTTTGCATTTCAAAGCTGCAAATTACTGCAGCAGGAGTGAGCAGCCTCTTGCTCCAGGACAGGTGGCAGCTCCAGGCTCTCACTCATTATTACAGCAATATGCATTCCTCTAACATCACCAGGCTTTATTCTACACTGGGAGCTTCTGGTACGAAAGAAAATGCTTGAGACTGGCATTTGTCTCATTAGTCTCTCTCTTCTCATTTTCTTTCTTCCATATGCTGAGGCAACTTCTCTGGGGCCCCTCACTGTGGGACCTTCTGGAAATGGTTATGCTTCTTGCTGTGTGTCTGCTGGATACTTTCTTCTTCTCTCAGGAGACACCACCTATTGCTGTAGGTGCTTGGCACCGGCGGTGAACCTGAGCTGTGCAAATATGGAAGTGGGTGCCAAGACAGCCAAGGGAGGGCACTTCCACGGTCACAATACATCTGGTAAATAGTACCTGGCTGCACTGAGCGTGCATGGGAGACGTGGACATGGTGCTACTGGCTGAAGGAGGAGCACGGTTTGTGGGGTGTTTGCAATTAGGCTTTCTTTTTGCCAGCTGGCCCAATTTAAATCAAGAGTCTCTTTAGGGGCTCCTAATGACAACCCAACAAGAAAAAAATCAGCTAGGATTTTTCAGCCTCTCCTTGTGCAGATTGCTATAAAATCTGGAAAAACAACCTAATCTAGAAGGGACCCACGTACTGGGGTTTTGGTTGGTTTTGGCTTGTCAAGTGCCTTTGTACAGGGGTGTTTGTGTGTGCACTGTGGTTGCTGCAAGTGCAATGATAACCGTAGTCAGCCACAAACCTCACTGTGCGTTGAATCCTTGAGGAATATGATCACTGACTTTGATCAACCTGTGCAACTGTCTCTCGTGAGGCCAGTGAAGCTGCCGTGGGTACCTGGTCATCTGTTCTCCCAGGATTGCTGGGGTTTCTATGAAGTTTATAGTGAAGGTCCTGTTTTTGCTATGATGAAGACATATGAGGCAGGTGTATTTTAGGCATTTATTTGCCTTGTTTTCCCTTGTTGCTTTTTCTAATACCATCCTATTCTCCTCCCCTCTTTCCTCGCAGGTAATCCTTAATATTAAAAAAACCCCAGCCACCAGCTCTGCCTGATGCAATTTGAGGCAAGACAGGCACATTTTATTAAGGACTGCAAAACACTTACCAGCATGAGGGTTTTCATGTGTAATCAGATGCAGCAATTGACTTGATTGCAATTGCTTCTAGGTCTGTTGCACACAAGCACCTGATTAGATTTTAGTGGTGCTGCCAATTCTGGAGGAGCTTTCAGCCTCGTGATGGGAACAGGCCTCGGGGAAATCATGTGCCTTGTCTTTAGTGCTGCCACCTGGAGAAGGGAGAGATGGGATGAGTGAATGAGTTAGCAAGGACCTGCCTTATGAAGAAACTACTGCAGCTTCTTCAGAAAAATGGATCGATTTCCAGCTCCTCTGCTTGCACAGTTCAACACAGGGAGGTTCGTTCTTATCATTCCTTCATTTCCCAGTGGTATCAGAGAACTTTATGCAAGACGCCCCCTCCTTGATTGCAGAGCTCTATGGGCTGATGTGTAGTGGCTCTGCTCTGCTGTCTCACTGACGTCTTGGAGTGGGGGATGAACATTGCCAAAGTGGGGGACCCTTTTCCTGGCCCTGTCCCTTTGTGTGGTTGGGTAGCAGGCAGAAGTGACAGCACGATGGCATCAGACAGCAGTCAGGGCTGCTAATGCTGAATCCTCACCAGTGTCTCTTTGCATTACAGTACCACCTGTGGGCACGTATGCACTCACCTGTACAGTCTCAGCATGAAGGTTGCACTGACTATACACAGCCCTAAAAGGCAGAGGATGTTGCACATCTCTTCCCCTGCCTGTTCAAAGTGAGTATCTTGTTGATCTCAGCAGTTCTGGAGCTCTTCAGCTCATATGGGACAAGTGAGCGCGTAAGAGAGAGAGTTATGTAGGTCCCAGTCATGGTGTGCTGGGTGCTACTGCAGTTACACTGTGCATGTGCCCAGGGATGGGTCTGTGGTAGCTTCTCCCTGACACAGGCCAGTCAGAGGACTCCTGAGACACATGACCAGTAGTAGCCACAGTCATTTCAACTAGGGACTGGCAGAGGATTTTGAAAAGGTGTTTTTTGACAGTGAGTAAAATCAAGTTTTAAAGTTTTTGCTCTGGAAAAATCCCAATTCTGAGATATCAGACTGATGAATAGTGACATCCTTGATCTAAACAAACGCTGATGCTCTTGGCATTTTTGAAATGTCAGTGCAAAGCTATAATCCTCTTATTTGACTGTCCTCCATGAAGCAAAAATTACTGGCATGTTGAAACAGTTTTCTTGTGAAAAATACCACCTGTAATTAAAAGAAAAAACTTCTCTTTCCTGATGGAAGTACTTTATCGAAAGAATTCAACCCGCTCGTGGGCTGCTAGGATGGTGACAAGTACTTTTCACACCAGCCACCACCCCAAGTGGTGTCTGAGGGAGCACAACATCAACATCAGACTTTGCGTTGCCTTGGAGGAGATAATTCTGGAAGACCAGATTTTTACAGGTGAAATGCTCTGCAAATCACTCACATTCTGGCTGTTTCAAGTTTGATGTTCAGAAATGCCCTGTGGCTCTGGAAACTCTTGATGATTTCCATCCACTCAGTCCCAGTCTGGGAGCTCACACATGTCCTTGCCAAAGAAACTGATGAGAGCTTTGCCTGAAGAAAGTTTTCAGAATTGAACTCTGCTCTGATTTGTTTTTCTTCATGTATAACAAACTGCTTATTCACTTTTTCTTCACTGTACCCTGCCAGGACAATTAAACCCCTGAGTCATTGTGTTTTTATTTCACATTAGTTGTATTCCCTGGTTCCCTGACTTGCCTGGAGTTTTTTAATGCTCGGATACCTACAGGAAAAAAATGGCATTAAACCCCCTGAAGATGTTAAAATTCATATGTTTGGATTTACAGTGCTGCAGGGGCTATCCATTAATTTGATTAATTTCTAGATTTCCTTGTAAGTCTGTGTGGGGGTGGTTTTATTACGATTTTTAGCAGCAATGAGATAGATTAATAGTTGGTCCACCTCTTGAGAGTTAAGCTGTATGATACAATGATACAGCACAGGGAGAAGGTCGTGTTAGCCCATGGGATGTTAGTGGAGACCATACAGCTGAGCAACGTGGGCAGCCATGAACCTGTGACACCAGAGGAGCCCTAGGGCAGCCGTGGCTGAAATGTGTTGGTAGAGCTGTTTGTGGGAAAATTGTTGCCCACATTTAGCCGTGGAGGCTTGTCTCAGGCTAATGCATCTCATCCACATTAACAGAAACAAGTGAGTGAAAATGAAGGCTTTTTCTGGCTGAGAACACTTGTCCTTGGACTGGATTTAGCACCTGGTGACAAGAAGCACATGGCAAAGCTTCCTACTTTCCTTCCTCAGCTGGCTGCATCTGAGGAGGGCTTTAGCATTTAGTGAGGGTGCATGGCCTCTCTGGTTCCATGGCTAGTAACACTTTCAATACAGGTTGGGTTTCAACTTTTAACTCGAGGAGACTTTGCCAGGCGCATGCACGTAGGTGGGTGTCAGTATGGATTAAGTGCTCACAACTTTGTAAATCAAAAGCCTTTTCACACAGTTGCAGTTTGTTGGCTCATAAACGTTTGCCACAGAGACGAAAAGATCCTCTGAAACCCATTTGTGAGTTAATCTGCACCACACATGACATTTTTTACTTAGAGCCTCCTTCCACAGATGCTTAAGGAACACCTAAGCTGTAAACCTTGGCAGGACTGTGAATAGCTTCAGCTTTCACAGATGGAGGTAAGACTTGAAAAATGGACCCTTCCCAACAGAAAGCAAAAGACAACAATTATACTGTTTGGGTTTGGTTTATATTTCTCCAAATCCCATATTTGCTGATTTTGCTTACTCTGTTTGCAAACCTGATCTGGCAATGCTGTTTGAGGTCTGGCTCTTTCAGCCCTTCCTGCAGAAAGCAGGGACAGCTGTGGTGATAGGAATGCCAGCCAGCTTTCTGTGTCCAAAGAGATCAGGTGTTAACACAAATATTACCACATATTAATCTGCCGGGCACCCTGGGAGTGGTGTTGGTTCTGTTTCTCGTGTTTTTGACAGTTGTGTGTTGAAATAAATACTCTGACTGGGGGGATGCTGTGCCTTGGGCCCAAACATTGTACAGTCTCTGAACTGGTGTAGAAGAAACACTAGAAAGGTATGGATGAGCAGAGACAGGCAAGTTCCCTGTGAGCCAGCACCAAGTGTGCAAATAGGCAGCTGTGATGCAATATAAAAGGTTTATGTGGCCATAGACAGCATGCTAAGGCTTTCTTGTATGTAAAACTAATGATGTCTTGAGGCATCCATGGCCACCTTCTCCGTCACTGTTGGATTGTGAAGAGAGGCTATGAATGATTTTTCCCCTTTCCATAGTCCCCTTTTCTGGGACTTTAGGAGAGGGTGTCAAGGCGGTTCAACTCAGGCAGCAATGTTTAGGTTCTGTATAAGCTATTACTGACAACATAGACTTCGAAGCCAAACCAAAGTCATAGAGAAGCACTAGCCTTTGCCACCCTCAAACTGCTGAAACTCAAACTCTAGGGCTGCAAAGCATGGCCACAAACTTTCAGGCCATGCTGGGAAGCTCGCTCAGTTTGCTAAGTGGCAGAAGTGTGGCTTCTGTCAGCAGCTTTCAGCAATGGAGTTGAAAGGCAGGTCCACTCCCTTGCATCATTACTTTCATGCCAAAGTGTTTTGCTCTTTCTTAGGAAGCACATTTCTTCTGCCTCTCAAGAAAAAGCTGTGATTTATCCTCAGAGCATCGTTGACCTTTTGACAGGTAGCAAGAAGATGAGTCTTGGATGATGGACTTGCTGTTCTGTATCGTGGACAAAGCAAATAAGCAGTCCCTGGCTTGAGGTAGGTGCTGCTCATAGCTTCTAAACCCCATGCAATGCAGTTGTTCCTCATTACGTGGAGTAATTTGTAGCCCACTACTCGCCCAGGCTACAAAAAATTGGATAGTTCTTCATTCCTTTGATTTTTAAAGGGATTTGTCTAAAATTTCTTGCTGTGAGCACAGAGTTATAAGTACCTTGGTGAAAGTGGGGCATACTAGACACTCCTTCCTCTGTGTGAGACACTTCATTAACTATGGGGGAAAGACAAGAATGGTACAGTATAGATGAAGGGCAGGTCTGTGTTTCAGTGATGTGATTGCAATTAGTAGATTCAATTGTCTGTAGGAAAAAAACTTGGCAGGTTGGGACACATTCAGGCACTGGTATTAGCAGGAAAAAAGCAAAAGAGAGAGAAAAAAATGGCACAGAAGAAAAGGGAGCAGTCCAGGTTACACATATAATAGCAGAGAACATTAAGTCAGCCTTTCCCATCTCGTCGTTACACTGACAGATAGCTCTGCTCCGCAGCAGAAGTGACCCATATTACTTCTTTATTGTTTAAACAAAGAAAGTCACCAATTAAAATGTCTCGAGTTTCTTTAAACATGCTGAGCTCTGGGTGTCTCATTGATTGGAAGGGAAGACACAGGGTTGTCTGCTCTGCTGTGAAGCAATACTGTCCTTTCAAGTACAACCTAGTTTTTGTGACAAAATGTATAAAGTCACAGATATCAGACATCTAGCAGACACTCGAGGGATCATCTAATCCATCCCTCCACCCCAGAGGCTGTTTCAGGGAGATGGTTTTCTATGTCGTTCATAAAACCCTTCTACAAGAGTCATCACACTTTCCTGAGCTACCTAGTTCTTAACTCTCCTGATACTAATTTAAATCTTCTTTTGCTGCAGTTTAGGAGTTTACTCCCACTGTTTTTGTTCTGTCCCTAAGGGACACAAAGAAATATCACAGCATGGAACTGGGCAGATGTTGGGCTAACAGCCTCCTGTTCAAAGTAGGGCTAACTCCAAAGTCAAAGCAAGAGGCTTTCTCTCCCTCGGAGAAAACTGTTATTTGAGTGCCATCACCAGATCTTCTCCCCCTCCTCTAAGCAGTTTGGCATAAATTCTTAGAACCTTTCTTCGTAGGTCACATTTGCTATGCTGTGTTTATTTGTCATTGCTGTGTTATTTGGTACGGCTCTCTGTCTGATGGATGCCCTCGTGCATACATTCATGCACCCATATGCAGACACATGCATACACCACTAATTTTGATGACTAGAGCAACAGGAGCAGAAGCCTTTCTTTGGAAAAATAATTTGGTAAAGTGAACTTAATTCTGCATGCTGGGAGGAACAGACTGAGCTGTGCAATGCAGAGTGCAATGAAACATTAAATGGGAATATGCTATCCAGCCACCAGAAGCATTTACATCTTGTAGTGTGGCAGATATAACATGGTTATTGATATGGCAACAGAGCATACCCTTGGCTTTAACCATTTTATCATTCCCTGCTGGTGGTAAGGATCTCCCAAATAACTTTTCAGACTGGATCTGCCTATGTGTCTGGCTGGAATTGCTGTGGCTTTGACCATCAGTGTGATTTTAACCTACCACCTCATCCAGCTCTTCAGTATCTTGTGCTCACTGATAATGTGATTTTGAAGACATGGACTGTAGTTAGTTGTGCGCATTTCTTGATGGACACGAGAACTGGTCCATACTAACTGGGTAGCTGCTCTGTAATGAACACATCTGCTACAGTGACAACTTGGATTTAAAACAAGCTCAGACACAACTGATAGTACACTTATTATGTCAATAACATGTGGGCTGGTGTTGCACTTCTAATGAATAGGTGTTTTTCCTTTCATTTCACTTGTTATATTGCTATTAGATAGTGCTGGTCAATGACCTGTAGGTAGTCCAATGTCTCTGGGCACTTCTAGATCATCCCTGGAAAGGGAACTAAGAAAAGAATGTCTATTAACAGTAGCCTCGAGTAACTGTAAGGGGGTTTCACACGCTTCCACTTTGGCCCTTTCAAAGCAAAAGTGGTTGAAAAATTGCTCACACAGAATGAGTAAGGAGGGAAGGGTTGAACTTCTTGTTTTCATTTTCCCCAGCAGATGTTCAGTTGTTGAGGTTTCAGAGTCATTGGATGCTGGAAGAAACATTTATGAATGACCTACTATTCCGAATTATTGTCTCTGGGGGTGCCACCAAGCTGGGCTGGAGGCAGCAGCAGCTGGTGTATCTCGGCGGGGTACTCAGAGTAATGGCTGTCATTTGCTGGATGGTTGGAAGTCACGGTGGTCTTCTGCTCAGTCACCACCTGGTCCCTGTCACATGCCACAGAGATTGATATAAATCAAACTTACTCTGCAGTGTGGGCTTTGAGGAAAGAGATGTTTTAAAGCAAAAGGCAGGAAGGAAGTGTCATAGATACAACCCGAATAGTCTGCCAGTGAGATGGAGGATTGTTGGGCTGAGTGTTGAAGGAAGTTGTTGACAAGAGGGAACGTTTCTGGGAGCAGACTTGGAAGTGTAAAATCCAAATCAAAGGCTTGAGCAAGACAGGACACATATTCCATTTATTTTATATAGTGGTGGTGAACTCTGGGCTGAGGTAACAGCTGGGGAAAAGATGGAAGCTATCTCTGAAGATATTCAGGCCAGATGTCACCTAAGAAAGTAACTTGTAGGGAACAACAGTTTTTCAGGAGATAAAGGACCCTTGCTCTCAGAGACCCCTACCATGACTCTCATTTCAAATTGGTAAACTTTGACAGGCAGTGGATCAGAGAATATCTTTACCTTTTTTTCTGATGGCCTAGACTTACTTCACTTCTTGCTTATTGAAATCAGGTTCAAAACATGTTTGCATTATTAAGGTTAGTCTTGTGGAGCTGGTATCAGTGTGGGGAGGGCAGGGAGTAAAAAGTATGGAATGTTTACACCCCTTGGTGAAGTCAGGGCAGATATGGATTGCTTTGCCCAGTATTAAGCAGGACATCCAGAACTTTGTCTTCAAATTTAAAATAAAGCTGAGAAGGCAGCATAGTTTCTGGAGTGCATTTTCCAGGACTCATTTTTTTTTCTGTGTGATGTCAACTACCTGAAAACAAAATGCAAAGTTGGTCTCATTCCACCCCTGGAGGAGATTCGCCAGAGTATTCAGCCACTGCTGTGGATTTTTCTGCAAACACTAATCACAGAATCACAGAACACTAGGGATTGGAGGCAACCACGAAGGATCATCTAGTCCAATCCCCCTGCCAGAGCACGATGACCTAATGAAAGGGACAGGTGCAGATGATTCGACAGAAACCAGATCTACAGTCATTTACAACCCCTGTGTGAAAAACCAAAATCAAGCAGGAAAAATAAGTAATTTCTATCTTGATCACTTTGGATTATTGACGTTCCCCGGTGTAAATCACTCACGGAACATTAATTTTTATACCCATCAAGGAAAATTAAATGGCCTAATCACATTACATGTTTGCCATTATAGGAACTGCAGAGCTTTTCCTGTGTGTGGTTGGAGGCTATTCCATTTGGCTGGACTCCTTTGATACTGCCTTGCCTGTGTGTGCAATTAAAAGACTTTTTTTTTATTAACCAGTTTTTACATTACACTCAGTGGCCCCGTCACACAACTAAATGACCCATTTAACAAGCATGATAAAATCCTCATTAGGGCCTATTATAGGATTTAGTGGAATCTTCCTGCTTCACTACAGCACAAGCCTAATCTAATTAACTCCGCCACTTAATTCTCTCCCTCCCTCTTCTTGCTGTTTATTGGGCTTTTTTGCGGAAAACAGATCCAAAGAACAAAATTAACGTAATTTATCCTGGAAAATCCCCAAACATTAGCAAGCTACAAATGTAATTGGAAAGGGGCTCACAGAGTTCAAGCAGGGTAGGCAATTACTCCAAAACTACAGCCCTGCATATCATCGTGTTACTTCTTATTACACTTGCCCAAGATGAGCAAGGAGGTAATTCAAACCGAGTGTGTTTGAAGCCATAATT
Source organism: Phoeniculus purpureus (assembly GCA_028565055.1). Taxonomy (NCBI): domain Eukaryota; kingdom Metazoa; phylum Chordata; class Aves; order Bucerotiformes; family Phoeniculidae; genus Phoeniculus; species Phoeniculus purpureus. Next base: position 12,524,566 of record JAOXOE010000602.1, read on the forward strand.
AAGGGTCATCTTTGTGTTTGAGCAGCTTTTGTATTTAATCAAGGGAAAATGTGTGTTTTCAAGACTGACGTGTTTTACTAGGTTGTGTGATATGGAAATCCAGTGAGGGTGATGGAGCACTGGAAGGGGCTGCCCAGTGTAGTTGTGGAGTCTCCTTCTCTGGAGACATTTAAAACCCACCTGGATATGTTCTCGTGCAACTTGACCTAGGTGATCCTGCTGTGGCGGAGGGGATTGAACTAGATGATCTTTCGAGGTCCTTTCCAATCCCTAATGTTCTGTGATTCTGCGAAAGGAACTCAATGTTGTGAACTCATTGGTACAGATGTAGAGCTACCCCCAGTTAGAAAGTCCTGTGAAGTACCTTGTAGCTACATTTTCCAGTCACCAGAAAACAGAATTCAGCCATAGGATGTAGCTCGTTGTTGTATCTTTTTCATGACAGGTGTAGAACACTTACGGACGAGAACATGCACTGAACATGGGAGATGCACTTGGGAAGACACCACCATATTATCCCACTCTTTTTACAGGCTGAAACTTTAACTTGCCGTACCATTAGTCTTTTTCCTAATCAGATCCCAAGACATCCCATTACACTGTGCTTGAGTTGGCCGTCTCACCCCAGAGGTGCCCTAAGGATTCAGGGGTTGGCCTCAATATTCAGAACTGAATATCTAAGCAGTTGTTGGAACTCCCAGCCATGAGGTTGCTGTCTGGATGAAAAGCTTCTGACACGTTTGTGTTACCATTACCTAGTAGTTAAGATTGATGTATGATATGACCAAGTTTTTATAAGAAATGAGAGTAATCTCCATTCAGTGTGTGAACATGGTACAAGATACGTGCTGGAGTAGTCAAGATGTGGTTGCTGGTGCAGAGCAATATGGGTAGCTCTTCATTTTAGCAGGTGTGTGTGTTTGTATGTGTGTGAGAATGAGAAAAAAGACAAATCTACATTTTTTGTTCAAAAATGTCCAACAGGAGCTTAGAGACAGGGACAAAGTCTTGCCTGTCCTTCATTACTTCAAGCTGATTTTAAGTATATTTACAGATAAACCCTCTGTGGACCTCAGCTTCCTTCTCCCAAAGAAATTAGCCAAATGTCTTGGCTAAAGCGGGCAGCAACCAAGTGTGAAAGTGTGACAAGCAAATAATTGAAGCACAGGATAAAGCAAAGTTCAGTCATATCTCCCTCCTTTCTTTGAACCAGTAGAGGAGAGTTGTTTAACCTTGGAAGGACTTGGTCTCTTTTGAAGTTGTCAAGTCAGGGCAATCTGCCTTTTGGGCAATGTGCTTTCATGCCACAAAGTGCAAGATGGAATGATCTCACTTGAGTTGGACAAAATGACATGACATTCCCTCGGGGATCTCCAGGATTTGATGCTATTAATCTCTCTTATTAACTCAGGCCTGGGTTTTCAGAAGCTTGGCTCCCAGGGAAGTTCAAATCTTGTTTCCCTCAGTGTGGCAGGTTTTTTGAGTAATGTGACATAGTCTGCTGCTGCTGTTCCCCCTGGAAACTCCATCTTTGGCCCGTATTTTTTAGCATAGCTTCCTAAAGGGTAAGAAATTCAACTCCTCCTGCTTATTTCCCGTGCTGCGTGCATTGGTGCATTGGTGTTCAAGAAGGATACGGAACTGCTAGAGAGAATCCAGCACAGAGCCACAAAGATGATGAAGGGAGTGGAACTTCTCCCTCATGAGGACAGGTTGAGGGAGCTGGGTCTCTTTAGCTTGAAAAAAAGGAGGCTGAGGGGTGACCTTGTTAATGTTTATAAATATGTGAAGGACAGGTGTCAGGAGGATGGAGCAGGCTCTTCTTGGTGTCATCTAACGATAGGACAAGGGGCAATGGGTGTGAGCTGGAACAGAGGAGGTTCCACACAAATATGAGAAGGTGAGGGTGACAGAGCACAAGAAGGGGCTGCCCAGGGGGGCTGTGGAGTCTCCCTCTCTGGAGATGTTTAAAACTTGCCTGGACATGTTCCTGTGTGACTGGATCAAGGTGATCCTGCTGTGGCAGGGGGATTGGACTAGATGAGCTTTCGAGGTCCCTTCCAATCCCTGATGTTCTGTGATTTTGTGATTCTGTGAAATTGGAAAGATGCAACCTGGTAATAATCAGGCAGACACTGAGACTCTGGTAGAAAGCACAAGAAGCCAAGGCTAAGCTATATGACAGCCTCTGTATGCAGGAAGTTATTGTTTCTGAGCCTAATCCTTTCATAAATCAGTGCATTTGGAATAATAATAGTAACAATTATCCATGTGGGGAATGAAACCCTTAATTAATCTGCAGTGATCTGAGACGCATGGTGTGTCCAAATACAGCTGTTCTGGCATGTGTTGTTGAGCTCAAGAAGAATGTCTCAGGAGGTTCTTTGATTCTTCAGGGGACCTGGTATCTGAAAAATGCAATAAGCAGCAGGAAAGATGCACTGCATGTTGCCTGGCTTTGTGGAGTATTTGCTGAGATGGAGAAGGGTTACTTCCATGCCTGTGCGACTTGGTCTAAGTGGTCCTGCTGTGGCAGGGGGATTGAACTACATGATCTTTCAAGGTCCTTTCCAGTCCTTAATGATACTATGATTCTATGTGTTCTAGAGAACCATCTCACAGTGGCCAAGGTTTGATAGTTAAGTAGAAAAGAGGCTGGCTATACTGGGGGAAGGTCAGAGGCACTACCTGGAATTAAGCTCTGTCCTCTGCACTGATCTTCCTCCTGATCAAGGACCATTGAGTTTGCGATTGGTATTGCTGGCTTGCTATTGTGTAGGTGTGTGTCAGAGTCAGAGCAGGCACTTTGGAGCCAAAGGAAGTTAAAGTTTATGTGCTCTAATGTTGGCAGTAGCCTTCATCCCAGCAGCAGTTAAGACTAGATGACCTTCAGAAGTCTCATCCCACCAATATGTCTATGCTCCTGTGTGTCTATACTGTTTTGCTTAGTAGGCTCCATAGCAACAAAATGTATGTGTCAATCTATTGTCAATGGAATGGGTTTAAATAAGTTTGAAGAAAAAAGCACTTTGATATTTAAACCATTCCATAAAAGCAGGGGGGTTTTTTGGCTTTGTTGACCTCACACTTTGTTTTTCAGGTTGAGTGAAGTAATGGTGGGTTTTAATGTTACGAAGAGGTCACTGGAAACACAGTTGTGGTAAGCTGATAGAATATCCTAAGTGCTTTTGTAGGGTCATACTTGTCTTATTTGCCTAATAATTGACTATGCAAATCAGACTCTTAGAAAAGAAAAGTAATAGCCACCTGGAGCGGTTTCCTAATGTGGTCTTGGGGGACCTTCTTATTTCCACCGTACTGGAATTGCAAATATGAGGAAGCTCACCTGTCTTTAGTGCTAATTTTTATCTCAGCAGTAAAAGAAGTTGGAATAGATTTTGTTTGGGATGTTTCCTCACGCAGACACAATTCCCTGTGATGGCTTAGTGTGAGATAACTAAATAAAGAGCTTAATAAAGAAAAATAGTTGGAAGCTTCCCTCAACAGTGAAATGGATCTGCATTCACAGTCACCATGGGATGGGACATCACAGAAGAAAAACACTCCAAAGGATGGGTAAGAACCAAACTTACGACAACTTCATGCTTACAATATGGTGCTGTTTGTTACCAGTAAGCAGGTGTGCTCACAATGTGACAATAGCCTGGCTGATGCCAGGCCAAAAATGTCCCGGTGCTTCTTGCTGGATTGTCATCTTCGGAGTGAGAGTGGAGGATGTCCTGGTTTATTACTGGTAGAGGAAAGTTCCAAACAACACTATGTCCACAGCTGGGCTCAGCAGGAATGGGGTTTGTTGTGCAGTTTGCTCTTTCTCTGAAGTGCATTGACTGCTTCCTAATTGTAGCTTGGGTTTCAAGTTGGAGGGCATAGCTCCAAGTGAGATCAGCAAACAAAACTACCTCAACAAAGAAGTAATGAAAGCAATCAAGCTGCAAGTAAAACAGGTTTGTTTTATCCACCGTTCACAGAGAAAACCTTTCTGGCCACCCCGAGGAAACCTCCATGCTGCAGGTACTGTGATAGGCACCAGGCATGTGATTATCAGCAACTGCAATGGATGGATGACTGTTGAGAAAGGGGTGGGCTCTGGGAATGCCGGGATTTGATATTGGATCAGCTTTAGAATGTTCCAGAGGAATTGGCATAGGAAACTATGAAAAAATGAAAGAAGTAGTGGTCTCCCTGACAACTCTCATCAGTGATAATCTCCCTTCAGGTAGGCACAGTGGCAAAGCCCTGGAGAGAAGGAATGCTTTCTCCCTGGGCAGAGTTTTATACTTACTTTCCTCCAGACTTTCCTCTCTGCACTGGGAACATGGAGGTGTCCCCATTTCAAACGGAGGCAGAGTGGAAGGAATTACAGCAGACCAACTTGGTACTCATTGGTAGCCACACCAGTGTGATGCAGTCTGCCTCTGCAGGGATCTTCACATCAGGCAGCCTTACTGGAGGGGATGATTTGGCTTCAGGCGAGGCTGGTCTGGGCTTTGCAAATCTAGATGAGTCAGCTTGGTGAGGTTTCTCATTAACACAGGCACAGGGAAATAACATCCCCAGAGGGAGTAACATTGCCTTCAGAAACACTTGGACCTAGTGTTGTCAGAACATGTGTACTTTGAGGGGTTATTTCCAGACTTCTAAAATGCCTTTTAATCTTGTGGTCTTATTGGTTTTTTAAGTCAAAATGTCTAAAAACCCTCACAGTGACTGTCTGTTCTGGTATTTTCTCTTTGGTGGACCAGACCACTGTCTTATGTTGACTCTTGTTTCATCAACAGCTTGACATAAAATTAAAGGAAGAGGAGGAAGCAAATTTATTGAGAGTCATGCCTGCCCTTAAAAGGCAGGACCCAAGGGTTGGATCTTAATTTTTGCAAACATGCTGACAGACATCTGATGAAATGGGTTGTGATTTGTCATTGTAACTGGAGGCTATTACGTGTGCTCTTGCTCACGCACGCTAATTTGGGCCATCCAACTCATCCTGATCTGTAGTTTTCTGTGGGGGTGCTGGCGCCTCTGCAGATGCTGCTGCTTTGAAAGGCTGTGAGTATATTTTAGGGAAGGCAGCGGTCTGTGGAGGCAGTTAAGGTAAACAATTTGCCTGTAAAGAAAATGAGCGCTGGTCTTCTCTGGTCATGTTTGCTAAGAGTGAAGCGCTTTCCTCTACTGTGGAATATCTTTGTTCTTTTGTATGAAAAGAAAACTGAAGTAATGAGGACTTCCATTTTAACTCATCATCCCAACCTTGGGCTGACCAATATTGTTGATTAAGTCCTGAGAACGTCTGTTTTCATGATGGCTTTTTTTGCCGGCATTATGCTGGGAAATGATTCGTGTTCTCAGCACTGTGAAGGAGGGAATGTGCAAGGCTTCATTCTCAGTGGTGGGCTGTGGGGCTCACAGTAATTGGAAGACCTATCTCCCAGAGCAAGAGCGGGATAAGGCATTAGAAAAAAATGGCTAATCAAATTCCTACTAAAAAATTAGCTTTTAAAAAAGAAATGTAACTGTTTTCTGGGCAAAGAAATAATGTTTCTTAAGAACGTCAATATTGTGAAGACTGATTTTTTTCCTACGTCAGTGATACTTCTGTGGAACCTCCAGGCAGCTCTACTTCATATCTTGTTTTCTTCTAAGAGAGAAGAGTTTAACTGCATCTCCCATGATGCAAACTTGTGGAACAGTTCTGGAAAGCTTGAGAAGAAAAGCTCACCTTGACTTCCTGATAAGTTTAGTCTCTACAACTCAGTTTTACTAAGTATTAAAGGACATGCAGACGCTATGCCACTGGGGTGCTCCCTGAGACATGATAAGCTAAAGCTTACACTTTGTATCAGAGTTGAAAAAATTGCTGTTTCTTTGTCAGCAGTAAGATCTGTCTGTGAAGCATTTTGGTTTCTTCAGGTTCCAGTTCCTTTATCACAGCAATAAGTGTCTGATTTTATTTTTCTTTGACTGCCTAAATATTCCATTAGCTGCCTATGGCTCACCTCTGTTGGAAAGCATGACTAGCTCAAGAGGAGGAACCTGCAGTGGTTTCAAGCTAGCTGGCTTGAATACCAGTAATAATGTGGCAGTAAGAACTTGCTCCGTCTGCTGCTTCTCAGCATGGGGTACAAGACCCACAGAAGTTGCTTCTTGCATGGTCTGTCCCCTGCTGGCTCCTTGCTGGCCTGCGACTGGCTGTATGGTCTAGATGATCTCTCTGCTTGGAAAAGTGTAATCTGAGAGACCTCCTCTTTGAGGTAGCTTAGAATTATGGCTACTGAAACTCTTCCATAACTCAGGATAAGATCTTCCTGATCCTCTCCATCTGCTGTGTTACCTCATAACTGCTTCACTTTGCTGGCACTCAGGGTCTTTCAGGTAACATGAGTACTCAGACCGATCAGGAAGTTACCACTCACCTCTCCCTCTCCAGCCCTGCAATATAGATGTATCCTTAGTGAACTTGCAAATCAGATCGAGTTTCCTTCAACTCCTGTTGAAGTATTGAGGAGATTTTGCTGTTAACTGGCAGGTGCCAGTTTGAATTTCAGTGGTGAAGCTTAAAATGGTTCATATGTAGGTCAAGCATGGGTCTTTCTGCTTACAAATGTGATTTGGAAGAACCTCCTTTCAGGAAGCTTTTCTGCATTTCTGCGTACACACAGGCATTGCTGTGAGCTGAAAGGAACAGAAATGCTGCCAGAAGCGGTGCGAATGAGATCTCTAGTCCCTGTTTCCTAACTGGAAACAGGTTTTAGATTAAAAAGAATGAAAACACTTGCATGTCTCCCTGCTCCGTGTGTTCTTTTGCAATCCCTGTAAAACTTCTTCAGTGTCATGTGCCTCTGTGAATTTTAACTCCCTCAGAAAGAAGTGAGCGGCAGCTTTTTAATCTGTCCATGCATGAGACAGTAGTATGAAAGACAACAACCTTTTTAGATGGAGTGCTGAGTGCTGTTATGGAGACAGTTCCTGGAATAAGAAGCTGATGGGAGAAGAGGAAATCAGGATTTTGCTTAAGATAAAAGAAGAATTCGTTCATTAAAGAAGAGTGTTCAGAAGCACCCAAGAGATTTAGGAGTTTAAGTCTCACTGATCTGTTTGCTGTAGGTGCTGGAGTTGCACGGGCATTTTTGAAGGTCTGAGGACAGATGGCGAATTACAACATGAAAGGATGTGAGGGACTTGGAAGCTTGGTTTGTTTATTTTTTTTAGCTTTATGACTTGGTCTAATAATCCATCATATTGAGATGGTCTTCCTGAAAACCGTTCCTTGCTGAGGCACAGCATCACGTTACTAAAACTTGGGGTTATTTACAGTGCACTCTCTGCTAGCTTCTTGTCCTGGAACATTGTACTGCTCCCTAACTGGAAGCACAGATGAGTGGTGGGATGGGTAATGTGGAAAGGTTGTAGATTATTGCACCTGAGTACGCTTAAGGATGAGCGAGACAAACTTCTCACAGGAGATTAACTATTCTGTCTGCTTAGTTAAGGGGATGGAGCAAATCAAATTGAACTCCTTTCAGCCATGAATTTCAAGGATCCTATCTGAATTTCTAAGATCCTACCTGAATGCCCTTCAGTTGGGTTTAAGTCCTATAACACCTGCCCTGCGAGGTTTGCTTTCTTCTTTTTCATCTTGTGATGGGGAAGTATAAGTGTGAGAAGAGGCATAATTCTCTTGAGCTTTGCCTTGTTTTTATTGCTTCTATCACCCCACGTCTCTTTTGGGGAAAACAGATTGGAAACACACACCCAGCACTCTGTGTGGGATAAATCCCACTTTAGAACAATGGATTTGATTTTCTGAGTGCATGAGGCGTCGCTGAATACGTACAGGTGGAGATATTTGGATCCAGCTGTCGTGTCACTCTCATGTTAGTACTAAGTGCCTTTCCAGTGCACCATTCTTTATCCAGCTCGAAAGTATAGGGACGAAATGGAATGAACACGTATTGAAAGAAAAGATTTCACTTTATATATGTGAAGGTTTTTACCCCTACTTATGTTTATTTATTGCTCTTGGCAACAGTGTGTCTTGGTTTTTTAGATTTATAGCTAGCAGTGTTAGAGATTTATTAGACTAGAGCAGACCACTGTTGTCATTCACTCAGACTTCCCACGCACCAGAAGCAAATCACTGTAGCCAGTTCGCTGCTTTCGAATTCCAGATGTGAAATGTGTTAGGAAATACAACTGATTTGAAAAACTCTTCTGCCCATGGCAAAGCTCTAATTTCAGATGTAATTTATCAACTGGCAATAAACAAAAGTGCCTAACTTCAATTTGAGGAACTCGGTTTCTTATCAAATTAGTCAGAAGCTTTAGGTTTACTTATTAAGGCAGTGAAGGGAAGCAAAGCTCAGCAAAGCAGGTGTGAACTTTTCCAAAACCAGACTGTGTGAACAATCGGCTGAACAAATTGCAAGAGGCCTCTGACAGAACTTCATTAAGGAAGAAATGGTTTTTGTGTCTGTGAGTGGGGAAAGAAACTTGAAACTCAGGAGTTTTGATCCAGCCAAAATGCATTAGGCTGTAATCCAATGTCTTCTTCCAGCATTTGATGGCTTTGAGCAGAACAAAGGAAGGCGTATAATTAAATAGGAATCAGGATAATTAAAGTGAAGGAAAAGCTCCCTCTGTGTTCACAGAGGCAGTGGCAGAAGAAGGTGATTAAGTTCTTTTTGATGGAGGTTTTGGATTGGCAAAGGGAGATTAGCTCTTGTGAAACTCTTGCTCTGATTTCTAATTTTTAGCTGGCTTTCTCATTTCTTCCAATATTTCTTTGTGGTTGCTGTGAAAAGGTGTTCGATTAGGTGACAGAAAAAGAGGTGTGAGAAGACAGAAAAGTCAGAAGAACAACTTTAATTTCCCACTGTTACCTAAAAAGTAATAATAAAACACCCACCACATGTAATTAAGAGAATTACCTGCCCCTCAACTATGATATAAATTTGCAGAAGAGCTATTTCTTCAGAGCTTGCAGGTGAATGTCTGGCAGAGAAAAGCCCGGATTCTGTAATAAGAAACATTTGCTGAAACATTTCTTATTCCACATCATCCATGAAAACAACCTGATGCACTTAGAAATCACTTTCATTACTAACATTTGGCAGATGTGTGAAAATGAAGGGAAAAAATGTGTGAAATGAGTCAATGAGGTTTACTCAGGAGGAAGTGAGCATACATTTTGTTGGCCCTATGAAGTTACACAAACCATCAGAAAGTTCCATTGTGCTTGGTAAGAGACATCTAGTCTCACCGGGGTAGGTTCAGTAGGAAAGGATGAGGGATCTTCCCCCTAAAATGATGCTGCCTTGGTCGTCTGACAGGACAGACTGAAGCACAAAGGTACATGTTATACATTGGTTGGGTCAATCTCATGGTGCTTAAAAATAGTCTTACAATAAAGCTTAGGTGTCTCGGTTTAATCCCAGATGCCAACTAAACAGTACCCAGCTGCTCACTCACTCTCACTTGTTGGCTTGGGGTAGAGAATCAGAAGACAAACAGTGAGGAAAACCCTGGGTTGAGATAAAGAGATTTTAGCAGGTAAAGCCAAAGCCCTGCACACACAAGCAGAGCAAACCACAGAATTTAGCACCCTCAGCCTACAGGCTGATGATGCCTCCATCTCCACCACAATCCGGTAGCCACTCACAGTTCCCTAGTTAAATTATTAATAAACCTTACAGGTCACAAGTTGTTGTTTCAGAACACAGATCTATCAAAATCCAAATAATCTTAACGCTGACTAGAAAGAATTTCCTACCAACAGAGAGAGGTGGAAATAATTCAGTCATTTATTCATGTGACTCAAAAGGAAATAATGTGTCTGGAATTAGCTGTACAGGACCATGTCCAGATGAAGGATTTATGTGTGAATCAGAGAGGTTACCTACACAACACCTTCAGAAGGAGCAACAGCAGAGAGAACACATGGACGTGACAGGAACAGCAGGAAATCACTCACAGGAGTGAAGCTGCCTAGTTCCTGCCTAGAAACATATGTATTAGGGAAAATAAGAAATCAAATGAGTCAAGTGCCTATGGTCCTGACTTATGGACATGAGGAGAGGGAGGACCATTGTGTCTTTTGATTTGTTTGTGCTTTAACAGCCATGAACATGGCTATAAACATTTGGAATCTGTCTGCCTTGGGGTTCCTGGCACTTGTTCACTTACCTCTCTGTCTGATGCTACTGGTATACAGTACTAAAACCACTGCCCATACTTTGCCTGATGGAATGTCCCTGTGTAGCATTTCCAGTATAAACCCATGAATAATGGGCAGGCACACCATCTATAAATCACAGAGTGTTACTAGTTGGAAGGGACCTCGAAAGGTCATCTAAGTCCAACCCAAAAATCAATGCAGAGCTAGTGGTGGGAATTTAAATGTACAGAGACATAATAATGACTTACAGTTATTTTAGCTTAATTGATAATTACATGTGTAATTGCCTACTGAATTTCTGGAATACATATGCAGACGTCTTGTGGTGGAATGTCATGGCTGCATGGGCATTTTTTCTTCGCTGGTATTCCACGAGCTGCTCCAAGCACTTACAAGTTCTCACAGGGTTATGCTTCTGCAGGTTGCCACCTGCATTTCACAGGACTATTTAGCATGGCAATGAATCTTCAGGAAAGCATCTGGATTCATTAAGGCCTCCCCATTGAAAGAAGAACTGTTCCTAAAGCTGCTCACTAGTCACTGCAGAGGGGCTCTTGAGAATAATTTCAATGTTTTTTGTACTGCACAGCTCGAGAGGAAGAAAAATCCTTGTGTGGAAACTGAGAGGGTTTTGTGGGGTTTTGTTGATGGACGGCTTCAGCTTTTCTCTGCTGCAGATGAACCCTGTTTTGTGAGGTGAGTGCATACAGAGTGCAATAATCCAAACGGCTTTAAGTATTTTGATTTTAAATATAAATTATTTTTTAATCCCTACTGTCTTTTGCAGGTAGAAAATATTTCCTCGTATGGCCTAGAAATTTGAAGGATAACCTTGAGTTTTACTTTCTTAAGCTGATGTAAGTATCTCACCCATTCTGCTCTATTATTGGCTTGAGCTGATCAAACTAAGACATGAATCAGTGTCAGACAAACCATGAAAAAATGATTGTTCATGCATCTCCTGTCATAGCCTGTAAACCTTCAAGACCAAGAGAAAGAGAGGGACTGAAGTATACTGAAGGGAAAATTCACGTCAGAGGTGACCAGTGTCATTGTGCCTTTATGTAACACTATGTCAGAGTCAGAACGGTGGAATAGAAGTTGTGAATTACACACGACGTGCAGACATGATTCGGGGAATACACATTCTAATAAAAGAAGACTCACCCTTTTCAGGTAGAGCAGGCTGTTTGGGAGAGCAGGACTTCCTAGGGGACGTCATACCCATTGGTTGATGTGAGAAAGAGCACAGAAAACACTGCTGAGAGCAAAAGCAAACCAAGCCATAAAAATTAAACTGACAGAAGAAGCTGTGGAAGCTGCAAGGAGGTCTCCAAGCCTGCAAGGCAAAACAGTGGGGTGGCAAAGCCTGGGGAGTGCTGGGGCCGAGGTGTAGGTGCCTATGGAGACAAGTAAGCTGAACAGTAGGAAAGAGGAACAGAGGACAAACTTGTTCTACTGCTATCAAGCAAGCTAGAAAATTTGGAGACTGCTTCACAGGGCATACAGACATATATAAGATGTACTTTTAGTTGTGTACCAAAGGGGAAAGTGGAATGATTGACACAGCTGAGCAGAGCTCCCTTGACATGAAACGTTTCAGGCATGGGACTGCAACTAGTTAGAAAGTCTTGAAGTTTGGAGGTCTGAGATGATGCCAGTACTTCTGATCATGCTTTCACCAAGCAGCTCCTGCTGAACAAATTCTAGCCTGGATCTCTAAAGTGCAACAGTAGTATAATTCCTGCTGCTGATGATGGAGATACTCCGCTGCCTATTCTGGAGGCAGATTGCTATCTCTGTCCTGTGGTTTCCAGTGGCATTTAAATAAGTTGTTTGGTATGGGCTCTGCAACAGCCCAGAGGATACATAGGGAGCCTACAGCAATTGCACTTGGGTACTGTCACTGATTAATTTCTGTACCATCGTTATGTGTCCAAAGTTAGGTCAAAATGATAACGGGCTTGGAGGATGATTATTTCTTCTCTGGACAATGTTTTCCCTTTCTGGTACATGACTATTGGTGTGTTATCTCCTAACCCTTCTTAAGTGTTAGCAAAGGAATGGCTTGCTTCGAGATATTTTTACCTGCTTGTTTGTTCTTTCAGGACAACTCCTATTAGATTAAACCATATATTCATTCACAGAGACAACATCTCAGTAACCAGGTCAATACAAACTAGTCATAAATTATTACGGACCAGGTCCAAATCCATCACTGAGAAATCCATTGATTATCCATACAGCTACTCTCTGTAAGTGAACACTTTGCATGCAAGGTCACTGCAGAATTCAGCTATTTTTAAAAGGCCGTTAATAGTAACACGGAAGCAGGCTTTGATTGAACTGGAAGTGTAATTTTCAATTAAGAGCCTTCATTCAGTCTTCCTTCCATTAGGGTCTAATTAGATTTCAGGAAGACACGAAGTTTCAGAAGCTTCAGCCCTACAGCCTCTCCATTATCTGACACCATATGCTTTGCGGTTTCCATTGTGAAGTCCCAATTAATTTGCTAACGTTAATTTTAACTCTAGCCGAGATGCTTCAACAGGGACCTGATTAATGGAGTAGAGGTAACCAGCCCATCCCTGCTTCTTTCAGCCATCAGTTATATGGTAATGAGGTTAGAGAACCTCAGACTTGCAAGGTTTTTTCCCTACTGCTGTGAGAAATATGTGTATTTCATCTAGACTGTGCAAGAAAATAGAGTTAGTCACCCGGATTAGCTTGCTAGGTTACAGACCCTTCTTCCCTACCTACTCCTTCCTCCATCACTTCTGCTCTGTCTGGTAGCTATTTATACATAGAAGCCATGGATCTGTAAAGACATCTTGTAAGTAAATTTTCACAAGTTTTCCTTCCTTCTGTTTCATACGTTTCCAAATGCTTTGTTGGAGCCAAAGAGTGAAGGCTTGGTAGAGCATGTCTAACGTGAAGCAATTAATTTTACTTCCTCTGTTCTCACATTCTTTCAGCTGAAACAAAAGCTTCTGGGACTGTAATTGCTGATATAAACGGAACAAGTTCTGGTGAGTACTCCCAACAAATGCTGTTCATTTAGCTAAATGTTGATTGTGGCAAAAAATTAACATCACTGGTTCAAGAAGCATTACCTGGCGAACCATCTCATGTTGGTGATGTGAGATGCAAGGTAGTCATGCTTTTTGTCAGGGATTTTGCAATGTAAAGAAAATACTGCGACACTGGAAAACAATTTTGAGCGATGGCCAGTTTTTCCAGTGTACACCCAGATGGCACAAATTAGATCTTTGGGTGATGGGGTTTTCACAGCTGCCAAACCAGGGTACTTACACCACTGTTAAGCAACTCTATTCAGTAAAGCTGGGAGGAGTGTCTGACACCCCAGCAGGCTGTGCTGCCGTTCAGCGAGACCTGGACAGGCTGGAGAGCTGGGCGGGGAGAAATTCAATGAACTATAACAAGGGCAGTGTAGAGTCTGGCATCTGGGCAAGAACAATGCCAGGTTCCAGTATAGGGTGGAGACTGACCTGCCGGAGAGCAGTGTAGGAGAAAGGGACCTGGGGGTCCTGGTGGCCAGCAGGATGACCATGAGCCAGCAATGTGCCCTTG
>JAOXOE010000602.1:12538448-12558676 GCA_028565055.1 Phoeniculus purpureus
CGGTCAGCCTCACCTTCATCCCAGGAAAGGTGATGGAACAATTTGTTCTAGAGGCTGTTTCCAGGCACATCAAGGACGGGAGGGTTGTTAGGGACAGTCAGCATGGCTTCACCAAGGGGAAGTTATGCTGGACCAACCTGATAGCCTTTTTTGAGGGCATAACAAGGTGGATAGATGAAGGCAGAGTGGTTGATGTGGTCTATCTTGACTTCAGTAAGGCATTTAACATAGTCTCACACAGCATCCTCACAGACAGACTTGAGGCAGTGTGGACTGGATGATTGGGTGGTGAAGCAGATAATGAACTGGCTGCAGGATAGAAGCCAGAGTGTGGTGGTCAATGGGACAGAGTCTAGTTGGAGGCTTGTATCTAGTGGGGTGCCCCAGGGGTCGGTACTGGGACCAGTCCTATTCAATCTGTTCATTAGTGGCTTGGATGAGGGATTAGTGTGCACTGTCAGCAAGTTTGCTGATGACACAAAGCTGGGTGGTGTTGCCAACACCCCAGCAGACTGTGTTGCCATTCAGCAGGACCTGGACAGGCTGGAGAGCTGGGCAGGGAGAAATTTAATGAAGTATAACAAGGTTAAGTTTAGAGTCTTGCATGTGGGCAAGAGCAACCCCAGATACCAGTATAGGTTGAGGACTGACCTGTTGGAGAGTAGTGTAGGAGAAAGGGACAGGGGGATCCTGGTGGACAGAAGGATGACCATGAGCCAGTAATGTGCTCTTTTGGCCAAGGGGGCCAGCAGCATCCTGGGGTGGATCAGAGGGAGGTGGTTAGCAGATCGAGAGAGATTCTTCTCTCCCTCTACTCTGCACTAGTGAGACCACATCTGGAGTATTATGTCCAGTTCTGGGTCCCTCAGTTCAAGAAGGACACATTGCTTCTGGAGGGTGTCCAGCATAGAGCAATGAAAATGATGAAAGAAGTAGGACTCTTCCCTTATGAGGAAAGGCTGAGGGAGCTGGGTCTCTTCAGCTTGGAGGAGACTGATTGGTGACCTCATTAATGTCTACAAATACGTGAGGGATGGGTGTCAGGAGGATGGAGTTAGGCTCTTCTCATTGTCATCTAATGATAGGACAGGGGGCAGTGGGTGTAAGCTGGAACATCGAAGGTTCCATATAAATATCAGAAGGAACTTCTTTACAGTGAGGGTAATGGAGCATTGAAACAGGCTGCCCAGGGATGTTGTGGAGTCTCCTTCTGTGGAGACATTTAAAGCCCGCTTGGACATGTTCTTGTGCGATTTGATCTAGATGATCTTGCTGTGGCAGGGAAATTGAACTAGATGATCTTTTGAGGTCCCTTCAAATCCCTAATGATTCTATATTTGTATGATTCTATGAGTGTGCAAAGGCTAAAATGTACCTTGACTATTGGTTCTTGGAAGTAGCCTGTTGTCTCTTGGCATGCAAGCAGACTTGTATTCAGGTGTGTGTGGCCAATCTAGATGTAATAATAGACCCTGTATGGGTGAAGTAGGTCTGCAGTTTAGATTGTACAAAGGAAGAATTGCACAGGGGTTTTGCTTTTCGCTGATTTTCTCTGGAGCACTGCTGGCTGTGTGTCAGCTGTGAAGGGAATGCAGGCTTCACTGGGTTGCAGAGAGAGAATGAGACAGAAGCCTAGCTGAACCCTGAAGTTTCTCACTTACTTGTCAACAGATGGTAGCAACCAACAGCACAGTGTGTTTGGACAGACTGAGCTGCTCTTCTCTGCACTTTCACGTAGCTGTACTAAGCATAACTCTCTACCCTGATGACTTTTGTATTGCAGCCTGCAGAAGCAGCCCATGTGGGAGCTGAAGCAGCTGGATCAGAAGCAGCAGCTGGAGCTGAAGCATCTAAAACTGAAGCTGATTCAGGATCGGTAAGCACCTTGAGGGACAGCAGTCCCTTTTCTCTATCGTATCCCTTTGCCGTACAGCAGATGTGGGCAGCTGGGCTGGGAAAAGAGATGTGTGGCTGCTTGGAAAAACATGTCCAAGCCACCTCAGCAGCTACAATGCTCTTATTCAGAGATCAGACTTAGCCATTGCATTTTCTGTGTGTAATTCTTAGGGAGACACTCTTCTGGAAGATCCACATGTCTGCATAAAGAACTGTCCTTCCATCCATGTTGTGAAGCCAGCCCAAAGCCCATGCTGTGCTAAGCTTGCATTGTCTGTTGCATTCCTCCTTGCTCACCATTTACTTTACTTGCCCTGTTGTCCTCTGAGCTCTGCTGGCATCCCCTGAATATCCAGAGTTCCTCTTTTTTCCTGACATTGCCACCTTTTTAGGGGGCTGGAGTAGGCCCCATCTCATGGCTGCTTGGTTCCTGTAGGCTGTTGCATTTGAGTTCTTTGTCTGCAAGGGCTCTAGAAGATTGCAGTGGATGGGAACTGCCAGGCATTATAGTCCTAGAAAAGCTGTAAGGTTTTTGCAACCTTAAGCAAAGGAAGATATTGATTACCTTCTCACTGCTGCCTCTGCTGTCCTTTTTATCACTGGGGTGTTTTTATCACTGGCTGGTGTGCTGAGAAAAACCTACTGAAGCCATGGGTACAGTTGGGATATAAATCTTCCAGAATCAAAGAATCATAAAATCACTTAGCTTGGAAAAGACATTAAGATCATCAAGATTAACCATTAACCTAACTCTACCATACCCACTACTAAACCTTGTCCCTAAGCTCCGTATCTACAGGACTTCTAAATGTGTCCAGGGATGATGGTTCAACCACATCCCTGGGCAGCCTGTTCCAGTGCCTGACAATCCTTTCAGTAAAGAAGTTTTTCCTAATATCTAACCTAGACTTCCCCTGGCACAACTTGAGGCCATTTCCTCTTGTCCTGTCACTCATTCCTTGTGAGAGTAGACCAGTCTCTACCTCTTTGCAACCTCCTTTCAGGTCATTTTAGACAGCTGTATGATCCCATTCAGCTTCCTTTTCTTCAGATTAAATAGCCTTAGTTCTCTGCTGCTTTGTCACTGACTGTTGTGGTGGGAAAACCTGCTAAAGCCGTGGATAGGGTTGAGATGTAAATCCACCAGAGTGGACTTGGAGCTGAAATTTTTGATTCTTTTTTCTCAATGGCTTTTCTTCTTTTCCTGGCTTCTGCTGCCTACCAGAGCTCTCTGCCTGCTGTTGTTGCGGAAACTTTCCCAGCTACAGTCAATGGCACTGTGGAAGGAGGTGCTTCATCTGAAAGAGCTGACATGCCCCCAGGATTTCTGTTTAAGGTGAGTGCATGGTAGTGGGGCACCAAGTTCCAGGTGATTTTCTTTTTTCTTGTAACAGATTAGCTATCTGGATAGTAGACAAGGGGTTGTGATCCAAACTGCAGAGATTAAACTTTGGTGTGAGTCGCAAATGAGGAAGAGTTGGAAACATCAATGGGGACAGAGGACCTTGTGTATGAGGAAGTTACAAAGCCAGGATGAACAGGGAAAAATATATTATTAGACAGGGAAGTCTGGTGGGTGTTCTGAATATACCAGAAATCACTTGCAGCTTGTTTTGGAAGTGTGGAGGAAAGCGTGGTTCTGGATAAGGATGGACCACAAATGTAATGTGCATAATGAAATGTGGTAGCAAACCAGCACAGGCATACCACAGCCTTGAAATGAGAAATGGTAGTGTGCTGCTGTAGGAATACTTCTGCTTTAGTCATGTTCTTGCATAATGTTGTTTTTTTCTGGAGTTCTACCACAAGCAGAAAAATGACAAAACTCTGACAAAACTCTGAAGAGTGATAGGAGGCTAATCTCATTTAGACTGGTTACAAGCAGCATTGTAGACTCTAGTGCTTGAAGTGGAGAACTGTGCTTTGAAGTAGAACAGCTGTTACACAGATGTTGATAGGAATTAGGCTGAATACCAAAGAAAAAACAATCACTTGAAGATTCAAACTGATACTCTTCCCTACATTTCCTCTTTCTTCTTGCTGTGACAGAGGTGGGAGCTAACACCTCTAATGCTCTTACAGTCCAGGTGCCAAAATAATACAGGGCACCATTAAAGAGAACACGGGCTTTCTCCCCTGTGAGGTTTTTAGGCCCATACCGTGGGAATTTGAAGGACAGAGAGTTAAATAAGACTCACCAAGATGCCCATGTGGCAAAGGCAAACTGCATGCCAGGCTGTATGAACCAGCATGTAGCCATTACATTAAGGGGTTATACCCACAGATGTGGCATTTGTGATCTAAGCTTGGCCTGCCTTGGGCAGCAGGTTGCGTCAGATGACCTCCAAAGGTGCCTTCCAACCTGAGTCATCCAGTGAATCAACGAAGCAGAAAACCTTGTCATGTGTTAGAGTAGTGGGAGAAGACTGGCCTCACCCAAACTCTTCTCTCCCCATAGGTCCAGGCCATGCATGATTACACAGCCACCGACAGCGATGAGCTGCAGCTGAAGGCTGGGGATGTGGTGCTTGTGATTCCATTTGAGAACCCTGAGGAACAGGTGAGTGGTAAAAACAAGAAGTAAGCCTGGGCTGGGAGAAGCCAATGGGATATCCAGAGCTGCTTAATCCACCACTAACAGTTGGCTGGCTGGATGCAGAACCATCAGTTTGTGGCTGGGAGCTGTCAGGAGAACTGGTGATCCCTGAGCTTGAGATTGGCTTCATGCAGCACAGGGGAGGACTGTGCTTGGACTCTCCACTTGGAAAGTGGAGATACCGTCCTGCAATAAAGCATGTGAAATAGCTGTGGCATCCTCTCCCTATCAGGGTGTTTGAGCCAATGCAACAGGTTCCTTGATCAGTTAGTCCAACAGAGTCCATGATCTTTTTCCACACAGCTCCTAAACTTGGTGCACATTCCCTATGATCACTATGGCATTGGCAGGACTGACCCACAGCTTATCATAAGGTTTTCTTCCTTTTTTGGGAAATGCTGAAGCTCTGAGAAAGCAGCTTGCAGTGGAAGATGTTTTGCACTTCAGCATATCAATGGTTATTTACAAAAGAGGCAATGTTTGGTCAGGAGATGGCAGCAGAACCAAAGGCTGAAGCAGGTTTCTCAGCCTCGGAGAACAGCCCTACTGTCCAATCTGTTTTTCTTTAGTCTGAGTTTTTTCTATAAGCCTTCAGTAAATTCTCATCACTTGTTGTGTTTGAGGAATTCCAGCTGATAAAATATACAGCAGTTTTACTACTTTGGTGGTGATTTTAGAAAATTCATGCTCTTTTTTGCATTTGGAAGAGGAAGAGGATTATCCAAATTGATTCGGTAGTCACCAGCTCTTTGGGTTTGGCCAAGCTTTAACAAGATCTGGATTCCTCAAGGATGAGTTAATTCACTAGCCACAGAAGATGTGTATTCTCTTTGTGGCTCAGCTGTTGACTTTGTGCATTATGGTGACAGAGCTTGCTGCTGCCTATGAAATGAGACCTATGATGTGCCAGCAGTTCCTGCAGAGCTAGGTGCTCTGGGGTGAAGTGATGTACAGGGAAGAGACAGTGATGCCTTCTGGAGACAAGACTTTTCACTGAGTGGGGTTGACCTGCACAAGCATTTCTGAGCATTTCTTTCTCAGATAGCACCTCCCCTAGCTTCTGTGGTATGAGATGGCATTTGTGGAGCAGAGTTTTTCAATGCCCTATGTTTGCACTCTAGCTGGATGTGGGTGCAACAGCCATGAACTCAAGACTCTCCAAGCTGCAGAGGGTGAGCTCTGAGTGTTGCTAACATACTACAGCTGCACTGAAGCCCTCTAACCTTTCTACAGCATATCCTGTGCTACAGCTGATTTCCTAACCTGGACCATACGCAGCCAGAAAATGTTGGCTGCTAACATGCGTGTGAACTGTGCACTTGAGTGGAGGAAGCTTAGGATAGTCCACTGTTATCCTTGTCCCCATCTTGCAGCTTCAGTGTCAGTTTGTGGGTATGCCAGCCAGGCCTGGATTAATCTCTTTTGGTAGAAGAAAAGGTTGAGGGCAGCAGTGCTGGCACTTCAAGTGACATGGTTCAGAATTGGCCAGGGTCAGTCTGGGTGCTTCTGTGTGATCCAGTCCCTACAGTTGAGGAGAACCTTCATAGCAGGATGCAGTGGCAGTGATGCATGCTGTATGGCACAGATGCTGTGTGCAAGTGGATGAGCTTTTGTGCTTGCTGTGCTGTGAGCTGGAAGCTGCTTCCCAGACACTTGGGCCCAGCATCTTTCACCTAGTCATTTATCTTTGTGATTTATGGCATGCCAGTCTTTCCACAGCCCCTGCAGCTGGCTGCTGCAGATGGGCTCATGTTTCATGCCATTCCCATGACATACCCTGTGAGCACAGCTCTAAGGTAGCAGCAAAGGCCAGCTGGGCCTGCAGGCACCCAGTACAGACTGCAAGGAGCAGGGAACTTAGATGCAATAGCTGCTCTGAGTTGCTGCCACAGGGCAAGAAGGCAAAAGCTGCAAAATAGCAGTGGAAAGCTGCGTGTGCCACATGCATCACCTCATATGAGGGCTCCATCATTCCTGCACTGTGCAGGTATGTTGGTAAAGAACATGTTTCAAGTGAAGCATTGCTTGGCCTTGGCTGCATATCCAGGTAACTCCTGCCAATCCCAGAAAAGAAGTGTCAGAACAACTGTGTGACCCACATGCACATACATGATGTTTCCCCACAGCTTCAAGCATCTGGTTGCATGAGCACTTCAGCCCTGGCAGGTTATATACTTGAATGTGATAACATATCTTGAAAAGAGCCTGGTGCATACTTTCCCAGAGGATTGGATGTGAAGCAGGCTGAGTTTGGAGGCAGAGGTCCCTGGGGAAGTTCTGCAGCTCTCTGCTGCATTCTTAACTCACAGGCTGTCCCACTGCAAACAGCTCACCAGTGGGTGTATTTGCTTACTGAAAGGGTGCTTCCATGGTGACAGCTCCAAGGCATGGAGAGAACAGGATGGTTGCACACCTGAGCTGCAAGCAGTGCTGCCTTCTTACCTTGAATATCTTGTCTCCCTCATGCGCTTTGGATGGAGCAGAAATATTGGCGCTAGACATTGGGTGAGAAGTCTGGTTTCTCCTCCTTGACAGGTTCTACCAGGCAGGACTCCCTTTTCTCGGTGAAAATTCATCATTGTTTATAGTGTATAAGTTTGCTGGCTAGAGTCTCTCCTTTGTGAGAGGCCTTGAGTCTTGTGTCATGTGTAGCACGAGTTTGGGAGTTTTGCTGACCTCACCTTGGGAAAGATGGATTGAGCTCTTCAACTTCCAGTTCTTAGACTAGAATTTTAGCACACCAAATGACTCATTTTGCCTGTACCACCTCTGTAAAACGCTAATCAGACAGATGCCCTGACTGTATGCAGGGGGTGAGCACCTCCACGTAACAATTCAACCTTTCTGAAGATCTTTGCCCAAGTTGAGATGAATTGCACTGTGAAGGTGCCTGTCTTTTTTATGACTATGGAGAATGCTAGACCCCTCATGTTTAGATTGTGAAAGGTGAGATAGGTGATTCCTGTCCGGTAGATCTAGAGACTTCCTTTGGCAGAATTTCTCCTGCTTCAGTGGGTGTAAACGATGACATGTTTCTGTTGCACTCACTAATTGTTCACAATTTCCATCTGGGTTTCAGTACCAACTCTGCAGGGATGTCACCTTCTCCCTGCTTAAAAGGAAACAAAAGTGGTTTTAGCTTCGCCCCCTCCACTTCCTGGGTTGTCTCCAAGCCAAACACAAGCATGGCTTCGATAATGCCTTCCCACTTCCTTGGCCTGCACTAAGACAGACCCCTGCTCGCATCTGATCTCTGTCTTCTCCTCCAGGATGAAGGATGGCTGATGGGTGTGAAGGAGTCTGACTGGATCCAGCGTAAGGAACTTGACCAATGCCGAGGTGTTTTCCCAGAGAATTTCACCGAGCGGGTGCAGTGAAAGCTCAAGCTCACCAGCTTCATTTCCGCTGGAAAAAAGCCAGTTTTCCAGCGGATGATTGGAAAAGAACAGCAAAATGAAGAGAGAATTTTAAAGGAACAGAAGCCTGGAAAAAAAAAGACAACTTAGAGTGTGTTCTTCTTAAAGGGCAGGGTTTCAGAAGTCAATTGAAATTCAAAGCGTTATTAAAACATACACATATTAATAATAATAAGGCAAGTCAAATATCCTCTTCTCCCTTTGGTTTTAACAGCATTTGAATTCAGAGGACTGATGCAGAATCAACTCGGTGTGATTCTCTAAATGCTACATGGACTGAATTGGCGAGATGTCGGTCTGATCCCTGGAAGGGCAGTTTTTGTCTGACGGTTTGAGAGTAGACGCTACATTTGCTCTTGGGTGGGTTCATCTGTTCTGTTTCAAAGGTGGCTTGCATGGCAACCGTAAAAAAAAATCAGCCTTCCTTACATGTTCAACCTACAGTAGGCCAAACTTTATGTTATGCTGTTGACAAAGAAATACTTAGTGTATAGTGTTCACCAATACAATGTACGTGTGCGTGTGTGTGTATTTTATTTTCTTCCTTTAAAACAGTGTTACACAAACTGTAGTTTTGTACTTGTAAAGGTCGAAGAAACTATGTGGAAAGGGCGTGGAGAAGATGAAATAGGTGAAGCTGTGCTCAGTCCAAAGTTCTTTCAAATGCAGAGCTGTGTTAGCCTGTGAAATACTAAAGGGAATGAAGAAATTAAAGAAGAGGATCAAGATAAAGTAAGTGGATGCCATTTAGCTGTCTCTCTGAAATTTAGGGGAGAGAGTCCTCTGCCCCCTCCAAAAGCCTGAAGGCTGTTTCAGAAATGCTTCGATTCATGTAAATGGGAGATAGCTCCAAAATCTGTCTGGTTAGAAAATTTGTTTTTAAATAAAGGAATAAGGGAAGATTTTTTTCTGTAAGAATATATACCAAAAAAACCCCATACCCGTAGAGGTAAAACCAGTTTGCTTTCGGTGGTTTTAATTGGCATTGTTATTTGTGGAATTTTATTTCTTATTTTCCTTTGAGGAGTTCTGTAAGTGAAATATTGTTAGATCAGCTTTCTCCAGTGCTGTGCTGGTGATCAAGTTAACCTCTATGAAAACTGGACTCTGGAAATACTTATTTAAAATGGCTGCATGACTTCATGATATTTTAATGCATTAGAAAGGAAGGCAAGAATATCCAAGTGTCAGTGTCAAGAAGACACTCTGCCATCTAATACTGATGCTGAGACCTTTCCTAGACCTTTCCTTTGCTCCTGTTTGTTTTTGAGTTTTGTTTTTGAGTTTCAGCAGGCAGATGACAAGGCTATTTGAAAGTGCATATTACACTTGTTAAAATAAGCTGGTCTGACCCTCCAAGACACTGAAGTCCCATAAAGGTACTTTAAACTATACTTGAATACTGATGCAGCTGGCAAGCAGGTTGAGCAATTACAATTTTTTTATGGCTTTTTTTTTCAACCCCTCATGATCTTTTTGCCTTGAAGGGATTTTTAACAGTAAGGTTACCTCCTGCTGCAATGGGACAGGATCACTCAGAAATGATCTTCCTAACCCTTAGGAGTTGGCTTTGTTCAAAGATACACGGAATGCTGACACACACACTACTGAAAATCCCACCTTTTCCAAGCTGTTCCGATTGTAGAACAACAGAAAAAGCATCGTAGGGCAAAAGTGCTTTTTTATTAAAGAAAAAAAAAATCTAGTTCAGACAGGTTGATCAGATTTTTATTAGAAAATCTGTTGTTACAAATGCAAGAATTGCTGGAGTTCCTCCTGTTTTCAGCTTGGGAGATGGACTGTGCTAGTTATTTGCTGTGATGTTACAGGCATCAAAATCTGTCCTATATACTCAAATCCCTTCTCCTTTTTTTTTTTATTTTAATAAACATGCAGGATTTTATATTTTACACCACTGTTACAAACCCTAATAGTATTTAGGAGTAACCGTTCACAGCGCAGAAGGACTGGACTCCGCAAGTTATAGTATGGTGAGCTGTTGCTTGAGAATACTACCCTGTTTGATTATATTTTTCTTTCTCACTGGGGTTGTCTTTATGACAACTCTTTGTTTCCCCCCAAATATCTATTTTTATGCATTTGTGACTCCCATTACTCCTTTACAGAATATTCATAGGAAAAAAACCCGTTTAAATATACATAGAAATATATATATTAAAGAAGTGGGTTGACCCAGTTAACATAATACTGTCAGCTTACAATGTTTATTTTTATGCAAAACCTGTGGATTATTGTTTTTTAGAAACAACAAGATTCTAAGTACTGGAGCTGTGATATTTTTTTTCTGTCTAGCAAGTTAATTGTTCTAGAGCATTTAGAAAGCTGTGCCGCTACCTAATTTATTGTGGGGGTTGGTTTTTTTGCTGTTGTTGTCTTCTGCTGTGTTTGAACCAGATGACTGTCCCAGCAAAGATCCTGGTATGGCCTTTTCATTTCATTGAGCTTGAATAGCAACTATCCAGTACTGTATTGTCCCTGCAGAAGTGGTATCACTCTGCAAAAAGGGGATGTTGTTTTCAGGTCGCATGAGTGATGCTCAAGAATTGCTGGTGGGGAGGATGTTGCATCTCTCCATTTGCTTCCCCCAAAACCCCTTGCTTGGAGCAGGCAGGGTGGGTTACGTGCATCCTGCATTGCTTGCAAATAACTGGTATCATTGCGTCTCATAGTTTGAAAATGTGGGGTCGGACCCACACATCCTAAATTGCCTTATATGAGAGTAGGATGGCATAGCAGGAAGCTGCACATGGCAGTGTTTTTTGGAGACAGGACATCTCTTATTTCCTGGATCATGTTCAGCACGTTGTAATCAGACACAACTGCTCCCATCTTCAGTATTTTTGTGTCAGATGAACTGACCATTTTCTTTGGCTTAGGACTGATTCAAATAGGAAGAGGGACAGGAACTCCCAGGTAGGCTGTACCCACAGTGGTTTTTCAGTTTGCGGGCTGAACTGAAAAATCAGGAAAAAAGTCGTAAGGATGACCTGAAGTTGTAAAGGTGACTTGAGACTTTTTTTGTCTTCTCAGTAGAATGAAAAAGGGAGAAATGGAAACATTAGAAAAAGAATCCTTTCAAACCAAACCATTCATTTTTAAGGGTTACTTTCTCACTTTTTAAAAAACATTATGACTGGGGCTACAACAAGTTGCTTTGAAGCAAAACATGTGAATCCTTCTGCTTTGAAAGTGCTGAAAGAAAATGTTTTAATGTTAATAGTCTTTTTGCCTTTGCCTCTTCTTAACAAAATGACTGGTTTCAGTTAACCCTCAACTGCGTTTTTTGGTGAATACATTGTCCACTGAAGAGAACTTACAGAAGCCTGTTTCCCAGTTCTGCTCCACCATCAGCTACACTGGACACATTTCAGGGAGTCCCTGCTATCTGGCCTTGCAAAGCTGCTGTTTCCCATCTAATAATCTTCCATTTGATTGTTTACTGGGTGAACAATAAAAGCATCTCTCATCCTGTGCCATTGACTGGTTTTGTAGCATGGCTTAGAAAGACATTCTTGCTCTGTCGGTCTCAATTTGGTCACAGATTTATGATGCTACTCCACTTTGAGCCTAATCCTAGTGTGCAGTGGGAATTACCATCACCCAAGCTGGTAAGAAAGAAATAAGGCGTTGTTTTTTTCTCCCTTTTATGGTCTTGGCCATGTCAGTAATACATCTTTATTAGACAGAATCAGGGAAGGGTCTCAGGGTGAAGATGAATGTGGTGTTCCAGGCGAGACTCCTGCATACTGTGTGCTACTTTCCGTGTGCGTTCCTCAGATGTCTTCTTTTACCTCCTTTGCATTTCTTGGCTGTGAAGGTGATGCAGTAAAAGGGATAGTGCAGGCTTCATTCCAGCTGCTCAGAGCTAGTCTTGCTTTGTGATCTGTTTTGGCACAGTCTTTGAAGCCTTGTTCACAGTTGTGGAACCCTTTCCTGTCTCACTATCCGCATTGGCCAAGGCAAATGCCCCCAAGTGAAAGGGGTCTCTTATGACCCAGAACAGATGTGAGGGCTTGGTATTCCACCTGGAATTGGGATATCAGCTCAGTTAACTTTTGCAGCAGTGTCTTGAAGGAAAGCTCCAAGGCTAAGCTGATGCTGGGGGAGGATGGAAGGAATAATGCATTACCTTTTTCCTTTTGGGTTGATATGCTGACTGCCTCACCTCATCTTCTAGCTCAGAGAGGTCCAGAACCTCTTTATTTAGGGCTGAAAACAAATTGTAGGTAGTCAAGATCAATGTGCATGGACACAGTAACAGGTGTCTCTCCTACAAAGGACACTTGAGTTCAAAATTTCCTCTTTCTGACTCTATGCCAGACAGTTTGAATACTCCCTGCCACTACTGTAGAAGTTCTGGATGCTGTGTACTCCATACTCCAAAGCAGTCCTTTGCTTGCAAATGTAGAAGGTGTCCCTCTCGGCCCCTTCTAGGAAAAGCTGCTAATCTTCCCCAGAAAAGGCCTGTCTACTTCTAAAACAGTAGCCTCTGTGTCTTAGTGTCTGGCCCCACTCTCCAGTTCCTCCTGCTTCCCAGTGTCTCCCGTGCTCTTTGAGGATGATGGTACCATAGGGCACTTCCACCAGCCTAAAGTGCAGAGCTAGAAGATATATAAATGTGTCCATCAAATCCTAAGCAGTGAAGCTTGATAATGCTGGTATCAGGAAAACAAGCAACAGCGTTTCTTCTCTCAGCTCTCACAGGGAATCTTTTCCTTGCCACACGAGTATCATCACACTCAGCACAGGTTTGACAGACACCTCCCTGCTTGCATGTTCTGATGTGTAGCTGTTTGAGTAGCAAACACCTGATGGAAAGGGGTCCTGTGTGGTGCCCAGAGCTGAATTGTGCCACAGCTCTTGCAAAGTTGACACACGGGGGCTGAGAATTAGGCGGCCACTTCAGAAATTTTAAGGAACTAAATGTAGAAGCTACAGCTGTGAAGACTGGTCTCTATGAGCTTGTACTTTGATGCGTCATATGGCTATAAATCCTTCACCTGTTTTTACAGCATGTTCTGCTAAACCTACCCCTAGTCTGCATTTCATGTATATGATCCCTACTCGAAACTTCCCAGGTGCAGTCCTGGGCTTATTGCTTCTCTTAAATGCCAACGACTTTGGCAATGTATTGGCAATCTCTTTTCTTTCTGTTAATTCAGTCTTTGAGTGTAACCGCAATGACCTGAGAAATGTGTAGGATTTGAGTGGTATTTTTACATTATTTTAACTTCTGTTCTGTTTAAACAAAGCTGAACAATTCCCGTTGTATTCAGAGCTGTGACACCCAGTTCCAGTGACAAGTACTAGATGGATTTGTCCCGTTTTGTTTCTTGGCGACGTTCAGAAATATAATTTGTGTCATCCTAAGTCCTGTGTCAGCCTCTCTCTCTCTCTCTCTCTCTCTCTCATTTGTTCTTGCGTTTATATTAAGAAGCTGGAATAATTCAAGACAAAGAGATGAGTAGCTTCAAAAAGGTTTAGTCCTTTAGTCCCAGTCCAGGCACTGGACTGGGAGTTCTTACAGACATGTGGAATGGAGAGGGTGGTGCTGGTCGTTCCTTGAACAAGTACAGCAGTAGAATAAATTCTTCTCGCATCCATCTCTGTTCCAGTGTGTTCTGAGGACTGGACACCAAATTAATCCAATATATGGAATGATTTGAGACTTTTGCTTTTGAAAGGCTACTAAACTCAAGACGACGTAACGTTCATCCTGTAGGGCAACGTTGTTGATTGGGAGTGTTGATGCTGCATGGGCACCCTAACCCATTTGGACAAACAATTCCCAGCTCCCTGGCTGTGGGATTTGCTCTTTAATGGGGTGTTTTCTTCACCTGTAGAAAGGGGGAGTTTCTGCCCTTCCACCAGAACATTTGGGACCCAAGAGGTTCAGGATTAGAGGGAGTTCATAGCTGACTGTTTGAAGCCACTGCCTTCTATGCCAGACTGGCTTGGTGCAGCTGTGCTCAGGACACAGCAAGTGCTGGCCAAAGGTTGGAATATGATCTGGTGCAAATCGGTGCCAATTAGCACTTTGATGAATGGACTGCCAGAGTCCTCCCCTTTAGCATGTGGGTGTATGAGCCTCAGAGCCAGCACAGGAGCTGGCCAGACTGAGCTTGCCCAGTTTCTTATTTCCAGAGAGCCCAGAGGGTTTATTGCCTTTTTTAGCCTCTCACCTCTGTGGCACTGGGGTGGACCCGAATCAAATCTTGTGGAAGAGGAAGAGGGAGGCTGTGCCACTGAAACTGCTGCTGTGGTTGGTGACTTGGGCTCCGCCTTGGCCTGGTGGTGTGGCTCCTGCCAAATGGAGTGGGGCAGCTCTGCCACTGCTGGGAGCTTGTAGGGCAGGAGAGAAGCCCTGAGGCATGAGACTGCACACTTTCTGTTTGCCCTTCCTCATGTAGTATCATTGCCATCACCCAGAAAGGCAAAGAAAATGAGGGGAGAACGCAGCTGAGGGAGAACACTGAGCTATGAGCTATTCACTGTGAGCTGCCTCTGCTCAACTGCATATTTCATTCCCAGGGATGTGTTCTTGCTCTAAACAAGTGGCACTTGGGCTTGTTGGCAGCGTGCAGGCTATGGCCACTTGAGCCCTGGCAGTGTATTTGAAGCAGTAACAGGCTCGCAAGCTCCTGGTTCTGGCCCTGCTAGCCCTCACCATTGCTCCAGGAACACAGCTGGAGAAGGAGACCTCTACAGATGAAGGCGGTCACACAGCACCAGGTGAGGCTGGGGGGCCTGGGAGTGGGAGAAATGGAAGCATTATATGCTGCAGGGGACTGGTGTTGTCTGGGATCAGTGGCTGCATGGCATTCCTGCATGAAGAGTGACTCTGGTACAAGGGCTGTCCTTCAGTGGCAACCCACACTGCCTGAGAAGACCCTGTGGCAGGGAGTTTGAGTCCCAGAGTGGAGCTGGAGTCACTCTGCGACGCCGAGGAGAAAGTGGGAGTGTGGGGCAGCTCTCGGCAAATTCTCCTCTTTGCTGGCTGGGCTTTTGCAGTGCAGGACTACTGCTTCAAAAGGTGGAGGAGGCTCTGCTGCCCGTCTGCCGTGTGGCCCAATCCACAGAGCTATTAATAACGGTGCAGGAAGAGGAATTCGGCAAGTGTCCATGATTAATTAGCTCATCATGGGCAGTTAATCGCGATCGTATTCTCCTTGGCCCCATGGTGCAGGTTACAGTAGGAATCACTTCTCACCGGGCAAGGCACAGGCCTGTGCCAGGAGTGATGGGCAGAACTAAAAGCAGTTTTGTTACCCACTGATAGGTAACTAAAAGCAGTTACCTACTGATAGGTATTTGGTGAGATGGTTTTTTCACGTTCTGGGGGGGCAATAGGTCTGTGAGGGGAGATGGTAGTTACCAGAGTCAGGAACTCAACTGTTTGGCAGTCCAATATCAGCTTTTCTTTTCCTAGCAGTACTGTTACCTCATGTCTTGCCCCCGTTTTTGGGGAGTGGTCCCACGTACTCAGGCTGAGTGACCCGGCTTGCTCGGCTCTTAGGAACCGGTGTACAGAAATTCAGGTACCACTTATGCTGCACCAGGCATAGGGGTGTGAGAGGGCCATGCACCAATGAGGATGTGCAAGCAAGGCTGGTTTTTGAAATTTAAGTAGGATGAAACCATCCACAGGTAATCCTGCCAGGCTAGAGGCTGAGGCCACTGAGAGTGGGTCATCACCTCCATCCCAACTGCTTTGCAGTCAGGAAGGAGAAAGAAGAGCTCTAGCAGGAGTGAAAGGTATTAAAATGAAACTGTTCACACTCGTGTTGTTTGGTCAGCATGACACAGCCTAAGGTGTGAAACAAATGTGGTAGGACTGGGGCTGCTCCTGCGGTGGTAAGAGGAGTCATGCAAGGCTGTTGTCCTGTGTCCTAAAGGCGTCATATTCCCCTTCAGAGCACCTTCAGTGACTGCCACAGTGCTGGGTATGATGGTAGAATTCAAGTGCATGTAGAAGCTCCTGTGCTACAGACTGTAATTTAGCCTATCTCCGATTCAGAGATCTGTGAGAGTCTCCTGGAGTGACTTCTCTCTAATATCCAGGATTGTTACTGCACATCTCTATTAGAGGCTTCCAGGAGAGATCTGACTACTGATTTTGCAGCATGTGCTGTATTTGCTGCCAAAGGTGGTGCCGTGGTTAGGTGAGCAGGGATCCAACCACGTGGAATCTGCAGGTGCCTTAAGTACCTCCAGAAGGTGGTGAACACCTGTACTTTTGGGGCTTTTGGCCCCTCTGAAGAAACATGAGGAAAGCTCATATTGAGAGCAGGCAGGATGCTTCAGTGGCTGGGCCATGGCTTTGCTCCTGCTGATCACATGAAGGATCACAAAGATGATGAGGAGAGTGGAGCATCTCCCTGATGAGGAAAGGCTGAGGGACCTAGGTCTCTTTAGCTTGCAGAAAAGGAGACTGAGGGTGACCTCATTAATGTTGATAAATATGTGAAGGGTGTCCGGAGGATGGAGCCAGGCTCTTCTGAGTGTCATCCAATGATAGGACAAGGGGCAATGGCTGTAAGCTGGAACATAAGAGGTTCCACATAAATATGAGAAGGAACTTCTGCATGGTGAGGGTGATGGAGCACTGGATAGGGCTGCCCAGTGAGGCTGTGGAGTCTCCTTCTGTGGAGACATTTAAAACCTGCCTGGACATACTCATCTGTGTGACTTGATCTAGGTGATCCTGCTGTGGCAGGGGGATTGGACTGGATGATTTTTCGAGGTCCTTTCCAATCACTAATGTTCTGTAATTCTGTGATAACGCACACCAGAGGCTGGCTTTGCTTTTCTGTGAGGAATCTTTTTCTGAATCCTCACGAACTTGCTCCCGAAGTCATGTGAAGTCTAGTGCTCATCTTCTGCCTTCCGAGTCCTCGTGCCCAAGGGGATGTCTGTATGTGGTGCCCCACAGAAGTAGTGATGTACCAGAGCAGAAACACAGCTATTTTATTGTTCTTTTCCCTTCCCTAACTGCAGCCCCAGTGCTGTACAGTGTCTTGGGTTTTCTGCCGTGTCTGTGAAGCGTTGTTGCTCTTTCCTATGTGATACAGGTGGTATTGCAGCAGCGTAAATTACTACCACCCAGTAATGCTCGTATAAAACACTGTTCCTCCACATAGTGAAGAAAAATGCCTCTGAAGTCGGTAATTAAATGTTTACTGTTAAGTACTTTACATATTATATACTATAGATCATTCCATCCATTAAACGATTTAACTTCCCTTAATGGCATTATTGTCTATTATTAGGTTAATTAGCATTCACATCCTGTAACTCTGCATTTCTATCTAATTAGCCTTTCTTTCTTCATATTTCTATTTAATTAAGCACAGCATCAGAGCTGAATTCCCTGTGCTCAGCATTAGGAAAGGACTTGATCCTTTCAATACCCAACGGACATGAGTGGGCTAAGGTTTAAGAAGTCTCCTTGGATATCTGCTAAGGTTTTTTTCCCTTAGATAGTCCCTGCTTAAGTCTAGAGAAAATTGTGTCTGTGTAAGAAGCTGTAGGTTTGACACTTTCCCGATTATCTCAGACTATCAAAGACCCCCGTGTATGGTGACTATGGCGGGTGTGACTGGACTGCAGTGATTGCATGGACCATCCAGACACTGTTCCAGGAAGATGACATGGTGGGTTTGCTGGTCAGCTGTTTGCCGCCAAGTCTTTTTGGCCCAGTAGTTATTCTACTAGTAGGTCACTGGCAAATTTAATGTCATATGAATGACCCTGGGTAAAGGCAATTAAATTTTGCAGTGCTGGGAGTCTGATGGAAGCCTGTTGAAAGCTTTCCTGTACCATCACTTGAACCAATCTAATCTGCTGTTAGAATGCTATCTTAACCACTTAAGATTAACTGTTCCATGCTAGTGGTTGGGTGAGATCCATGGCAGTGGTTGTCACTGACCTGATGTTGTCTCCTCAGAAGACCACCTCAACCTGAGCTAGTTTATATTATTGCTTAGATCACAATGAGACAGACAGCTTTGTCTCTTTTCCCTATGCAGTGAAGACAAGTTTGTTCACCAGAAAAGAAGAAATAGTGAAAACAAGTCAAAAAGAGATTGATTTATTTCTTTTTTAAATAAGGATCTCTCATCTCATTGGGAGTTTCAGGTATGTGTTGGGTAAAGACTTTGTTTTCTTGTTGGCTAGAAAGGCAGGGAGTTTGGGTTATGACAGACTCACAGTTCATTCTAGATGTAAAGTAAGGAAGGTGGTAAGGATCAGCAGCTGCAAATAGCTCATCTTACCTGGTCAGAGCAAAAAAAGTGCATGCTGGTGCTCTTCCCCTTGCTTCCAGGCTCTGGCCTTGTGTGAGAGCTGGGGCTGGTGGGACGGGTCATAATGCTTTACTCACACATGGATTTTGTCAATGAGCATTGATTTTTATATATAACTTTACAGGATGCATTTGACAAACCTTCGCAGGGTTGCTCAGGATTTATCTCTAGAGAGATGCCCTTTCAACTGCTTAGCTAGCCAGCACTGCCCCATGGCATGGGTGGGTATGAGTCAGCCATGATACTGTGCACCAAGCGAGGCGAGGCTAGGCTGTAGCTCGTGTCGTGCTTGCTGATAACCTGCTCTTTTGGCATGAATGTGTGCTCTGTTCTTTCAATCCCCAAACCTTGTGGCCTGCTACAGGAGGCTGTCAGCTGTAATCTTTCCTCCTCAGACGTTTATGGGGATACCCAAGGTACTCGGCGTGACAGCATCACAGGAAAACAGATTAAATAGCAGGCAGGGAACACCTTGCTTGTCACCACTTAGCATCCAAGCTGCAATGTCTTTGAGGAATTGTCTGGGCCCCTCCAGAGTCCCCGAGCAGCTCTTTCTGCTAGTACCAGTCCAGAACAATCAGCAAATTGAGTTCTTTTTATTAACTTTAAAAGAAGACATTAGCCTCAGCCAGGAGAATAAAACCAATTTATGAGGCAATTAGCTCCGCAAAAACATTTCAGTCTCCCCCCAGAGCAGCCATTTGAGGAGCATTTTATTCCAGCTGCACAGCTTCTTCCGGCCTTGGGTTTACAGCATACCCCATTTATTATAAATAATAATGTACAAATAAATGGTTTCCTGATGTGCGTGAGACAGCCAGGAAGGTCTTTGCTGCCTAAAACTAGACCTGTGCTTGTCTTCGTCCCTTCAGGTGCCGTTTACTGTGGTCTTATGTGATGGTGATTTGTGTCGATGCGCGAGCTCTTTATAGGCAGTATTATCTTACATCGGTTTTCCATGGGGTTTGTAACAGAATTAGTTGCAATCTGAAGAACTTGAACTACATAAAGAGGCCAGGGCAGCAGACTGGAAGTTCTCTGTGGGTTTTCCAAATCTCTGCAGAAATTGCAGCTCTCTCAATTCACAGGAGTTTCCTGTTAACACTGGAAGTTTGGCAAGAGGCAGAAATTGAGTCTTTCTCTGCCATTATTATCCCACTCTAATAACTT
Organism: Phoeniculus purpureus; assembly: GCA_028565055.1. Lineage (NCBI taxonomy): Eukaryota > Metazoa > Chordata > Aves > Bucerotiformes > Phoeniculidae > Phoeniculus > Phoeniculus purpureus. The sequence continues at coordinate 12,557,852 of JAOXOE010000602.1, forward strand.
CTCATTAATGAGGGTGGTGCAGGGATGCCTGTAGACTTGAAAGTTTGATTTGCTACTGGTGGGCTAGCCAGACTCCGGATTTGTCTTAAAAGCAAATTGAGATGAAACATTAAAATCTCAAAGAGCTGATGCAAGTTGTCATTCTGTCGAACACAGAACTCTTGTTTTCTGTGTTTTCCTGATTCGACTTTTCCATTTTATTATAAACGTCTGTTTCCTGATTTTAATTACTTATTAAATACTTTACTGGAAGCAAACACTGTACTATCAAACCTCAAACATCAGGACACATTTTTCACTGCAAAGATTGTCAGCAAAGTTAGTGAAGTTCTACAAAACCTCATGACTGTTAAATCACTATTTTTTGACAGAAGGTGATGCAGCCACAGGAGTGCTGACCAGCTCCTTGTGCTTTATGAAAGCCATACTCCTCAAGAGAAGAGCCCCCGGCTTGCACTCTTTTCACCTCCATCAGCAGGAGGGGATACTGGAAGGCTTAGACTGTGTAAGAAACCCAGGGGGAAAGAAAGTGTAATTGCCTGCTCCACTATACGTGTTGCAGAGCAGTGTATGAGAAAGGGACTTAAAGGTGCTGGTGGCCGGCAGGACGACCATGAGCTAGCAATATGCCCTTGTGGCCAAAAAGGCCAATGGCATCCTGGGGTGGATTAGAAGAGGGGGTGGTTAGCAGATGGAGGGAAGTTCTCCTCCTCTACTGTGCTCTGGCGAGACCACATCTGGAATATTTTGTCCAGTTCTGGGCCCCTCAGTTCCAGAAGGACACAGAACTGCTGGAGAGAGTCCAGCACAGAGCCACAAAGATGA
>JAOXOE010000602.1:12558776-12588526 GCA_028565055.1 Phoeniculus purpureus
GGCAGGGGGGTTGGACTCGATGATCTCTTGGGTCCCTTCCAACCCCTAACATCCTATGATCCTATGATCCTATGATTTTCAGTCAGTTTCTGACTGCAGATCAGGGAAAAGACTAGATTTACCACATGTGTAAAGACTGAGGAAAGAACAGCTGCCAGCAGTCCTGCTGAGGGTGCATGGCAAGGGGAAGGAATATCTGTTCATTCTTGATTGAAGGGAGAAGGAAAGGCTCTGACACCTTTCCCTATGCCTCTGCTGTTCTCAGCTCTGTGTTTGTGGTTTGTGACTGGTTGGTTTGGCTGGTGGTATTTCTGTAGAACTGGAAGCTATGGGAAGTTTCTCAGGTCACAAATAAAGAAATGAGTTCTTGAGGTATTTTTGCACTTCTCAAACTGGCTGGGGTGTCAAGGAGTGATTGCCTAGAGAACCAGCACCTACTGAGTACTTTCTCATCCACTGTGGTCTGATTGTGCGCAGGTTACCCTGAGTCCATGGGTAATGTCGCTGTACTGGGTGACTTTGCCCTAAAGCAGATGACAAGGGAATATGTAATCAGAATCACAAAATAATCATGGTTGGAAGGACCTCCTAGATCGAGCCCAAACATACGCACAACAACAAAAAGCCTAAATGCCTGAATACCCAAATACCTGATTGATCCACAAACACAAACTAACCCACTCCATGTCTGCCCCCATCCCAGGGTGTGAAGCACCACCGCTACACATTTCTTAAATAACTCCAGGGACAGTGACTCAACCACTTCCCTGGGAAGGTCATTCCAGTGCTTCATCACTCTTTCAGGAAAGAATTTCTTCCTAATATTCAATCCAAACCTCCCCTGCCTCAACTTCAGACCATTCCTCCTGGTTTTGTCCTTAGTTACTAAGGAGAAGAGGCCAACACCCACCTCTCAACAACCTCCTTTCACGTAGTTGTAGAGGCCAATGAGGTCCCCCCTTCAGCCTCCTCTTCTCCAAACTAAACCTGCTCAGCTCCCTCAGCCTCTCCTTGTACAACTTGTTCTCTAAATCCCTAACGAGCTTGGTAGCTCTCTTCTGGACATGCTCCAGCATCTCAATGTCTTTCCTGTAATGAGGGGCCCGGAACTGAACACAGTACTCGAGATGAGGCCTCACAAGGGTGAGTACAAGGGCACAATAACTTCCCTTCTCCTGCTGACCACACTATTCCTGACACAAGCCAGGATCCTGTTGGCCTTCTTGGCCACCTGGGCACACTGCTGGCTCATATTAAGCTGTCTTGTCTACCAGTACCCCCAGATCCTTTTCTGCTGAGCAGATTTTGAGCCACTCATCCCCAAACCTGTAGCGTTGCCTGAAGTGGTTGTGACCGAAATGCAGGACCCAGCACTTGGCTTTATTGTACCTCATACAATTGGCCTTGTCCTGGAATGGCCATCCAGCCAGTTCTGAACCCAGTGAGGAGTGCATTTGTCTATACCATGATTCACCAGTCTCTCCAGAGGAATGTGGGAGACAGTGTCAAAAGCCTTACTAAATTCCAAGGAGATAACATCCCCAGCCTTTCTCTCATACAGAAGGCAAGCCTCGGGGCCATAGAAAGATCAGGCTGGCTAAGCAAGATCTCCCTTTGATAAACCAGTGCTGACTGGCCCTGACCCTTGGCTGCCCTGCAATTGCAGCGAGATCTTGCTCAAGATGATCCTCTCCATAGCCTTTCCTGGTACTGAAGTCAGGCTGACAGACCTGTAGTTGCTGGGATCCTCCTTCCATCCCCAATCTTCCCAACTTTCCACCCATTGTGTTGTGGGGGTGTTAATCTCCTGCTAAGTCACATTGATATTTACAGTCTCACCACAGATATCTTTGGCTCCTCTAAGTTTCTCTCCTCTTTCATTTTTGACCTAAATACTACTATTGCTGATGTGAATTTTGTATTTCTCTTTGTGTGAGAGGATGATGTTCGTTTCGATTGGGGTTTTTTTAGGATATTTATTTTTATTGGGAACTAACCAAAAATTTTTCTCAAAGATTATTTTGTATTTTGAACCTGGTGGCCTTCCAGCTTAACTTCAGAAACATGAGCAGGCAGGAAAAAAAGGCTTCAGTTTTTATATTTGCATAACTTCAAGATTGAACTCATTACTGAACTCCAAATCTCAGTAAGTTCTTGATAAAAGTGGGAAAGCTGATGACACTGCATTTAGACTGTTAAGCCTAAAGAAAAAACCACCAAGGAAGACCTTCTCCTTCCCAGCAGCTCTGTTGCTGTCCTTTATTGCCTTATAATTTTACAACCTCCAAGCAAAGATGAGGTCAGCAAGATCCATTATTTCTACTGCAAAAACAATTCCCACCCTCCAGTGTGCAGGCTGATGGCTTTTCAGGCCTGTAGCACATACTAACAAAAACAATGCAGAGTCTCTTGGAGTTTACCACCAGCTTTTGGTTGTGAGCTTTGACTCTGCCTTTTGGAACAAAAGGAAAATTTGCTTAGAACGGTGAATTTTTACCTTTTTTTTTTTTTTTTTTTTTTTTGCTAAGCTTCCCTAAAATGCTGAGTACAGATTAAAAAGTGACATCCTTGGTGCTGCAGTGATAGCAGATAAAATCATCTGTCTAGAAAGCCAGTGAGTTGTGTCCTTTTGAGAGGCAGGTCTGGCTGAGACTGGTGGGAGCTTGGTCATGGAGTGGGGTGCCTGGCTCTCCTCCTTACCCTGCCTCATTGGATGTCTGAAGTATTTACTGAGCAGCACATAATGACAACATTTCACAGCAGTGCTTGAAGAGAAATGGTCACCAGATTGCTTGAAAGCACTAGGCTTCATATTGCCAGACACTCATGAGTGTTGGGATGTACTGAGAAGAGTGGTAGGAAGAAGCATAATGGGGAATAACTGCCCTGCTGTTGCAACTGAACTGATTTTGCTTGGCTAGGGAGAAGGTCAGGAAGGCACTTGTGTTGTCCAGCTCCTCGAATCTTCCTTCTTTCAAGCAAGGAAAGGAGAGGAGGAATTTTCAGAGACATTTAATGGACCTTGATGTTATTACATCCTTCTGCTTCAGTTCTCCATCAGATTGTCAAGGATAGCAGCTGAAGTAGAAGATGCACTGATACAGCTGGAAAGTGCTCTGCCCCTGCAACCTATGACTTTCCTGCTGTCCTCCCTCCATACTGCACGAGTTGGCTTTTCTTGTAGCAGGACTCATGACTAGGTTGATGTCTGGCTTTGGCTCTGGCTGAATGCGGTCAGGGCTCTTCAGTGTCAGGATTCCTGCTTCTGAGCAAAATAAATCCCACTGATGAGAATATCTCATTGTTGATGAAGGAGTGAAGAATTAATTCAGCACTGTACCTGGGACTGAGAGTACTAGCAGAGCTGTAGGTGCTAGATGGATCCATGATTCCTGCAGGTACTCTAGAGTGAACGTTGCCTGTTGCTGATTTTGCCTTTGCCTTGGGATTCACAGTATTGCCTCACGATATTCGCTTGTTGCTTTCTAGGATCTCTGACCTTGTGAACAGGTAAATGAGAGTGGGAAGTTTTGTTAGTAATGTTCACCGTATCTGACAAACTAACAGCATTCAGTAGTGCCTCCTCTCTCAGGTGTCCCCTCTCTTGTGTAGATTCTGGCTCCAGTCTCATTTGAAATTAGAATAAAATAAAGCCAAAGGAAGTACTGGATTTTTTTTCCCCTATTAAAATGGTTGCATTAGAAACATTCATTTCTAGAGAGATTTTAAGGCAGAATGAGTCTTTGTTCATATTCTCTGGTCCACCATAAATGGTGTCTCTGTTTAAATGGGCTTTTAGTTTGTTTTGCACACACTCTCAAATGCTGGTTTTTTCAGTGAGTGTTTCAGCAAAACATAAGGGTTTTGGGATGCAAGCATCATGGCATTGTCTCCCCCTGCCTGTTCTTCACAAGGGATGCTTAATTTTTTAATACCTCCCAGTCATTCTGGTGAAAACTTTTTGCTCTAATCTGGAGTACAAAGCCTTAGCCTTGCCTCTGGCAGCTACGAGGAACCTGCTGTAAGGTGGAGCTACCTGGAAAGTAGGAGCTTCTGTGGTTTGCTCATGAGAGAAACAAAGAGCATAAGGATCCTGCACACTACTGTGAGGAACAGGACTCTGAACTGCAAGATTTTTGGAAAGTCTTCTCCCATCAATCCTATCTTAGCATATACCTATCCCTAAGGAGCCCCAAGCTGGATGTCTTTAAGCTGGCACAAAGAAGATAAAACTTCATTTCACAGAAGAGGTAGAAATCTAAATGCAGGATTGTAGAAAAATCCAGTTCTTCAGTGACTTGTGGGCACTTTGCAGAGTCCTGTGGTGTTTTGACATTCCTGTTCAGATGTGTCTTCAGATTGATGATGCTGGGACTTGTCGTCCTGCATCCCACTGCCCAGGGCTATGGGAGTATGCTATGCTCTTGCAAATTGTAGAATGGGAAAGTTTTAATTAGCAAGCGTTGAGTTTTAACTCTGGGCACCAAGAAGAAGAGATTGCCTAGGAAAAATTTGGGAAGGGGAATGTGTTTGTTTCTAATGTCTACTGTCAGCAGCAGAAACTAAGATCCCCCGTTTTGTCACTGAAACATGACAGAATTTCATGCTTCAGTATTGGGGGTCTCTCAGCATCGAGGTCAAGTGAACAGATCAAATTTAAACTCTCAACTGAGACGAAGAGGACCTTTTGACACACATTTCCTTTGTGTTGGTGACCAACAGCCAGCTAGAGATTGCTTTTGATCTTCACCTGTGTGAGTCTGCTGAAACCAAGGTACCTGCTGCTCAAGCCTCTAGCCTGGCCTCCTGCTGGCCCAGTCATGCTTTGCATACCCTTCCTTGCTTCTTCAGTCAGCTTTCGGAGAGCTGTATTAGCCAAAGATGCAACTTCCTCTCTTCCTCTGAAGAGGTGTGGCTTTGGTAACCTTACCTGAGCAGAGATTAATTTCAAGTCTTTCAGAGAGCTGACAAGGGGCATGGGCCACTATTACCTTCACCTGCATCCGAGCTGCCTTCCCAGTGCCATTCAGTTTTTGAAGCCAGGGAAGCTTATATAACTTAAAACACATTAGTGGATGTTTGAATTACTTGTATCCAAACAAGGAAATCCACTGAAGAGAAAACCTGAGAGTAACATATGCAAAAACTGAAAGGATATCGGGTCACTTGTGATGCAACCCTGGTTCCTGCGAGATTCATTTGGGGTGGAGATTATTGCAAGCCAGAACAGGTCTCCAAAGGAAGTCAAAAGAGGCACAGCTGTCCCAGCCCTGCAGGCGGCTTGTCTAAGCTGGAGCTGACAATCTCCTTTCTTTGTTATTAAGGCTGAAGAAGAGTTAGTAAAAGCTCAGAAGGTGTTTGAAGAGATGAATGTTGATCTGCAGGAGGAGCTGCCTTCACTATGGAATAGGTGAGTGCTGGAACATTTCCGAAGGTCTAGTTGGAAGGAAACAAAACCCAAGTGTTTGTGTCCCTCTTCTCCTTAGCTTGGACTGGTTGTATGCTCTTGTTTTCTGCATCTGTCTCTCCTTCGATTCCCCCAGCCACGATCCTCTTGGAAAAAATCAGTTTTATCAGAAAGAGAAAGGGTGTTTCTATGCTTTGTCTGATTAATCCCTTTGCCCTACCAACTCTGTCCAGCATCTGCTGGGGGCAGCAGACAGAACAGACTACGTCACTTGATTTTGGGTGTGGAGCTAGCTGCCTGGAAAGAGTATGTGTAGCTGAATGGGTATGTCATCTAACTGATGGAAAGATGAGATGTTGGAGGGGTTTATACAGTCTCTGGGACTGGAGAGAGCCAAGAGGCAGTGTCTTGATCACTGTGGCTCACCATGCAAACCTATGAAAACTTGGTGAAGTAGCAGACTAAACACAAGTTGAAGGATTAGAGGGCAGGTTATTCTGTTTTTTCATTTTTAAATGTAGCCATTTTTAAATTTAAAAACGTTTTTCATTTTTAAATGGTTTGTGGGGGGTGGAGAGAATGGCAGCAGCAGGGTGGAAAGCAAAGTTCTTATGTCTTCCTTTACTCCCTTTCCTCCCAGCCTGGATCAGGACTCTCTGCTCAAAGCATTGTGCAGGCCTGGCTGAGGAAGGAGCTAGGAGGTGTGTGGGTGTCTGTGTAATTTCATGAGCCGAGTGATGATGCCACTGGCCTCAGAAAGCATTTTCTCCTAATGTTGCTGGTACAGCGCTCTGTTGTTAGCTCCACGCTAGCTAGAGGAAAGAGGGTGACAGAGAAGCTGCTGGGATTTTAAGGTGCAACAGGATCCTGCTATCCAGCTCATCCTTCTGCTTTCCTGTTGCTCTCTGTGCCTATCCTGTGCTTCTCTACTTTTTTGCCAGTGAAGCAAACAGTTTATGCTTTTTTGCTTTGCCTGGTGCTGAGGGATTTCAGAGCGAATTAATATCTGTCTTCCTGCCAATTCCCCCAGCCCTCCTCACGCTTCATCTGCATCACGGCATCTATCATTTTCCATCATGCTACCAATGGCTCTTTTTTCCCCCTACCTCCCGCTCCGTCCTGTCATACACCTCCCTTACTCTTTTGCCAGCACAAATTCAGATCCTCTCCCATCTGGCCTCCTCCTCACCTTGGACATGCTTACCTCATACGTGGCCTTTGCTCAGTGACCCCCTTTGTGCTTGTCTGCCACCCTTCTCTTCCAGCATGTACCAGACCTGACCGAGTTGAGTCTTATGGGAATGGTAGGTGGGAGGTAGCAGAAGAGGCAGAATTCAAAGTTTTGGGCAGAGCATTGTCTCCATTAAGTTCTTCTGTCTCATTTTTCATGTGGCAGTCGTGTTGGTTTCTACGTCAACACATTCCAGAGTATAGCAGGCCTAGAAGAGAACTTCCATAAAGAAATGAGCAAGGTAAGGAAGCAAACATTTAATACACCTTCTCTCTATTATAAAAAAACCCCAAACAACAAAGAACCCAAAAAACCATGAGCAAACTGAAAAAACTGGCAAAAACAGTGTTTACTCTATGTCAGAGGAAAATGTTAACACTCAGGTTTTCTTTGAGCCACTTAGGAGAAAGGCTACTTGAGATAGTGATGGAAAAGGATGGAGCACTGAGAGTATACCAGAAGCCATGCCACAGTTTGTATGTTACTTGATAGGGCTTATTTGCAGATCCACAGAGGAAAGGGCAGCTGCTGTCAGGCCTATCTCCTGCTACCTTTTTTAGTTCATCTACAGATCTACCTGCAACCTGGGCACTCTCAGTCTGGTATCTGTTGTCACTGCCTCCTCTGCTGCTTGTCAGACTCATCTGTCTGGCTGGGGGGATGAAAGCAGCAGGAAATCCACCAAGCTGCAAGTTGACTGAAGACTGAGACCTGCCTGTTCTGGTGCCTTGGGGAGGCACTTTCCTGCAGTACCTCTCTGCTTTGCCTTCTTTCCTGCTCCGTGACCCAAAAGAAGGCAGTGCAGTGCTCAGCATGGCCCTTGCCTGGGCTATCTGTTTGCCTCGAGGTGGGAATCACAGTAGTAAGCATTGTTGTAACCTCGTTGTGGCAGGCTGGATCCTGGTGCTATGACCCAGTGTGCAGTGGAAACCTCAGGAACAGTCTCTGGTAAAGCCCCCCACCATTGCCACTTTAATTTTTGAACATATTCTTGTTCTTTCATTTAAAAGCTAGAGAACTCTTGAATTCCTTAGGTCTGTACTCACTCCTCCTAAGAGCTGCAGTCCCTCTGTGAATGTTGTGCTAATCTTGATGAATGAATGAAAGCTCCGATGGAAAACTTGTATTCCCCTCTTCCCAAAGTCATGCTGATGACATGACAGCTGCTAAGCAACAAGCAAAATTACAGTCCTTCACTTCCCAACAGTCTGGGGCCCTCTGCCTTGGTGTAATGCATCAGGTTTGAGCCCTGTTGATGTTTCATGGAGACCTTTCCAATTAATAGCTGCTCTTATCCCCTGAGAGATGAGCTGCTTGTTAAGAATAGGGAGGATTGTTACAATTATCAGTTTGTTGCTGCTAACTTCAGGAAAGCATGAGAAAGGTGTTGCTTTGGGTTTTTCTTTCCTGAGGAGTTTTGTATGAGCACAGGGCTTTAGCTTTTTTCCACAAGAACCATCTGTTTCTCATTATTACTGCTCTAGCGTCCAATTAACTGCTGGTGTTGCTGGCATGATGCCTCCAGCATCGATTCCACTGGATCCCTCCTCCTAACAATGATAAATCTGGTCTCTCATCTTGTTTGTGAATTGGCTGTTTCAGAGAAGGAATGTCTGGAGTGAGTATTACAGGCTTTGGTGCCAGGGAGAGTTTAACCCCTAATAGTGCATTTCTGCAAAGACATTGTCCAGGATCCTGCCCAAACCTAAATGGTCCGAGCAGTTTGTGAAGTAAAGGCTTGTTGTTGAGTGAAAGTCCAGTTGCCTTTAGCTCCATGGTTGAAATGGCCATATCCCAGACTTTGGCTAAAATTGGGACTGAAGCTTCAGTTCTAGCACATAGACCCTTGTGTAAACACTGCCCACTTCTGCAGTGGTAGCTGGTGGTACCACTGGGGACAGGTAATAGATCAGCAAGGAGGATGATGTGTAAGAGAGATAGAGCCATCTCCATGAGGTGCCAGCAGCTCTTCAACAGTTTGAGTGCTCTAGGATTTTATACTGTACAGATGAGTGAAAACAGATGTAGAGGTAACTGAGTATGTGCATGTGGTCAGGCACAAGCCTGTGTTTGGTCAGCCCAAGCTCTCTTCTGGCACTTGGGCTCTTTTCTCATTGTTTTTCCTCTCTTTGGTTTTTGTATTTTGCAGTTGAACCAAAACCTCCATGATGTCCTGCTGGGTCTTGACAAGCAGTACTCAGGCAATGCCTTCCCTGTTAAAGCACAGCCCAGGTCAGTAACTGTGGAAGAAGTGCCTTTCCCTCATCAGGAAAGGAGGGACAGGGATATCTCTACCAGAAGTGTTGAAACATCCATGTTGTCAGTGCGGGAGTGATTTGACTACCTGCATAGAGCCAGTGCCCTCCTGAGAGTTGAGACTATGTCCAGGTTTGCATTTGGGGCTGGGTGACAAAATGAAATACCTCCTACCTTTCTAGTATAGCATTTGGACACCTAAACTTTCACTAGGAACTAATATTTAGGCAACTGACTCTCAGCTCAGCTTTTCTGACAGTTGAATTCTGTGCACTGTGTGTCATACTGAGCCACCCTTCCTTCTGGGTCCAGCTGCCCAGCACCTGTCATGTGCTTTCCTTCAGAAGCTTCCACCTGCAGCTTGTGAGCTTAAGCACCAAGAGACCATTTGTTTCCCCAGCCTCTTCTTTGGTTTTCCAAACTGGGAACCACCTGCTTTCCAAAGCCGTAAGCCCTTCCTGTATACCCAGCTGAGGTGTATTTCCCCTGTGCGTGTTGTGGAAGTAGTTGCAGCCTCACTAATACGAGGCCTTCTGATCCTGGAGCACTTCCAGTGTGCATGTATGCAAGGAGTGAGGGTCCTCTGGGCTTTTGGTTTTCTTTCCTCAGCTGGGTCCTGGCCCGTATAGTTAAGTGCAAGTCTGCACATTCTCTAGCACTGAGAGGGGTGGGAGAGGCTGGGCTCTGGATGAGTCTATCTGGCTCCCATCCAAATGCGTGAGTGATGAAACATAGTGTTGGGCTCTGGCTCCCAGCTGCTATTAATCCCAAGTGCTGGGTGAGCCGGAGCACAGCCCAAGTCTTCAGTTGGTGGATTGATGGAATGAGGAGGTGAAGTCAGCGTGAAATAAGGACAAGCTGTAGTCTGAGTGCACTGATTCAGAAGGGCAAGATCTCTGTGTCTCTCCTCTGAGTTTATCCTCCTGTTGCAGTCATGCAAAGACAACTTGTGTGTCTTGTTCCAGCAGTGTGTGATGTTTGCCAGCTCTAAAGAAAGAATATGTTTGAGCTGAATTTTATCCTTGAATTTTGGATTGCTAGCGCCAAATGGCAAGATGCCAGCAGGAATGCTTCTTGTGAAAACATATTTTCTTCCCAAGTTAGCATGTGGTGTTTGTGGATCGTCACACCCAACAACTGAAGCCTTGTGAGAAGGCCAAGGTGCCCATCCTCTTGCTGCCATATGCTGTGTTGTCTTTGGTAGCAGCATCCTCCAGGGTCCTTGGAAGAGGATGAGGTACCAGGATAGATGAAGGCTGTAGTAGCTATTGCTCTGACCAGCTCCTTCCTTTCTTCTTCAAGGATGTAATTGCAGTGACAGCCTGGCCCAGACATATTCGTTGTCATTGTGACATGAAGTTTATGATCTGAAAGACCTCTCAATGAATAAATTACCTGTCCTCATGATTCCCCCTGCCACAGACTGCTATCTTCATCTGGGGCAGTAATGAATGTCTCAGCTGCATTTCCGTGCTCCTTGTCTGGCTATGAGACCACGCGGCTGTAAAATCTGAAAATTGCAGAGGTCTTTATGCAGACAGCAGTCAGAGTGCTGCTGCTTCAGCATTTGCTCCGTACATTTCTGCTGAAGTGTTTGACTTGCTCCAGAGCGATTCTCCTCTTCCTGAGCACAAGTGTATGCAAAGGATATCGCAGAGGGTTGCCAGGTAGTAGATACGTTTTATAGTGACAAGAAAACGCTGTGAGGCACTTCGATCTCTTCTGCACATCTGGCCCCTTGTGGTGCAGGGCTGGAGAAAGAGTGTGCAAGAGGAAATAGCCCTCACTGTTCTCATTGCCTGTTGTGGCCTGTGATAGGAATAGATGCTTCTCTAACTCTTCTCTACTGGGAAGAGTTCTGGAGATGAATACAGTGGAAGGAAATGAGTGAGGAGGTGTGAGAGGAGAGCTCATTATTTATGGACAAACTGGAAAAGACATAGTAAGAAAGCTGCTGATTAGAGTCCACATATAAGACTGCACACAAATCACGTACGTAAAGGATAGTGAGAGCTTGTTTTTTTGCGTACCAGTATTTCTGTTCTGTAATCACAGGAGAAAGTGAGGAACTGTGATTACCTGTGGGGAAAAAAGGTTCTAGAATTTTCTTCTGATCTATACATGTTCCTTCTTCCTTTTTCTTCTTCCATATTCCAAAGAGCAGGGAAACGTCTAGTTTGCTCACATACATGGAGATCTTCAGTAGGCACAAACAGCCCCTTTATATAACCTCTGCAAACCAGGTTGTAGCTTTCTAGGAGCTGAGGGGGGTGTATATGTGTTTCTGTGTGTTTGTGTGAGAGAGGAGATCTTGTATTGATGACAGTGAGTTTTATGAATGGGTGCTCAGAAGCTTAACTTTCCCCCCCTGGTTTGACTTGCCATCCTGTAACGGAAATGATTTGCGTGCCGTCCTCAACAGAAAGAAAACTAAACTGTTCGCCAGGCTGAGGAAAAAGATGAGCAGGTACCGGTACGGAGAGCAGCATTTCCATACATGTTTGATTTAGTTCCTAAAACTGGAGAGGCTGTTGCTGAGCTCTAACAGCCTGGCACGTGTTAATCCTGTGATGGGAGAGGGGTCCTTTGCATGGTACTAATGTGTTCATGGCCTGCTGGATCCTGTTGAGATTCTGTGTCTGGATAATCCCATTAACTGCTTGTGTGCCTGGTTTGAATTCTCGCTTCTTTTCCCTGTCTATTAAGGGAACGTGAAAACTCAAGCATTGTCTGCTCAGTTACTTTTTGTGTGACTAAAAGCACAGTGCTTTTACGTTTTCCATAGGAAATAGGGCAGTTTCGGTGATCAATAACTTGTACTTGAACAGGTCTGAAATGCTGCATTCTCATTCCCTGCCTGTACAGGGAAGGACCATGTGGCAGGTCTTTCACAAGAAGTTCTGTCCTATCTACCTGTTGCAATTGGGAGGATAATGAGGTGGGAGAAGGGCACTTGCAGCTTGGTTTCTTACTTGCTCTGTTCTTGAGGATCCTTAATTCATCAAAAGTTTTATGCAGGGCTGAAGGTAAAGGAGGCTTGTTGTTTTGTATAAAGACTGACATCAGCATCTTCCTTTCAAGACAGTGGTAGCATTGAATAACTGGAATGCTGCAGTGCCTAGAGTTAGTGTAGCCAAGGTCAAGGACTATGACAAGAACATACTCTGGAGCAAAGTTGAAATTTCTGAATAATGGCATGGAAACTTTCTCTAGTTTTTGTTTTTCTTAGTCTTTGTGTTGGTGTTCCCTCCATGGGGTCCTTAAAGGAAGAAAGAAAGAAAAACTAAATTCTGCAGATTGTGTCCTGCCAGCAATAAAAGCAGTTGCTGCTGTATTGGGATTCGTGTTTACCTGGTCCTGGTTTCCCACTGACTAGGGCAAGTCATACAACTCTTCTTTTTGTCTCTGCATCCTTTGTGAAGTGGGAGGTTGCACGGCGGAGAATGGTCATTTCACAGGCAAGTTGAAGGGCAAATCTTCATTTCATATCCTCTGATGAGAAGTAGTAAAGGAATGTCTTGTATTGTTACTGTTCTGAGGCTTTCTACTGTAGAAAGGAAAAGGAGGAGTCACTTCTTTGGATATCTGTCTCTGGTCCTTGGTTGGACCAATGTTGTACCTGCACTAGGCAGGTGGTCTAATATTTCCAGTCACTGAGAATAGACAGATGCTACAGCAGAGGGAGAGCTGAAGCTGAAGTATCCTCCTGCTTTGCTCTGATAAGTCCAATCAGGCGAACTTAAGGTGCCTGACGTGGACTGTGCTATGCCTGACCTGGGTTTGTGCTCTCAGATGAGCTGCTGGAGTTAGAGAAATGTGCAATTCTGGTGCAGGGAAGGAGGGTCTGGGACTTGGTTACTCATTGAACTGCATCAAGAATTCACATTTGTGCTACCATATGTTTGGGTATGTAGGTGCTCTTTTTGCCCCCCTCTTCTCCTTCCCTGAACCCCCTTTTTTTTTTTTTTTAAATAATTCTCCAGCCTGCTTCAGTGATAACAAATAAATTGCTTTTGGCTAAAAGGACTTCTGTGAGCCTTAGCTGAGATGCCAACCTTTCCTTTTCTTTTTAACTTGAGAACTTGGCAGGAGATGACTGGTCTGTTTTTACTATACTGGAAAGTAGGTTTCATCCTCTATAGGACACATGGGAACCCCACTGCAGATGTTACTCTGCTCTTCCACAACAGATGAGGCAGCCCCATGAAGAGTCTGGGAGCTCAGAAGCACTACAAGACACTGGGGGAGTTTGACTTTCCCTCAGCTGCTTTAAACCCTGTTCCCTAGCTCTCAATTTGCAGAATAAAGTTGACACCCCCTTCCTTTCCCTGCCTCTGGTATTCCTGGATTTGGCATCACTTCCCAGTTGCTCATGGGAAGGAAAAAGAGAGAGCAGTGACCTTGTTTTGACTTGTTCTTACTATGGTACTTGCATTTGATCAGTGAGGACAGTCTTCACTCTCTTGCTTTTCCATCTTTCCTGAAGCACAGACTCAGCCTGAAGACAACTCTGCTCTGTGTGGTCAGTGTGTTCTTCCCGGGGACCTGGGAAGGACACAAGATCATGGTGACAAACTTGCTTGACACTGGTTGGACTGGCTGTATGCATGCAAAGCAATAAGTGCAGGAACGAAGGTGCCTCTTGGGGGGCTGGAAAAGGCTCAGCCAAAATTAGCACTGGCATTTTCCTGAGGGGATCAAACAACACATCAAACAAGCTGTAAATAGTAGTGACTAACTGAAGGTTTTAGTGGAGGCCCTTTTGCCCCTTGTAGGATGAGGGGTAGAGACTGGGCTGCTACTCATTGTGGGACTGTTTTACCACTGCACCTCCAAACTAAGTCATTGCCAGACACCAGAAATAAGGCATTAAGCTGTTTCATGGCCTTGAGAAAATAAGCCTGAACTCCTTTCTCACTGGGAGAAACGGTCTTTTCAGATCCTTAGAAGGAAAAGTCTACCCTTGTGTTGGTAGACCACTTGATAGCCAGTAGTCCCAATATAAAGTAATTAGGGCATTTGAGGAGTCCTGGCAGTTCAGCTGTAGATCACTGTCTTCCCTCTTCTTTGAAGTGCTTTCAGCTCTAGGGAAGGTAATCTATATTTTTTTCCCTCCAAGATGTGGCATCAGGACATTTTCTGTCATTTCCTGCAGCAACGTGGTGACTCTCTTTCTGAGCTGGACTTCCTTACCATCACCTTCCAACCGTTTCTTCTTTTAATCTGTAGCACAACCCTGTCAGTTTTGCAGACTCTTTCACATGACCCACTATCTTGAAGTAAGTTCTGCGATCTCCAAGGAAGGACACTGTAGGCTGAATGGCTGCAAGGGTTGCCATATGTGTTCTTTAGTCCCTTCCTCTTTTTCTTCTTCCTTTCCATCTTTTTTCCCTTGGTGTGTGTGCTCTGATTGAGAGCTGTTGGCAGGGAATGTCACTGGTTTTGTTGCATCATGTTGGTGTGCTGCTGGCATCAGTGTCATCAGAAACATTTGATCTGCATGTAGACCTGAGAACAAGCACTGAGTGTGTGGATGAAGAGGAAATGGGGACGGGGAGCTTGAAAGCTAGAATGCTGAGCAGGGGAGATGCTTGCTTGGAAGGGAAGGTTTTTCAAAATGCCTTGCTGTCCCTTCTTCCTCTTGGTGTCCCCTGACTTGTGAGTGTTTAGGAATGAGGCCATCATGCATGTTAGCCAATGACCACCACACCTTGGGCATCCAGGTGTGAGTGTGCCTTTGTGTTTGGAGGTCTTGGCTCTCTTGAGACAGAGCAAAGGAATAATGGAATTAATGTCCCTACAGAATTGTGTCTGCATTCCTCTAGTCCTGGTTCTGTGCCAGGAATTATTGTCTGAAGTTATAAAAAAGGATCTGTGCCTTTCAGCCTTCTCTCAAGGCTTGTAACTGTGCAAGAACTGCAGCTTTGTCAGTGGAGGCCGGAACGGCTCCGTGTAGGAGAGGTTGCACAGCCATTCTGCAGTATTCTGTAATGCTCTGGTTTCAGTGGTGTGTAATTCTGCCAAAGTGTAACCACTTCTGCTAAAATAACCTTTGTGCTTCTGCATGACTTGAGATAAACTTATTAGTTGCTTCTTGGGGAGCTTGATTTCAGCCAAGATCAATCAGCTGTTCTGAGAATTAGGCTGGGAAATTGGTTTTACCGTAATCTCTGCTGAAGTTCTCTGGTAACCGATTTTTTACTAAATCTCTCATGTTTCCATACTTGAAAGCAGAGGCTTAACACTTGACCTTAGGGGAAGATGTGTACCTCTTGCCCATCCATTCAAGAATCTGTCTAAATCTGGACATGTTATGAATTAGCAAATGCTATTGACATATGCTCCTCACGTCTTAATTCCCTGAAGTCCTTCTTGACTGCTGGTCAGAAACAATCCTGGAATAAGGACCAACTGGAAAGGCAAAGGCACAAGGGGTTTGTCATTGAAAACAAGGCTGGGGAGACTTTCCATAATACAGATATATATTAGTGGCCACAGTTTCACAGTTTATTTGCTGTCTGACATGAGCTGTGAAACACCTGGCTACTTTGTCCCTCTTCCAGCACAGCCAGTTTATAACTGGTAGAGGAATGTGGTATTCTACCATTACAGCCTCTGTTTGTGTATTGTGAATCTATTAGCCATGAGACAGGTTATACAGCTGCTACACCACCACCCAGAAAGATTCTTCTGTAGAAACTAATCAAAATGCACCACAGAGAACTCCTTCCCTTATCTGTTTCCCCAGTTTCAAAGACTATGACTTAATGTCAGACACTTACATTAGAATCTAGCAGAATTAAAGGTGCCTCGTTGGCTTTTTGTTGTCTGAGGCAAAGTATATCCCTGGAGTAGGGATTTAGTGGGTGGTCTGCTGCCCAGGAATGCTGCTGCGGTGTGTTTGACTGCAAGTGACTCAGCAAAGATGCCTCTCAGAAACTTGTAGAGGCTTCAAATGTCTTCATCATGTGGTGGGCAGTGAAGCAAAGAGATAGTGTACGCCACTGATATGTGCTGGTTAGCACAACTCCTCGTAGGCCTGGCTCAGACTTCTCGTTCTCTTTCCCTATCTCTCCCTTTCTCTCTCCACTTCCTTCAGTGACAGCACCCCAGCGAAAGCAAATAAAAGCCCCTCGCCTCCACCAGATGGATCTCCCATCACCAGCCCTGAGACCAAGACTGTCAACCATGATCTGGAACCGTCCGCTTTGGAAGCACCTGGGGCAAGCATCCCAAAGTCACCATCTCAGGTAGTGTCCTCAAGACATTGATCATGTCTCTGCAGGATGACTGCCAATGGCACAAGCTGAGTCAAAGACATCCACTGGTTGGTTTTTTGGACCTTTTCCTGCTACTGAGAATATGGCATTCTCAGAGTATTACATGATGGTTGTTCTCCATCACTGGTTCCTGAGAGGTTCATGAGAATGCAAGTTGCTTATTGGTCATCTCTATACCATACAGGGAAGAACTAAACTGGCTCTGGATTCCTCTGCGGGGAAAAGGCCACTAATACATTTTGCTGTCTGGTGGGATGGCTAAGAACAGATCCAGGGAGGATGGAGTTGTAGGTAGGCAAGGAAGTTTGTTTTTTACATTTTAATTAACTAGTAGAAGTCAGTGATCCTGTGTGTTCTCCACTTATGTAAGTGAGGAAAGTTCAAAGAAAAAAGTTGAATATTGATAAGGAGAACATCTGTACTTTGCGTTATGTTTTACTTTAGTCTCAAGAAAAACTAAATCATTACATTCTTAGGTTGTGAAGAAATTAGGTGGGAAAGAGACTGTCCGTTATGTGGAGTTTGATACCTGACATGTGGTCTTTGTTAATCCTTTCCTTACACAGGAGATAACTCAGTGGCATACTTAAAACAGCAAATACTGTCCGTGCTACTCAATATATCATATGGTATGTTTTACCTTGGGATTTAAGGAAAAAGCACATTTACCTCCTTTTCCCATCCCACTATTGTTGAGTCAGGGAAAAGCTTAGTATGGGAAAGTATCTAGGCCAAATTTATGCCAGTTGCAAATGCTTACGTTTCAGTCAGTGGAATACCAGGGAAGAATCTTCCAGAAAGAATTAAAGCTCCGAGGGTCTCTAGCCAAACTTCTAAGAGAAAACGTGTTGCTTCTGAGAAGAGATGGATGCAACCCAGAAGTTCCTTGCTGTCATCATACCTAACAGCGTGATTCCAAATCCAGCCTGGAGTGTAGACTATCTCCTGTTTCCGGGGTAGCCACAATTTTTTCTCTTCACTGCATTTGTTATTTTTTAGGATTATTTAGGGACAAAAAGCAGATGTTTTTACATTGGCAAAAGGGTCTTTCCTAACCCTTGTGAGATGTGAGGATGCCTGACAGATCTTTCTCAGGGTCGCTCTATCACTCAGCCTTGCACAATGTAGAGCAGCTTTGCCACCAGCTTGGCTAGGACCTTGGAGAAGGGTGTGTGTATGAAGGAGAGAGGATAGTGTATCTGTAATCGCCTCCTTGTTTTTTTTCAGATTGCCATAACTTGATTGGAATTTGGAATAAGATATCATACAGATTTATTGAGCTGTTCTCCGCAAATTTCACTCAGCCTGCTTATGGACTTGTCTTGCTGAGTACTGCTTCTTCCCTTTCCTTTAAATAGCACATGTAAACTGTGTTTTTGCCAGACTGGAAGTGCTTTCTCATTCACTTGCTGCCTTCCTGCCCACAGGAATGGGGCTGGAGGAACCCGTTATCGAGAAAACAGAACATTCCAGTGCTGCCCTGGCTGGAATCTCAGATGGGCCACAGCAATATTGAAATACAGTTTGTAGCCAATGCTGCCACCACCTGGCAGCTCTGTCTTAATCTGTATTTAATGCAGTCTCCCAGACCCCTTCACGGTGAAAAACAAGAGCTCAGGTGCTGAGAAATGGAGTTGGCTCCAGAGGGAGGGAGGACAAGGACAGGGGTTTCATACTGAGAGCCAAACCTGGTGTCTGCATGGATAAAGTCTACAAACTAAGTGTGTGCCAGCTTGTCAGCCAGCTGAAAAAAGACAAGTGTCTGCTCTCTCAACAGACTTTAACACTGAAGTCATCATAGGTGTCATTACTTTGACTAATGGGTAAGTGATTTGTTCTAGGATCGTCCTAGGAGGGCTGAGAGGCCTCTGGTCGGGAATGGCGCAAAAAGCAACAAGCGAGTACAATGGCCTTTTCCTGTCCAAAATGCTAATGAAAACCATAAGCAAAAACTTTGGAGAAAAAGGCTGCAAAAGAGGCGAGACCAAATAAATACTAACTAAATTTTGAATGTTGAACTAGGTAAAAAACCAGTAGCTCTTTGTATTGTGCTATAATTCTCAGAAATAGCTTATTTCTTTCTTTTGGAAGGAGCAACTGCTATCAGCTCTCTGCACTGAATAATTTGATGGTGGCAGGGCTTCATGGGTATGTTAAATTTCAGAAGTCAGACTTTTGCTCTCAGTTACGCCATTGAAACACTGCAATGACACTTTTGGAATCAGTGCAACTGTTAAATTTAGGTAGCTAAAGCTCTCTGAGATCCAAGTCAGCAGAAAAATTGTAGAAGATTTGTTTTATGCTAGGCTTAATCAATGTTCATGCTTAATCAAATTCTAGGTATAACTTAACATCAGTATGCAGTTAGACTGTTATAGGAGGTAATGCTGGACTCTGTGGAAGTGGTGGTGTCTAAGACATGAATACATTGGAAGAAAGAAGACTGACTGTTTTACAGTGACAAATAGCAGAAGGGTCGAGATCTTTTTGACTTTTGATTTGTAATTGGAGCCTCCAATTTCTGCAGATGGTGCCTACTTCTGAGAATGGTTTTTACCTGAGAATGGTTTTCTCCCTCTTTGCAACTGGCAAGCAGGAGATTTTTAAGAAGAGATTGTTCTTAGGGAATATAGACACAGCACCTTCTGCAAACGAGGAGAAGTTGGAAGTGAACACAGTGCTTTCATTATTGCTACTGGCTACTACCGAATAGTTACTACCCAGTTATTCAGTGGAAAACTGTGTATTTGCATACTTATTCACAGAGTGTGTTGACTCAGCAGAAAACTAGTCATATCCTTAGCAATCTGCATCAATGCCTTGTAGAACTTAGTTATGTGCTGGAGGAGTGTAAACAGAGGACTAGGAGGCAGAGATTGTTGTGTTTCAGATCTGAGTCTCACACTCAGTGGTGCCCGTTTTCAGGTCTCTGAGACTTGCTGCCCTAGGATCGTAGGTACGATGAGAAGATCAACAGTAAAACACGACTAAATGGAAAACAATTGCCAAGCATTGTGGTGGTGCTGGGAACCTGTATGGCTGCTTTGTTCCAACAAAGCAGCAGCTCCACAAAGTCTGATTCGATCTAGAAATGATTGTTTAGTCTCAAGCATGTGAAAATGTGAAAACTATATGGATGGGTTAATCTAGGGAGGGTTTACCACAGCTTCTCATGGGTTTGTAGATGCAGTGTTAGGCTGAGTCTTTTAGCATGGTGGTGAGTATTAGGATGGGTTAGAGTTGTGGGATCAGACTTGCATTCTCTGGGATTTGGAAAGCATTAATTCCTAGCCAGGTGGACAGATGATGACAAAGGCATGGGATATGGTCCATCTTGATTTCAGTAAGGCATTTGACATGGTCTCCCACACTATCCTTGCAGCCAAACTAAGGCAGTGTGATCTGGACAATAGGGAAGTGAAATGGATTGTCAGCTGGCTGCAGGATAGAAGCCAGAGGGGTGGTCAATGGGACAGAGTCTAGTTGGAGACCTGAACCTAGTGGAGTCGCCCAAGGATCACTACTGTGACCAGTCCTATTCAATTTGTTCGTTAATGACTTGGATGAGGGATTAATATGCACTGTCAGCAAGGTTGCTGATGACACAAAGCTAGGAGGAGGAGCCAACAGCCCAGCAGACTGTGCTGCTATTCAGTGGGACCTGGACAGTCAGGAGAGGTGGGCAGAGAGAAAAGTAATGAACTATAACAGGGGCAGGGTAGAGTTTGCATCTGGGCGAGAGCAACCTAGTATAAGTTGGGGGCTGACCTGTTGGAGAACAGTGTAGGAGAAAGGGACAGGGGGATCCTGGTGGACAGCAGGATGATCATGAGCCAGCACTGTGACCTTGAGACCAGTGGCATCCTGGTGTGGATCAGAAGTGGAGTGGTTAGCAGATCAAGAGAGATTCTCCTGCCCCTCTACTCTGCCCTGGTGAGACCACATCTGGAATATTGTGTCCAGTTCTGGACCCCTAAGTTCAAGAAGGACACAGAAGTTCTGGAGAGAGTCCAATGCAGAGCCACGAAGATGACGAAGGGAGTGGAACATCTCCCTGATAAGGAAAGGCTGAGGGAGCTGCGTCTCTAGCTTGGAGAAATGAAGACCGAGGGGCGACCTCATGGATGTTTATAAGTATGTGAAGGGTGTGTGTCAGGAGGACAAAGCCAGGCAAGGGGCAATGGGTGTAAGCTGGAACACAGGAGATTCCACATAAATATGAGAAGGAACTTCTTCATGGTGAGGGTGACAGAGCACTGGAACAGGCTGCCCAGGGAGGTGGTAGAGTCTCTTTCTCTGGAGATGTTTAAAACCTGCCTGGATACATTCCTGTGGGACTTGAGCTAGCTGATCCTGCTGTGGTGAGGGGATTGGACTAGATGGGTCTTTGAGGTCCCTTCCAATCCCTAATGTTCTGAGATTCTATGATTCTTCAGTGTTAATGCTCATTGGTGAAACTGAGAGCAAAGTTTGGCCCATAGCAATCATGGCTTCTCAGGAGCTTGATTTGTTCTTGTCCAAAGCCGAGAAGTGGTAAGACATCGTCAAGAGCTCGTTCAGATCTTTCTTATGTTACAATGATAATCAGTGCACCAGGGTACCAGTGCTGGGCAGATCAGAGTCTGTCCTCATAGACAGCTACCCATAACAGATAAAATTGAGTGTGATCTCTCATTATTTAAGGGGTGGTAAGTATAACCAAAGGAGACACTGTTGGCTGATCTCTTGAATTGTTCTATCAAAAACTGATTTATTCCCTTCCCAGTGATTCTTTTGAAGGTTGCACATGATCTAATTATGTATGCATGTCCTGTCAATGCATATTAATTGTGTTACGCTTCTCCTCTGCAGAGGGAAACTTGCCAGCGGCTGAAGTGTAACTAATGATGCCAAACCTTCTCTGGAGGCGTGTGGTTGTTGTTTTGTTTCAATTCAGCCCTTCACCCTCCCTCACCCTCTCTTCAGATGGAGTTGACTGGACCTTGCTCTATGCCTGTGGTTTTGATTTCCCCAACCTTCAGTTTTTGTTGCTAACCTGGTTCCTTGTCTCTGGTTTTTTTGGGTGTCGACGTCTGTGCTGTGGCCGTGTGCTCACTTGCATGCAGTTGAGGAAAGGGCCTCCGGTGCCTCCACCTCCAAAAGTCACCCCCTCCAAGGAGATCAAGCAGGAGAACATCATCAGTCTGTTTGATGACAATTTTGTCCCTGAGATAAGTGTGACAACCCCTTCGCAGGTTAGCTGCTATGCCCTGCCTTTTATTTGTTTGCCTCTGAAATTTTCCTTTTGACCTTTCTTCTCTTTGGAGGTGTCAAGCCATGAAACCTGGTCAGGTGAGGGAGGAAGGCAATGTGGTAGATAGGAGGCTACCTTAGAGGGGAGAGTGGCTTGAAGGCTTTGATTAGCATGTTGCCCTTTGATAGCTTTCATTCATAGAAGACACAGGAGAAGTCAAGCTGCTGAAAATACCGGAAAGTTATCAGTGCATTTATTCAGCAGCAGTGCATGTGGATTATGGCTCCCCTTTATCCCATCTGCTTTCTCCAGATCTGCTGATCCCAGGTGTGGATGAAACTTGTGTTTTGTGCTCTTCTGCATCCCCAAATGCTGGCCTGATTCTGGGAGAAGGCAGCTTTATGCAGTCTGTGACTTTACGCATGATCTTTGTGGTCTAAAGCCCACACCAGAAAAAGTCAGTCACTGCAAGAAGGAATGCCCAGGTGGGGAATTCTGTGTCAGATCTAGGAGAATGGCCGGTTTTATCTATATAGAGGCCTGACCAGATTTCTGGCTGCATCATGAGATATCTGCCTCTACTTTTTATATACATATATATATTTGTATATGCGCGTGTGCGTATATATATTTCTTTTCCTATTTCTTTTCTTATTAAAGACAAGTAATGTCTCTCAGTGCTCACCTGCAACTCATTTCCTATTTTTTCTTGTGTCATGCTGCTCCATTGCCTCTGGTTTGCCTCCTTCTACCCAGCTGTTGAGCAGCAGAGGTGGAGTGGCAGGGGGAAGTCTGATTCAGATTTTGCAATTCGTTAGATAATGCTTGCAGAGCAGAGAGATGATTTGACAGCAGTCTTGGAATGAGAGGACCATGGGCAACTGAGCAACTCTTAGAATTTTCTGTGTTTCCTTCTCCTGCATCATAATGGACACCTGTCTGCCCCATGCTGTTTATCAAGTATTTCCATGTGAAGGCCAGCCCACAGTCAGATACACTCTTCTGCAGCTGGTCAGTGATCTGTCCCAGAGTGTGATCTGCGATAACTCTCAGTTAGATGGAAGTTGTGAAGGACTTCGGCTGCCAGAAAAATCTTGACTGAAGCACCCAA
This sequence comes from Phoeniculus purpureus, assembly GCA_028565055.1. NCBI lineage: Eukaryota > Metazoa > Chordata > Aves > Bucerotiformes > Phoeniculidae > Phoeniculus > Phoeniculus purpureus. Next base: position 12,581,295 of record JAOXOE010000602.1, read on the forward strand.
CAGCAGCTGGTATTTATTGTGTTGCCTAGGGCTATTCCTGTCAGATGTTTTTGCTCCATTGAGTTGTCTTGTGGGGTGTCTAGGTGAAGGTAAGGAGTGCAAGCCTTTGCATGTATTGAATGGCAGGTAAGATTATTCTATGACTGAAACCTTTGATGTAACTACCAAACAACTAAGGATTGGGATTGGAGCTTCTCTGGGTGATCTGGGTGCACTAGATGAATATAGTAGAATGCCAGTTGGTTTTGAATGCTGGTCACAGCTTATTAGGATGAGATGGGAGAGCTTGCCTTCCTTGTTCTCATCCCTGTGGATCATGGAAAGAGATGTTCATAATGGAGAGAACTGTGGAAAGAGGAAACTCGAGAGGCTGAAAATGATGGTGTGGCTTGTATTCAGAGGACTTTCTCTTAAGTGGAGTTTTTCCATTGTGAGACTATGATATAAAAGTGAAGATCAACCTGCCACACTCTGTGTTGTTGAAAAGGCAGCTGGAACAGTAGGGCCAGTGAGCTGCCAGATCAGTGGAAGCAGGGGCAAACATTCCTGGACTTCCTGGAGAAAGCAGCTTCCTCTGGAGCTGAAGAGAAATCAGTATCTTGTAGTGGTTAGGTTAAATCTAACCCCCAAAAGTGTTAGTTCGGTTTTGAATACTAAAGACTCATGTCCTTTGTAGTAATAGTAATCAGTGAATCCTTGTTGTTTTTAGCTAGATTTTTAATTAGTCAAGGGAGTTGCTGACTTTGAAGAAAGTAACAAAGCTGCTCAAATTTATGTTTGTTAGTGAATGCAGGTTTCCAGAAATGGAAACTATTGAAAATCATCTGTGGACTGGGGAATGATTCAAATCCCTTAGAGAGGATGAGCGGCGTTCTGTGTTTTTGTCTCCAAAGGCAGAAGGAAAGTAGAAGCTTTGGGAGTTAGCTTTGAGGTCTCTCAGGCTTGCTTTCCAGTAGTGTGAGTGGTGTTCTGCCTGGATCAGTGTTCCTGAGGTAGGTTTTATGGACTGTAGCTCTTGTGTATGTGGTGGAGCGAGTCTATGCTGGATATGCAGTACCAAGTCAGCTGGATGAACTATCTGGAATAGATATAAATAGAGGAAGAGACCCTTCTGAGTTGTCAGTGGAAGTGATTCTTTAGAACACAGCAGGTCAGGTGCTTGCACCGTGTCAGCGCGTTTGGCCAGATGGGAAGATGAATGACTTTTGTGGAGAAGGCTCGGGTTAGGTATGTAGTGATACCTGAATGAACTGCTGATGTTGATAAGCACCAAGCAGGCAGGGGTAACATCAGGTGTTTGCATTGCAATCATGTCTTCTGCTCTTGCAGCTGTAACTCCTGGATGTCACATACCTTCCCTCTACTCTGCATGCGTGTGTGTCTAATGCTCGTACTGCTTTTCTTCCTCACTGCTGCCAAGTTTGATGCCCCTGGGCCCTTCCAGGAAGGAGCCAGCCTGTTGGATCTGGATTTTGATCCCATTAAACCAGATGCTACTGTGGGGAAGACCCCCACACCCGCCTCCCAGGTTGGTTCATATCACCATTACTTATTTCTTCATAACTGACTTGTTGCCAAGTTGGCATGACCTGTATCCACATGAATGATAATGTGGACCTGAGCTATGGGTTGCTGGACTGGGTTCCCAGATATGTGTCTTGCAGATGAGTACCTTGGTCTTTTCTACTGGTTATGAGGTTGTATGAGAATCCAGTCTACTAGTGTGGCCACAGTCTGGCACTAGGCATTTGTGGGATGCTTGTGCTGTACTCTGGTGATCTGACTGACTTGTTGAACTTAATCTAGGGAGGCAGATGAAATATTGGCAATCTCTGTATGTTATATAGATTTAAACTGTTACTCCATGAATGAGAATTCAGCCTTAGTTCTCCAAGGGGTTTTTAATAAACAGATACTCTGATAATCTGCAGTTAAGTCAGGTGAATAAAGCCATAGATGAATATTCAAGTGAAGCCCTTCTTTTTCTGGGTTTAACATTGCCTCTGTTGATAGGTAAGAAACTGCTTTCTCCCTGAGCACAGTGCTGCATAGTGTAGTGTCAAAAAGGATGATGCCTCATTTTTGGTCTGGCTTGTACCCGGTTCTGTCCACTGTCTGAGGCAGGTGGACTGTGCTTCATTTCATGGCTGAGGGCTTTGAAGTGCATCTTGAATTTGTCTGTTGTTCTCACTGAGGCTTTCCATTTTGCGTGTATGAAATGGTATTTTTTTGACTGTGGTTCCCATTGAAATCTGTAATAAACATAATGGGGTTGTTTGCAGTATTTCTCCAGAGTCGTCATGTTAAACAGGCCTGTATGACACAGGTTTTTGTAGCAACAAGACCTCTCTTGTTAGAGAGATCAAACATTAGGCACTTGATTCTTTTAAATTAAAAAACTGTATCTGCAAGATACTAATTATTATAGACTGATACACATCAGTATGGTAAACTACCACTTTTTGGATCTTTAAGTCAGCAGATGGACATTTTTTGTCTGCTTGCTTCACAGTAAGCTGCATGCCAGGATAAGCTTTCTATTTAAATTTATTTACTGTTGTTTTTCTGAATCACCAGTTATAATTTGGGTAATTCAGTATGCTGGCATAGGATACAAATATAATTTTTACTTAAAATGAAATTATTTGTTACTCTTCCAGCAAGCAACAAACAGTACACTAAGTGGGTTTTTCAGAACTGCTCATCAGTAATGTATTTGACATTCTAATGTATTTGTTATTAGCTTCAGAAGTCATGAAGAGTCTGAAATCAGTATTTTCTAATGGTAGCCACAGTACAAAACCTAGCGAAAATCACCTAGTTTTCAAAGCAGTCAAATTTATTTCCTGTACGGTGGGCACTATGACAAAGACGTTAAAATATTTCACTACTGATTCAAAGACATCAATTGAAGCCTTGTTCTGAAATCATAGTAACTCTGCTTGGTGTTGATACATGGAAGTAACACTAATGTACCACAGACTCATGAGTTGTGGGTTGGTTGGGGTTTTTTTTTCTGGTGTGTTTGGTTGGTTGGTTGTTCTGGCCGTGTGGTCTGCCACTGATAACTGAATGCATCTTGGCTGTCTTCCTTCATACTAGAGGTAGAAAACCCCCTTGCTCAAATATGCTGGTACTGAAATTTGAATATGCAGTGGGGAAAGGTGTATAAATTCAGGTACTAAAAAAAAATGTTGAAATATGTTGTTTAATGTGTATGTCTGCTTCAGTCTGATCAGCATCTGTAATGTTTGTCCTCACTAAATAATCGTGTATAAACATGTTTTGTTTTTGTTGCTCTCTGACACGCTTAGTCTTTACCTTGGGATTTATGGGAGGTAAGAACTTCATATGGCTTTTGTCTCTCATCATGTACTGTGCATGTGTTAGTGTTATCCCTGTGCACATACCCATCTCATTTCCCTCATAGCTTTTCCTTTCTGCAAACCCCAAACCAAAGTAGTTCCATATACTGCTGAACCCATTTTTACACCTTCTATGAAGCTGCAGTGGCAGCCAGCTTGTTTGCAAGTCAAGACTGACACTGAAACTTATATCTCCACTAGTACACAACCCCCATTGCCTTTTCCTGCTAACTCACCTTTCCTTTGGCATAATGTTGTGACATTCTCCTCTAACGCTGTGGCATCATCCTCACCCTCCACTCCCCACTGCTTTCTGAACTCCATGTATCCTGTTGGTATTGTATGCAATGCATAAATGTCTCAGCTGTCTGTACCACTGGGTATGTTTGAAATTATCTGTCATGTTTGTTGTTCATTGACCATCTTTGCCAGAAAGGCTGATGTGGAACAGCTCAGCTTATACTTACATTGAAGGTGAATTGCAGGTCCAAAACTTAACTGGTATCTGCTTCAACCTCAGTTTTGGACTTTGCTGACAATGAAGAACCTTACATGTGCTCTGCGTCTGAACCAAAGCCCAGACCCCCTTATTTATACCGTCTAGATATATTTGACCTGAGAAGGTCTCAGATTGCTGCCCAGTAGCCTATTGGGAGGTAACTTCAAGCACAGCTAATTAGGAGTCACTCTGGACAAACAGCCAGCACTGTGGACAGAAAACTCTTGGTCTGAATACTCAAACCTACTGCTTAAAGTAACTATAACCTATGGTGTAGTTTTAAACACATGTGCGTGGCTTATACTTGGGTGTGTATATATATATATATCGATCCTGACAAGCTTTCCAGTCTCAGGGACTGGAGCACCACCTGGAGTTACTACTTAGGAGGACATGACTTAACCCTTGCTGAGAGCCTGTCCCAAGAGCTCACTGTGACCAGTTGTTCCCTTCACACGATCTTGGATCTTGTTGAAAAAGATGTTTTACTTGTACATTTTATCACTTATCCGTCATTCCTCTGTGTGTGTGTTGTTGGTCTGTCTTGGTAAGAAAGAAGTCAGTGTTTTTGCAAGGGAAGATCTTGTGTCTTTCAAGTAGATGAGATATATTTGTATCTGATTGAGCTGTGCTTACTCTGGGGTGTAAAGAGTGTTCTGAGCCATTTCTGCCTCCCTGAAAACTGTTTTCAGTCAAAGAACAGATTAATTAACCAGGGAGTACTTCTAGATAAGATGTTCTCACCGTAGCAGCTCTTGGCATACCACACATGGTTAAAGAGCTAAGCTCTATGTAGCTGGGGAATCCTGTTCTTGTTCTTCAAGTCTTCTGGAGTGTTTTTGCACTAATGTTGTTCTTAGCTGTCGATAAGAGAAGACTTGCTGCATAGTTACACAGTCCTGTATACCATTAGGTTAACAACTGCCATAGAAACTTGGAGGCAGCAGAAATGGCTTATTTGTGCAGACTAGGGAACTTTCATTTGGTGTGTATGGTGCTGCTGTTGGGATAAGCAAAGCTTTCAAACTTGATGACAGCAGTGGTCAATTCTTCTTTGTCTCTCTATAGTATCTTTCCATGGCTATGAGTGCTTTTATAAGCCTTGGTTTGCACACAGGTACATAAAACAGAAAAATAAGTAGCTGACATGAAAATGTCCTTTGTTGAAATGGAGGGGACTAATTCAGATTAAATGTCTCTGGTAATTAAGTACTGTTTTTGCAAATTAGCTGCTTTTGAAAAAGGAGCTCTCACTGAGCACCTTTTCACATGTCCACCTAAAATCTATGCTTGGACAGATAGAGTTGGGCTGGCATCTGTCCAAGTTCTGCTTTCACTGAATCCAAACAAAAATCAACCTGGGAATGAATCTAATTAAACAGAAGTAGCTGTGTTAGCATTTAATGTGTGTACATTTTCCTTAGCACTACCAAAGCTGCTATGGGAATCCTCTGTTGTTTCTCACCTATATAGCTAGAGGATATAGAAATGGACATGATGGTGGGGAGACATGAGGAAGGTTGTGATAGGATAGGAAATTATGTGTTAGAAAGCACCATTGGAGCAGCTGAAGGCTTTTTATTAAATCAAGTACCGGTGCACGGCCAGGTGGGTGTAGAGTTAAGGGGTACCATAGTCATTGCTTTATGCTGGTCTTTTGTAGGGCTGGGTCTATGAGAATTGCGGCATAAGAAATCTGGACAGTGACGTATTTCAAATGTGGTTGTATTCAGGAGTATGTATGTTCATCAAATGTAAGAAGCATATTAGGCATGTTAAATTTAGTTTGTTCACGTGTATTAAAATGGGAAATATCTGTGTGGCAATCTCTGTTGTGCAAGTACAGTGAGTGTCTGGTGAGATTCTGTAAGAGGTGTGATCTGTCTGCTGTACAGAACAAATGGACATAGACTTGCCATGAAGACACTTGGGCTGCACATAAGATTTCTGAGTTTCCTGACAGAAGTCTTTCCAGTTGCTGCCTGGCCAGTTTTGCAAGGGTCTGATCTGCAGCACTGTGGTTACCAGATCAAATATACTTCCTCTGTTGCTGCAGAGGAAGTTTCTGGGCTGGGCAAATGAATATCTTTAATTTTGTATTAAAACAGAGTTAGCCTGACGTCAGGCAAGGAAGAATGAAAACTTTGAACTGCTGGAAGTTTATCAGAGGTATTTGTTTGGACTTTTGTTGTGCACAGAAACCTCTGTCCCCAGGCTTTCTAGAAAAGTGATTTGTAGATGATAGCAAATATTTTTCCCTAGTGGTGACAACTTGTGTGCATTAGGAAGTCCCCTCTCCAACAATATAAATGTATGCAAACACCATGTGGAATGTTCATGGCAAATTCTTAACAATAGAATATTGTCAACAGAATCAAAATCCATGACTCTTTGGACTTACACAAAATCAAATTACGTGAAAGTTAGTAGTTCAGTTTGATTCTCAGTGCTAATCATATAATTGTTTAGGTTGGAGAAGACCTTTAAGATCATAAAGTCCAGCACTAACCTAACTCTGCCAAGACCACCACTAAACCACATCCTTAACTTCAGTATTTACACAACATTAAAACGTGTTGGGGCAAAAAAAATGGTAACAATGCGGTAGCAGAGGAAGACCAGGCTACGGTCACCACTACTTATGAATGTGGGAACTCAGGGGTCCCCCAACAAGATGAGGCAATGCAGGTGACAGGCTGCCAGGAATGTAACAATCTCTCGAGTTTTCCTGGCTGTGTACGGTGTGAGCAGGTGGATTATCTGCTTAACCGAGCCGCACATCTGCAAGATCAGGTAGAAAAGCTACAAGCGGAAGTAGAAAGGCTCAGGAGAATTGGAAGAGCTAAAATAGAGGTAGACTGGTGGAGCCAATCTGGACAACAGCCAAATAAGAGCCAGGAAAAAGGAGCCCAAGTATTCTGCACCTCTCAGATGGAGGACAGAGGCCCAAGTAGAAGGGGGGGTGAGTGGAGCCAAGTGAAGGGCTGTGGCAGAAGGCGGGCACTGCCTTTGCCTACCTCACCTTCTCAGTTGCCACTGAGTAGTAGATATAAGCCTCTACTGGAAGACAGCTGGTCTAACAAGGATATAGAGGACAGGGAACCCATACCGGAGGTCCTAGCAAGGTCACATAAATCTGGGAAATCTTCCAGTAATACAACGACCTCCTCCACGAAAAAGAGAAGGGTCCTAGTTATTGGAGACTCACTCCTGCAAGGGACTGAGGGCCCAATATGCAGAACTGAGCCTCATCACAGGGAAGTCTGCAGTTTACCTGGAGCCCGAACCACAGATATCACTAGGATGCTCCCTAACCTGGTGAGATCAGCTGACTATTACCCACTGCTGATCTTCCAGACAGGTGGGGA